>CM034153.1:87994915-89194915 GCA_019776745.2 Taxus chinensis | reverse complement strand
AAGAAGTTGTGCATCTGGACACATGACAGATGGGATGTGAAGTCCCACTTTCTTCCCAACTCCACTTGAATTGTGCAATTTAATAATTAAAAGGGGATTTAATTATTAAATGGATCAATTATCTCAAAAATAATTAACTGATTTAATTTAATTACAAATAAATGGCTATTGCAATTAAATCAAACCAATTAATGGCATTACTAGCTCACACAAAGGAGGCTGGATGGGAAAATCACTTAACACGGGAGCTTATGAAGACTAGAAAGGGGTGAATGGATGCAAGGTTGTGTGGAATGGCCTTGCAGAAAATATGGTGGAAGGGAATTTTTAAAATTTTAGAAATTTACATAAATTTTTAATGCTTAAAAATTCCACGACAACAATTGCATATCTTAGTTTCACATTATTGTTGCTTACTTATATTCGCATGTACACTTTTCTTGCAATGTTCGACATATATTTTGTATGTCATTATCTTTTCTGTATACACATGCGCATTCACTTTCCTTCTAGTTTTGAATAAAAACTTTACACAAATATCTACACGCAGCATGGATGTTTGGTAGTCCCACAATGGCTCCTAGGGGCATCTAATTTCGTACACACTACAGGTGCTACTATTTCAATTTATACTACTTCATCTTATTGCTAGCACACTAATATATCGGATCATCCATGCTTTTGACATACTTTTTTTCTTTCTAACATGATAATGGGTGCTTCATGTACACCATTTGTTTTATAGGAACTATTTGCCACCATGGTTGTCTGTCACAATCTTCTTGCTCTTGTCTTCTATTGTATTTCACTATTTTTGGGCTATGCCCTATGTCTTGATTTTTCATAATATGTATGTTTTTGGTCACTTCAGCCCTGATTGTCTTGCAACATTTTGAGTCA
Source organism: Taxus chinensis (assembly GCA_019776745.2). NCBI lineage: Eukaryota > Viridiplantae > Streptophyta > Pinopsida > Cupressales > Taxaceae > Taxus > Taxus chinensis. The sequence goes on along the minus strand of CM034153.1, from coordinate 89,194,015 downwards.
TGTCCCATGTTTGCAACCCGCTTTTCATAGTCTAATATGTCTTCTTGCTTGCTAACTTACACTTTATCTTATATATATATATATATATATATATATGTATGTATGTATGTATGTATGTATGTATGTATGTATGTGTGTATGTATGTATGTATGTATGTATGTATGTATGTATGTATTTGTCTTATTTTCACTAACACATCATATTAGCCACTTTTTTTACATGTGTTTTAGTTTCTACCAAGCACATTCCCTCCCCCTACAGGGTTACAATTTCATCTCAGAATTGGTCCTCTCCTTTCGGGATACATTCTCCTAGTGACATCACATGCACTCCAAATGAGGGAGGCATACATTAAGTGAACCACTCACCACATTCAGTGGTACAAAGATATAGTTCAGACCTACACAGTACAGGGACAGAGCACATACACAATCACAAGTACGGCCCAAATTTTGACTTGGGTCTTAAGTCCTAACACAGGTACTAGTGCTTAGATATAGAAATGGGTACCTTTGCACTTTTGACCTTTCTTACGTGCACAAATGACCAAGTGAGCAGTTACACAATTTTTCTCTGATCAATGCAGTTATCCAGTAGTCTACATAGCAGTTTTCATAGAACATAGGCATAGTCCACTATCACATCAAAATGCATTATATTTATTGTTTTCGTATTTATGTTGGATCAAAATGGATCAAAATTGAATAAGACGAGGATCACACCATCTATAGTGGTGTATAAATTTTGGGAAACAGTTAAAGGATGGAGAATAACACTAGACCTTTCTCCCTACACTCTTCTTCCATGACGTGAGATCACACCAAAAACTCACATTTTGACATCAGATCGACCCAAAAAACTTGCACTTGGCATGAGATCACCCAAAAATTTTTCTCTTCTTCAGATTTTCAGTACATTTTCTATCCTTTTTACTTGTCATAGATTAGGTGCAAACTTTCCTTTTTACATACTTTTACATACTTTTTACATATCTTTCATACACTTGGATCGAAATTTTTCAATACACATCTTTGACTACTCGTTTTATCTTCTCTTTTGTAGGTCCATCTTCATGGGAAGACACAGTCACATCATCAAACACAACAAGAAAAAGTGACAATGAAAACATGTAGAACATGACACATCGCATACATTTCAACTCTAGGGTCACTTCCGCTCCCTCTTCCTTTAGCTTCCACGTTGTTTCTTGTCTCCTCGACATGATTTTGCCATCGATCTACATGGTTATCAAGTAGGGATCTCTTATCTACTTTATGTTATCGAGAATTCACTCAAAAACATAAAGTGGGTAGAAAATTTAGACATAAAATCACGCACTTGGGTATATTTCTAAGTTCCTAATCACATACTTACATTCATATGATTCCTAAGTGAGAAAAGTACTAACCACTGTATTTGGCCTCTTTTATTTTTTTCTAGTTTCCTTCTTGGTCTTACACACCCTACTTCCCAGTTTGAATTTCAATACCCCACCTTTCCTGAGTCTAGACACCAATGCCCAGCCAGGACGCCAGTGCCCAGGTGCCATCATCCCCTCTGGGTGCCCTCGACCTCTTTGTATCTTGATCACCTCTTTTGGGTATCTTCTAGTCATTGGGCATCTTGTTTTCTTATGGGTCAACCTTTTAGTGGTTAATTACGAAATTCAAACAAGGGAATTATATAAATATAATGTTATGTGACCAATCCTTAAGAATTTTCGACCATCACCTAAGTTGTATCCAAAGACATTCTAAGAGCATCAAAGCATACATCTAGCTTCATTCAAGGGACAAGGGAGTATATTTTCTACATACACGCATAGGAGGGGAAGTTTATTTTTCCATCCATACATCTACTTACATTGATACATTTAGTTATTGCCCGCTATCAATTACATCTTGCACAAGAGCCTCATATGGTATATGATTATTGCACATAGATGAGAACTACATAGAGTCTGAAATGTAGTACAATTCCTGGATTCTAAGCTCACTCAGTCGAGTGACCATCAGGGTCAATTCAAATCCCCATTTGCATATTTTCTTTTTTAGGATCTGATGTGTTTTAGGGTATTGCATGATAAATTTGTCTTTGCAGGTTACAAGTGAATTATGCGGGCATAGCGTGACACACATGAAATTAACAACAAAGGTTAGCGACCATCCTTAGATGATGAAAAAACCAGTTTCTAAGATTTTGAGAAGTCATAGGCACTCAGAGAGGGTCTCTGATGCCTAGGCACCCTAGTCCAACATATATCGAAACTCCTACAATTTTATGAGTTCGGTTGCGACAATCTACACTCTTATTTCATCACCTTTCTAGCTTCATACATTCCAGGATTTATTGCAAATTAGCAAAAAAAATTTTCCTTCCCTCTTGCACTTAGGGTTTTACATTTATTTTTCTTAATACTCGTGTCACTTTCTGTACTTTATTATTTTATCTATTACATGTGAATCTGAAATAACCTTGTAGGGTTTTACAAATTTCTATATTTGTTAAATCACTTCCCCATGTGCCTAGTTCCTTAACTATGTAATTTTTGGTTTTGTAGTTACCGTTTTGTCTTTTCTCATCCCCCATAGCATTTTGACTTTGAACAATGAATTTCTAGTCAAACTGTTATTGTAACTCTTTTGTATTTTTAATATAGAGGTAGGTTCCAATAGTAAAAATGAATGAAAACCCTTCTAGAAGACCACTTCCCAAGGTTGGGGTTCCATAGAGGGGGCTTCTAATCATATTCTTATGTTTCAGGTGCTCTTATGTAAATTCTAAAATTCTAAAATTACAAATAGTGGAATCTTTTTAAAATTGGTTGAACAATCTCTACTTCAAAAAATTAGTATCAATTAGAGTTAAATGTGGGGGATGACAATTCACATAAGTTTGAGGGATATTGTAAGATTTTTTTCTACCAATTGTTAGTCACACATTAAATTTAAATTAATTCATTTAGTTCTATTTTGAAAACATCTAATAACAAATTTATTACAATCCTTCAAATTTAATTTAGCAATTCAATTTTTAAAACAAATTGTGGGACTAATTCCTTGTGAAATGTATCCTAAAATTTAGTTAGCGTTTTTGCATGATTATGTCACAACACAAAATAAAATAAAATATTAAACCCTTGAGAATAATCTTGAATTTTTTTATGGATATTTTTAAACCAAAGAATAATTTGGAATATAACAACTCTAAATAGTTATTAATTATGATGATACTTTTGTTAATTGTTGTAGTTTGTAGTCAAGGGGAATGGGGATGTGCTAAAGTGTAAAGATGTGGGTGTTTAATAAAAATGGAATGATTTCCAATGGGGTGGGATTGGTGCAGTCAAGTCACATGGTTGTGTGTTGGCCTAACCATGTTCAAATCCCCCCAAGGCACGATCCTCTCTGAGGTGGTTTTACCGCTAGATGTGGAATCTCTAATTGCTGCAGTTGCAAAATATTGGTTTCTTCACTCACTATAGTGGTAGTATGTTGGTTATGCCTTCACTTAGGTCACTACTTCACTTAGGTTGCTACTTCACTCACTGCAGACACTGTCACTCCCTGTGGATGTGTCACTCATTGCAGTTGCTGCTTTGCTTCACTTTGTGGTCGTTGCTTCACTCACTATGAGTGGACGCATGCTTCACTCTAATTTCATGGCTGCTTCAATTGGGTTCCTATTGCCCTTCATTGTAACAATGTTGTAGATCCTCTAAAAAATCCTCAAATGTACAAGGATGTGGGTCCTTTCAACACCCTTGATGTAATGCCCACTTCCCTTTGAAGCCTTTTTTATTATTGTTTTAGATATTTTCATTTGCACTTATGGATATATTATTGTTTTTGATATAGCATGTTAGCATATATCAGAGATACTGAACTGTTATTGATTTGATTCTTATATGATGCATATGGACTATTGGAGACATTTGATGTTGATATTGATATACTTTTGACATGATTATGTATCTGTATTTCTGATATGTGATATATTTAATCATGTTTAGTAGACCCTTGATAACTGGATTAATGTTGTGATTGTTTTGACGTGGATAAAATGTGGAATGGAAAATGTGCTAGAAACTTTTAGTGATATCCTATCTTGCATAGATGATATTAATTCATATATAGTTGATTTCACATTCATATTGCATATTTGACATGAATGTTTAATACAGCCACGAGGCCAAAGGAGGTATCCTTTGTTTTGCAGGTATATTATATTCAAAACAACATCGGGGGATTGGAGACAAACCACATCAGAATTTGAGAAGAATTCAGCTAGGGTCACCATGGCAAAATGTAATTGTGTGTGTGTGTGTGTTAGAATTATTGGTTAAGAGAAATTGTGACCTAGGGGTCATGTTTTGTTTTGTTTCAATTTCCCTTTGTAATATGTTAGGATGTGTTTCCTTTCAGTAATGAAAATTATTTGTTTTATTATTTAGATTTTTTGATTTGCATTTACCCCTTTATTAGTCATGGGTTGTAGTGTCTTAATTAAGCTAATTCTAATTTGTCCTAAACTAATTAAAGATGTGACCAAAGTAGTTAATTTATTAGAATTAATATACTCTTCGATTTTTTGTTGAGTGAAGTGTGTTTGATTTTTGATTATAGCACACTCTACCCTTCATGGGAAACTCGAATTTGGCCTTAGAGGCCAAATTTGGAAGCTTGTGGGACAATTCAAACTTGACCCACACCTCTTAAATGCCCATGACCAACCCTACCTAAGGGTTGGGGGGTTAAATTTAGGCTCTTTTAGGTGTTTTTGGGGGATAAAAAGGTAAAATTTTAATTGCACTTTCTTTCAAATATTTAAGTTTGTCCTTTGGGGGAGTGGGCTTAGATGGAGTGTGTAAGGTTCTGGTCATTCCTCTAGCCACTGATTAATTATGCATTGGAATATGAGGTTGACCAAGTGATGTGGTGTAGAAAGGAAATGAGGTGGCATTCTACTTGGAGCCACATCATCCTTCCCTCTCCTTTCTCTATTTATTTTATTCTTGTTGTTTGTTTTGGGGTTGGATAATAATTTTTAGTCTCTAGAACTTTTGGAGAGTAAGATTGTGGATTTTTTTGGGAGATAGTTATGGATTTCGGAGCTTGGTGGATGCTTGTTTGATCTTTGGAGAGGAGCTTGGAACTTCATACTTGGAACATGATCTACCATGGAGAGGTAGGAGCTTCACCTTAGTTTAAATTATGTTATTTTTTTTATTGTATGTATATGTATATGTTGTGTTGAATGTTGTTGTCTCTTTATAATATTTGCTGGGTGTGGGTAGAATACCCAAGTTGGGAGTGGGAGGAGACTATGTGGAGTTTTCTTGTAGGGATGCATAAGAGATCACTTTCTTATGGAGGGAGTTTGGGTTGGGTGCCCCATCTAGTATGAGGAATGCTTGCATTTCTTCTTGTTCTTAATATGAGTGAGCCATAAGAGTTTTGAGGGAGGCATAAGAGTGTATGGAGGTATAAGGGGTACTTGAGCGAGGCATAAGAGTTGATAGGGGAAATTGTGTTTTACACTGGAGGCTTTTAGGTGGGAACCCATTCCCATTGGGAGGCATAAGTGGCCTCCCCATAGGTCAAGTACTCTTTTGGCTTTCTCGATAAGCCTTGTTATATTGTTGTTTGATTTTTTTCTTCTTGTTGAGTTGTTATTGTGTTTGTATGAAAATGGAATGAATGTGAAGCTATTTTTTAAGTATTGTGGAAGCTAGTAGTTGCCATGAGTTGAGATATTCTCCCATTGTAATGTGGTTGGGGCTCGGGGGCCAATGGAGAGGATGGCTTCTCTTCTCCATTGTGTATCTTCGTTGGGAGGAGAGCGTTGCCTCTCCCCTTATTTTGTTGTGAATCAAGCAACTATGGAGGAGCCACCTTGTTGATATTTGGAACATTGGAACCTTGTTGATGACAATGTGAAACCACCTTGTATTTTACCCACCTTGAGTGGAAGAAAAATGTAATATTGCTTTGTATTTTAGCTTCCATTATTGTAAAATGATCCTACATTAAGTGGAAAGTGTTGTAACAAGATTTTGAAAGAATGTTGTTTTGATCTTCTTTAGTAAGAGGTGTATTGGAAAAGTGGAATATTAATGTATTTTCTCTTCTTGTATTGTTGATGGAAAGATTTGAGTTTTTTTTAATTAGCCCTCAATATGCCAATGAAATCAATTAAATTCTAGCTCAATTATGTTCTTCCTCATTTAAGAAATGATTGAAAATCCATTTGCAAAGTATTATGGGAAATGAAATCAGTTTTTTTTTGAAATCCCGTGCAATAATTATTAAATTGTGTAGAAAGAAATTTTATTATCAAGACTATAAACTCATTAAGATCATTACTCAATATTTTCTTAATGTTTAATAAGGAAACTAATATTGTAAATATTATTCATATTTGAGTAATATTAAAAGTAATGGGTATACTAATATTAAATCATATTAATACTAACGTACTATTAATATCCCTTTTATATTACATAGTATATTAGTGTAAACTGCAACCAAGAAATAAAATAAATATAATCTACGTATGTCCACATAATTGCAAAGCAAACTGTGCTCCAGGAGTAATCCGATTTGAAACAGATCCACCTTTATGAGACTCCTTCCACGAGCTACCGTAAATGCGACAGGATCTAAATAGAAGATCTGTGCAATAGATTTCCACCAGGTCTTCTGGTAATACTCTCACTGCTCCTTAACCGATTTTGATAAAATATAATAGCTTGAAATGTTTCAACAAAACCTAAAATAGAATAATGCATACCAAAGGCTTCACGGTGTATTCGATCTAAAATAAATAGATCAGGCAAATGGGTTTTATAATGGCAGATCCGAACTAACACATGAAAATGTAGTGATCAAGCATGTTGTAAATACTAAGTAGTGCCTGAACAAGAGATTACTTGGCATGAGTAGGCTGATAAGATGAATGCACAGGCAGGGTCTCCTTAGAGAAACGCCGTATTAGACTCCTTCAGATCCCCTCGTGACACTCTCACTGTGATATTATGTAATATTATGCATAGTTTCTTCCAATCCTTGTGATCAATCTAAAAAAAAACCAGTTTTCTTGTCCATCTATGTGATATTATGTAACATTTTACTCTGCGAGTCCTCTCACTTCCTGATCATTGCTTTCATATGATACACATCAACACGTCTCCTTGGGTGGTCTCTATAGACTATAAGAAGGATTGTATTCCTCTCATCATGTTGGCCACGTATGCTATTCTTGATTCTCTGTTTACTTTGCATACCATATTTCCTCACAACCTTATCACAACAGGATTCTGCGACCTCACACCTTCTACCAACAACACAATGCTAGATATGTTTAAAAACTACCTTTTACCTTCTACGTATGAGGTGTGCATTTCATCTGGTCTCTGGGTAACACTCTCACTGTCCCTCAATCGATTTTGATACAAATGTTTTGAAGGTGAGCTCCGATTTTGAGGGTGCTTTCGATACTGAATAGATAACAACATAGTTGGCACCTGCTTGTTTTAAGCGTTCAAATAGAAAAAGGGGGCTTTGCTTTGCTACTGCGAGGGCCAGACACAACAGTGGTAGGAGGATGTACAGAACGGAGCTCTCTCAAATAGCTACCTAAGTTCAGTACCACGATGGATTAAATCAACCCTGTTATGGATCTAACCAGCCTTACACTCAGAAATCGAAGTCTGTAACTCAATATCTCCTCGTTTTATCATACCAATCGACTAAACTAGATTTGGATGTGCGTCTGAAGCAAACTCCTTCCTGCAGTTGTTTGGGTGTCATATGCAGGAGAAGAAAAAGAGGATTGTGCTTAGGGACGTGCTGGACTTGGTGTAACGCATGGCTGTATTAATTTTCTTCATATGTTTTTCTTGATCACTAGGAAAACGTACCCACACAACCATCTTGTTCAACCGCGCGGCCAGGGAAGAGTTAAGACAGTTGGGTAGACCAAACAGGAAGGTGGCGGGGGCAGAAGATCTCCATATCCTTTTAATTAAGTGTAAAATTATAGATTTGCAAATCTAGGTGGAGGATTTGGTGTTATGCGGCCGGTTGGAAGAAGTTTGCACGCAAGGAGGGAGTGTAACGACCCAAAAATTCCACACACGAACAACACAGTAAAAGACATGATAACTTTTTTTTTGACTTGCTTGACACATAACATGACACAACATGTCGTCACCAAGGTTACAACTAAATAAGAAAATAAATAGATACAAGTATGACCACAAAGACAGCATGGAAACGTTCACACCCATCAAGGACAATTCATTCTTCTCCTGATAAGACACCCCAAAAAACCAACCACAATACAAGGTTGCAGCTCAGGATGTCCCACTGAGAAAATCTTCTTAAGGTTAATTATTCACTGACGGTCTACCAAGACTTGACTTTGGGACCTAGAAAGTTCATGTTGTGTTTCTTACAATTCTTCTTATGGGTATGGGTTTCTTTTCTTTCATACTTTTAAGCAACTATATTAAGATCATCTCTAAATGACATTTACTCATTTATCTGGTTTACAAAATTACTGTGAAAACGGTTAGAGAGAGAGAAGGTCAATTCATTTTATTATGGTGATCTATGTAGTTATTAACCAGAATTTCAAAGAGAACCATGAGTTAAACTGGATTAGGGTAACAATCTTCATTTATTTATTTATTTATTTTTATTTTTTATTTTTTATTTTTTATTTTTGACAAGGAACACAAGACTTATTATGTCACAATACTGAAAATAAGGTTTAATCCATAGCTTAATGTTCACAATGGTAGAATATTTTATGTTAGAAGAAGACTCCTCTCTTTTCAATAGGAAAACTCTTAAAATTATTCAATAAGGTACACAACTCCATAATTATTTTATTTATTCACTCAACTTATGAATTCATTTTCTGTTTTGTTATTCTTTGATTAACTTTTGAAAGAGGACTTCCACCTACTAACATGTACATGGAACTACACTGATGTCAAGACTAAGAAGAGTTATAAAAGCATGAAAGTCTTATGACTAGGAGGTAGAAGCTGTCAGAACAAAAGAGAGAGAAGAACACAGTTAAAAACCTTTCTATTCAATAAGGTACACAACCTTAAGGTGATCACAAGGTTCAATAGAACTTGGCTGAGCATAAGAATGTGCCAAACATAATCAAGCCACGCAACCACAACGGTTCATAACCGATAAATAATATTATCAAAAGAACGCTCATAACAAGGTGAAGATTGAAATATTATTTCTCACAAAGATAATTACAATCTTAGTACAACAGGACAAAGCAACTTTATAACACATTAACCGAACATCCAAGGCAAGAGGCCTTCCAAATCCATATCAAGAATCATAGCAATAATTTCAACACGTGTGACATTGCACAAGAAGAAGAAAAAACATAAAACAAACTGATGAAACCTTCACCACTCTTCCCTCTATCAACAGGCGCAAGCCATCTGCACAAGTATTAACTTGAGTCAGTTCACGAGAACTGAGCATGTTAAGGCTACACATTGCAACAGTAAGCTAACATTTAACAATATCATGAAAGGAATGTTCTAGTTCAAAAAAAAGATCAAAGCACAACCCACTAATCAAAATTGCTTCATATGAGAAAGATATTTATACAGCCAGCAAGGAGGAAGTCAAAATTTCTAGTAAGAAAAAGATAACTAGGATCAAGGCAAGACCTTATTGGTTAGGGACAAAATGTCAAGAGTATAAAGATTTCAATCATGTAATCCTTGGGGTTACGTGATTGAAATCTGATACTACTTCTCCATCCCGAAATAAAGAACTTGAGGAGTCAAAGACATTAATTATGATCATAGCGCGAAACAAAACGGTTATCCAATCCTTCCAGGAGGAGGGTTTTATAGCAATAAGGGAGCGGCGCCCAAAACAAAATACAATCTATAGTTTCAGTTTTAAGCAAGAGTTTATCAGCTCTTCCATATAGGATTCCCTAAAAGTGATAAATGCTAACATAATCAAAGCCACTCTTCCAGATGCATTAAACAGTCACAAACAGGGCCATTAATCTACCAATAGTCCTTCATCCTAATCGTCAACTTTTCCAAATAATATAAGGGAAGGCTAAACCCAAAAGTCGTTAATAATTTTTATATATATTTCCGACAATGACAATAATATTAAAAATAAAAATTGATTTCCTTAACAAGGCCACAAAATGGGACCTTTAGTAACCAAGTTTGAAGTATAATATAATTGAGTTCGAAAACAAAGGGATTCGATACGCAGAGGGTAAAACACCAACGATGCCCCAGACTCAAAAGACCCTACCACGAGTGCAAGCACAAAAAAAAGAACCAACACACATATTCATCTGGAAGGTTACCAGTGTAGTCAGGCCTAGAAGTTCTATGAGCTCCTGTGTCAATGGTATAGAACTATGGAAATTATACCCGATCCATGTGGGCTTATCAAGGAAAATTAGCAAATATCAAATAGGTGAATATAACAGCCACCTATTATGTTATCACCGAAATCAGCTGTCATCTAACAGGAAGGAATTCACGAGTCCAATACCATGGATTCACCTACAACTTTTGTTTTAGTCCAGCTATTAATAGCTTGCTTGCGACCCTTAATAAAAATTGTAGAGATTTCGTTCAATAAAACTTACAATGTTTCCCCCTTACTTTAACTAACAAGAGTTTGAAACAGGAAGTAGGTATAGTAATTCACTCAACACGTAGAGGCCAAAACAGATGTCAGGTTATTCATCCTCTAGAACTGGGTACAAAAGTCAACCATGTACAGTTCTAAAACAAAACCCTAATGCCATTTTCTAATTCTAAGACAAAAGTAAGGAATGCCCACAGGCTTAAACAAGTTTTAGAACCCAACGTCACTATTAATGTAACTTTTAGCAAAACAAGAGAGCCCTAAACAGGAAATACGTATTTATTCAACCAAATAGAGATAAACCTCTGGATAGGCTTAACCTTCCATTTAGTAACCTTCAGTTATAACTACCATCACACACAATTCTTTTAAAAGAGAGTCATATAAGCAAACAAAACTCAATAATGTTTCCTTCCCTACAAACTAGATTGCATCACACAAAATTGCAGTAACCCATTTAGACAAATATGAAATAGAGTAAGCTATAAGGGAGGAAAGGAACATTCCATGCAAAACCAGCGAAATTGGAAGGAGATTTAAAGGAACAACCCCACAATCAGGCAGCGATATAAAACAACTACGAAAACATTTAGTTTAGGCGCCATTCAAGAGGAAAGAAAATTCATTTCAAGATACTGAAAGAAGGTAGAAAACTACTACAAAGGGTAAAGTTAACATGCCGGTTTATAGTTCTTCCCACCAACAAGCACGTCGACCAGGGCTCAGGCAACAACAACACAAACTGCGCAACTCCTCTTCCTCAGCCTGCTGAAGGTCCAAACTCTGTTAATGGCCATGCCCTTGACTTCATGAAATCAATTGTATGGTCCGAAATGTGCATCTCTGCCCTTAGTTCGGTCAGGTCACATTGACACCTGATTATCATTCCCTCACTGATCTTCTGGCGACACCCTATCTCCTCTTCCCAAAGATTGTTGCCATGCATCCCTGGGTTTCTCAGAAGTAGATCCAAAATCCTCCGAACACCGCTCCAAATTATCCCTTAGCCACCACATACTGTGAAGTCCATGACCGTGGAAGGAGGAGAACCAGAACATGAGCTCTTCTGTGAGTTCCTGCTCTCTTCTCCTCAGCCTAAAAGCAGTCTCTTCTAGTATGAGGGAGAATCTGCATAGAGGACAGGTTGTTTGTTGGTGATCCAGCCACTTGTCAAGACAATTTCTGTGGAAGAAAAGCGAGCACGGCAGCTCCCTAATCTGATCCCCTTCTTCAAACTTACACAGACAAACAACGCATTCCACCACATGGGTAATGTTTGCAGGTGTTTTGTAGGGCACAACAGGAGGGCTCTGCCTGATTTCATCAGCTATGAGGGGTAATTGGGCAAGCTCAGACCCCAAAACTGGAGCAGTCTCTGAAGATATTTCGGGATTAGAATTAGAATATTCCCTTCTGAGCAGTTGGGTACTCCTGCTATTCACTTGTATATTATTAGCAGAAGAAGTAGAAAAGAATAGGCCCAAATATACATAAATGATTCGGCCATATCCTTTAAGGATTGGACTGGAAGGATCTTCAAGGAACGAACTGAGAGGACTTCATCAAACTCTCGGAGTAAAAGTTTCAGCTGAAGCTTGAGGGTGTGGTAATTCCAACAGAAACCTTTATGCCTGCCAACTTAGTGATTCGCTGAAGAAGTTCATATAGTTGCAAGGAAAATTGTGCTTCATGAATATTTTGATATGATACAGATCCACCTCTATGAGATTCTCTTCCATGAGTTACATTGTAAAACCAGTGAGGTCTCAGAAGAGAATCTTTGCAAAAGAATTTCGTCAGGTCTGTTGGAAGCACTCTCACTGTCACATAGTCGATTTGAAGAAAATAAAACTCAGTACATGTTCTGGATCTGAAAAATATCCTGCTACCTTCATCTCCCAAAACATTTTCTCCAACATTGCATAGATCTCCTGTACCTGTGGGTGCGATCTGTCACCTACAAAAAAAACATGCACCTTTTTATTGCCTTTAATCCAACTACACCAAGTTTCTTTTTAATCCCTCTATCCTCCATCGATCTCCTAAAATCTCTCTTGCAAGCAAACTGTGCTTCATGAATATTCTGATATGAAACGGATCCACCTCGATGAGATCCTCTTCCATGAGTAACATCCTGGAACAAACAAGGTGTCAGTAGAGGATCTCTGTAATAAATTTCATCGGGTCTCCTGGTAACACTCACATTGTCACTTAATCGATTTTGATGAAAATATCTTGAAGGAGAAATCCCGAATTGAGGATGCAGTCGATACTGAGCAGCTAACAACATAGTTGGACGACCTACTTGCTAGAAGCACTCATAACGGCTTCTACTACCCTGCAACATGCCTGCCACCTGGTTAAGAAACTGCTGCAGGCCGTGCTGTGGATCCCCGACCAGAACACATCCCGCAACACCCAATGAAAGGAGGAAACGTGCCTAATTCATTCGCTGGAGCTTCATCTAAACCCACGCGTGCAAGGGGGGGGAGACAGGAGAAGAAGAAAAACGCCATGACAGAGATTTTGCTGGCCTCTCTACCCACGTGACCAGGAAGAACGCCTCTCACACGCCACACGCAGTCCAAGAAAAATGTGCCCATCACTCCACCTACATGCATTGAAAGAGAATCAAGAAGAGATCATGGCGAAGAAAAAAAAATGTGACTCCACCCACTCCCGTCTCCCTCACGCAAGGACAGAAAGAAACGTGGCGGTCATTACAACCCGCAGGTCAGGTGGTTGGGAGGAGGCCAAGGTGGTAGTGGAGGCCGATGCCCACGGGGCATTAAATTTTCCTCCCCTTAAGAAAGCATCATCCTCGATGCAACATAACACAGCGGAAAAGAAAAGGGGCACAACAAGGAATATATAAAGAAGCATACACACCCTATGGTTTAAAATTTTTGTTGATTAAAGCACGGTCACAAAGTAGCCTTAGGAACATTTGGTAGAAATTTTAACTTTCAATGTTCTGTGAAGATTGGCAGTTCTTTCTTGTTCATCATTTCATTAGTCTCTTTCCATTAGCATTATTCTTAGTTTAATTGCTTTTAAAATTTCATCATTGAAGAGTTTTGGTTTATTCCTTATTGTGGGTGCCCAACATGAACTGCTAACACAACACCCTATCAGGTTCAAAAGACACTACAGATTCACAAGCACACAAGTATATACTTCAAGATTGTATTACACCACATAAAGGTTACTCAAATACGGAATGGAATAGGCACAGTCCACATAACATAGTACTCGGCACACATCAATGACTGACATACCAAAATACTTAACCAAAATAGTACTACAATCCACCAGACATTTCCTCAATTTGCATCAATGAAAAAAAAAATTCACATAACACCAAACAAATGCTACAGGTACATAGTGTCCACAAGGGAATCAATGACATAACCACAACATCACAACACATATCCATCTGACATGAGTAACACATACATCAAAATACCACTACCAAACATCACAATAACTCAACATATATCCTGAAACATCAACCATACACACAAATATCATAAGCCTCCCTCAAACTCTTATGCCTCCCTCAAGTCTCTTATGCCTCCCTCAAGCTCTTATGCCTCCCTCAAACTCTTATGCCTCCCTCAAGTCTCTTATGCCTCCCTCAAACTCTTATGCCTCCCTCAAGTCTCTTATGCCTCCCTCAAACTCTTATGCCTCCCTCAAACTCTTATGCCTCCCTCAAGGAGGCCGGTTGACCCTATGGTCCAAGACACATAGAGTTCGAACACTCCTAACCCAAGTGACATAATAACGCGTGGTTCAACAACCCGCTAGTTATATGTACTCCTTGGGGCGTACCCCCATACAACGAAGCGGGTCCATAGGTCCAACCAATCCATGGTGCATCCTATGACCCTATTCCACACATCACGACAATAGAACCAGCACAACAATCCAATCCAAAGTGCCAAGTGGCAAAGTACAAGCCTTGGGCAAGGCGGTAAAAATTCCAAATTTAAAAGAAGACCCAAAATCAAGCAAAATAAATGGCCAAATAGCCAAAGTTAGTATCAAAATCCCCATGTTAGTGCCACAACCAAGGAAATGCCCAAAATTGTAAAGCATGGCAATCAAGAAAAGTTGCTGGTCCTTACAAAATAAAGTAAAAAGCTCAATTTACGAATAAAATCAACTTATAATAATGTCACATTACGATAACTGTGTGGCCTTATCTAGCCACCAAAGGGGTACTCAACGAGTTGCTAGCACTCGGACATCGAGCCTCAGCTCATAAAATACATATCAATAATACAACTGTCATCACCTCCATCTGAATCATCCCGCCACCACTTCGACAAGGCTAAACATAGTCATAGATACACTTAGGTTGCATACATACAACCACATAGGGAGAGAGGAAAGAATCACATGTTATCTACTAAACCGAGTTTTGACTCGAGTTAATGACCCATGGTACACCATTCCTCACTCTCAACATACACTTCTACCGATTTCCCTCAGGATCGGTTAGCGTAAGGTTCACAACATAACATACAACAACATCACTAACATAACGGTGGCACACACATAACTACCATAACGTCTTACATATGGTACATATACAGGATAGATCACGATCATACATTCACTGAGTGTAACACATCACTTTACCACATTCTGCACCCAAAGTGCAAGCACCATACGATAGGGTTCATACACTCACCGTATGACCCAAAATCACAACATGAAGCATTACATATTTGCACAGTCATACAAACGATGAACATAGTACATCTCAACATAACATCTATTGCTACATAACAAGGTGGTACACACATTTCTTCAAAACATGGTAAAAACATCATGATACAACTCATTTCTTTTAACATCAAACTAGTCATACAACACATTGATACACCCACATATCACAATATGCCACAATGCTCCAACACTACGTCATCCACATTAGAATTCTTTTCACACATCTCAAACAACAATTCACACGTGAACTCTTCATAGAATCCACAAGAAGGAGAGAGAATACTCCCATCCCCAACATATCAACATGATGACAAACACGCACTAAGTGACATACACATCATGTGCGTTCACAATATCACAATTACGACAATAATCACATCACGTTTAAAGCACATTACTCTTCCAATATCTACCACCATCATGCAACATCATCATCATCATGTAGTAACACCACCACCACCATGTAACATCATCATATAACACCAATCCGGCCCATAGGTTCGAGAGCATGAACCTATGCTCTGATACCAAGTGTAACGACCCAAAAATCCACACACGAACAACACAGTGAAATACAGGATAACTTTTTTTTTGACTTGCTTGACACATAACATGACGCAACATGTCGTTACCAAGGATACAACTAACACTGTGAACAACTTGATACAAGAATGGCCATAAAGGAAGCACAGAAACGTTCACACCCATCAAGGACAATGCATTCTTCTCCTGGTAAGACACCCCGAAAGACCAACCACAATACAAGGTTGCAGCTCAGGATGTCCCACTGAGAAATTCTTCTTAAGGTTAATTATTCACTGACGGTCTACCAAGACTTGAATTTGGGACCTAGAAGGTTCATGATGTGTTTCTTACAATTCTTCTTATGGTATGGGTTTCTTTTCTTTCATGCTTTTAAGCAACTATATTAAGGTCATCTCTAAATGACATTTACTCATTTATCTGGTTTACAAAATTACTGTGAAAACGGTCAGAGAGAGAGAAGGTCAATTCATTTTATTATGGTGATCTATGTAGTTATTAACCAGACTTTCAAAGAGAACCATGAGTTAAACTGGATTTGGGTAACAATCATCATTTATTTATTTATTTTTTTTATTTTATTTTATTTATTTTTTTTTTTTCGACAAGGAACACAAGACTTATTATGTCACAATACTGAAAACAAGGTTTAATCCATAGCTTAATGTTCGCAATGGTAGAATATTTTATGTTAGAAGAAGACTCCTCTCTTTTCGATAGGAAAACTCTTAAAATTATTCAATAAGGTACACAACTCCATAATTATTTTATTTATTCACTCAACTTATGAATTCATTTTCTGTTCTGTTATTCTTTGATTAACTTTTGAAAAAAAGGATTTCCACCTACTAACATGTACATGGAACTACACTGATGTCAAGACTAAGAAGAGTTATAAAAGCATGAAAGTCTTATGATTAGGGGGGGTAGAAGCTGTCAGAACAAAAGAGAGAGAAGAACACGGTTAAAACCTTTCTACTCAACAAGGTACACAACCTTAAGGTGATCACAAGGTTCAGTAGAACTTGGCTGAGCATAAGAGTGTGCCAAACATAATCAAGCCACGCAACCACAACGGTTCATAACCGATAAATAATATTATCAAAAGAACGCTCATAACAAGGTGAAGATTGAAATATTATTTCTCACAAAGATAATTACAATCTTAGTACAACAGGACAAAGCAACTTTATGACACATTAACCGAACATCCAAGGCAAGAGGCCTTCTAAATCCATATCAAGAATCATAGCAATAATTTCAACACGTGTGACATTGCAAAGAAGAAAAAAAAACATAAAACAAACTGATGAAACCTTCACCACTCTTCTCTCTATCAACAGGCGCAAGCCATCTGCACAAGTATTAACTTGAGTCAGTTCACGAGAACTGAGCATGTTAAGGCTACACATTGCAACAGTAAACTAACATTTAACAATATCAAGAAAGGAAAGTTCTAACTCAAAAATGGATTAAAACACAACCCACAACTCCAAAATTATTCGCATGAGAAAGAAATCTAAACCATCCAGCAAGGAGAAAGTCAAAATACCAGTAAGAACAAAATCACATAAATCAAGGCAAGACCTTATGGGTTAGGAACAAGAAGGTCAAGAGTGTTGATATCTCCTTCATGTAATCCTATGGATTACGTGATTGGAATCCAAAACTTACTCCATCCAACTAAAGGGGTCCAAGAGAAGACAAAACATACTAATTATGATCGTAGGCGCGAAACAAAACGACGTTATCCAAATCTCCCAGGGGAGGCTTCATAGCAATAATGGTTCGGCGCCCTTAAAAGAAAAACAACTATAGTTTCAGTTTTAAACAAGGAGTTTTACCACTACCTTCTTATATGATTACTTAAACGTAGTACTAGATTACAAACAAATCCACTCTTCCAAAAGCATACAAAAGAGACACAAAAAGGGCCATTATTCTACCAATAAACCTTATCCTAATCGTCAACCTCTCTACATAATATAAGGGAAGGCTAAACCCAAAAGTCGTTAATAATTTTTATATATATTTCCGACAATGACAATAAGTATTAAAAATAAAAATTGATTTCCTTAACAAGGCCACAAAATGGGACCTTTTAGTAACCAAGTTTGAAGTATAAGATAATTGAGTTCGAAAACAAAGGGATTCGATACGCAGAGGGTAAAACACCAACGATGCCCCAGACTCAAAAGGCCCTACCACGAGTGCAAGCACAAAAAAAAAGAACCAACACACATATTCATCAGGAAGGTTACGCAGTGTAGTCAGGCCTAGAAGTTCTATGAGCTCCTGACCAATGGTATAGAAGATGGAAATTATACCCGATCCATGTGGGCTTATCAAGGAAAAGTCTAGCAAATATCAAACAGGTGAATATAACAGCCACCTATTATGTTATCACCGAAATCAGCTGTCATCTAACAGGAAGCGAATTCACGAGTCCAATACCATGGATTCACCTACAACTTTTGTTTCAGTCCAGCTATTAATAGCTTGCTTGCGACCCTTATCATTATAAGGTATAAAAATTGTAGAGATTTCGTTCAATAAAACTTACAATGTTTCCCCCTTACTTTAACTAACAAGAGTCTGAAACAGGAAGTAGGTATAGTAATTCTCTCAACACGTAGAGGCCAAAACAGATGTCAGGTTATTCATCCTCTAGAACTGGGTACAAAAGTCAACCATGTACAGTTCTAAAACAAAACCCTAATGCCATTTTCTAATTAAACAAAAGTAAGGAATGCCCACAGGCTTAAACAAGTTTTAGAACCCAACGTCACTATTAATGTACCTTTTGGCAAAACAGGAGAGCCCTAAACAGGAAATACGTATTTATTCAACCAAATAGAGATATGAAGGCTTAACCTTCCATTTAGTAACCTTCAGTTATAACTACCATCACAGAATTCTTTTAAAAGAGAGTCATATAAGCAAACAAAACTCAATAATGTTTCCTTCCCTACAAACTAGATTGCATCACTCAAAATTGCAGTAACCCATTTAGACAAATATGAAATAGAGTAAGCTATAGGGAGGAACAGAACATTCCAAGCAAAACCAGTGAAATTGGAACGAGATTTAAAGGAACAACCCCACAATAAGGTAGCGATATAAAAAACTACGAAAACATTTAGTCTAGGCGCCATTCAAGAGGAAAGAAAATTCATTTCAAGATACTGAAAGAAGGTAGAAAACTACTACAAAGGGTAAAGTTAACATGCCTGATTATAGTTCTTCCCACCAACAAGCACGTCGACCAGGGCTCGAGCAACAGCAACACAAACTGCGCAACTCCTCTTCCTCAGCCTGCTGAAGGTCCAAACTCTGTTAACGGCCATGCCCTTGACTTCATGAAATCAATTGTATAGTCCAAAATGTGCATCTCTGCCCTTAGTTCGGTCGGGTCGCATTGACACCCGATTATCATTCCCTCGCTGATCTTCTGGCGACACCCTATCTCCTCTTCCCAAAGATTGTTGCCATGCATCCCTGGGTTTCTCAGAAGTAGATCCAAAATCCTCCGAACACCGCTCCAAATTAGCCCTTAGCCACCACATACTGTGAAGTCCATGACCGTGGAAGGAGGAGAACCAGAACATGAGCTCTTCTGTGAGTTCCTGCTCTCTTCTCCTCAGCCTAAAAGTAGTCTCTTCTGGTATGAGGGAGAATCTGCATAGAGGACAGGTTGTTTGTTGGTGATCCAGCCACTTGTCAAGACAATTTCTGTGGAAGAAAAGTGAGCACGGCAGTTCCCTTATCTGATCCCCTTCTTCAAACTTACACAGACAAACAGCGCATTCCACCACATGGGTAATGTTTGCAGGTGTTTTGTAGGGCACAACAGGAGGGCTCTGCCTGATTTCATCAGCTATGAGGGGCAATTGGGCAAGCTCAGACCCCAAAACTGGAGCAGTCTCTGAAGATGTTTCGGGATTAGAATTAGAATATTCCCTTCTGAGCAGTTGGGTACTCCTGCTATTCACTTGTATATTATTAGCAGAAGAAGTAGAAAAGAATAGGCCCAAATATACATAAATGATTCGGCCATATCCTTTAAGGATTGGACTGGAAGGATCTTCAAGGAACGAACTGAGAGGACTGCATCAAACTCTCAGAGCAAACGTTTCAGCTGAAGCTTGAGGGTGTGGTAATTCCAACAGAAACCTTTATGCCTGCCAACTTAGTGATTCACTGAAGAAGTTCATATAGTTGCAAGGCAAATTGTGCTTCATGAATATTTTGATATGATACAGATCCACCTCTATGAGATTCTCTTCCATGAGTTACATCGTAAAACCAGCAAGGTCTCAGAAGAGAATCTTTGCAAAAGAATTTCGTCAGGTCTGTTGGAAGCACTCTCACTGTCACATAGTCGATTTGAAGAAAAGAAAACTCAGTACATGTTCTGGATCTGAAAAATATCCTGCTACCTTCATCTCCCAAAACATTTTCTCCAACATTGCATAGATCTCCTGTGCCTGTGGGTGCGATCTGTCACCTACACAAAAAGCATGCACCTTTTTATTGCCTTTAATCCAACTACACCAAGTTTCTTTTTAATCCCTCTATCCTCCATCGATCTCCTAAAATCTCTCTTGCAAGAAAACTGTGCTTCATGAATATTCCGATATGAAACAGATCCACCTCGATGAGATCCTCTTCCATGAGTAACATCGTGGAACAAGCAAGGTCTCAGTAGAGGATCTCTGTAATAAATTTCATCGGGTCTCCTGGTAACACTCACACTGTCACTTAATCGATTTTGATGAAAATATCTTGAAGGAGAAATCCCGAATTGAGGATGCAGTCGATACTGAGCAGCTAACAACATAGTTGGACGACCTGCTTGCTGGAAGCACTCATAACGGCTTCTACTACCCTGCAACATGCCTGCCGCCTGGCTAAGAAACTGCTGCAGGCCGTGATGTGGATCCCTGACTAGAACACATCCCACAACACCCAATGAAAGGAGGAAACGCGCCTACTTCACTCGCTGGAGCTTCATCTAAACCCACGCGCGCAGGGGGGGAAGCCAGGAGAAGAAGAAAAATGCCATGACAGAGATTTTGCTGGCCTCTCTACCCACGCGACCAGGAAGAACGCCTCTCACATGCCACACGCAGTCCAAGAAAAATGCGCCCATCACTCCACCTACACGCATTGAAAGAGAATCAAGAAGAGATCATGGCGAAGAAAAAAAATGTGACTCCACCCACTCCCGTCTCCCTCACGCAAGGACAGAAGAAATGTGGCGGTCATTACAACCCGCAGGTCAGGTGGTTGGGAGGAGGCCAAGGTGGCAGTGGAGGCCAATGCCCACGGGGCATTACATTCTCCTCCCCTTAAGAAAGCATCGTCCTCGATGCAACATAACACAGCGGAAAAGAAAAGGGGCGCAACAAGGAATAGATAAAGAAGCATACACACCCTATGGTTTAAAATTTTAGTTGATTACAGCACGGTCACAAAGTAGCCTTAGGAACATTTGGTAGAAATTTTAACTTTCAATGTTCTGTGAAGATTGGCAGTTCTTTCTTGTTCATCATTTCATTAGTCTCTTTCCATTAGCATTATTCTTAGTTTAATTGCTTTTAAAATTTCATCATTGAAGAGTTTTGGTTTATTCCTTATTGTGGGTGCCCAACATGAACTGCTAACACAACACCCTATCAGGTTCACAAGACCCTACAGATTCACAAGCACACAAGTATATACTTCAAGATTGTATTACACCACATAAAGGTTACTCAAATACAGAATGGAATAGGCACAGTCCACATAACATAGTACTCGGCACACATCAATGACTGACATACCAAAATACTTAACCAAAACAGTACTACAATCCACCAGACATTTCCTCAATTTGCATCAATGAAAAAAAAAATTCACATAACACCAAACAAATGCTACAGGTACATAGTGTCCACAAGGGAATCAATGACATAACCACAACATCACAACACAAATCCATCTGAACATGAGTAACACATACATCAAAATACCACTACCAAACATCACAATAACTCAACATATATCCTGAAACATCAACCATACACACAAATATCATAAGCCTCCCTCAAACTCTTATGCCTCCCTCAAGTCTCTTATGCCTCCCTCAAACCTCTTATGACTCTTATGCCTCCCTCAAGTCTCTTATGCCTCCCTCAAACTCTTATGCCTCCCTCAAGTCTCTTATGCCTCCCTCAAACTCTTATGCCTCCCTCAAACTCTTATGCCTCCCTCAAGGAGGCCGGTTGACCCTATGGTCCAAGACACATAGAGTTCGAACACTCCTAACCCAAGTGACATAATAACGTGTGGTTCAACAACCCGCTAGTTATATGTACTCCTTGGGGCGTACCCCCATACAACGAAGTGGGTCCATAGGTCCAACCAATCCATGGTGCATCCTATGACCCTATTCCACACATCACGACAATAGAACCAGCACAACAATCCAATCCAAAGTGCCAAGTGGCAAAGTACAAGCCTTGGGCAAGGCGGTAAAAATTCCAAATTTAAAAGAAAACCCAAAATCAAGCAAAATAAATGGCCAAATAGCCAAAGTTAGTATCAAAATCCCCATGTTAGTGCCACAACCAAGGAAATGCCCAAAATTGTAAAGCATGGCAATCAAGAAAAGTTGCTGGTCCTTACAAAATAAAGTAAAAAGCTCAATTTACGAATAAAATCAACTTATAATAATGTCACATTACGATAACTGTGTGGCTTTATCTAGCCACCAAAGGGGTACTCAACGAGTTGCTAGCACTCGGAACATCGAGCCTCAGCTCATAAAATACATATCAATAATACAACTGTCATCACCTCCATCTGAATCATCCCGCCACCACTTCGACAAGGCTAAACATAGTCATAGATACACTTAGGTTGCATACATACAACCACATAGGGAGAGAGGAAAGAATCACATGTTATCTACTAAACCGAGTTTTGACTCGAGTTAATGACCCATGGTACACCATTCCTCACTCTCAACATACACTTCTACCGATTTCCCTCAGGATCGGTTAGCGTAAGGTTCACAACATAACATACAACAACATCACTAACATAACGGTGGCACACACATAACTACCATAACGTCTTACATATGGTACATATACAGGATAGATCACGATCATACATTCACTGAGTGTAACACATCACTTTACCACATTCTGCACCCAAAGTGCAATCACCATACGATAGGGTTCATACACTCACCGTATGACCCAAAATCACAACATGAAGCATTACATATTTGCACAGTCATACATACGATGAACATAGTACATCTCAACATAACATCCATTGCTACATAACAAGGTGGTACACACATTTCTTCAAAACATGGTAAAAACATCATGATACAACTCATTTCTTTTAACATCAAACTAGTCATACAACACATTGATACACCCACATATCACAATATGCCACAATGCTCCAACACTACGTCATCCACATTAGAATTCTTTTCACACATCACAAACAACAATTCACACGTGAACTCTTCATAGAATCCACAAGAAGGAGAGAGAATACTCCCATCCCCAACATATCAACATGATGACAAACACGCACTAAGTGACATACACATCATGTGCGTTCACAATATCACAATTACGACAATAATCACATCACGTTTAAAGCACATTACTCTTCCAATATCTACCACCATCATGCAACATCATCATCATCACCATGTAACACCACCACCACCATGTAACATCATCATATAACACCAATCCGGCCCATAGGTTCGAGAGCATGAACCTATGCTCTGATACCAAGTGTAACGACCCAAAAATCCACACACGAACAACACAGTGAAATACAGGATAACTTTTTTTTGACTTGCTTGACACATAACATGACGCAACATGTCGTCACCAAGGATACAACTAACACTAACAGAACAACTTGATACAAGTATGGCCATAAAGGCAGCACAGGAAACGTTCACACCCATCAAGGACAATTCATTCTTCTCCTGATAAGACACCCCAAAAGACCAACCACAATACAAGGTTGCAGCTCAGGATGTCCCACTGAGAAAATCTTCTTAAGGTTAATTATTCACTGACGGTCTACCAAGACTTGAATTTGGGACCTAGAAGGTTCATGATGTGTTTCTTACAATTCTTCTTATGGTATGGGTTTCTTTTCTTTCATGCTTTTAAGCAACTATATTAAGGTCATCTCTAAATGACATTTACTCATTTATCTGGTTTACAAAATTACTGTGAAAACGGTCAGAGAGAGAGAAGGTCAATTCATTTTATTATGGTGATCTATGTAGTTATTAACCAGACTTTCAAAGAGAACCATGAGTTAAACTGGATTAGGGTAACAATCTTCATTTATTTATTTTTATTTTATTTTATTTTATTTTATTTATATTTTTTGATTCGACAAGGAACACAAGACTTATTATGTCACAATACTGAAAACAAGGTTTAATCCATAGCTTAATGTTCGCAATGGTAGAATATTTTATGTTAGAAGAAGACTCCTCTCTTTTCAATAGGAAAACTCTTAAAATTATTCAATAAGGTACACAACTCCATAATTATTTTATTTATTCACTCAACTTATGAATTCATTTTCTGTTCTGTTATTCTTTGATTAACTTTTGAAAAAGGATTTCCACCTACTAACATGTACATGGAACTACACTTATGTCAAGACTAAGAAGAGTTATAAAAGCATGAAAGTCTTATGATTAGGGGGGGGTAGAAGCTGTCAGAACAAAAGAGAGAGAAGAACACGGTTAAAACCTTTCTACTCAACAAGGTACACAACCTTAAGGTGATCACAAGGTTCAGTAGAACTTGGCTGAGCATAAGAGTGTGCCAAACATAATCAAGCCACGCAACCACAACGGTTCATAACCGATAAATAATATTATCAAAAGAACGCTCATAACAAGGTGAAGATTGAAATATTATTTCTCACAAAGATAATTACAATCTTAGTACAACAGGACAAAGCAACTTTATAACACATTAACCGAACATCCAAGGCAAGAGGCCTTCTAAATCCATATCAAGAATCATAGCAATAATTTCAACACGTGTGACATTGCAAAGAAGAAAAAAAAAACATAAAACAAACTGATGAAACCTTCACCACTCTTCCCTCTATCAACAGGCGCAAGCCATCTGCACAAGTATTAACTTGAGTCAGTTCACGAGAACTGAGCATGTTAAGGCTACACATTGCAACAGTAAGCTAACATTTAACAATATCAAGAAAGGAATGTTCTAAATTCAGAAATGGATTAAAACACAACCCACAACTCCAAAATTATTCGCATGAGAAAGAAATTTAAACCATCCAGCAAGGAGAAAGTCAAAATTTCAGTAAGAACAAAATCACATAAATCAAGGCAAGACCTTATGGGTTAGGAACAAGAAGGTCAAGAGTATTGATATCTCCTTCATGTAATCCTATGGATTACGTGATTGGAATCCAAAACTTATTCCATCCAACTAAAGGGGTCCAAGAGAAGACAAAACATACTAATTATGATCGTAGGCGCGAAACAAAACAAGGTTATCCAAATCTCCCAGGGGAGGCTTTTATAGCAATAATGGTTCGGCGCCCTTAAAACAAAAACAACTATAGTTTCAGTTTTAAACAAGGAGTTTTACCACTACCTTCTTATAGGATTACTTAAACGTAGTACTAGATTAACAAATCAAATCCACTCTTCCAAAAGCATACAAAAGAGACACAAAAAGGGCCATTATTCTACCAATAAACCTTATCCTAATCGTCAACTTCTCTACATAATATAAGGGAAGGCTAAACCCAAAAGTCGTTAATAATTTACCATATATATTTCTGACAATGACAATAAGTATTAAAAATAAAAATTGATTTCCTTAACAAGGCCACAAAATGGGACCTTTAGTAACCAAGTTTGAAGTATAAGATAATTCGAGTTCGAAAACAAAGGGATTCGATACGCAGAGGGTAAAACACCAACGATGCCCCAGACTCAAAAGACCCTACCACGAGTGCAAGCACAAAAAAATAAGAACCAACACACATATCCATCAGGAAGGTTACCTGCAGTGTAGTCAGGCCTAGAAGTTCTATGAGCTCCTGTGTCAATGGTATAGAAGATGGAAATTATACCCTTCGATCCATGTGGGCTTATCAAGGAAAAGTCTAGCAAATATCAAACAGGTGAATATAACAGGTTCTCACCTATTATGTTATCACCGAAATCAGCTGTCATCTAATAGGAAGCGAATTCATGAGTCCAATACCATGGATTCACCTACAACTTTTGTTTCAGTCCAGCTATTAATAGCTTGCTTGCGACCCTTAATCAAAATTGTAGAGATTTCGTTCCTAAAACTTACAATGTTTCCCCCTTACTTTAACTAACAAGAGTTTGAAACAGGAAGTAGGTATAGTTTTATTCTCTCAACACGTAGAGGCCAAAACAACTGTCAGGTTATTCATCCTCTAGAACTGGGTACAAAAGTCAACCATGTACCAAAATCGTTCTAAAACAAAATCGGACAACTAGGGGGCTCACGCTCTCAATTCCCCGTAATGCCATTTTCTAATTAAACAAAAGTAAGGAATGCCCACAGGCTTAAACAAGTTTTAGAACCCAACGTTTTCACTATTAATGTACCTTTTAGCAAAACAGGAGAGCCCTAAACAGGAAATACGTATTTATTCAACCAAATAGAGATATTCAAGGCTTAACCTTCCATTTAGTAACCTTCAGTTATAAGGACCATCACAGAATTCTTTTAAAAGAGAGTCATATAAGCAAACAAAAACTCAATAATGTTTCCTTCCCTACAAACTAGATTGCATCACACAAAATTGCAGTAACCCATTTAGACAAATATGAAATAGAGTAAGCTATAAGGAGGAAAAGAACATTCCAAGCAAAACCAGCGAAATTGGAAGGAGATTTAAAGGAACAACCAGCACAATCAGGCAGCGATATAAAAAACCACGAAAACATTTTGTCTAGGTGCCATTTCAGGAAGGAAAGAATAATTCATTTCAAGATACTGAAAGAAGGTAGAAAATTATTGCAAGGTGCAGATTTAACATGCCTGATTAGAATTCTTCCAACCAACAAGCACGTCGACCAGGGCTCGGGCAACAGCAACACAACTTGCGCAACTCCTCTTCCTCAGCCTGCTAAAGGTCCAAACTCTGTTAACGGCCATGCACTTGACTTCATGAAATCAATTGTATAGTCTGAAATGTGCATCTCTGCCCTTAGTTCGGTCGGGTCGCATTGACACCTGATTATCATTCCCTCAGGATCTTCTAGCGACACCCTATCTCCTCTTCCCAAAGATTGTTGCCATGCATCCCTGGGTTTCTCAGAAGTAGATCCAAAATCCTCCGAACACCGCTCCAAATTAGCCCTTAGCCACCACATACTGTGAAGTCCATGACCGTGGAAGGAGAAGAACCAGAACATGAGCTCTTCTGTGAGTTCCTGCTCTCTTCTCCTCAGCCTAAAAGCAGTCTCTTCTGGTATGAGGGAGAATCTGCATAGAGGACAGGTTGTTTGTTGGTGATCCAGCCACTTGTCAAGACAATTTCTGTGGAAGAAAAGAGAGCACGGCAGTTCCCTTATCTGATCCCCTTCTTCAAACTTACACAGACAAACAACGCATTCCACCACATGGGTAATGTTTGCAGGTGTTTTGTAGGGCACAACAGGAAGGCTCTGCCTGATTTCATCAGCTATGAGGGGCAATTGGGCAAGCTCGTGACCCCAAAACTGGAGTAGTCTCTGAAGATGTTTTGGGATTAGAATTAGAATATTCCCTTCTGAGCAGTTGGGTACTCCTGCTATTCACTTGCATATTATTAGCAGAAGAAGTAGAAAAGAATAGGCCCAAAATATACATAAATGATTCGTCCATATCCTTTAAGGATTGGACTGGAAGGATCTTCAAGGACCGAACTGAGAGGACTACATCAAACTCTCGGTGCAAACATTTCAGCTGAAGCTTGAAGGTGTGATAATTCCAACAGAAACCTTTGTGCCTGCCAACTTAGTGACTCACTGAAGAAGCTCATAAAATTGCAAGGCAAATTGTGCTTCATGAATATTCTGATATGATACAGATCCACTGCCTATGAGATTCTCTTCCATGAGTTACATCGTAAAACCAGTGAGGTCTCAATAGAGAATCTTTGCAAAGGAATTTCGTCAAGTCTCCTGGTAAGCACTCTCACTGTCACATAGTCGATTTGAAGAAAAGAAAACTCAGTACATGCCATTCTGGATCTGAAAAATATCCTGCTACCTTCATCTGTCCAAAACATTTTCTCCAACATTGCATAGATCTCCTGTGCCTGTGGGTGTCATCCTGTCACCGCAGTACACAAAAAGCATGCACCTTTTTATTGCCTTTAATCCAACTACACCAAGTTTCTTTTTAATCCCTCTATCCTTCATCGATCTCCTAAAAGCTCTCTTGCAAGCAAACCTGTGCTTCATGAATATTCTGATATGAAACAGATCCACCTCGATGAGATCCTCTTCCATGAGTAACATCGTGGAACAAGCAAGGTTTCAGTAGAGGATCTCTGTAATAAATTTCATCGGGTCTCCTAGTAAACAGTCACATTGTCACTTAATCGATTTTGATGAAAATATCTTGAAGGAGAAATCCCGAATTGAGGATGCAGTCGCATACTGAGCAGCTAACAACATAGTTGGATGACCTACTTGCTGTAAGCTGCTCATAACAGCTTCTACTACCCTGGAACATGCCTGCCATTTTCTGGCTAAGAAACTGTTGCAAGCCTGTGCTGTGGATCCCCGATCTAGAACACATCCCACAACACCCAATGAAAAAGGAGGAAACAGTTCTCCGCTACTTCACTCGCTGGAGCTTCGATCTAAACCCACGCGCATCAGGGGGGACAGACCAGGAGAAGAAGAAAAACTTTCCATGACAGAGATTTTGCTGGCCTCTCTACCCACACGACCAGGAAGAACGCCTCTCACATGCCACACGCAGTCCAAGAAAAATGCGCCCATCCCTCCACCTACACGCATTGAAAGAGAATCAAGAAGAGATCATGGCGAAGAAAAAAAAACGCGACTCCACCCACTCCCGTCTCCCTCACGCAAGGACAGAAGAAACACGGCGGTCAGTACAACCCGCAGGTCAGGTGGTTGGGACGAGGCGAAGGTGCAGTGGAGGCCGATGCCCATGGGGCATTACAGGGAGTCTTAATGGTTGACAGGTGGTTGTTGAGACACCCACCACCCCAACCATAATGTTTAGGCATAAGTTTGAAATGCTTTACTTTACAAGTTAATGAAAACACAGATAACTAGTTAGGTTAGTTAAGTATTAAATACTATATAATATCATAGTGGTATGATATGTAATGTAATTTTCATATAATAATCATACTAGATATAAATAAGGTATTATGTATATCTAAAACATATAAAGTCATACAATGTAATAAAATAAATTAGTGTCAAAGTATATATCTTAATGTATGATTTCTTTTATATATTATAATGTATTAAATTCATGAGATAACGTAATATAAATGGATAATAAAATAAAAATAAAAAATTGAGTGGTTAATGTATTCATTTCATAATAAATTATATCATACCCTAAGGTTAACATCTGGAAATATTGTTATTACGATATTATCAGACATTAGACTATTAACTCGAAAGACGACCCTTCTCAACTTTAGTGAAACGACGAATGAGATAAATTTAAATATCATTAACCTTGAAGCATCATCGTGACTTCTGTAGTTTCGACCCTGTATGCAGGCACACCCTTCAAAAAAAAATTAGTCACATTTTCGGGTTGAATGTTTATGGCGCGTCGTCGTGAGCGTCGTCTTTTTGCGGCGTTACACTTGATTTACCATCCTTATAAAAAAAAATGAAATGATTTAAATATAATTAATATTTGGTGGTTATATGATATTTTCTATATATAATTGATTTTTGAACTTTTTTTTCTTCATAAATTGATAAAAAAATGTAGAGAATGATAAATTCATTAATCATTTAAAACCCATCAATGATAAAAACTATAAATAGAAGATCAAAATATAGATTTAGAGGTTGATCTCTTAACTTATTTATTCATTCAAATATTTGTACTATTTAACATATTTTAAGAGTAAAAATAACTTTTTTAAAGACATGCACCAAACTGCTTTAGCATAAAATTACCATCCTTTAAAAATAATTTGCAAATGGGATCATTGGAATTTTCACATATATATAGTTAACAATGTATAATGGTTTTTTGTTTTGTTTATTGATTGAAAAACAAATTTTTATTAATTAAGAAGACATAATACACTCTAAATCATACAAAAACTTAGGTGGAAAAATTTACACCCTAGAATACAAGTCATATCAAGCCAAAAAGGCATCAAGAAAAGGCCAACTTACCTCATTATGGCATCAAAATAATGGTATACATAATAAAAGTGTATTGTTCACCAATACAGTTACAAGAAATTAAGAACACCAATGAAAATAGATCCCCAAGAAAAATTATGTCGTAGTAAAAAACAAGGTGGTCAAAGGAGGAACAGGTAAATTATGTCGTAGTAAAAAACAAGGTGGTCAAAGGAGGAACAGGTAGAGGACTGTTCATTTTATCCCCTAACCACTAGTGGTAGAGGGTGGACCGTGTATGAGATGGGATCCCACCCTTCATTCTATTATTGTTACTTCTCTTCTTCACTAGTAATTTTTTGTGACTAGTAGTGGGGCACAATGTCAAACGACAACCACAAAATTTCCCTTGAGTGGGGGAACTACCACCATTGTCGCCATCATCTGTCATGCCCATAATTGTGCTACCCAAAATTATCAAACCTATTAACCCAAAGTTCAACTAACTATGAGGTTATTTATTTATTTATTATATATCTCTTAAAAGTTAGAGGAGATGATAAACACTATAATATGATAGATGGTGATAGAAAAACCAAGGAATAATTGATATTTTGACTAAATTGGGTTTAACATCTTCCAAGGTTTTTGTCGTTAAATAAGATTGTTGTGTCAAGTCAATCACCAAATATTTAAAGGCTAACATATTCTTCGAAAAGGAACAGTTCTATCCTTGTAGTGAACTTGAGTCTACACAATTGACATCATAAATTTAAATTTCTATATTCAAAGAAGGGGGACCACTGTAGCCAATTTGAAGAAATAATGGTGTTTCCCATTAAGAATTATTCATTATACAACCAAAGGAAAATATTTTAGATAATGTAAGGAAATATTCTTTCCCTGGTACTTTTATTGATTTCTTAGGTTCTAAACCTAATAAAAAAGTTATTTGGATTCTAACTCAAATATTCAACTTTATCGCTAGAGAGTGTGTCAAATAACATGCTACGAGTATAAAATCCCTTAACAAACCCAAGTTAATAATAATAATAATAATAACCCTAATATTCCTAATAATAATTATAGTTTTAGCCCGCTTCCACATTTAATAATAATATTAGTTTAAACTTTTTCTTTTAAAAAAAAAAGTCCCTAATTTCTTTAAAATTAATGTATCATTTGAGTACACTCGAAATCCCATACTATAATAATAATAATAATAATAATAGGTTTTTACAGTCCACAATGTCGTGGGACGCCTGTTTTTGGGTCTACAAGCGGCTTATAGCATATGGGACTACCTCGTACTCACATGTGGGAGGCAACTAACTTTGCTACAAACGAGGCGTACATACCCTACCCCCTGCAAGATTTGAACTTGTGACCTCTATTTCAAGAGCAAAGGTTCTTCACCATTAGGCCAACTCAGGTGTACTAGGCCAACTCAGGTGTAATTAAAAGTCTGACGAGAATAGAGATAACTAAAAGTAATATGTTACCTAAAGGCCACTAAATAAATAAATTTACGAAGAAAATACTACTTACGTCTATTTTGATTTTTCTATTGGGACCATAGAATAATAGAAGCGCCGTAGATGATAGGTCCTCTCGTAAGCCTTAATTTTTTTTTAAGAGAGATTATTTTGTCTTCCCCCTTACACGCATCATCTCATTTCTTCTTCCTTTGTTTTTCCTTTGTTTTTTTCGTTTCTGATTGCAGGTTCAGAGAGACCTGTAAGCAATGAATATTTCATTTGGAGCATTGGGATCAACCCAAGCCTTAAACAAAGATTATTACAATGTAGTATTTGCTCATGGCCAAATCTCCTATTTTATTACATTGTTTGGTATATGTATGTATGTATATATAGCCTGTATTTATTAATTGTAATGTTTATTTTTACCCCGCAATTGTTTGAAGCACTTTCATGTATATACTTCATAAAAATATAATTGAGGTTATATGAAGAAACCAATTCATTTACTATAGGAACTCTCAAATCATAACTTGATGAGGATGGGAGATAATTTATTGTAACCAACATTGTTTTATCCTGCAACATCGTTTGATACATGTATGAGGAGATCTGCTAACAAAGTAATTTTAAAAGCAAAACTTAACTAATCGCAGACTGCAATCAAATCATTCTGGCTAAAAATTTTGTAAATAATTCGAAATTCTGTAAATTCATATTCTACCAATGATGTTGGTAGCAAAAATAAATTTGGTAAATCTTAAAGCAATTAAAGGCATTATCTAGCAAAATCTTTTTATAAGACCAACAATTTTCAAATGATCTATGTCCTTAAAGGAAATAAGGTTTGATAGAATGACTACCATTATATATCAATTTCTTCTTAGCTGGAGAGGAGATTTATGTCACCAAATGGAAGCTACGGTTTTGATTATATCTACATATGAAAATTTCCAACATCAAATTGTTATATTGTATAAATGCTATGAAAACTTCCTCAAGTTTTGTAAAACAAAATCAGCAATCTTATCAAATTGTAAAATAAAATCAGCAATCCTATCAAATCCCACTATCAAATCCCAACAGAATCATCAGGTTCACTCTGCACATCAAAATTATAGTGTTAATTTAATCATATTTACGTACACCCAAGAAAAAAGAAATAGAAATAGCGTGCAATACAACAAAGTCTCTCATTGCTTCCACCATTGCTTACAGCATTCTCTGAAAATAAATTCTATAATGGAACACTATCTAAACAATTGGAAAGATTTTGCTAAACTTATAGATATTGTCACTCTCTAAATTTACGACATGGGTAGCTAGCACAGATTTTCCAATAGAGAAAAAAAGTGAGAAAGAAAGCATTACTAATACAAACTCAGATCAGGGTGAAATAAGTAACCGGTGTAAACATACCTGAATCAGGTGTCGAACGCCGTTTCCAGATCTATGGGTTGGGTTCATGTTCGGATTCCTACACATGCAAACAAACATAAATATTTTGAAACAATATTTCGAATTACATAATTAAAAAAAAAAAAAACATCAGTTTTAGAGTTCGGATTATCTTAGTCTCCCTCACATCGGAACAACCAACCAAAATATCAATCTCGAATAATCGATCAGTCCGACGAATATGAGCCCTATAATCTGACTTAATCGCTTCAAGTTTCGCTTCAAGTTTCATGTCCTCAGAGGGATCATTCTCCATGCGGGCAAGCATCACTCGCTTGTTCCTCAAAAGTTCTTCCTCGAACTCTCTGTTAATCTTGTTTCTGAATCCATTTATTACAGTTTCACCTTCACTGCAGAACATTCTGAAAAATTTAATACGGCCCTGCATAATTCTCTCCTTCCCTGTGACCCTAAATCCCACAAACAGAAACTTAAAACTTAATGAAAACCCTAATTCTCCTGCCCCTTCACTGAAAAGTGAAAACCCTAATTTTGTCAGCCGTCAATTTCTAAACAATATTTTAAAGTCTATCAATACTTCTCTCGTTCGTGCTTTCCTTTTCACATCTGTTAATACGTTTATCATTCATGTTGCATGTAATCACTTTTTATTATGCAATTATTATTTAAATAGTAAAATAATACATTTTTTATAAAATAATAAAACGATATTTCGAGGAATTATATATTTAATTTGAAATAAATAAATAAAATATAATTTAAATAGTGGTTTATTTTATAATTATGGATGTGTTAGTATAAATATTTATAAATGCATTAATACAAATATTTATAGAATTATTTATTGATCTTTAAGAAACTCATTCTCCTTGAATCTTTAATTCAATAACACATCCCAAATATTTAATAACTAGCAATCGCAAATAGTTAATCCATTCATGCAAGTCGCCGAAGTACGTGGCGGGCAATACAAATACTCATGGCACACCATAAGCTTCCTGCAAAACATCACTTCAATAGCAAAGACCCTACCTCGCCGCCTTGGAGATTTGGACATAGTTCTCATACAAAGGAAAGGATCTAATTTAAAAAAATATGATTTCTACGTCAGTAGCTCTTGTGTTTGTGCAGCCTTGCAATATAAAATCCAACACGATCCCTATTACAAAGATGTCTTAATCGACAATGACGCCCTTTCCTCACTACCATCCGAGTCATCAAATATTTCCTCCTCTCTCAACACAGCCACAATGGAACTGCCCCAAATGCAAACTTGCTCTACAACTCATGGTAGTGGTGTTCCCACACACTTTAATGAAACATATGACCACTCATCGTCTTTCATGCCAACACCTCACAATACAAGAACAAAAGAAGAGGAAATCGAATAGTTCTTGCTAAACCACGATGGTAACACTCCATTTACCATGCCATGGCCAGAGCTTGGGCTTTCGCCAATAAATGAATACAATATGGAAGGCCTATTCTCAATGGCTTTCCCAAATTTATTTCCGACAGGAAAAGCAATGTGGCAACAACCTCGCATTAAAGAAGTTCCAATGCATGAATATGCACTTCATTTGATGCATTACCATGATGGGTGCTTTGGTTCCCACCCAAGATTTCGTTACTTCCTTCTAAACCTCATAATGCGAAACAGAAGCCAGTCCACGGCAACAGTTTTTATGAAACAGAAAACCGAAACTGGAATCCCTCCAATAATTAGAGAGTTGCGAAGACAACTACTGGAATGCCCCAAAGACAACCTCCTAGATAGCTTAATGCGCTTTGGATCGAGCCTTCGAGGGACACGTTCATTATGGGAAAAAATTAGAAGCAAGCTTTCAAATATGGTGGAACAATTGGGGACACCAACCTTATTCTTCACTCTAAGTGCTGCAGACACTAAATGGCCAGATCTCCACAATATTATGCTTGGTGAATGCCCAACAGATCCTCGAGCCACACAATATTGGAGAACACTTAACATTGTCTCTAACCCTCATCGAGTATCAACATACCTGCATCACAGATTCACAATATTTCGGGAAGAAATATTGCAGAAGGAACTTGGAGCAGTAGAATTTTGGTACAGGTAATCAAATCCACTTATTTCAAAGTTTTTCCCAAACTACATATATAATATTTATGTTCCCTTGTCTCGCAGGTATGAATGGCAACATAGAGGCTCCGCACATGTCCATGGTTTATTGTGGCTTGAGAATGCACCAAAAGTTGACGAACTGGACTGGGAGGACACAATAGTTATTGAGGCAACAAAAGAATACTTTGATAAGTTCGTGTATGCCTGGAACTGTAATGCCCCGCTAGGGCATACCTGAGATCCAGAAAAATAAAAATAAAATAGAATAACGATGTAAATAGAATGAGTTTTAGAGTAAAATAAATTAAAAATAAAAATAAAAATGGAATAATAATAATAATGAAAGTAAATTTTTTGAAATAAATAAATAAATAAATAAATGGAGATGGAGTGAAGGGCATGGGAAGGCACGTGTTTTCTTGGCAAGGTGCAGAGGTTGGTGAATGTAATCAAGTGCTTGACCAAATGAAAGAATGGGACAGCTGTTTAAAGAGAATTGAAGGCAGAGTGGACTTTGCAGGCATGTGGGTGAGAGTTGGGTCAGTTTGGCAGGGGGCGCCCTCTAAGATGTCACAGTCTCACCAAATGCAATAAACGATTTTCCAACAACCATTCAAATCTGGACCAGTACACTCCTAGCCTGTGCCTATACCAAACATGGAGCGTAGAACTGAAATTCTCCTAGGAAAGTGCCGTGAGGAATTAACTGGCTATATGCAGCAGCTACAGGGTGGAGAAATAAACTTATCTCAGAAAATCAGTGGCCTCCAGAGAGAGAAAGTGCGACAGTTGCTGCAGGGCGAGCCCAGGGAGCCGTTGGTGTTGATCCTGCTGTTCTGGTTGCACGCGACCACAGTCATGATCAGTTGTTGCAAAATCTTGCCAACACGAAACGAATTTTCCAAGAACCCGAACAAGCTTTGAAACTCAAGCCAGTGGTTGGCCATGAATGAGAGATGAGAAGCAGCGGGAGGTGGGCTAAGCTGCCACATCTGTACCCATTTTCATTCAGTAATGAACGCCATTTTTATTCAAACGGCGGCTTGGGAAACACATACAAATCCTGGTACGAGGATCGAAGGTCGAAGCTGACGGCCAGCACCTTCAGCGCGGCATTAGGGTTTCATAAGGGCAGGCGCATGGAGCTCTGGCTCGAAAAAAATTGGCCTCATGGACTCCTTCAAGGGTTCCCCTGCTACCTGCTGGAACAACCAAAACGAACACATCACCCTCTCCAGGTATCACCTCATCACCGGAAACCATATAACTTTCACCGAATTCCAAATTTTCAGTAAATGCGACTGGTTGGGGGTTTCTCCTGATGGCCTAATTGGGGCAGAGGGGTCGAATGGCGGAGTGCTGGAAATAAAATGCCCTTACTTTGATGGTAAGGCCAGCGAGTCTATTCCCTGGTCATGTATTCCAGCCAACTACATGCCTCAAGCCCAGGGTCTTATGGAGATTTTGGATAGGGACTGGATGGATTTGTATGCGTGGATTCCCAGAGGGAGTAGCTTTTTAGGGTGCTGAGGAATCCGAGATATTGGGAGCTTGTGATGTCGGCTTTGAGTGATTTCTGGTGGGATCATGTGGTGCCTGCCAAGAGAATTCTTGAGAGTGATCCCAACATAAATATAAGCCACTGGAGACCCGATCGTAAACATAGACTTTTTGATGTTATTTTCTCTCAAAATGTGCTTCTGGCTGAGGATTTGAAGTTGCTTGTCAGAGAAATCAATGGGAGGATAATATCTTAGTTAAATTCTTCATTTCTCAGGGCTTCAGGCGTACTCCATAGTGGACTCCACAGGTTGAAAGGATGCAGGTTCAAATTCTGATAGCCCATGTTACTGGTTAAAAGGTTGCATGTTCGAATTAAGAGGGGACATGATTGTACACTTAGTTGATCAACAGATAAGGGAATATTTTATGGTTGCTTACACACCTGGTCTTTAGGGGTTCAGTTAAATCCGACATGTTTTCAAGAGCACATAAATGGATTCCACATCTTTTCACTCGGGGGACTATTTTATAGGCTTTGGCTATTTTGTACAGCTACGAACAGAGTGCTTCTATCTTCCCAGAGTTTCTCCCGAGGATTCCAAGAAGGCATGTTTCAATCACCCCCTTTCCTATGCCAAGCATGGCCGTTAACATGATATGGATCTTCAGCAGGCGGAGGAAGAGAAGTTGCGCAGGTTGTGTTGCTATTGCCTGAGCCCTGATCGACATGCTTGTTGGTGGGAAGAACTATAAACAGGCATGTTAAATCTACTCCTTGTAATAGTTTTCTACCTTATTTCAGTATCTTGAAATGAATATTATTTCCTCTTGAATGACGCCTAGACTAGATGTTTTCGTGGTTGTTTATATCATTGCCTGATTGCGTGGTTGTTCTTTTTAATCTCGTTCCAATTTCACTGATTTTGCTTGGAATGTTCTTTCCTCTCTTATAGCTTACTCTATTTCATATTTGTCTAAATGGGTTACTGCAATATTGAGTGATGCAGTCTAGTTCGTAGGGAAGGAAACATTATTGAGTTTTGTTTGCTTATATGACTTTCTTTAAAAAAATAATAATTCTATGATGGTAATTATAATTGAAGGTTACTAAATGGAAGGTTAAGCCTACATACCTCTTTTGGTTGAATAAATACGTATTTCCTATTTAGGGCTCTCCTGTTTTGCTAAAAGGTACATTAATAGTGACATTGTGTTCTAAAACTTGTTTAATCCTGTGGGCATTCCTTACTTTTTGTTTGATTAGAAAATGGCATTAGGGTTTTGCTATAGAACTGTACATGGTCGACTTTTGTACCTAGTTCTAGAGGATGAATAACCTGACTTCTAATTTTGGCCTCGACGTGTTGAGAGAATTACTTTACCTTCTTCATGGTTCAAACTCTTGTGTGATTAAAGTAAGGGGGAAACATTGTAAGTTTAATTGAATGAAATCTCTACAATTTTCATTAAGGGTCGCGAGCAAGCTATTAATAGCTGGATTGAAACAAAAGTTGTAGGTGAATCCATGGTATTGGATTCGTGAACTCGTTTCCTGTTAGATGATAGCTGATTATAGTGATAATATCATAGGTGGCTGTTATATTTACCTGTTTGATATTTGCTAGACTTTTCCTCGATAAGCCCACATGGATCGGGTAAAATTTCCATCTTCTATACCTTTGGCAAGGAGTTCGTAGAACTTCTAGGCCTAACTGCACTGCGTAACCTTCCTGATGGATATGTGCGTTGGTTCTTATTTTGTGCTTGTACTCGTGGTAAGGTCTTTTGAGTCTGGGGCATCGTTGGTGTATTACCCACCGTGTATCGAATCCCTTTGTTTTCGAACTCGAATATCTTATTCTTCGAACTTGGTTACTAAAAGTCCCTTTTCGTGGCTTTGTTAAGGAAATCAATTTTATTTTTATTTTAAAGTACTTATTGGCATTGTCGGAAATATATAAAAATTATTAACGACTTTTGGGTTTAGCCTTCCCTTATATTATGTAGAGAAGTTGACGATTAGGATAAGGTTTGTGGGCAGAATAATGGCCCTTCTGTGTCTCTTTTGTACGCTTTTGGAAAAGTGGATTTGTTTTGGTTAACTAGTACTACGTTTTAGAAATCCTGTAAGGAGGTAGTGATAAACTCCTTGGTTAAAACTGAAACTATAGTTGTGTTCTTTTAAGGGCGTCGAACCCATATTACTATGAAGCCCCTGGGAGAATTAGATAACGTCGTTTTGCTTCGCGCCTACGATCATAATTAGTACGTTTTGTCTTCTCTTGGACCCCTTTAGTTGGATGGAGTAAGTTTTAGATTCCAATCACATAATCCATAGGATTACATGAAGGAGATATCAACACTCTTGACTTCTTGTTCCTAACCCATAAGGTCTTGCCTTGTTTTATGTGATTTTGTTCTTACTGGTACTTTGACTTTCTCCTTGTTGGATGGTTTAGATTTCTTTCTCATGCGAATAATTTTAGAGTTGTGGGTTGTGTTTTAATCCATTTTTGAATTAGGACATTATTTTCTTGATATTGTTAAATGTTAGCTTACTGTTGCAATGTGAAGCCTTAACATGCTCAGTTCTCGCGAACTGATTCTAGCTAGTATTTTTGCAGATGGATTATGCGAGTAGATTAAAGGAAAGAGTTGTAAAGTTTTCATCAGTGCAATTTATGAGGTTCCTTGTAAAAATGTCCAATGTGAGGTAAATTTTGTAATAGTGCTTGTAAAGGAGTTTAGAAGACCTCTTGCCTTGGGATAATCTAAAATTTCGTGATGATGTTGTCTTGTCCTTCTATAGGTAAACTGGTAACTTACCTTTGTAAGAAATGGTATTCAATCTTTACATTGATATGAGTATTGTAAAACTTTGATTTTGAGAATAAATTGTTAAGTTAAATCCTTCTAAGACTTAGTGGCAATATTTTATAAGTAAAGTAAAATGGGTCGGTTAACCCTTAAAGAAGCTAAACAAAAATAATAATTTTATATTCAACAAATAAATGTAGAGGTGATCTATTTGAAATCAAAAAATTCCATGAGTGATCAAAATGAAACCATCCTTTGTGAAGTAAATTCTTTTTTTTTATAAATTGATATCCCTAGCTAAATTAATGAACACTACCCCTTTTGGATTAACTCTTAAATAATCTTAAGGGAAAACAATGGTTAGTTTCTGGAAGATAATAAGATTTAGCAAGTAGGAGAAGACTTTAAGTGAACTACTCTACAGAGTATAAGAAATTAACTCAGTTGGTAAGATGAATTTGAGCGAATCATATATTGAATCCTTCTAAAAACTTAGTCATGAGCTAAAGGGTGTCTTATCAAAATAAATAACCCCTAATCATTTCTTACTGTGGCTTGCCCTAGCTGTGAGAGTGTCATGTGGTTGGACTTCCATGTCGTCTTGTCAAAAAAGAAAAGTAAATTGTCCTTGATAGGTGTGAATGTTTCCGTGCTACCTTTATGGCCATCC
The DNA here is from genome assembly GCA_019776745.2 of Taxus chinensis. Classification (NCBI taxonomy): domain Eukaryota; kingdom Viridiplantae; phylum Streptophyta; class Pinopsida; order Cupressales; family Taxaceae; genus Taxus; species Taxus chinensis. The sequence goes on along the minus strand of CM034153.1, from coordinate 89,153,660 downwards.
TTGTATCAAGTTGTTCGCAGTGTTATTTGTATCCTTGGTGACGACATGTTGCGTCATGTTATGTGTCAAGCAAGTCAAAAAAAAATATCCTGTCTTTTACTATGTTGTTCGTGTGTTGGTTTTTTTGGTGTGCTACAGGAACCCCCACCTTGCTTGCAACCTCTTGGATTTCGTTCGCAGGTCACTCCTAGATGACCCTTGCTTTCTAGATACAACACAAATTTTATCCACCTCCCCGCATGTAGACCTTGAAGAACTGCTTAATCGAGGTCAATGCCACACTAAATGTTCAAAGCAGACATGTCTGTGTAGAAAGCAATCACATCTACAGTGTAGGTACAACACTCCTTGGGCCAGGAAACCTACTTCTTCCTTACACATTGAAGGCGATGGGAAAATAAAGTACCTCCCTTCCAGAAATGATGACAGATTGAACATCCACAATCGAACAATGATATACATGTGGAGAGAAAATGTCGATTGCCAACCGGTACTTTCCCGACATGTCGTTCTTAAGTATATTGCAAAATATGCTTTGAAAGCCGAGCAACGTTAAAAAACATATCACCAAATGCTATCAAGATTTTCAAGAGATGCAGACACAAATTCTCCAGCACATATCGCGATCTGTAAAATGCTCATAGAAAGTGTTGTTTAACATGACATAAGCACACAAGAAACATGCCACATGCTGTAAAAAATGCCACTTGTTATGTGCATTTGTCCATTCGTATCATTAAATGTTGGAAAAAAGATTCTGATACGTGTCATTGAAAGTGAGACCAATGCACAACAAACAACCACTTTCTTGGATGCATATAAAGTTCATCCAAAAACCATGGAACACCTACCACTTATTCAAGTTGCTCGAGATTGGAGTTATAACAAGAACCGTAAAGGTGATAAATGGAAAAGGCGACCGACACAAGCAATTGTTCGGGTCCACCCGAGATTTGTGGATGTCCTTGCTCAAGAATCAACTTCATATGACGTTTTTTTTTTGTTAGAACTCTTATTATACAAGCCTTTCAGAAATATTGTGTTTGAATTTGGATCAACCCCACATGACATCAACGGCACTTGGGACATGTACAAGCACAACTATAGACCGTGGCATGTTCTACGCACTACCCCGGACACAGGACTTGCTACAGATGTTAGTTCTGACTCTGAGCCCGAATGCAGTATTAAAAAAGAACCATTGCAAGAATGGCAGGTCTTCGCACAACTTCACCCCGGAAACAACATGGGTCTAGATAGTCTTGAAATGTTGGGGAAACGAGATTTCAACATACACAATAATTGGACCATACACGACGTTCCCCATGATTTGTAAATAACTGATTCATCATTCATCGAGAGAGAAGACAAACACAATTAACAACAACATACATGCCACGCCACCATCTTTCACACTTCCTTTGTCTCCAGAACAACAAATAGCTCTTGATACCATACTACACCATTCAACAAACAAAACCCTTCTACCTCGACTAAGAATGATAATTCAAGGAACGACTGGCACAGGAAAATCATTTTTGATAAATAAAATTAGGAATTCATTCACAACATCAACCACATCTCCCTCACCTCTACTCGTGCTCTCCCCTACTGGTGTTTCAACATTCAATATCTCCACATCCACAATCCACGCAGCCATGCATATTCCAATCGAAGAACTGAAACCCCTTGAAGGTAGTGCATTATCGTCTTTTCAAGAGTCACTGAAACATATAGAATATGTTCTTATTGATGAAATGAGTTTCATCGGGCCAAATTCGCTAAGCAAAATTGACAGTAGGCTCCGTGAAGCTTTCCCACACTCAAGAACATCTAAATTTGGGAACAGATTAGTCATCCTCCTCCGTGACCTCGAGCAATTACCGCCGGTTTTGGATAGTCATCTTTACACGAGTAATTCCTACGGAGCAACCCTTTGGAAGGGATTTCAGTCTTCCATTACATTGCAAACAATATTTTGGCAACAAACAACAACCAATGCACAAGTTTCATTCTAGAATTTACTGCTCCACATGCAAGATTCAACCCCTCTAATTGAGGATTGAGAACTCCTAATGTCTCGCACAGACACACACCTAACTCAGCAAGAGCTAAACACTTTTAAGGACGCACCACATTTGTTTGCAAAAAATGATAGATAGTGGACTCCCACAACCTATAGATGTTGAAGGCATTGAACATTCCGATCACTCAATCCATTGCTGAAAGTAAATGGTGGATTGGACTAGGAAATCCTAATGATGATCAGTTGGAACACAAAGTTCTGTTGTGCAAACAACAAAACATCATGCTTATTGCAAATCTATGGGTTGATGCAGGCCTCGTGAATGGTGCCACATGAACAATCACCGACATTGTCTATGATGCATCAATGCAACCACTAGGATTACCTTTATTTTTTGTTGTAAAATTTGATAGATACAATAGCCCATGTTGGGATCCCTCCAACCCATTGCATATTCCCATACACCCTATTTCGAGAGGGAATCGAAGACAGTTGCCAGTTAAAATGACCTGGGGATTAACTATCCACAAGTCGCAATGAATTACTTTGCATAGAGCAACCGTCGACATTGGAACCACTGAAAGGTAGGGTCTGACATTCACAGCGTTCTCCAGAGTTCCCTTGCTTACAAATCTGCACATTTCACCTGCTTTTTCATTCAAGAGATACTCAAATATGGCACACGTACCAGCACTCGGAGCAAGAAGAACGGAGGAAGCAAGACTACTATCACTCAACCCATCGTAAATACTACCCTCTATTTTCATAGCACCTCCGCTACTACTATACTCAACAATTCTTCTATCCAAAGCGGCACAGACGTTCAAGGGGTATCATATGTAATCATGTTTATTGAAACTAAATTTTCCCACTAAAGGCTACCATTCATGATATAAATACTGCAAATGTATACATGTCTCATTATGTGTATGTATACCTTCATTTATTTGATGTTTCCAAATATGATATGCAACTTTAAATGTACAAATCTGTAACGTAATTAAATGTACAAATACAACATTTCAATGTAATGTTTCAACTAAAGTCCTACACTACAACTATCAATCACATACATTATCAATTGTATAATAAATGTTTCTCCAACAAAACACCAACTGAACAACTGATGCATAACTAACAACATCAACTATAAAATTAATTAACTATCGAAAACGGTATCCCAAGTAACGAATTTATAACAAGTTTGAAATGTAGAAACAACATTCAAATTAAGTGCATCAATAATAACTATACCTCTAAATCAAATAACATATACCATTTGGTGTTCACATCTCATGAAACACATGCGATTACTAGTAATATTAGTTTAAAATTTTTCTTTTTTAAAAAAAAGTCCCTAATTTCTTTAAAGAAAAAAATCACTTCTTTATTAATTTATCATTTGAATACACTCGAAATCCCATACTATAATTAAAAGTCTAACGAGGATAGAGATAACTAAAAGTAATATGTTACCTAAAGGCTACTAAATAAATAAATTAAGGAAGAAAATACTACTTATGTCTATACATGTATGAGGAGATCTGCAGGGTGAAGTGGTTCAATAACAAAGTAATTTTAAAAGCAAAACTTAACTAATCGCAGACTAATCGCAGACTGCAATCAAATCATTCTAAAAAATGAGTCGAAACTGGCTAAAACTTTTGTAAATAATTCGAAATTCTGTAAATTCAGATTCTACGGTAGAATACAATGATGTTGGTAGTAAAAATAAATTTGGTAAATCTTAAAGCAATTAAAGGCATTATCTAGCAAAATCTTTTTATAAGACCAACAATTTTCAAATTATCTATGTCCTTAAAGGAAATAAGGTTTGATAGAATGACTGCCATTATATATCAATTTCTTAGCTGGAGAGGAGATTTATGACACCAAATGGAAGCTACGGTTTTGATTATATCTACATATGAAAATTTCCAACATCAAATTGTTATATTGTATAAATGCTATGAAAACTTCCTCAAGTTTTGTAAAACAAAATCATCAATCTTATCAAATTGTAAAATAAAATCAGCAATCCTATCAAATCCCACTATCAAATCCCAACAGAATCATCAGGTTCACTCTGCACATCAAAATTATAGTGTTAATTTAATCATATTTTAGTACACCCAAGAAAAAATAAAAAGAAATAGCGTGCAATACAACAAAGTCTCTCATTGCTTACAGCATTCTCCGAAAATAAATTCTATAATGGAACACTATCTAAACAATTGGGAAGATTTTGCTAAACTTATAGATATTGTCACTTTGCAAATTTACAACATGGGTAGCTACTACAGACTTTCCAAAAGAGAAAAAAAGTGAGAAATAAAGCATTACTAATACAAACTCAGATCAGGGTGAAATAAGTAACAGGTGTAAACATACCTGAATCAGGTGTCGAACGCCGTTTCCAGATCTATGGGTTGGGTTCATGTTCGGATTCCTACACATGCAAACAAACATAAATATTTTGAAACAATATTTCGAATTACATAATTTTTTTAAAAAAATACATCAGTTTTAGAGTTCGGATTATCTTAGTCTCCCTCACATCGGAACAACCAACCCAAATATCAATCTCGAATAATCGATTAATCCGACGAATACGAGCCCTATAATCTGACTCAATCGCTTCAACTTTCGCTTCAACTTTCATGTCCTCAGAGGGATCATTCTCCATGCGGGCAAGCATCACTCGCTTGTTCCTCAAAAGTTCTTCCTCGAACTCTCTGTTAATCTTGTTTCTGAATCCATTTATTACAGTTTCACCTTCACTGCAGAACATTCTGAAAAATTTAATACGGCCCTGCATAATTCTCTCCTTCCCTGTGACCCTAAATCCCACAAACAGAAACTAAAAACTTAATGAAAATCCTAATTCTCCTGCCCCTCCACTGAAAAGTGAAAACCCTAATTTTGTCAGCCGTCAATTTCTAAACAATATTTTAAAGTCTATTAATACTTCTCTCGTTCGTGCTTTCCTTTTCACATCTGTTAATACTTTTATCATTCATGTTGCATGTAATCGCTTTTTATTATGCAACTATTATTTAACTAGCAATCGCATGTGTTTCATGCGATGTGAACGCCAAATGGTATATGTTATTTGTTTTAGAGGTATAATTATTACTTTTGTAGTTGATGTTGATTAGGGGTGTGTTTGATTTTTTAAGTGTAGAAATATAGATTGACCACTTAATTTGAAGGTTGTTTCTACATTTCAAACTTGTTAAAAATTCGTACATGAATATTTTTTATACCGTTTTCGATAGTTAATTTATTTTATAGTTGATGTTGTATGTATTTAATTTGTGTTTATTGTGTTAGTTGTGCATTGGTTGTTCGGTTGGTGTTTTGTTGGAAAAACATTTATTGTACAGTCAATAACGTGTGTGATTGATAGTTGTAATGTAGGAATGTAGTTGAAACATTACATTGAAATGTTATATGTGTACATTTAATTATGTTACAGATTCATGCATTTAAAGTTACATGTCATATTTCAAAACCTCAAACAAATGTAGATGTGCGTGCACATAATGAGACATGTATACATTTGCATTATTTATTTCATGAATGGTAGCCTTTAGTGGGACATTTATATGTATACAAAAGTGCATATATTTTTTATTTATTTTCTTAAAAGTACTAACAATCCACTAATATGTTAGTGTATAAGGGAATACAACAGTTTTCTTTTGAAGCAGGAAATAAAGTGGAACATAGATATGAAATAAGAAACATAGCGGTGATAATTCAAAGTATAGAATGGGATGGGTGAGGGTGTAATGTTTGAAGGGTCAGGTGGGTTGGTAATCCTTGCGTAAAGGTTACAGAGGAGTTGCACTGTTTTCCGCTTTCTTTGAACTGAGGATGACACATTTCAATCTGTTGTCTCCGCAATATGTCTCTTTTTTCATTGAAAGTGTGAAGTAGTATTCATTTTTGATGACATTACTTATAATTTCACTAGTCACATCTTCGTCTATAGACAATATATGGAGGTCGCTAGCTACAACACCCCTGATTAATTTAGCTGTCTCATCAAAAGCGATAACTGATTGAAGTTCTCCTAATGGGTACTTTAGATCGTTCCTCAGTGCATACCTATAATCATAGTTTTGAACTTGTCTATTGCAACTCGAACATAACCATGAACCATTACCATTCTCTCTCACCTTTTTCCTGCATTGTTTTTCACCTTTTTGAAGAGGATATGCCTTGTGAAATTTTTTGTCCATGTTGATATTTGTGATTTCTGTAGTAACCATGGCCCATTCATTTATCTCAGTGTTTCCCATATTTAGTACCCTTGAAATCGTTGCTACTGAGGTCAGGCTTTTTGGAGGGCCCAGAAATTGGCTTGTGATAGAGGGTGTCAAAAGGAAGTAGTCATCGGAATCAACCTAGCCATGAAGTGTATTTGTTTATGAAATTTGAGGGTTGAAGTAACATTTGGTTCTTGAAACAGTGTCCACTGAGCTTCCATTGAAATTGGAGATGTGGGCAGCTTTCAAGGCGAGGATCGGAAGAGGCGGCATAGAAAGCATGTCTTCAAGTTCGTTACTTATATCATCTAAGTGTTGTCCCCACAATGTGACACTTACACTGAATCCCGACATGTCCTTTAATTGCAGTGTTCTTCTCTTTGTTTCAGACTTGTCATGCTGTTGAATTATTGAGCATGGTGACATTGTAACAACAATGCCAATCAAATCAATTGTATAACCTTTAGCGATCCTTGATTTTGGTGAAGTGAAAGTGATGGGATGGTATTGTATCCTCATTTGCTATGAGTGGAGCTATGGTTGAGGAAGGTTGCAGGAAAATCTCCAAAGCATTGTTCAAATGGTTGTAACATAGCTTTACATCAAGAATCCTTGCAATCCTCCCATTAGAAATTGTATATAGCTTCCTATTTTCAATCTGCTCATAGAATGCTTCCACGACCTCATTGAAATAGGTGATGTGGATTTCCCCTCCTTCCTGATAAACAAAATCAAACCAAAACATGGAACCATATCCCCTTGCATTGTGATATTGGTGAAGGGTTGTTTTTGCCAGGGCACGACCCTCTACGGACCACATGCACATAGATGTATTCAATCCACTTATTTTAGTTGGTGTTCTTGCAAAATATTTGTTAACCTGAATAGAACTTGCATCTGTTTGAGGAAACTGACTGTCTTGGAGAGAATTTTTTGGTAGTTGGGTTGGAGTACTGATTATGAAATGTTTTTCAACAACAATATCCATTTCAATGATAAGAAAAGTCCTGCAGTGGAAAAGAAAATCATGATAGAATTAGAATTGAGCAACTGATGAAAAAAAGACAAAGAAATTATAATTAATATAGGGAGTTTATATACATTGGTAATAGTTCACATTTGATCATTCTAACGAGGGATTTGTGTAAGCACACAATGGTGCCTTCTTGTATTGTTTTTTCAGTTACACGACTTGCAAATTTGGAGGGTAGAAGTGCTTTCTGAAAATGTATCCCATCTGAAAGGTCAACACGATGTTGGGAACCAGTGTTGAGAATGGACCTTAGGGACGACAAGTGTAGTATATGAAATGTGGGGTCAACATTGGAACCACCCTCAATCAATTGAGTAATGCCTTCGTGTGTCAAAGTTATTTCCATGACAGCTAAAAGATGCTCAAGATAGTGGGAATTCTGTAAATATATGGTTGACAATGTAAACTTGTAGGGCAGTTAATCATGAAATGAAGGATGTTTTCAAGAAAGCATGCATTTGTAAAGAATGAGAACCTTTAAAGTTGGCTTCCTTATTATTTTATATTTTCTAAAAAGCGCAAACATGAAGTCTAATCCTTTAACAATTCAATATGGAAAAAAGGGATATAACACACAAAGCTTTGGTTGAAAAGAACTAAAATTTGCATGGTTTTTTCTTGACATTTTAAAACTATATGTATTTGTGTGCAAATATTATGAAGAACGCATTAAAAATGTGTTGTTGGTTTACATAAAGAAGCGAGAAATTGTATAAAGGAATAATTGAACACATATGTTGAAAAGTTAGATTCTGTGATCCATATGTTACACCACACTATATGCATGCATTTATTTGAAATGAATTAAAGATTATTATGTTAAGAAAATAGAATGGAAGACAATAACAACAATATGTACACTTGAAGTAAGAAAACTATAGGTATTTATATGGAGATACAATGATAAAGAAATTCAAAATCCATAGTTGTTGGATTACAAAAACTGAACATGTGTTTAAAAAGTTTGATTCTATGTCTGATATATATTGCCACAATGCATACATGGAATTATTTGGTACGAGTTACATTTTGTTTCAAAACACTTATAAACAAACACTTATAAACTAACCACTACAAGCTATTTCTTTAAATCAAATTTCTTTCTTTTTGCTTGTGCAATTTTCTTAGCACGTTTCTCGTATTTTTGTCCATTTATAGATGCCTCGATTGGTATTCCCATTCTCCTTAATTTTTGGGGTGGTTCATATTTTAGTGCATCTTCATTGGAATTATATATCAAACAGAAGCCTCGTGAATGATCTCCAATTGTTTGAATTCTGGAGAGAAAATTTGGGGATGTTGGCATCAGGTGGAGGTGATATCTGATCATTTCAGCTATCACTGTTTTAGGTGGTTTTGGTTTCTTGCAGTACAGAACATTAACAACACATTGAATACACTTAAAATCTTCCTCCCTCTGCAAGCGAGGCGTAGTTAATGTCAATCCCATTGTGGGGAGGGGAATTGTGTTTCTAGTCTGCATCATATTAAACTGGAGAGGGAAAATAAGTATGTTAGTCCACCAAGATGTTCTTAGGTATGACAGACAGCTTTAAAAGCCTTGTCATTGATCAGTCTAACATCCAACTTGGGACGCTTCAAAATGGCCTCATTAGGGAATGAACCCCTCAGCACATAACAGATCTTGTCATTTATGAAGGCACATGCCCCCACATGTCACTTCAGAAAAAGGATTGGAGCCAACTACAAATATCAATGGAACAATCCAAACCAAATAACATGAAAACTCTCTACAATATTTTTTAGTTCATAACATGCAATAAACCGAACAATTGAATAAGTACTTCAATTAGTATTGGAACCCACTTGAAGTTTGTCTAGAGACAACACTATTTTCTTTACTGCCAAAGAAAGAGAATCACAAATATCCTACAAAAAAATGAAATAGAAAGTTAATAAAACTAAATGTATCTGTGAATTCAAAAGGAGGGATTCTTCCATTAAGATTAATCTCTATTTTCAATTTCATACTTAGTTATAATACAACAAAACCAAAAATATTATAAAGAGTTATTAAAAATTGTATATTAGTAGAAGCCATACATAAGAAGATAGTAAATTGTATTTTTTTTATTATGGTTTAGAAGAAATTGCACAAAGCTTTCTCTACAAAAATAATATTTCCCCATTTAGTTTTGATCTTTAGTTTACATCCATAAACTTGAAATTCACCTAATTAGCACAATATGACACCTGACCGTGGGACCCACCCAAGTGTAGGCATATATGTCTTCTATGGGGGCATGGTGCATTCTATCAGGAGAATAGTCATCACCTATATATTATACAAGAATTAAAATTCTAGGAGAATAGTCATCGCCTATATATTGTACAAGAATTCAATTTTTTATCACCAAGTTAATGTTTGGGAACACATTTTCATTTAATCAAAAGATCACTATTGATACTCTTCCCAAATCTATTTTCCTTGTAAGCAACTTCAATGTTCTGTTTATCAGGTCGATATTATTAAACCTACAAGATGCAAATAACAATGATTTTAAATGGGTTTGTTAGTTGAATGATTCAAACAAAATCAATTACACTCAAACAACTAAGAAGTATAGTTTCAAACAACTGTCAAATAACATTTCCAAGAGCCCCAACATGCAAATTATGTAAACAAGAAAAGGAAACTGATCACCTAGGTGATGCCATAAAGATAGCTCTCGTGAGTAACATTAAAAATGTTAAGAGTAAATAGCTCAGCCTAAAGATCACATAAGTCTGGTAGGCTGACTTGTTGACCAACTAATGAAAAAAAAATCTAAAAGAGTTGGAAAACAACCCATTCACTGGTCAACAATTCAATCGTGCAAACCTACATGATGGATAAACTGCTTCAAAACCCATTTATAAATTTCTTATGTAGTCCAATATCTAGTAGAAAACATAATCATATAAAGACAAATGTCAGAAAATCCTTGTACAAACAAGCGTTTAGCCACATAATTCATGACATATTTACAAATTTGGTTAACCAGAACTGGAGTAAAATCTTAGTTTGTGTGCACTTGAAAATGCTATGATCTTTCCTTAAAAAATAGTCCGCTATTGAATTTCACAATCATCAGAGTTTTCCTTTGACCAATAAGGGTAGTGTCTATATGGCACAAAGAATCAGGATTGGAAAACTAATATAGATTACATATCTATTAGGACTGTAAATGGCCATTAAGTTGATGAAAATCAATAAAAGCGATACAATTTTGTAAACAAACAAGAAACTAAAGTATACATTACATCATTTCCAAGGACACAATTTTTGAAAAGGTAAGTTTCCATATCATCTTGAAAGCTTAAGGTTGATAAAAATTAAGTATTTGAAAAACATTAAGCAAGTATACATGGTGTATGTATAGATTTAGTAAGAAATTTAGTAAATGAGGGCCGTTTCTTACTGCCCAATTAATAGAGGAAATTACAATTGAATACTAATTGACAGATTTGTCACAGCAAATTAAGCTAAGAATCTGAACTTGAAGTTAGAGCTAGAGGTAGTGTATTAACAAAATTTATCCAGTGTATTAACAAATTCCTGTCTAACAACATGTAAATTTATTTCATTTTTAAATGGCCATTATAATTATCTAGAAAGAACAATTACAACCATCAGGTATACTAGTAAGAATACGCATAGCAATAAATTGTTTATCTGATACTCCATTGTGTAGTGGCACATATTCTAATTTTAGAATCCATTGTTACAATTAGGTTTTCTTCCAATAATACTTCTTCACACATAATAGAAGCTAGAGATAAGAAAATTGGTATCATCTTTTCTACTTCCGTTTTCTTCTTCCTTTTCCCTTGATTCATATTTCTAGAAATTTAGAAAAGAACCTTCCTAATGAAACACGTTTTTGAAATTGCAGGAAAAAATTTATTTAATTTTGTATCAAGCTGGTTGGAAAAGTTCACTCTAGACCCATTTTATATGTATTTATGCATTGTGAAATCTAGACCGTTCACTATAAGGTCACATATCTAATGGGTGGTTTTCTATGTTTCCTCAAAATGATAAAAATCCTAATATATTTAAAGGGTCGTTATGTATGAGGCTCATTGTAATAGTGGCGGTACTATGAAAGAGAGTTTTTTTGGATTGACTAATAAGGATTGGTTGTTTCTGGTGGACGAATCCCATTTTGGGTGAACCACGTTAAATATGTGTCTCTGTTCTTATTGCATTATTTACTATTTTACATTTTCTACGTTATTCATTGTATGCTTGTTTATCTGTACAACTTGTATAATCCTAACAAAGAAGGATATTTGGGAAAATTGCATGAACGACTATCATTTTCATGTTTCCACATTGGTATTGGATAAGGGAGAGAATCAATCTGCAAGAGTTGATAAAGTCATTCAGGTGAAAAGATACCAAGAAAGATAGAAAAGATAAAATGTTAGATCTGATCAGAATGTGCCAGTGATCCTTTCATAGTAAATATTTCAAATTGGCAGGAAAGAGGTTTACACAAGGAGAAAAATCTAAAGGTCAATCTGATCTCATTTTTTATTTTCAAGAAAATTTTGGTTTCAAGTTACCTCCTCTAAGGAGGAAAAATCCTCACAAATCCGTAAGCCTTGCATCAAGTCCTGAAAGAGAAAGTAAGGGAGGAATCACTACAAGTCCATACCACCTTTCCCAAGATGGTAGTTAATATACTATGGGGAAATTCCATAGACCCATTCGCCTTACCATCTTGACATATCCTCCCATGAGGGTCGAGGAATATTCTTCCCAAGTTCGATGGAGATGGGAAGACATCATTTGATGACCAAATTTCCACCTTCTTTTCTGCATGTGTAGTTTTTTCAATAGAATATGAAGATTTTGTTGTGTGCCTCTTCATTGAAACATTACAAGACATTGTCATGGATTGGTTTAATCATATCCTGAATGGATGCATTACAAACTAGGATGATATGAAAAATAATTTTGAAGACCGTTTCAAAATAGCAAAAGATGAACATTCCTTCGTGCCCAACTATCTCAGGAAAATTAAGAACCAATAGAAACCATGAGGAATTTTGTGGCAAAGTTCAACAAAATGGTGAACGAATTTCATGTTAGAATTTTCCCGAACCTTGACAGAAAAATATGTTTCTTCATTAATGCACAATAACCAGAAGTTTTCTATCAACTGAGAAGAGCTAGAGTGGCTACTTTGGAACTTTCTCAATCCTTGGAAATATAAATTGAGGATGACTTAATCATGGTAGGAAAATTCAAGAAAAATTCCCTCAAGGGAAAGAGTCAAGAAACCCCCAATTATTCAGAGACCATACTCACTAAGTTGGCTAATGATGTGCTAGATTTGAAAAATCAAGTTGCTCAAAGTAGTAAACCTGCTCCTTACAAAGACATCCAAAGGAAAGGCTATGTTCCTAACAAATCCAGAATTACAGGCACTACAATGAGGATTGCTATTGAATCAGTTCCCGCAACTAACTCAAAGTGTGATATTGTTGAAGAAAGTGATGAAAATTTTGAGGTCGTCGAGGTTGATGAAGAAGATCCAGACTATGGGACATCTGAACCTAAAGTCAAAGAGCCTAAAGTAGAAATTAATAATAATTTCTTTGAATACTGTTCAGAAGAAGAATATAAATATGAAGAAATTGTAGAAGATATGAATAGTCAATCCTTCATTGTTTTCACACACTCTCAGAAAAAGGAGAGAGTGCCACCAAGGTCGAAGATAAAAAGAGCTCCAAAGAAGTTCCTAAAGAATCTAAAACTAAGGAAAATTCTGAATAATCCTGTAATGCCCCCCCCCTTAACGTACCTGGGCTCGGTCAGGGTCATCCCCTTGGCGTGGAAGGTGGAGCTTTTATTGTTCGACATGTTGGAGTCACGTTTTTTTTTCTTTTCCGCGATCTCTTCAGGATTCTCCTTCAATGCGTTTGGGTGGGTGTTGGGCACAGTTTGGTTGACGTGATGGATTAGATGGAGCTTCAAGCCAGTGTAGCAGGCGTGTATGAGACGTTTCCTTTCTGTTCCTCCTGGGTGCATTTTTTTTTGTCTTCCCTAGCCGCGTGAACAAGGAGGATTGTTTGGTTTGCCCACGGTTTTCTTTCGGTCTGGCCGCGTGAGGAGACTAGATGGATTTTCCTTGTTGTTTCCTGAGGCGTTCGGGTGAAATGGAGGCCTGTTTCCCTTCTCCTGGCTGCGCACAGCTACCAGCAAGAGTAGTGGGCATGTTTCCTCCTCTTCCTGGGCGCTGGGGAATGTGTTCTTGTTGGGGATCCATAGCAGAGACCTGCCGCTGTTTCCAGCCTATTTGCAGGCATGTTACAATATAGTGGAAGCCTTCGGGAGTGCCTCTAACAAGCAGGTTGTCCGACTATGATGTTATCCATTCAGTGTCGACTGCAGCTTCAAGTTCGGGACTCTCCTTCAAGATAATTTTTATCAAAATCGATTAAGTGACAGTGTGAGTGTACCAGGAGACCCGATGAAATTTATTACAGAGATTCTCTGTTGAGACCTTCTTGCTGTTCGATGTAACTCATGGGAGAGAATCCCATAGGTGTGGATCTGTTTCATATTAGAATATTCATGAAGCACGTTTTGCTTTGCAATTATATGAGCTTCGTCAACGAGTCACTATATTGGCAGGCAATAAAATGGTGTATGCTTTTGTGTAGGTGACAGATCACACCCACAGGCACAGGAGATCTCTACAATGTTGGAGAAAATGTCTTGGGAGATGAAGGTAGCAGAATATTTCTTAGATCCAGAACATACACTGAGTGTGTATCTCCAAATCGACTGTGTGACAGTGAGAATGCTTCCAATAGACTTGATGAAATTTATTTACAAAGACTCGCTACTGAGACCTTACTTGTTCTACGATGTAACCCATGGGAGAGGACCTCATAGAGGCAGATCTGTTACATATCAAAGTTGCGCACAGAAACGAATGGCACCCAAATCTCAGCTTGCAACATATAAGGTATGTTGGATGTCTGGTTGCTATCATTCTGACATTCTTCCTGCGTTTGATATTGCTGTTGAAGATGGTGTGGATGTGATTTCTCTATTTCTGTGGGTAGGGATGCTGTGCCATATTATCTAGATAGTATTGCAATAGGTGACAACAGATGGGGCGAGGACCTTAGACAGGGATTTCCCTGCAAAAATTATTTTTGGGTAATGGGAAAATCATCAGGGGAGTGTCCTTGTTCAGTGGAAGGGTGTTGGGGTCTGTTTTAGTGCCCTTGATCTATGTTGGCAGGCATAAAGGTTTATATTGGAATTATCACACCTTACAAGCTACAGCTGAAATGTTTGCACCGAGAGTTTGATGCTGTCCTCAAATCTGATGAAGGAAAAGGATTGTGTATCAATACGGTAGATTCCTTTCATAGCCAGGAGCGATGTTATCATTATGTCTTGTGTCCAAGATTCAAACCATGGTTGATGTGTAGCTTTCTAGCGCAAGTTCTCTCGGACTGAGTGGTAAGCAGTTCGACTCTCACCCCCCCCAAAGCAACTGCATTGAAGCAATCTAGTGTTTGGACAGCCACCTATTACATCCTTTTAGTCATGCCTTCAAAAGGGAATCCTGGTGTGGTATATTGCAAGAAAAGATTAGTGAAGCAGAGGATAAAGCGGAGGGCGTGTGGCTGAAGCAGTCCCTGCTGGACGCGTTAAAACAGGCAAGATAGACTAACCATATACATAATATGCTAGTATCTAATAACCTCTTGAAATGAAACTTTATCTTTCTAGAAATTGGTTTAAATCTGTGATTTTGTGGATTTGCGTTCAGTACATGGTTATTAGTTTGATACTTCTGGTTTTGCCTCTGTTGGTTGTTCTTGTTGATGTGATCAAACCCTTTTATATATAAAACAAAAAAAGGTTCTCAGTGTATGCTTTAATTGATCATATGAGATATATATATAATATATAATTTTAAAGTTACTTCCTTCTGCAAAAATTTCGCTGTTTCTTTTGTGAGCCTGGGCATGTAATCGCCCCTGGAACGTTGTAGCGTTGACTAGTATTGGTTTCTTGTTATGTTGTTTCCCTAGAGGAAAACATACAGTTAAATTATTATTATTATTTTTATGATAAGCGTGATTATGCACTTCGTGTATTGTGTAAATTATTAGGGCTTTTGGAATTAGAAGTTCAATATTTATATGCTTGTTAAGAAGGAAGTTTTGGGCCGAAAATATGTCCTGGGTTGATAGAAGGGCATAAATTATTGATAGAACCCCTCTTCGATTCTACTCTTTCGATGAGTAAAATTTGATAAAATTAATGACCTTTATGGTGTTAAGATATGGTATGTTGATGATTCCTTGTGTGATCGATTTATTCATGTATCGACATAATGCCTTGATGGAGTAAGGTAATATCTTTCACGGTTCGTGAAAGTTAAGGTTTTCATCAACTGCTTAAGGTAACATGAAGTTCCTTAATTTAGTCAAACTTGTTTTGTACTTCCTTCTTGATGAGTGACATTTCATTGCAAATTTAGAATGATTGTGATGGAAGGTCGTGAATATATTTTTTTGTCAAAAAGGGAAAAGAAGCTTGGGAATAGTTTGTTTTTGTGTCGAACGTAATAATTGTAATAACATCGTTATAGAAGTTCATTATTGGAGGATATCTATCTTTGATGGTATATTATGTGTTTAATCACTGCATAGGTTACTATAAACTTAGTGATGAGATGTAATTTAAGGAGAGTTGAGAGACATTTTCCTTTGTATACATCGTTTATGGTATTAGGAAGTGAGTTGACATCGGAAAATTTCAACCAAGTCTAGATTCATAGTTATGTTCCTCTAGAACGGGAGGATTATAAATCTAAGGTATTATGAAAATTGCAAGGATGTGTTTAGAATGCTAGATTGCCTACTCAACTTGGGTATTAATGAGGCTTGTCGCTATTCCGGCCCTGGTCATGTTCAGTAGGTAGGCTATTAGGCAATGCCTATTCCAGACGTTCTTACCGTCCTTTCCACTTATCCTTATTAGCTATGAAGTCACTTATTACCTAGGATATAATGGTTGTGGGTTTGAATATAAGATTTTCATCCTTTAAACCTTTTTGATTACATGATGGAACTTTGTTTTTTCCCCTCGTTGTTCGTTTACAACCTATTAGGCCTATGTCCCTACGGAACGATTCCAAAACTATATTCTTTTTGGCAGCTAGATCGGGCCTGGTTTTTATCTTTTGACTTCACCTTGAGAATGTGGATTGATGGGTTACACTTTAGATTTCAATCACGTAATCTACGGGATTACATGATTGAAATCCTAATACTCTCAACTCTTGTGTCTAATCATTTAAATTTCATAGTCTTGCGTTTTTGGTTGTCAAAATCTTGTAGTTTTAGAGGTATTTGCATAACTAAAACTTATGGTTTTCTTCTTAATTGATATGTTGAAAATTATATCTTGTTTCAAAAGGTTGTTGGAGATTAGTACTTTGATCCATTTCCTGAAATAGAATGTTTCCTTTCATGGTATTGTTAGCTAGTAGCTTATTGTTGCTATGCATAGTCTTATCTTGCTCAGTTCTCGTGAACTGACTCAGGTTATTAATTGTTGCAGATGGCTTACGTGGTTAGATGATGGAAAGACTTGTAGATTATTGCATCAATCTTGGTTATGATATTCCTTTGTACGAATGTGTATTATGTTATAAAATTTGGAAAGAGCCTTTGGACATTTTAGAAGAAGGGTCAGTGCCTAGTAAATGTATTGTAGAGTATTGTTGTTGTAACTGTTGAAACTTTGGTTTGTTTGGTTTTCATGTGAAAAATGAAATTTGATTACCGCTTGGTTAGGGGATATTCTAGTGAATTTTAACCCTTACTATAGTAGCGGGGCTTGTCCCATGCTATTACTCTCTTGCTCCCTAGTCATGGTTCAATAGAGATAGTATGTCCCTTTGATTTGTGCATCAAGTTGGAAAAGAATTGATATAACCTTATTTTGTTTCCGCAAACGAGTACTGTTAAACTTTTCTCTTGAGTTAAAATGTTGAGTTGTAAATCCTTCTAAGGCTTAGTAGCAATGAGTTTGTAAGTACTATAAAGTGAGCTGGATAATCCTGATAAAAGTTAAACTAAAAAATCTATGTATATGAACATATTAATTTAGATGTGATCTACTTGATAACCTTTGAGACCTGGAACAATCAAGAGGAAACTATCTTTTGTAACGAAATATGATAACTTATTATTATTATTATTTTTATTCGAGCCAAGCTAATAAACATTATCCTTTTTGGGTGAAATCTTAAATGACCTCATGGTGAAAGCAATGGTTAGATTTTAGAAGATGATAGGATTTAATAAGTAGGAGGGAAATCGATTAATTAAACCTTAAGTCTTTCTCTATCATTTGTAATGTTCTCCTTTGTCAAATTTAATGAAGTAAAGTCTAGATGGAACATTTAAACAATCTTGATAAACTCTTAACCTCAATAAAAGACTGATAGTAAACAATGTGACCCTGAAGCTAAATTATGTTGTCCTGTTCTGTTAACCCATGCCTTGATTCATGGTGATATTCTTAAGAAAGGTCAAAATTTAATCCTTAAACAAGAAGGCTATAGTTTTGAACCCTAAGCGGTACTTCCCTCAATCGGAACTTATGCCTTCACCTGTGTAACAGAGGTGTGGAACTTGTGTTAGTGGCTTGAATAGATTAATTAACCTTGTAAGAAATGGAAAATTTTCTAAAATCAAATGAATAAGAAAGATTTGGACATCAAATTGATGTTCCCGGTTTAGAAAGCTTGGCCTAAAGCTATTTAGTCAATAGTTGAAAATAAAGAAGTTCTCCCTTGTGAAAAGAATTGTGTGAATCATTACATGAAATTTTATAAGAACGTAAGTTAAGAATTAAGAGACACTTTAGTAAACAAGAAAATTTAACAAGAAATTTCTCATGGGTTGCCCTAGCTGTGTGTGTGTCATGTGGATTGGACTTCCATGTTGTCTTGTCAAAAGAAGAGTACATTGTCCTTGATAGGTGTGAACGTTTCCGTGCTGAACTTGTGCTCTCCTCCGTAACAAGTGGTTCCTAGTGTTGGTTGTAACCTTGTGACGACATGTTGTGTCGTGTTGTGTCAAAGCAAGTCGAAAAAAAAAAGTTATCCTGTATTTCACTGTGTTGTCCTTGTGTTGGTTTTTTTGGTGTATTACAAATCCAAGACAACTGAGAATCCTAAAGAATCTAAGTAGACTGAGGTTTCCAAGGTCAAAACTATCTTAAAGAAATGAGGACCTTTGTCAATTCAATCAATTGATAAATCAGCTACGAAGAAAGTTTATTCTTCCAAAAAAGTATCAACCAAGCCTGAAGCAAAGGTCAAAAGTAAGCCATCATCAAGTTCAAAAGAACTAGTATCTGAGACATCAAGTATAGTCATTTTTCCCAAATTTGATATCATTGATCATATCAATAAAACAAAAATTTCCATGTCACAGGTAGAGTACTTGAAGTCCAATAAGGATCAACTCAATAAATTGGTCTAGTTTATCAAAGGCGACTCTACTGTTCATTCCTCTAAAGGAATTCTGAAAACTTCCAAAGACAAAAAGACTCAAAATATTTTGATGGCCATTACAACTTCAAGTTAAAATATTGAACCTTTCTTTGTGTTCTTTCTGATCAACGGATGCAAATTAAGTAATTGCAATATAGATTTCTGGGCCTCGGATAATGTGATTCCTATAAAAGTAGCACATGCTCTTGGGTTGACTTGTACGAGAACATTCAGATCTTTTTAATCTATGGAGACAAGACAAGTTCCTCTAATTGGGTAGATTAAAGATGCTCAAATGGTTTTAGTTCAATTTCCTCAAAAGAGAGTTAAGGTAGGCATTCTAGTTGCTAACATTCCTACTTTGTATGGTATGTTGTTAAGCAGGAAATTTTGCAGAGACTTGGGTGGTGAGATTCAAATGAATTGGTCTCATGCTATGATCCCTATCAAGGGAGAGATGAAGAAGTTAATCCCAGAAGCTCAAGCTAAGTTCACGGTGACAAAAACCGAAGATCCTTGTGCATAGATCTTATTTGAAAACTCAAGTATGGGTAATTATATGATGAATACAGAGGTTCATACCCCTAAGATAACTTTCCAATATACCAATGATATATGGACTATTGATTTTGATGGAAGTTTTTGCTCAATAGGTTCTAGTGTAGGAGTGGTGATTATATCTCCAAATCGTAAAATGTTTCCTTTTTCATACAAACTCCAATTTTTAAATACTAACAACAATGTAGAATACAAGGCATTAATCCTTGGCCTCCAAGTTATAGAAGATAAAGGGGTCAAGATTTTGAAAGTCTTCGAAGATGCATAGTTAAGTGTGAAATAAGTTAAAAATCAGTTTCAAGTAAAGAATGATCATTTGAGACACTACAAAAATAAAGTGTGGGATGTGATAGAAAATTTTGATTCTTTTTCCATAGGATCTACTCCTCATGAAAATAATGATAGAGTAGATTCCATAACAATCTCAGCTTCATTGATGATCCCTCATTCAAATTTTGATCAAGAAAAATACACTGTTGAAATGGTTTTTAGGCCAAGTTTTCCTGAAAATGCAAAAAATTGGCAAGTTTTAAATGATGATCAAAAAATTATTTCCTTCTTGGAAGAGAGGGATAATTTTGAGCAGTTGTACTTTGAAGGAAGTGATTCTACATTTCATGAATTGACGACCTCACCCATTCAAGAAGGATTTGAGAACGAAGATCCTGGTGATAGTATCATTAAAATCAAAGGAAATAAAATTCCAAAAGGATTGGTTTCACTTGAAGATTTTTTTGATAAACATGACAAGTTTATCAAAGAAAAAGAGCAAGTAGGACCTACATATTTTTCTGACTATGAGCAAGTTGATATTGGTACTAAGGAAAAACCTTGCCTAGTCAACGTTGATAAGTGTTGCTCACCTGAGGAGTGAAAGAATTTTTTAATCCTCCTTACCAAATATTCTAACATTTTGGCTTACTCATATGAAGACTTTAAGTCTTTCTAACCTAGGGAAATGGAGCATGCCATACCCTTGAAACATGATGCAACTCTATTCAGGAAAAAGCAAAGACAATATAATCCCAAGATATCAGGCACAATATTCCATGAGGTTCAAAAGATGTTAGATACATGAATAGTTTTTCCTATTCGACATTCAACTTGGATAGCTAATATTGTACCATTTCAAAAGAAAAATATAGAAATTAGGATTTGCGTGGATTTATGAAATATTAATCAAGCTTCCTTAAAGAATAACTATCCATTTCCAGTCATGGACCATATTCTGTAGGCAGTAACTGGACCGAAAATGCTATCTATGTTAGACATTTTCTCTGGTTATAATCAGATTGAAGTGCCTAGAGAAGATCAACATAAAATAGCATGCACTATTGCCTGGGGTATGTTCACATATAGAAGAATTCCTTTTGGTTTCATCAATGTTAGCATGACCTTTTAAAGGGCTATAGATATGGTATTCACAGATTATAAAGACAGATCATCGTAATATACATAGATGACTAGATAATTTTATCAAAGAAGCGAGAAGACCACCTAAGAGATTTGGAGAAAATATTGCAAAGGTGTAGAATTCATCAAATCTCCCTGAATCCAAAGAAATCTATGTTTAAAGTTACAAAAGGGAA
Organism: Taxus chinensis; assembly: GCA_019776745.2. Taxonomy (NCBI): domain Eukaryota; kingdom Viridiplantae; phylum Streptophyta; class Pinopsida; order Cupressales; family Taxaceae; genus Taxus; species Taxus chinensis. The sequence goes on along the minus strand of CM034153.1, from coordinate 89,132,628 downwards.
ACTCCTAGGTCATATTATTTCTAAATAAGGAACTAAGATAGATCTTGAGCACGTTCAAGATATTTAGAATCTTTCCATACCCACAAGTAAACCTGGAGTTCAATCATTCTTTGGAAAGGTGAAATGTTTGACAAGGTTTGTGCTAGATTTTGTTGAGCTAACCAAAGAAATTTTTGACATGATGAAAGGAAAAGAATCCTTCAGATGGTGGAAGGAAGTTAGGGAAGCATTTAAACACTTTAAGGGTGCTATTGCAAAATATCCTACATTAGTATGTCCCAATTTTAATAAGGATTTCATAATCTATAGCTACACTTCCCCACACATGATCTCTACCATCCTGACTCAATAAAATCAAGAGGGAGTCGAATCTCCTATTGCATTCATGAGTTTCAAAATCAAGAAACATGAACTGAATTGCATTCCCCTTGAGAGGCATGTATACACAGTGGTTAGAGAATTGAAACATTTTAGGTACTATGTATTGAATTCTCACACCATGTAATGCCCTGTGCATCAAGGAATTCTGTTTCTGCCACCTTGGCCTCCTCCCAACCACCCGGCCTGCAGACTTTTGACCGCAGCGTATTTTCTGTCCTTGCGTGCGGGAGACAGGAGACGGTGCACGCGTTTTTCTTCACCTAGATCTTGTTTTGATCCTTTCATTCAATGCATGGGCGCAGTCTGGTTGACGTGATGGTTGGATGGAGCTTCAAGCCAGTGAAGCAGGCGTGTATGAGACGTTTCCTTCCTGTTTTCCTCCTGGGCACGTCCTTTTTGTCTTCCCTGCCCGCATGAAACCTCCTCACGCCTTATGCTGGTGCGTAGATCCTGAACATGGTTATTTTTGCTGTTTTCAGATGCGTTTGGGGGAGAAAGGCACTCTGTTTCCCTTTTCTGGCCGTGCACAACTATTCGCGAGTGAGGTAGGCGTGTTCCTCCATGTTTTTCGGGTGCTGCGAAGGATATTCTTGTCGGGGATCCACAGCAACAGCCTGTAATAGCTTTTAGCCAGGCAGCAGGCTTGTTGTAGGGTAGTAGAAGCCATTATGAGTGCTTCCAGCAAGCAGGTCGACCAACTATGTCGTTAGCTACTCAGTTTCGACTGCATCCTCAATTCAGGATTTCTCCTTCAAGATATTTTCATCAAAATCGATTTGGTGACAGTGTGAGTGTTACTAGGAGACCCGATGGAATTTATTACAGAGATCCTCTACTGAGACCTTGCTTGTTCCATGATGTTACTCATGGAAGAGGATCTCATAGAGGTGGATCTGTTTCATATCAGGATATTCATGAAGCACAATTCACTTTGCAAGAGAGCTTTTAAGAGATTGATGAAGGATAGAGGAGTTAAAAAGAAACTTGGTGTAGTTGGATTAAAGGCAATAAAATGGTGCATGCGTTTTGTGTAGGTGATAGATTGCACCCACGGGCACAGGAGATCTATGCAATGTTGGAGAAAATGTCTTGGGAGATGAAGGTAGTAGGATATTTTTTTTCAGATCTAGAACATGTACTGAGTTGTTTCTGTCAAAATCAATTATGTGACAGTGGGAGTATTACTAGAAGACCTGATGAAATTTATTGTTAATTTTCTCTATTGTTTTCTTGCTATCTTTCAATGTAACTCATGGAAGAGTATCCCTTGGAGGCGGATCTGTTTCAGATCAGAATATTCATGAAGCACATTTTCTTTGTTGTAATAACGGTAGAAGCCTTTTTGAGCGCTCCAACAAGTAGGTTGTCCAACTTCCTTTTTATCTGTTCAGCATCGACTGCAAACCTTCCCTAACTTATGTGCTGAGTACTACTAGGGCCTGCCCTTATGTCGGGTATTCGGTTATTGATACAGATTCGAAGGCTTTGCAAGAGGCAAATCTGGTACTAGGCTGATGTTATAGGCCATGTGACAGTTCATTTCCTATACCAAAAGAGCGGTTGCACTTGGCAAGGGCCTCTTTCAGAGAGTATGTCTCATGGTAATGGTTACCAGTATGGTTCATCCCCTGTTGTATGTAATAGATGTGGCACCCAGATTGTTCACCGAAAAGTACAAGAGCATGCTCAGAATTGCCCTGGGAAACAGGGCCAGGTTCAGCAACAAGAAAAATGCTCCTCAGGCTCAAGGTGGTGCAGTTGCAGCAGCACACACTAAGTAGAATCAAGTGGTACAAGCTAGAGTTCATCCATAACCAGCACAAATAGTCGTCCCAAGTCCCACAAGCTCTAGTTTCTCACCCCCCCCATCTTATCATCCCAGACTTGCAAAAGTTTCTCGAAAACAGTTCAATGTCACAGCATCCCCATTATATTGTAAAACGAGGCTTTAACATTTACTCCATCAGTATATGGGCAGAGATAAACATTGCAGACTATAAAATTGATTTTATGAAGACAAGAGCATGCCGTTAACAGAGTTTGGACCTTCTGCAAGCTGAGGAAGAGAAGTTGCGTTGGTTGGGTTGCTGTTGTAGGCCCCGTCCATCTTGTTATCGACTGTGGGAGCTTAATCAGGCACGATAATCTCTATACCATTGATTCTTATGTTGTTATTAACTGATTCATTAAATAACTCTACTCTTGATATAAATGTCTCGTGTGATGGTATGCTGTTTGGTTTCCACTTCCCTTGCTCATTTGTATTCCTTTTGGCGTTAGAAATGATTGCGTTGGTTGAAGCCTTTATATTGTTTTCTAGGTTTTAATAAATATTAGTTGGGTGAACCTTGTTCTTAAGACTAATAAAACAAAAGAGGTGGGGGTCCTGTAATGAAAATTCCCGAGTTCTTTGTGTTGGTCTCACGATTTGAATGTTTTATCCAACATTGTCGTTGGACTCAACCTTATAATTCCTGTTTTGTTCTTATTCTTGTTTCGGTTCGAGATCTGTAGATCTGGTTTATGTTGGGTATTTGTGAATTGGTGATTGAGTACTGCGAGTGCATTGTGTATAGGTGAATGGTGCTATTCCTGTCTCTATCCTTTTCTTTCATTTGTTTAGGTTCTAGTAACCCTTCCCAGTTGGCATGGTGTGTGCTTAGCTTGATTGATTTTTTGAATTGAGCCAAGTTGATATTACTTTCAACTAGGTTAGTTGCTTTTGTTATTTGTTTTGAATAGCTCGAAGAAATACTTTTATTCTTCGAGTGTCATGGTTGATCGTCTCATGATTTGATATCAATTCATGTTCACCGTTGGAGATTGTTGTCTTTGGAATCACCTTCTCTCCCTTGGTAACTGTTGTATGTTTTGAGGAATGTAGCTGATCCTATGGAATGTCTTCTATTGACGATACTCACATTTCTTTTGGATAGCTTAAAATGTCAGAGGAAATACTCTTTTCTTACCTTGATTTTGTTTCACACATGTTGGAGGGTACGAGATCTACTTGATCATTAGTGAGGAAGTTTTCAAATCTTAAAATTGGGATGTTGGTTGTATGCATAAGAAATTACTCTACGTTTTGCTCCGTAAAGATGCTTAAATTTCTTTCTCCTGTGACTTAGAGGTTGGTGTGTCTGGAAACTCATTGGTTGATTTGTTTTTGTGATGATCGTTGTGATATGACCTCCTTGCTGTCATTGTAGTAGAATGGTTATGTGTTGACCAGAAAGGTTTAAGTCAACTTGTTGTTGACGACAGATCCTTTGGAAGCTATGTATCCTGTGTTGTGTTCTTGTGAATGATTGAGTAACCCTCTTGTAAGATTTATAATGGTTATGTTTGGTCTTGCCAAGTTTGTCCTTTTTCTTAAGACATTCTCTTGATTAGAAGAAATTTTAATAGAAGGATTGTTAGGATAGGATGTAACCCATACGAGGTCAATTGTGTGTTTCATCCCTTTTCTGTCCAATTTATTTATTCTGTACTGACATAAAATTAACTGTTATAGGCACATCATCTTAATATTAATAAGTCATGTTGGTTTAGATATTCTCATGTCGATTGATTGTTTGGGATCTTCCAGTGGCATAGTGAATCCTTGGCTTGGTGAACTAACTTAAACAAATAGGGACAGATCACGTTTGCAATTAATTCTCTTCCTGTAATTGTTTTTTTTTTTGAAATGTTATCTTGTTAAAATGACGGTCATTATTGTGATATGGGTGAAATTCACTATGATGTTTATTAACTGCTCCTATGAGAAAATGATAATTAAATAGAGTTAGTGCCATCCCTTTTATTTAGACATTTTATGCTTTTGGACAGCTCTTTAATTGCTCTTGTTTAGACTCTTGGATTATTGTTTTCTTCTTCAACGGTGCTTTTCTTCCTTGAAACAGTTAGATAACAACATATTGTCTTAATGTTATAGCTTTTATCGTGCTCAGTTCTTGCGAACTGACATGTGCTAACAAATGTGCAGGAGGATTTCCTGAGTAGAAAAGAAAAAAAAAAAAGAGAGAAAAAGAAACACGTGTAGAAAGTGGATTCCAGCCTTCTTAGGAACTGCTGTTGTACGAATGTTTTTCTTTTGCTTTACAGCATTGGTATGGAAATTGTGGAGACTATCTAGAAGGCATTGTGTTATAATTTTGTATTGTTCTCATGTAGGTTGTTGTTATCGTTTGAAAGTCAATTTGAGAAATATTATTGTCAATAAGATTAAATGAACTTGTTTTGACATGCGTATCCTTTGTTGAATTTTCACTTTTCAGAATATGATTTATCCTTGAATTGTCAAACCTAATTCTAATTATCCAAACTTGAATCATCTTACATCGCTCTAATTACCTTGGTCTTGTGTCGTTTGGTAGAGAACTATGTTTTTGAACCTAGCAAAAAGAAAACAAGAGAAACAAAAATACCTTGTGATCCCGCGTAAACAAATCAACAATCTCTTATTGTGGTGAGTCCTTAGAACGGTCTTAAGGTGAAATCAATGATTAAATTCTTGGAAGATAACAAGATTATAATAAATAGAAGGAACTTTCCTAAGAAACTCTTCGATCTGTCTTACCCGTTGAAAATGTAAACAATATACTTATTTCTATCTCTTCAAGTGAAGCCCAAGTGAAACCTTTAATTTTTCTGATTAGACTCTTGACCCCAATGAAATCTTATTAACAACTAATAAGATCTTAATGATGAATCCAAGAGTTAGACAGTCATGTACTGGAATAAAATAAAATAAAATAAAATTGACCGCTTGAAAAGGTAAAACATATATGTTCAAAAGCACAACGTCGAAAACAGATTGATAAAGTTAAGAGCCTTGAGAAATTAACTGCCTCCTCACAAATGAATAAGTTAATCAAGTAAATGAAGTAACCTCTTGCCATCCAATAATTGGTTTACACTGTATATTAACATTAACAGGGTAGGAGAAAATTCTTCAAAGGAGACATGAACTTCAGATTCTCCTATCATGATCTCTCTGGGAAAAGTAAAGAATGTAAAAGCACTTACAGCTAAAACATGATTCTAAAGAAACCTTCTGTGGGAAAACCTTGTTGTAAAATTGCATACTTTAGATGAACCATTGTGTCCTAAGTGTGTGCCTCATGTTTATCTGTAACCAATGTGGGTCCATGTTGTGGAAAGCATGTCTTTAGTTGATTGTATTCCCTAGAGAACTTGTGTAGTGTCGTATTATCTTCAAGTAAGTCAAAAAAAAAGTTATCCTGTATTTCACGGTGATTGTTCGTGTGTGTGATTTGTGGGTCGTTACACTTTGGTATCAGAGCGAGGTTCATGCTCTCGAACCTATGGGCCGGATTGGTGTTATATGATGATGTTGCATGGTGGTGGTGGTGTTACATGATGATACTGCATGATGATGATGATGTTGCATGATGATGATTTATATTGGAAGAGTAATGTGCTTTAAGCGTGATGTGATTATTGTCGTAATTGTGATATTGTGAACGCACATGATGTGTATGTCACTCAGTGCGTATTTGTCATCATGTTGATGTGTTGGGGATGAGAGTATTCTCTCTCCTTCTTGTGGATTCTATGAAGAGTTCACGTGTGAATTACTGTTTGTGGCGTGTGAAAAGAATTATAATGTGGATGACATAGTGTTGGAACATTGTGACATGTTGTGATATGTAAGTGTATCAACGTGTTGTATGACTAGATTGATGTTAAAAGAAATGAGTTGTATCATGATGTTTTTACCATGTTCTGAAGAAATGTGTGTACCACCTTGCTATGTTGCAATGGATGTTATGTTGTGATGTACTATGTTCATCGTATGTATGACTGTGCAAATAGGTAATGCTTCATGTTGTGATTTTGGGTCATACGGTGAGTGTATGAACCCTATCGTATGGTGATTGCACTTTGGGTGCAGAATGTGGTAAAGTGATGTGTTACACTCAGTGAATGTATGATCGTGATCTACCCTGTATACATACCATACGTGAGACGTTATGGTAGTTATGTGTGTGCCACCGTTATGTTAGTACTGTTGTTGTATGTTATGTTGTGAACCTTACACTAACCGATCCTGAGGGAAATCGGTAGAAGTGTATGTTGAGAGTGAGGAATGGTGTACCATGGGTCAATAACTCGAGCTAAAACTCGGTTTAGTAGATTACATGTGATTCTTTCCTCTCTCCCTATGTGGTTGTATGTATGCAACCTTAGTGCATCTATGACTATGTTTAGCCTTGTCGAAGGGTGGCGGGATGATTCAGATGGAGGTGATGACAGTTGTATTATTGATATGTATTTTACGAGCTGAGGCTCGATGTTCTGAGTGCTAGCAACTCGTTGAGTACCCCTTTGGTGGCTAGATAAGGCCACACAATTATCGTAATGTGACATTATTATAAGTTGATTTTATTCGTAAATTGAGCTTTTACTTTATTTTGCAAGGACCAGCATCTTTTATTGATTGCAATGCTTTACAATTTGGGAATTTCCTTGGTTTGTGGCACTAACATGGGGATTTTTGATACTAAATTTGGCTATTTGGCCATTTATTTTAGCTTGATTTGGGGTCTTCTTTTAAATTTGGAATTCTTACCGCCTTGCCCAAGGCTTGTACTTTGCCACTTGGCACTTTGATTGGATTGTTGTGCTGGTTCTATTGTCGTGATGTGTGGAATAGGGTCATAGGATGCACCATGGATTGGTTGGACCTATGGACCCGCTTCGTTGTATGGGGGTACGCCCCAAGGGGTACATATAACTAGCGGGTTGTTGAACCACGCGTTATTATGTCACTTGGGTTAGGAGTGTTCGAACTCTATGTGTCTTGGACCATAGGGACAACCGGCCTCCTTGAGGGAGGCATAAGAGTTTGAGGGAGGCATAAGAGACTTGAGGGAGGCATAAGAGTTTGAGGGAGGCTTAAGAGACTTGAGGGAGGCATAAGAGTTTGAGGGAGGCATAAGAGACTTGAGGGAGGCATAAGAGTTTGAGGGAGGCATAAGAAACTTGAGGGAGGCATAAGAGACTTGAGGGAGGCATATGAGGGAGGCATTGTGTATGGTTGATGTTTGGATATATGTTGAGTGTGATGTTTGGTAGTGGTCTTTTGAGGTATGTATTACTCATGTCAGATGGATATGTGTTGTGATGTTGTGGTTATGTCATTGATTCCCTTGTGGACACTATGTACCTGTAGCTTGGTTTGGTGTTATGTGAGTCTTTCATTGATGCAAATTGAGGGAATGTCTGGTGGATTGTAGTACTCTTTTGTTTGAGTATTTTGTGTGTCAGTCATTGATGTGTGATGAGTACTACGTTATGTGGACTGTGCCTATTCTATTCCGTATTTGAGTAACCCCTTTTGTGGTGTAATACAATCATGAATTATATACTTGTGTGCTTGTGAATCTGTAGTGTCTTGTGAACCCGATAGGGTGTTGTGTTAGCAATTCATGTTGGGCACCCACAATAAAGAATAAACCAAAAACCCTTCAATGATGATATTTTTAAAAGAAACAATAAAATAAAATAAAATAATGATAATGAAAAGAGACTAATGAAATGATGAACAAGAAAGAATTGTCAATCTTCACAGAACATTGAAAGTTAAAAATTCTACCAAATGTTCCTAAGGCTACCTTGTGATTGTGCTTTAATAAACTAAAATTTTAAACCATAGAGTGTACTTTCTCCTGTACCTGTTCTTGGTTGCGAACCATTTCTTTTCCGTTGTGTTATGTCGCATCGAGGACGATGCTTTCTTAAGGGGAGGAGAATGTAATGCATCGAGGACTTCTGTTTCTGCCACCTTGGCCTCCTCCCAACCACCCGGCCTGCAGACTTTTGACCGCAGCGTCTTTTCTGTCCTTGCGTGCGGGAGACAGGAGCCGGTGGACACGTTTTTGGCCACGTCACCTAGATCTTGTTTTGATCCTTTCATTCAATGCATGGGTACAGTCTGGTTGACGTGATGGTTGGATGGAGCTTCAAGCTTAGTGAAGTAGGGTCACAATGTATGAGACGTTTCCTTCCTATTTTCCTCCTGGGGCTGTCCTTTTTGTCTTCCCTGTCGACCGCATGAAACCTCCTCATGCCTTATGCTGGTGCGCAGATCCTAGACATGGTTATTTTTGTTGTTTCCAGGATGCGTTTGGGGGAGAAAGGTGCTCTGTTTCCCTTTGCTGGCCACGCATAGCTATTCAGAGAGTGAGGTAGGCATGTTCCTCCACATGTTTTTGGGTAGCTGCGAAGGGTATTCTTGTCGGGGATCCACAGCAACATCCTGTAATAGCTTTTAGCCAGGCGACAGGCTTGTTGCAGGGTAGTAGAAGCCATTATGAGCACTTCCAGCAAGCAGGTCGACCAACTATGTCGTTAGATGCTCAGTTTCGAATGCATCCTCAATTCGGGATTTCTCCTTCAAGATATTTTCATCAAAATCGATTTAGTGACAGTGTGAGTGTTACCAGGAGACCCGATGGAATTTATTACAGAGATCCTCTACTGAGACCTTGCTTGTTCCACGATGTTACTCATGGAAGAGGATCTCATAGAGGTGGATCTGTTTCATATCAGAATATTCATGAAGCACAGTTCACTTTGCAAGAGAGCTTTTAGGAGATCGATGAAGGATATAGGAGTTAAAAAGAAACTTGGTGTAGTTGGATTAAAGGCAATAAAATGGTGCATGCATTTTGTGTAGATGACCGATTGCACCCATGGGCACAGGAGATCTATGCAATGTTGGAGAAAATGTCTTGGGAGATGAAGGTAGAAGGATATTTTTTTTTAGATCCAGAACATGTACTGAGTTTTTTCTATCAAAATCAATTATGTGACAGTGGGAGTATTACCAGAAGACCTGATGAAATTTATTGTTAGGTTTCTCTATTGTTTTCTTGTTGTCTTTCAATGTAACTCATGAAAGAGTATCCCTTGGAGGTGGATCTATTTCAGATCAGAATATTCATGAAGCACATTTGCTTTGCTGTAATAACGGTAGAAGCCTTTTTGAGCGCTCCAACAAGTAGGTTGTCCAACTTCCTTGTTATCTGTTCAGCATCGACTGCAAGCCTTGCCTAACTTATGTGCTGAGTACTAACTAGGGCCCTGCCCCTTATGTCGGTTATTTGGTTATTGATACAGATTCGAAGGATTTGCAAGAGGAAAATCCGGTACTGGCTGATGCTATAGGCCATGTGACAGTTCATTTCCTGTACCACAAGAGCGACTGCACTTGGCAAGGGCCTCTTTCAGAGAGTAAGTCTCATGGTAATGGTTACTAGTATGGTTCATCCCCTGTTGTATGTAATAGATGTGGCACCCAGATTGTTCACCGAAAAGTACAAGAGCATGCTCAGAATTGCCCTAGGAAACAGGGCCAGGTTCAGCAACAAGAAAATGCTCCTCAGGCTCAAGGTGGTGCATTTGCAGCAGCACACATTGAGTAGAAACAAGTGGTACAAGCTGGAGTTCATCCATAACCAGCACAAATATCGTCCCAAGTCCCACAAGATCCATTTTCTCACCCCCCCAGCTTATCATCCCAGACCTTCACAAGTTTCTCGAAAATAGTTCAATGTCACGACATCCCCATGATATTGTAAAACAGTAGGCTTTAACATTTACCCAATTAGTATATGGGCAGAGATGCACATTGCGGACTATACAATTGATTTTATGAAGACAAGAGCATGGCCGTTAACAGAGTTTGGACCTTCAGCAAGCTGAGGAAGAGAAGTTGCACTGGTTGGGTTGCTGTTGCAGGCCCCGTCCATCTTGTTATCGACTGCGGGAGCTTAATCAGGCACGATAATCTCTATACCATTGATTCTTATGTTGTTATTTAACTGATTCATTAAATAACTCTACTCTTCATATAAATGTCTCGTGTGATGGTATGCTGTTTGGTTTCCACTTCCCTTGCTCATTTGTATTCCTTTTGGCGTTAGAAATGATTGCGCTGGTTGAAGCCTTTATATTGTTTTCTGGGTTTTAATAAATATTAGTTGGGTGAACCTTGTTCTTAAGACTAATAAAACAAAAGAGGTGGGGGTCCTGTAATGAAAATTCCCAAGTTCTTTGTGTTGGTCTCACGATTTGAATGTTTTATCCAACATTTTCGTTGGACTCAACCTTATAATTCCTGTTTTGTTCTTATTCTTGTTTCGGTTCGAGATCTGTAGATCTGGTTTATGTTGGGTATTTGCGAATGGGTGATTGAGTACTGCGAGTGCATTGTGTATAGGTGAATGGTGCTATTCCTGTCTCTATCCTTTTTCTTTCATTTGTTTAGGTTCTAGTAACCCTTCCCAGTTGGCATGGTGTGTGCTTAGCTTGATTGATTTTTGAATTGAGCCAAGTTGATATTACTTTCAACTAGGTTAGTTGCTTTTGTTATTTGTTTTGAATAGCTCGAAGAAATACTTTTATTCTTCGAGTGTCATGGTTGATCGTCTTGATTTGATATCAATTCATGTTCACCGTTGGAGATTGTTGTCTTTGGAATCACCTTCTCTCCCTTGGTAACTGTTGTATGTTTTGAGGAATGTAGCTGATCCTATGGAATGTCTTCTTTTGACGATACTCACATTTCTTTTGGATAGCTTAAAATGTCAGAGGAAATACTCTTTTCTTACCTTGATTTTGTTTTACACATGTTGGAGGGTACGAGATCTACTTGATCGTTAGTGAGGAAGTTTTCAAATCTTAAAATTGGGATGTTGGTTGTATGCATAAGAAATTACTCTACGTTTTGCTCCGTAAAGATGCTTAAATTTCTTTCTCCTGTGACTTAGAGGTTGGTGTGTCTGGAAACTCATTGGTTGATTTTTTTTTGTGATGATCGTTGTGATACGACCTCCTTGCTGTCATTGTAGTAGAATGGTTATGTGTTGACCAGAAAGGTTTAAGTCAACCTGTTGTTGATGACAGATCCTTTGGAAGCTATGTATCCAGTGTTTTGTTCTTGTGAATGATTGAGTAACCCTCTTGTAAGATTTATAATGGTTATGTTTGTTCTTGCCAAGTTCGTCCTTTTTCTTAAGACATTCTCTTGATTAGAAGAAAGTTTAATAGAAGGATTGTTAGGATAGGATGTAACCCATACGAGGTCAATTGTGTGTTTCATCCCTTTTCTGTCCAATTTATTTTGTACTGACATAAAATTAACTGTTATAGGCACATCATCTTAATATTAATAAGTCATGTTGGTTTAGATATTCTCATGTCGATTGATTGTTTGGGATCTTCCAGTGGCATAGTGAATCCTTGGCTTGGTGAACTAACTTAAACAAATAGGGACATATCACATTTGAAATTAATTCTCTTCCTATAATTGTTTTTGTTTCGAAATTTTATCTTGTTAAAATGACGGTCATTATTGTGATATGGGTGAAATTCACTATGATGTTTATTAACTGCTCCTATGAGAAAATGATAATTAAATAGAGTTAGTGCCGTCCCTTTTATTTAGACATTTTATGCTTTTGGACAGCTCTTTAATTGCTCTTGTTTAGACTCTTGGATTATTGTTTTCTTCTTCAACGGTGCTTTTCTTCCTTGAAACAGTTAGATAACAACATATTGTCTTAATTTTATAGCTTTTATTGTGCTCAGTTCTTGCGAACTGACATGTGCTAAAAAATGCGCAGGAGGATTTCCTGAGTAGAAAATAAAAAAGAAAAAGAGAGAGAAAAAGAAACACGTGTAGAAAGTGGATTCCAGCCTTCTTAGGAACTGCTGTTGTACGAATGTTTTTCTTTTTCTTTACAACATTGATATGGAAATTGTGGAGACTATCTCGAAGGCATTGTGTTATAATTTTGTATTGTTCTCATGTAGGTTGTTGTTATCGTTTGAAAGTCAATTTGAGAAATATTATTGTCAATAAGATTAAATGAACTTGTTTTGACATACGTATCCTTTGTTGAATTTTCACTTTTCAGAATATGATTTATCCTTGAATTGTCAAACCTAATTCTAATTATCCAAACTTGAATCATCTTGCATCGCTCTAATTACCTTGGTCTTGTGTCGTTTGGTAGAGGACTATGTTTTTGAACCTAGCAAAAAGAAAACAAGAGAAACAAAAATACCTTGTGATCCCGCATAAACAAATCAACAATCTCTTATTGTGGTGAGTCCTTAGAATGGTCTTAAGGTGAAATAAATGATTAAATTCTTGGAAGATAACAAGATTATAATAAATAGAAGGAACTTGCCTAAGAAACTCTTCGATCTGTCTTACCTGTTGAAAATGTAAACAGTATACTTATTTCTATCTCTTCAAGTGAAGCTCAAGTGAAACCTTTAATTTTTCTGATTAGACTCTTGACCCCAATGAAATCTTATTAACAACTAATAAGATCTTAATGATGAATCCAAGAGTTAGATATTCATGTACTGGAATAAAATAAAATAAAATAAAATTGACTGCTTGAAAAGGTAAAACATATATGTTCAAAAGCACAACGTCGAAAATAGATTGATAAAGTTAAGAGCCTTGAGAAATTAACTGCCTCCTCACAAATGAATAAGTTAATAAAGTAAATGAAGTAACCTCTTGCCATCCAATAATTGGTTTACACTGTATATTAACATTAACAGGGTAGGAGAAAATTCTTCAAAGGAGACATGAACTTCAGATTCTCCTATCATGATCTCTCTGGGAAAAGTAAAGAATGTAAAAGCAGTTACAGCTAAAACATGATTCTAAAGAAACCTTCTGTGGGAAAACCTTGTTGTAAAATTGCATACTTTAGATGAACCTTTGTGTCCTAAGTGTGTGCCTCATGTTTATCTGTAACCAATGTGGGTCCATGTTGTGGAAAGCATGTCTTTAGTTGATTTTATTCCCTAGAGAACTTGTGTAGTGTCGTATTATCTTCAAGTAAGTCAAAAAAAAAAGTTATCCTGTATTTCACGGTGATTGTTCGTGTGTGTGATTTGTGGGTCGTTACACACCAAAGTCTTAGTTCCAGACACCGCGATTAAATCAATGTTGACACAACAGGAACCAAGATCAAAAAGAGGTAATTGGGTCTCTAATATCCATGAATTTGACTTGGATATCAAGCCTTCCATGTTAGTTCAAAGAAGGGGACTACCAACTCATCACAAAGAACAAGCCATGAGATGACTTTGAAGAAGAACCAGTTTAAGAAAGTTTACCATTAGTAGATTTCTTCAGTACTACAGATGAATGGTATTATGATATCTCTTATTTTCTCACATAACAACGAATGTCGTGAGAATCTAACAGCTAAGTAAAAAGAGCTATCAAATTGAGATTTTTAGGTACGTTATTTGGGACAACACATTGTTCAAGAAAGGAATTAATGACATGTTCCTTAAATGTGCTGATAAAGAATAACAACCTAGGTTACTTGAATCATTTCAAAATAATGCTTGCAGTGGTCATTTATCTAGACCAGTGACAGATCATAAGGTTTTGTGAGAACATTATTATGGGGCCACTATGTTTTCTGACACCCAAAAAAGGGTAGCCAAATGCAATGCTTGTCAACAATTTTTTGGAAGACCTAAATTGGTAGCTTTGCCTTTAAATCCAGATGTCATTAAAGAACCCTTTCAATAATGGGGTTTATATTTCATTGGGGTGTTAAAACCAAATTATAGTTCTGGTCATACTCACGTACTCACAACAACTGACTACTATACAAAGTGGGTAGAAGTTATTCCAGTGAAACAAACATCTACTACGGTAATTTGTGACTTCATCAAAGAGAAAATTCTGGTTCGTTACGGAATTCCACAAAAGATCATGATGGAAAATACCACCAATTTCTCCTCTACAGAGATGATAGGTTTTTGTTATGGGTATGAGATATCTTTGTCTCATTCATCATATTACTACCAGCACGGAAATGACCAAGCAGAATCTAGTAAGAAAAACATCATTACTATTGTGCACAAGTTAGTCAAAGAAAATAAAAGAACTTGGCACAAAAGGTTATATGATGCATTGTGGGTTGACTGCATAACTCCGGAAAGGGAAATTAGAATGTCTCCATTCCAACTCTTGTATGGAACCGATGCTCAAATTCCCATCAATTTGGAGTTACCAGCATTACGATTGGCTCAAGTAATTGATGATGAATGCTTCGCCAATACATTGGATAAAAGGATCATGTTCGTAAGAAACCTTGAAAAATAGAGAAGTCAAGTGGAAAAAATGATTGAGGAACATCAATCAAAGGTAAAGAAACTGTTCAACAGGAATACTAAGGAGAGACAATTTCAAATCAATGACTTAGTTTTTCTTTGGGACAAAAGACATGGACCAAAAGGCAAGCACGGTCCAAGTTTGATTCGCTGTTGCTAGACCCTTTCAAAATCAAGAATTTCTTTGGAGATAACACCTATTACTTGGCATATCCGAATGGAACTCATTTACCTCTTCCCTACAGTGGGAAATATCTCAAGCGTTATCAAAATTTAAAAATGGGTTGTTCCCCGAATGTACATAGGTATTTAGGATTTTTGTTTGTTTCATTTCCCTATTTTTTGGTTTCCTCTCTTTTTTCATCCCATTTTTGTGCACCATTGTTTTTGGGATCATGTTCATTAAATTGTTGGGTTCTGATTCTATTGTTGCATCTATGAACATTGTCCCCAATTAGATCCTGTTGTTATCAGCTAATTTTGACTTTGCAAAATTAATAAGTATGAAAATTTTAAAAAAATTAAAACTATTCTTTTGCATGATTTATCACCCTCGCCACGATCGCCTTATTCTCGTGGTCATTTTGGTCTTCATTTCATCCATTTTTGGTGAGAATTCATCCTGTCATGTCGTAAACTACATAAATAATTTATTAATTAATATTTAATTTATTTATTACCCTTTTAGTTAATAAAATTAATTTTACTAATTTTTGGGGTTTTTAATTAAGTAAATATTAATATAATATTTATTAAAAATTAATTGACAAGTTTTTTCTTTATTTTTCAGGGGAAAATAAATATTCCGCTTCCAATTGCTAGGGATGTCAAATCGGCTTTCCGCACCCAGATTTCCCCTTTCCTAGAAAATTCTTCTTTTTTCCTCGCTTGTGGGATTTCTTCTGCTGATTTCCATCCCAACTGGTTGGAAAACTGGAAAAAAATATCCCAATCTCCCACATGGGGAAATAAGATGGGAATTTCTAGCTTGCTTGTCCATTGTCATGGGCAAGTGATTAAGTTTTTTCCCATCTTTCCCTGACAATTAATTCCCACTACCCAAAGAAAGTGAAATAGGTTATTTCCACGGAAGTAAAGAAATGGTTAGGAGGAAGCTTCTTTATTCCTCTAAATTTTTCCTTTGTGAAATGCTATTGGAAATAGTCAAGTGCAGAAGCTTCAAAGATAAATTTTTTCAATTTCTTCTGAAGGAACATTTTAGAGAAATATTTTTATCACATCCATCAAGAAATACACTAGAAGTAAATGAGGTTTCAATGCAAGATTTTTCTAGATTCAACTCATTCAATCAATTTTCCCACGTTATTGCTAAACCATTCCATGCACATTGAAATGAGACATCAATAACTGAATCCAATCAAAGTTTCTATGCATTACAGCAATAGATTCACCACGCATTGGAGAAAATGAAATACACAGGAGGAAGACAAAAACCCACACCTTAGAAGAGAAAAATGCAGTTGGAGGTTAATATTAAATAAAAACTATTTCCACACATTGGAATAAAAGCAGTTGTCAACGTGCCAAAGAAAAAAAAGGTAAAATAAATTCCAACATTGAGGCTTGAGGGAGAGTCCACCTCGCATTGGTCAAATACAAGACAAAGCAGTTCAAAATTCCAATACATTACACAAGGCAAGGAGTCCATGTTGTAGTTTAGAATTCTCACGTAGACAGAGATGAATGAAAAAAAAATTTCATGCTAAGGCAAAGATAGAACTCCACATTTCAGTAGGTATTTCATGCTAAACAAGAAATATTTTTCAACGAAGAAGTTTGAGAGAGAGGCCACACATAATAGGGAAAATATTTGCTCCAAAATAGAAGGAAATTCTCCATGCCAAATCCTAGTTTCTAACGCATTCTAAAAATAAATTTACCAAGTCCACACATTACTAAAAAAAAGGCAAATGACTACAGATCCATCCATTGGTGGAGAGAAAAATAGCCAAAACACATTCTTCATGGATATTTAAACAAAAAATTCCACACATTTGTATAAGAATTGGTAAATAAAGAAGCTTACATAGGTTTTGAAGAGAAATAGCTTCCCACGCATTTTCCATAAAAAACGAGAAACCAGTGAAAATAATATCTGCACACAAGCAAGAAAGAAGCATTTTCCACACCAAAAGGATACAAAATTCAATGCAGTAATAAAATTACAGCCCAACGTCGGGAAGAGAGAAAGAATACAACATAAGAGTGAATTCAAGAAAAAATAAATAAGTTTCAAGTATTCACATAGGAGCTCTCTAGGAAATTCAGGCTATTAAATAATATCACACATTCAAACACCAGTGCAAGATAATTGCAAGTTCAAAGTATTTTCTAGAAAGTAAAAGCAATTCTTAATGCTAAAGCAACTTGAATCAGGTAAGATGGAGAAATAGTGAATTAAAAATATTAAGTTGATCCAACGTGAATTCATTATAATCAGGAGAATTTAACAAAAAAATAAAATATAATTATTGTTGCCCAATCTAGAATTCGATCTTAGTCTCGATATTTTTGTTTATATTGAAATTTTTAAAAAAAAATGTAATTTGGGGTCAATTATTATTATTATTTTTAAAATATTTTTAAAATTAAATAACTCCTCTCAGGCCACTTCCATTGCCTTCTTCATAATAATAAGGGCTATCAAGTAATTAAAATTAAATGTTGTTTCTCTTTTGGTTAGATCTTTTCATATTTTTCCTTTCTTCACTTATATTTTCATATTTGTGTTAACGTTTTGTGGTTTTCTCTCACCTTTGATATCTGGAGACTAAGACCCTTCAAAACTATTTTCCCTTAATAAAAAAAAAGGTGGTTACAATCCCAGACACTTTACATTGTTTTAAGTGCATGAGTTATTTTTCTGTAAAATTCATAATGGCAAAAAAATCCAATAAATCTATAGGAAAATTGAGGAAGCCAGTGGAGAAATCAAATAAGTCTTCACTCAAGTATGAATTCCAAGGAATCATCCCTCCCACTTCCATCAATTCTGCATACAACAATATCACCGATAGAAATGTTGGCCACATCAATGTGCAACAATTTTGTGATCGGGTTAAAGCTGAAGGAAAAACCATATTCTCAGATAGGCTCTACCATAGAGGTGTACCCCAAACAACAACATTTCCTGTCTCGGTGCAATACCTGGAGTTGATCATCGGTTGCGTAGAGCATTATGATCCTAAGAGATGAGGAATTTATAAAGATAATTGTGAGCCTTTCCTTTTAATAACACTAAATAAAATTGAGGAATTCCTCTGCATACCTAAATTTCCTGAGAACACTGACATCACTCGGATGTCAAAACAATATTTTTGGGATGAAGGACCCCTTAAATGGATCAAAAATGTTAAAAAAACAGGTTAGTGACCATGAGGCCTCGAGTTTACCGTTTTCCTAAGGAACTCTACCGCGTTGAGTTCGTAGAGGAAATCGGGGACATGATCACTCTCATGAGTCAGGTCTTTAGTCTACCCTCTACCAGTATTTTCCACCCATGGATGTATCCGTTTATCTGTATCATCCTTGCCAAGATAGAGTTTTTGGATTGGGCCACCATCATCAGCGATACTCTTCACAAACAATCGATCGAACTGAAAATGACTGGATGTTTCTACATGACATCATGCTTGAATTATGCAATGGCTAGAAGGAAGCTATTTTTGGGGTTTGAAATGAAAGGAGTCACGAGTCCATCAAATAATTTATTTCATTATTATCCATAATTAAGTTTCAAAAATGTCTCTCATCATTTCAAGAGATTTAACGATGCATTCATCTTCCATGTGATTCGAAACTTGAATTGGAATACAGAGGAAATATTCTCTAAATATGTCATGGATGTCATTTCCTAGTGGGAAACATGGTTTATTCAATTTTTTGTCTTTTTACTTCATTCATGTGATCGGATTTGCATGTACTTCATGGAAGCTTCCTAAGTAGGTCAGTGAAAAGTGGGCATTGATGGATCTTGTGCGACAACTATTCTAAGTTCACTGTCTTCTTAGTGAAAAGCATCGTTCAGGAATTCATTTCCCAATCTAAATTGGGGAATACCAATGTCCAAATATATTTAGTGTACAAATCATGGAGAAATGTTTTTCCCTCATTAGTATTCATCCATATGTGAAGATATTCCAGTTTGATATCAATGGATATATGAAGAAAATTCTTGGGGAAAAGTATCAACATAACCCTACCATGGAAGATTTATAGGCTGCTTTTTTAGACAAACATGAAGTGAGAAGGTGAGAGTTTTTCTTCCTAACCCTTTCTCATATCAAGGAATTTTGCATCATAAACCCTCTAGATTCATTGGTGGATAATGATGAAGATGATATTGATCCCTCATATGATTCCATTTCCTTTACTCCATTACCCCGAATTGATTGGACCAAGAGAGATGAAATTTGTCTTGATAACAAGAATCATCCGATCTTTGAAAGAAGCATATCTTGGTATGAAATAGAACTTAAAAAGCTATCATCAATCCAAGATCATACCTCAGGATTAAAAAAATTACAAACTTGAGGAGGTCTCTAGCTGACCAAAGCTTCTTCTTAGTGAACCTATGTGTCATCTACCCATACGCACCAAGTAAGAAAGGAGTGGTTTCCAAAATCCATTTCACCAAAGAAGGTTTCACGAGGTAAAATATCTAAGCATCCTAGCCCTAGTGAAGTTAGAGAGCATGTGTTAGGAATTTCCAC
The DNA here is from genome assembly GCA_019776745.2 of Taxus chinensis. NCBI lineage: Eukaryota > Viridiplantae > Streptophyta > Pinopsida > Cupressales > Taxaceae > Taxus > Taxus chinensis. The sequence goes on along the minus strand of CM034153.1, from coordinate 89,113,324 downwards.
TTCAAGTAGAGAGTATTCTACTCACATTGTTGATAGTTTGTAGAAGCTCATAACAAAAAATCCTCAACCGTGCATTAGACAATATTCCATTCAAATGTAAGTAGTTCAAATATTAAAATCTTCTGAACCTATAGTTCATGAAGATATTTCTTAAAGTCTCCCTAATTTTTAAGAGGTCAATATCGAGGTTATTTCTCCAGAGATTGAGGTCGTGGAAATGATTTTTGTAGAATATAATGATGTTGAGAAAAATGGGAATGTTTCTTTAGACTCCAGGCTTCTGTATGCAGAAGTGGTGAAGGATACCCTCCCTTTTTGGGTTGATTGTCAAATCAGATAAAAGGAAGAGGGTAATTAAACTAATTGATATTAAATTTGATGTAGTTTTCAAGCTTTCGAATGACATCATTCCCAAGAAGCCTAAAGTACTCTCCTAGATAATGGTGGATGATGAAGGAAACAAATTTGTGGATCTTTTCATACCACAAGTTGACAAGGAACATGATTCCATGACATCTGCTGATTATGAAATTTCTATACTTGGACTTGGGAAGTCCACATTGGAAAGTGACATGGTGATGGCCCAAGAATCAATGGATATTATACTAAAGAGGCTTGAGAAATATAAATCTTAGAACTCTCAACTCAAGGCCAAAAAGAATAAATTGGTGGATTATGTTCAACATCTGATAAATCCCATATCATCCACTTTCTTAGTACCCAATGCGGTGACTTTCCTTGATGAAGAAAATATAAATTTGTCATAAATAAATAAATACATCGGGCCATGTCACTAAATCTTGTCTTTTATAAGATTCTCTTTTTTTTGTGGAGAGACGATAAAAGCATCTATTAAGCTCCATGAAGATATTAGTGTCATATCTTGATCCAATTCTTTCTTTCAAGGAAACTTATATTTCTAACATATCAAATTCAGATGAGATATTTCCTAGTCTATAGGAGATGACAAGTATGGAATCTTCAACTTTAGCTATTGAAGGAATTCTTGAATTCGAATGTCAATGGACATGCTTTCTTTGGTGTCTACATCTAAAATCAAGAAAGACACTTCTTGAGGATTCTATGATCCATTACTGAGAGCGTATACAATGAAGCCTTCACTTCACTTGCGGAATTGATTTAGGAGTTCATAGCTACGATCCCTTGTAATATTGTAAATGAGAAAAATCAAAGGCATTCGTCAGAACATGTTGAGGAGAAATTTTCACTATTATTTAAAGACATGTACACTCATAACATCAATTTATCTTCAACTTCGATGGAGTGTTGCTTAAAATTAAAGAGTTTGTTCGAGAATTTTCAATCAAAGATGGTCAATCTGAATGGTATGATAGGTAAGATGTTGGAATTCCAGGTGTTCTGTGAGGCCTGTGCTTCAACCGAGTAAGCCTCATGAGGAAGAAAAAATGTTTCAAACATTGGGAAAGTTCAAATCCTTTCAATTGGCGAAGGCGGTGGATCCTAATTTCACTAATGGGATTAGGAGATAGCTTTTCTGGTATCAAACAAAGTGGGTGGGTCCATTTCTCATACATTTGAGATATGCAGACCCTACTTTAATGTATAAGGCACTGGATTTTATTATATGATAAAATGGTATTTTAAGTGGGTTATTATTAAACTCCCCTTTTGGCAAAATTTTGATAACTTAAGTGAGTTCTATTTTCAGTTGTTGTTTATAAGTTGGTTAAAAAATCCAAAGTCATTTAAGGTGTCCTATTTAATGTTCATTTAAACCTAACTACTTTATAGAAAAATTTTGGGTTATAAAATAAATTCAGGGGCTCATTTGTAAGGGTAAATTTGAGAGAGGAGGAGAAAATACTTTTGTATACAAGATTTACTTCAAGGAAAGAAACTTTGTGTTCTTTTGAGAAGACATTTTGGAGTTAATGAAATATGAACTTTGTATCCCATTCATTGTCTCTTGTAACATTTTGTGTTCATATGTTCATTAGATGTTAGCATTTGAATCTTGCATGCAAATATTGTATTGGATCTTATTTTCAACTATATTAGTATGTTGTTATAGTTCAGAATGAATAAGATTGTGAGTATCTACTTGCTATGGTGTTCCCTGATTCAGAGTTCTAGCTAGATCCCTTGTGATCCTTTAAATGAGAAAAATGTTGAGGAGAAATTTTCACTATTATTTAAAGACATGTACACTCATAACATCAATTTATCTTCAACTTCGATGGAGTGTTGCTTAAAATTAAAGAGTTTGTTCGAGAATTTTCAATCAAAGATGGTCAATCTGAATGATATACTAGGTAAGATGTTGGAATTCCAGGTGTTCTGTGAGGCTGTGCTTCAACCGAGTAAGCCTCATGAGGAAGAAAAAATGTTTCAAACATTGGGAAAGTTCAAATCCTTTCAATTGGCGAAGGCGGTGGATCCTAATTTCACTAATGGGATTAGGAGATAGCTTTTCTGGTATGTAACGAAGTGGGAGGGTCCATTTATCATACATTTAAGATAGGTGGACCCTACTTTAATGTATAAGGAACTAGATTTTATTATATGTTAAAATGGTATTTTAAGTGGGTTATTATTAAACTCCTTTTTGGTAAACTTTTGATAACTCAAGTGAGTTCTATTTTTAGTTGTTTTTTATAAGTTGTTTGAAAAATTCAAAGTCATTTAAGATGTCCTATTTAATGTTCATTTAAACCCTAACTACTTTATAGAAAAATTTTGGGTTCTAAAAGAAAGTCAGGGGCTCATTTGTAAGGGTAAATTTGAGAGATGAGAAGAAAATACTTTTTTATACAAGCTTTACTTCAAGGAAAGAAACTTTGTGTTCTTTTGAGAAGATATTTTAGAGTTAATGAAATATGAACTTTGTGTCCCATTCATTGTCTCTTGTAACATTTGGTGTTCTTATGGTCATTAGATGATAGAATTTGAATCTTGCATGCAAATATTGTCTTGGATCTTATTGTCAACTATTTTAATACGTTGTTCTAGTTCACAATGAACAAGATATGGTTATCTTTCTCATGTGTGTTCCCTTTACTCATTCTTGTTTATCTAACTCAAACTCCATTTCATTTGTGTTAGTTATTCATCCTTCTTCTTCATGCAATATTATTCTCTTCTTTTACTTAACTCTTGCATGTTCCTTCCATTCATTCCTTTGCATTCCATTCCATCTCCTTGATTCACTTTTCTTTCCATTGATGTTTCCAAAACACTCCCCACATACAATTTTGAATGTACAAAAGTAAATACAATTTTGTTTTTCAATAAAGGCAGTATCACCTTCATTGAGGAGGGACTTCGTTCCCATACTATTGCATGTCATTTGCATGTGTGAAAATCCATATAATAACACTATGCTAGCATTAATTATGCCAAGAATAGAGTTTTTGGAAGAGACAACAAGGTTTGGTAATTTATTTTGTTTTCCATCATTGCAATGGCCGTTATAGTATTTAATTGACCTTGACAATAAAGTACATTTCTAGATAAGTATCAGACAAGGCCATAAAGACTAAAATTTTACATTATTTTTCTATTCAATATTTATAATTTGACTTATTTTCGGTGTATAAGGATGGTCTTGGATTTATTTGTTGATAATAAATTATTGAGTTCATTGGCCGCATATAGAGCTCTGTATCAGTGTCCTTGGATAAAATTTTCTTTCCTAAAATTTTCTAAACTACCTCAAACATATTAAATAATCTCCAACAACACCCTTAGATGCTTTGGATTTTCCCTAAATGTTCTCGAAGGATGCTTATTGGTTGCAAAATGGCTGAAATTGGCCTTTTTAGGCCTCAAGAGGAAGTAGTCTTTCATCAATTCATAATGAACTCATCAAACATCTTGGTTGATCATCCTTGCACACTAAAGTAAACTTGAAAACCTTTTTAATAATTTCCTTTAATCTAGGGTAAGATTTAAATTGTGGGAAATCTGGATAGAGGAAAGATTCACAATGATAGGAAAACCTGATTTGCAATTATAGGCTTAGTTATCATGCTCAAAGTTTCAATTTTCTATGTTATATATTTTAGATGATAACATGTCAATAACCAATAAAAAAGGCCCCAAACCATTAAAAATGACTATATTATTTACCAAAATATATATCAATCATAGAATGTAAACCCTAAAATATTTAGACTGAATTTTGAAATCTTGAAAAAATAGTTATGTACTGACTAAATTAGAATAAGAAAAAATATCTTCTAAACCGTGACATATGGAGCTATCAAAATAGTTCCATAAGGTGCAGCGAGACCCTAATTTCTTATATTTACTAAATTAAATTAAATTAATTTTTTTATAAATATATCCATCCTAAATGCACATATACAACATTACTAATAGGAATGTGAGCGTGTTATAACACGAGAACGTTATAGCGTTCTAGCGTTATAACACACTTGCATTTTAGGATTGTTAATTACCAATCCTAATAATTTAAAATGCAATCATGCTTTCCCAAAATGCAATCGCATTTCACTTCAAATAAAAAAGTTGGCCGATTTTTGGTCCCCCGTCTCTGTGTACTTTCCCTGAGATCTATTTACATACATATTCGAGCATAATTGGACAACCCAAACTCTACACAATCAGTGTATAATTTATATAATTTTCCCAACAAATTTCCAACAATTCCTATTACTTTAGGATGCCAAAAATAAAGGGGTAGATTTGGTAAATGAACCTATACTAAATTTTTTGCAACAATCATTATGTCTGGGTTAAAGCTAGGAAACCATAGAGTTAAAAAATCCCCTCTCTTCCTCAAAATTGAGGTCCTTCATTCTAAACCATTTGAAATTATTCCTTTCAAGATAAATGTTCCAAGAAATATCCTTTATAGAAAAAAGTGGAATTCGTAAAGCTTGGTCTAATTCATGGAGAGCCATTAATATAGATCTATAAAGCAAGGTTGGAAACCATTAAACCTTCAAATGACTATATATTGTTGATAGTGCTGACATATTTCTTTAGTGGCTTCTCTTGAGATCTGCATAATAGGCACCTTGTCATCTTTATCCATCATATAGGGTCTTGATGTCGATGTAGAGAAATAATTTTTTTTATGATTGCTTCAAACCCCAATCATCCCTCTTTCCCTACAAATACAAGATTATCAAATAGGTTGTGGAGGATTTATCATATCAATTTCCATATTATTTTCCTTCAATGCCTCTAAATCCATATCATTTTCCTTCAATGCAAACACATCCAAGGGGCATATTATATTTTCAATTCATAATGTGGGATCCTTAATAGATTGGTGATCAAGGGGGTTTATTTAATTTTTTAATGTATTAAAAATTATTTTTACCATTAAATTTGTTGTCATATGTCCACACTTGGAACATTTATGAGTGATGTTATCAATTCCTCATTTGATTCAACGATCATGTGGAATAATGTGTTATATCATGTTTTCATCCCTTATTTCAAGTCCATTACCATGTTATGATTTATTTGTTTTGAACACTTATCGAACCCATATTTAAATCTTTCTTTGATTTCCGTTTTTTTATATCACAATGGTTAACGTTCAAAATTGTACTTATTTTAACCAAATATTCATTCAAATTATTGTATTTATGTCATTAAATTTTAGCAACAAAAGAGTTATTGTAACAAACTTTCATATAAATAAGGTAATAATAATTAACATCAATACTTTAAAAAAATATCTCTGAAAATTGACAACAAAAAAAACCTAAGTCATAAATTTAAGAAATATATCAATTCATACATAGCAAAAAAATAAGAAATCTATATATCCACTCACAAAATCCAATCACAAAATCCATCAAGAATGCGTATTTAGGGATGTTATATCTTGGATAGAAAACATATCTTCCCAATTCATATGAGATCATTTTGTAGTAAAATCTAAATCCTATACATTATTATCCCAAGTCATTTCAATAATATATATCAAGATGAGAAGGGATCCATTATAGGTCCAAAACACAATAAGATTGAACTAGTTGGTATACAAGATATGTGTGTCTATAAGATGGAATTTCACTTTCTTTTGAAGGTGTAGTGTTACAAATCCTACATATAAGACATGAGATACTAATCTTACTATTATCGTGATTATAAATATATTAATATATTATAAATATAACATATAGGTATCCAAGATAGGGTTGTAAATATGGATCGTATAGAGATTAGTAGGTTCTAATCCCAAAGGATTGATTGTAAGGAAAGTCATGACATAGAATAATGAAATAGAGAGGAGTATGCTACTCTATACTAGTATATGTATATGGTATGTCAATCAATTAGTCAAATTATAAATAATATAAAGGAAAATGATAATTAGAGAGGTTTACCTTTATGAATACACAATTGACACATTAAATTTCCCCTAAGGTTAGTCACACCTTGTGAGAGATTTGATGTGGGGGATCACAATATGGATAGAAAAAAGACATAACTAAATCATACTTAGGAATTCAAAAGACTTGATGTACCTCATTGGTGAAACTCCTATTCTTAATTTTCCTAGACCTAAATCTCTAAACATATACCTTAAGAGATAAGATCGATCAAATCTTAAGATTTTAAGTCCTTAAGAGTATCTTGGTGATCCCAAGAAGACTGATTGATGAATGATATGATGAAAACACTTTTATAAAATGATGCCTATAAATAAGGAACATTATTAGTTATTATACTTCCCTATAACTATTAGCATCAATTATGGTCAATGTAGTGACCAAGAGGAATAATGGAAATACATTATTGATCATGGTTGATGTCATCATTACTAGGTAAAAATGGATCATGAGGTTTCTATGGGAAGTATTAGAAGATGAAGGAATAATTTAGAGCTAATAAAAATAGATATGGTGAAGGTATATAAGTGTTATAAATGGATACATTGGTGATTGTAAGAGGGTAATATTAGGAAATAGTGTAAGATATCGTAAAAGGACGACGTGCAGATGTAAGTGATAAGGTAGAATATATAAGGTATCACTGACTGAACATCAAATATATCTCATAAGTACCACCATTAACCAACCCACTCCTCCTAATAATACGTAGTATAAGATATTTCTTGGAGGTTGTTAATACATTGACGATGCCCATGAAGAGAAAGGTTTAATGGGATTTTATAGGAGGGAAAATTTTAGTGCTAAATATTCATAATTTCGCGAATAGTAGGAATTCTCAAAATTTTAATTTGGTGATTTTTATGGCCACGACAGTGCCCAGGTTTCACCCAAAAATTCCATAAGCTATAATCTATTCCATGAAAATACCAACAAATCTCTGATCCCAATGTATTTTTTTAATTGAATCATCGTGTGATCAACAAGATGAGATTTTAAAACATTCTTGGATCACCAAGAAATATTTGGAACCTTATTGGTCCCTTAGGCTCATTCGTTGACATGTATGGGAGTAATTTTAGGAATTTGATTAAATTATCCATGTATATATTATAAATGTAGAATCACTAAACATTGAGAAAAGTTCAAAGGTTTTTTTAATATTTTCTGATTTTCAAATTTGTGAATTTGTAAAGTAGTAAAAAAGGATTCAGTGAATCAACATATTATAATTGTAATTTTCTTAAAAAAATGAAAATCAAATAAATCAATGTCTTTTCATCTACTACATTACAGTTTACATCCTACAAGCACTTACTAGACTAAGTCTATTTAAAACATGTTTTCTTTTATGTCACGTGTTTTTGTAAGTTATTTATGTATTTTTTTATTTTACTGTATTACGAATGTCATGACACTGTAATGCCTTAGTCTATTTTCATCCCATAGCTTTGCCAACTTAAAAATTATCCTTGTAGAATTTAGTAAAATGGAAACTAAAAAGGGAAGCTCAGGAAAAATTATTTCCAACCCTTACTCGTAGTGTTACTAGCATTAAAAAAAAATTTATTCTAAGAAACCATATAAAAAATCCCATCCTTTTCTAGTATTACCAACACAATCAACGGATAATGATTGCATTCAGAATGAAACTCAAAATGGGTTCTTTTCTTATTTGATTATTGGTGATGTCAATGATGATGACAATGAAATGCCTACCCTTAAATACATTTCATTGAATTAAGTTGACACTACATCACCTACTCTACTTAATGAAGTTGATAACGAATCACTTTCCCAATTGAATTTTTGAGGTGAAACTTTTGGCAGTCTAAAAAATTAAAATTCCAACATGGTAAATACTCAAGGGACACTTATTTCTGGAAAGGAAAGAAAATAGGACTTGGGAAGGAATTTTAGGTTATAGTGGGTTTTTAAGTATCCATTGATTGAACCTATTGAAAATGAGAATAAAGTTGAACATCCTAAAGAATGTAAATGTATAATTAATGGATGTAAATTGGGTAGGGACAAGACTATGCAACTCAAGTTGGATACTATTGAGAAGCATGTAGGAAACATATATGAAAACAAAACTGTAGATGGCATTGTGAAGAATGTTTCCAGATGGAAAACTACGGATCATTGTTTTCATTTTAGGTATGAAAAATAATTTTAAGAGCACAAGAAAAATGAAAGAATAATTTCAGTGAAGGGAGGGAAAATTACCTCTCAATTCAACAATTTCATTCAAAACAATCTTTTAGGTAAAAATTTTTAGCTAGCTACTATTTTTCACATTCTAAAAATAGGTCATCCTATAACAAAGTTTCCTGAACAAAAGAAGATGTTTTATTTTATTGGTGTCCCACACTTTCCTCATTCTTGCTAGTCTGAAAGGAGTGGTTGGGATTAGACAAAATTCATAGCTATGGTTTATAAAGAAGACTTTAGAGAGAAATTGAAGTCTATAAGATACATTTCTTTGTCTATTAATGAGGTTACGACAGCAAATAATATTTCTGAGTTTTGAATGCATGTTTATATTGTTGAGAATCATGTGAGACAACATCACTTACTTGTTATTCACAAGATAAGAGAGAACTCCAATTCTAAAAACCTTTGTGAATTGGTGATAAGAAGTTTGAAGGAGATCGGTGGCATGGATGATAGTATAATTGAAACAAATTTAGTACACTGTGTTGGGGAAGATGAGGCATTTGCAATGCAAGGTCATCGTAATGACCTATGTGTAAGACTCCAAAAATATCATTTCCTATAAATGATTATCATTCATTATATGGCTCAAATAATGAATCTATCATACAAAATAGTTAATAAAGTTAAACATGTAGTAAAAGTTGAAGAACTTATTCAAGAGGTGCATGCTTATTTCTGTCGTAGTCGTAAAAGGCTCATGGAATTCCAAATATTTTCTAGAGAACTAAAAAATGGGCGTAAATTGTTAAAATATGTCAACAATAGGTGAATCTCATTGTATTAACCAGTTCGTAGGGTAAATGACAAGTACCAATCCTTATTAGGAGAAATGTGGCAGGATCGTATGGAAGTGGATAAGGCTCAGGATTTGATACATCATTTGACTAATATAGATACATTTTTTATGTTGTGTTGTCTCCTTCCCATGTTTTATGAAATACATCGTTTAATTAAACAAGCCCTAGAACAATCTATATTGTTGATTTTTCTAGTTTGAAGAAACGAGTAAATAGAATATTTGTTTGCCAATGAAATGCAGTAGTCGGTAAGGTTAAGGAGGTAAATATCAAAGGGACACTGTTTGATAACATTTTAAGAGAAATTATAGTTTAACTACTACAAGAAATAAGGGAACATAAATGCTTTACTTGAGGAGCCCAAGAATCAATGGAATGAACATATTTCTCAATCCCATGAATTCATTGTTGATTTTTCTAGTTTGAGGAAATCATGTTGAAATTTTCAAAAATAGTTTGGTGCCAGGCTTGGAAACAGTTTGCTGGAAATAGTAATACATGTGCATAGTATCACGGACCTCAGCCTGGAGGGCACCAAATTCTTCAATAAGAAGGTTGTTTGTGACCTGGCAAAGGTGGCGTCGATTCCTAAGCCTTTTGCTGAGCTTGCTATTGCTTTTTCAGGTCCAAAGTTTAATGGTTGGAATAATTTGATAAAGATTCCCCCTGAAATGCAAGTAGCTTTATGAAGTTCAAAGAAAAAAAAGAGCATTTTTTGGGTGGAAGACCTATGTGCTTCTATACATGGATATGAGATACCAATGCACTTGTTTCAAGTAGTAGTCGGTAAGGTTGAGGAGGTAAATATTAGAGAGACATTGTTTGATAACATTGTATCATCAAAACTGGTAAGGTTAAGAGAAATTTCAGTTTCCCTACTACAAGAAATAAGGGAAAATTTTAGTAGGGATTCTTTACTTGAGGAAATGGCTTTACTAAATCCCACCTATTGGAATAGTGTCCAAAATGAAAAAAAAAAACATGTGTGTATATTTTTGCAGGAAGACTACTTACAAGATATTGACTATATTGATTCAACACTTTTGTAAGTGATGCGGAGTGTTAATATCAATGGAATGAATATTCCATGGATATTGTAAGAAAGGACAAGTTTGATTTTGGCATCAATCCCATGAATTCACCTCTACACAATAGTCCCTTCATTTTAACAATTCAAATGTTTGGTTAATCCTTTAGAGTGTGGAGAAATAAAAACTATGGAATAAAAATGGGTTAGCTACTATTTTGTAGAAAACCATGCCTGATTTTTTCTCATTGGCTAAGCTCTGTCAAACAATGATAATGGGTTTAGTTGAAGATGAGATATTTTTAGTGTCTTGACCTTTATAAAGTCAAAATTGTAAAACAAGCTTGAAAAAAACTTGGAAAACTATTTGAGAATTTACACATCATAGTACAAAGTAGATAACTTTCCCTATAATGGGGCTTTAGAAATATAGAAGTCAATTAATGAAAGGAGAGGGGCTGAAAAAGAATCCACAAATATAAGGGATGAACCTATTACAGAAGTTGACTGTCAACGAAGTGAGAGTCAAAGAACTGGTTGATAAAATGATAGAGATGATCCACTGTCAAATTGGAAGCTTCCATTTGTGGATGTCACATGATATAGATGTTCATATAATATATTCAAATATTCATTACATTGTTTTGATAATAGATTTTTCCTAATTTGTATTTTTTAAAAAACACAGGGTCAATTTCAAGTCTTTGGAATGAAACTTGAAATACATTGCATTGATTTATAGTCTTCAAAATAGAAATACATTGTTCAAAAAACACTTATGAGATGGATATCACACGATATATATTTTCATATAATATATTCAAATATTTAGTACATTGTTCTGATAATATATTTTTCTTTATTTTTTATTTTTATTTAAACACAATGTCAATTTGTAGTCTTTGGAATGAAAGTTGAAATACATTGCATTGATTTGTATTCTTCATAATATAAAATACATTGTTTAAAAACACTTATGTTTCTCATATCCCTACAAAGCATTAACATAAAAGGTTTTTCATTTTTTTGAACCACTTTGAAACAAAATGAAAATTAATATTATTCCTCATTCAACTTTCTTGAGACATGCCTTATATCATTGTATTAACAAATGTAAAAAAATTAAAATTAAATTACTCTTAATTATCTCATCTTCTATAGCATGTTACACTCTTCATCTCTTAGAATTACAATTTGTTATAACTCAGAGTGATTGACATGTAACTAAATGTTAATAATTCATAACTGAGAATGGAGATTTCCTTTATTGTTGTATGCAAACTTACTGAAAAGGTTATTAATGGTTTAAAGAAGCCAAAAAAGTTTGTCTCATCTACCTTCTCAGGAATTTGGTTCTTCTCTTCCATCATTTTTTCTTTCATGTTATTCTAGAATGCATCCTTCTTAATGAATTGGTGTCTTTTGTCAAAAGGAATAGGAAAACCAAGCTTTATGAAATCCTGTACATTTCCATATAGCTTGTGTAACATTATTTTACACTTATTCAACAATTCTTGTGTTTTTCCTAACATCACACACTTCTAAATGATAGATGATACCTTTATTGAGGAATTAATCTAATTTTGAATTCACCTGGATTTGAATTCATTTGGATATCTGAGTTTCATGTCACTTTAATTTGTATATATTAGTTATTCTAAAATATTCCTTTATGTATCCTTTCTTTAAGCCATCATTTTTATGCTACTAGTTACATATTCATATTAATAAAATTATACAAGAAATTAAATATGGTTTGCTTATCAAATATTCCCTCTCAAGATCAGCTACTGAATTCAAACAATCTAACCAAATCATCATTTTTTTTGTTTATTTCCCCCAACCATTATCCATCATATTAATCATTGCCTTTTTATAAAATTCAGATAGTTTGATATTAGATGACCTATTTCCTTTTGTGCTTATGCCAGCTCCTTTTGCAATGTTTCATTTTTTTTCTCTCTTCCTTCTGTAACCTGTCCTTGACATTTATCTCTTCCTCTAGGCTATGTTCAAATTTTTTGGCCTTTTTTTTCTCTACCTTCAGAACCTCTTGTGATTCTCCTAGATTATTTTCTAATCTATTATTTTTACTTGTCATTTCTTGTAACTTTGTATTCACTTCTTCCAGTTCCACCCATGATTATTCATTCGTAGTGACTCCAATCATAGAGGCAGATGATTTTATCCTCTTCTCAAACTCACAAGTATTATTGATTTCCACTTTTCTATTTGCTTTCTCATTTTCCAAGTCTTCCTCTAACTTTTGAAATTTATTATACGAAACTTATTTTTCTCTCTATCTACCTTTAGAAATGTTGAGTATACCATATCATTGTTCCTTTTTGATAGATTTATTTTTTCATAAGGTTTTATTCTGGTAAAATCCATTTGAAGGGTGGTTACATCGTGTCACTAGAAACCATTTGATTCTTTGGTTTTACAAGTTTGGGAATTGAATATATCTATTCCATGGTATTTATGTCTAGGTTATATGTACAAAATAACCTCATTGTGGCAAGATTTGAAGTTATAGTATCATGTGGCATTTACTTCTTGTTTCTTTTATATCTGTATGATTTGTGGGAAAATTTGGCTTGGTAATAAAAACCTGGGGTGTTTTGAGGAATGAATTTCTTGAATGGAGAATGAGTAATTGAATTTTGGGAGAAATTTCCCAATGGATTATCAATTTTTAAGGGGTGGCATCACCTTTTGTAATTAGTTTCCTTGAGACAATGTTACCTTCTGAAAAAGTGACTATATTTGTCTTAGTCTTTTACCTCTTTTTGTGTCCTTGTTGGATAGTAAGAAATTCAACTGTTTGTATTGGATTCTTTAGAATAATATATTGTGGTACTTTTTGAGCACGATTACCACCATCACTAGAATGACCAATAATAGAAACACTAGAAAATTTATTGCCAAGTTATCCTCTTGAATTTTCAACTTGTGGCTGAAACGTTTGTTGAGGATTTGACTCCGAAGAAAAATGTATTGGATTGCTACTTAGAGTTGTTATATGCAATGGTCCTTTATCTAAAGGAAAATATCCAAAGCCTAACCTATCAGAACCTCTTCTAGGATGCAACTATAGTGGAATCCAAATGCCTTGTCCTGTTGAACCCAAAACCACCACCACTAAAACGAATCTTTTCAGCTATAAATTCCCTTGTAGTATATTTTTGTTCTAAGATTTCATTCAGAATTGGTTTATATGAGTTATCCCCCAGTAAGGGGAGTGTGTAATTACTCCTGAGAGTCAGACTGATCATCACTACTTGCCTTTGTGGGATGTGTTGCATTCAACAATCTATTATAAAATACATCTTCAGGAATAGAATCATACTCTAAAATAACTTTCGGATCACCTAGGTCCTGCTTCATAGACCAAAAGGTAGTTATTTTTGACCTTGTCTAGTTTTTATCTTGCAAAAAAACATATAGATGCTTTTGCATGTTTTTAGAGGACTTTTTATCATCTTTTGCAAATAAATTGTCATAATGAAATGCCTCTAACTCTTTTTGTGGATGCAATCCAAGAATTTATGTTGATAAATCATGAAAACTAATTCCCTTCTCAATAAAAAAAATTCATCCATTACTTTTTTCAGTTCATCCCAAGAATTCTTGTTTTTAATTTTTCTAGCAGGGGTTTACTTTTGTGTTGAATTTTAGTGGTATAGTTCTTGTTCACCACTACCCTTTCTTTAATCACCTCGCATGGGTCATATAGCTAGTGAGACTCAACATTAAACTTAAAAATAGTAAAATTTCATGTGCCAAATTGAATGATTTTATCTCAAATATGAACCATCCACATGAAAATGGAAAGGAAGGAAATATGCACCTCTTTTGTTGAATATGAAAATACATTTTATCTATGTTTTCCTTCTATTATATATATTTGAAGGAAAAAACCCTCTCTGTCACATGTGCTGGTAATTTGTAAGGTTGTACTCATGATCCTTAAAGAATTAGTGTAGTATATTCCTACATGAAGTACCCGTAAGCTAACTATATTTTTGATCCCAGTTGAATTTAATATCTATAGGTCATAGGATATCTAGGCATTGTACTTTTTAAATTGCTTGATAAATTGTTTAGAGTCTAAAATTAGTCCACATATTGATTTTAGTCCCTTCGATTATCAAACATATTTATCTTGTGGATCCACTAAGTTAATGGAAGCAACACTTTTGGCTAGCCCTCAATATATTTATAGGCCTAAATTGAAAGTTTATTTATAGAAAACCACCATAGAAATAAATAACACAAGTAGGTAGTTAACTTGAAGGTCTTAGTGTTGGAGCCTTCTTTGATTGTTAAGAATTGTTTATGCATAGATTTTACAATATTATCTTTAAATCTATATGCACAAGGTGGAGAAACAAAATATATACTGTATACAATTTCGAGGAGGTTACATCCACTTTCTCATCGCTATAAAATCCAAGGAAAATGATAGCATATAAATGGTATCCCTAACCCATAGTTTAAATATTGCAAATGTATACAAAGGCTTCAAGTTTAGTATGGTTCTATAAATTTTTTTTATTTTTCACAAAAAATCATCTTTGACATTTTGAGTGGTGGCATGATAATATTTAGCAATTGTTTTTAGGTTTATGCTGACAGTTCCTAATTCTTTACTTTCAAACCCCAAGAATGGAAAAAAATTACCTCTGTAATAGATAACATTTATTCTCTAGTGCCATTGTAAACATTGATTTTTTCCCATCGTAATTATGGGCACAGAGAATGAAAAATTTACGGTAGGGTAAAATCTCATGGAGCATCATGCGTCCTAATCCAACCCCCCATGTTATCCAACCTAATGGGTTTAAATGCTTATTTGTATTTTCTTTATTCTCATACATGTATCTAAGTTGTGAGGTTTTTGTGCCAATTACAGGATCATAAATAACATAATATTCATTAGTAAAACCAAGGGTTTTAAGTAGTTTTGCATATGGTATTGGGGTTTTAATTTTGGTTCCTGTGAAAGTAGACATATTTGGAATTTTTTATTCTAAAAACCCTTAACCCTAATTTGTAAACGCTTATATTGAAATATTTGAACGTGAAGGCTTCCACAGTGTTAGTTACCAAAAACTAGTATTTAAAGAATCAAATATAGGATGAAACTTACTGACAAAAATTAATATTTTGCCTCTTACATGATCCACAACTTCTATGAATCTATTATGCCTTTATTTGTAGTATGCCTTTTAGAAATAGAATGTAATGGATGTTAAATATCACCTCACAAGTAGTAGCACATAATTATAAATGATAATAGATATTGATTACTTCTTTCAGTGTAGATATAAAATTTAGTCTCTTTTCAAATTTCATTAAGTGGATGACAATTGTCACTTCGTTAGGCCTATTCTGGGAACTTCAATTCAAAATGTGAGTGTGTCAGGAATTCTCCTTGGAATAGATCATGCATCATTGATCTTTATATATCAAACGATGTAAAATATTAAAAATAAATTAATAAAATCATACTTTTCATCATGTATCCATACGTATCTTAGTATTTATCTTTGGTAATATCACACATGGAAGCATTCTGATATTTCAAAATATTTAAGGAAATTTTTATCCCAAAATCTTAATTAACCCCTGGATTAATTTAGAATTTCAATAAATTATTTATAATGGACTTAGGTGGATCTTGTTTAAAATCCCACAGAACAAAGCCATATTTGGAAGTTGTTAAAATACTCTACTAAACCTTTTGATAAGACACAATGAATAAGGAGTGGCCAAGTGTCACCCATTCTAGACACCTGAGTGTAAAGGTATGAAAAAGAAGCCTCGAAGTTCAGAATTGAATATCAAATAGGCATGTGGCAAGATTTTGGGCCACCTCAAGGAAAAATCATTCTGTAGACTCTAATCTCATGGAATGAACTGATTCAATAAAGTTTTGGGTTCATGATGCAGGTGAGGTGAGGAAGAGTGACATTTGGGGGAACACGTGGAAAATTTAATCTAAGTGACCAATAAGAATTTTCCACATGTCATTCTCTAATTCCTCTTGATCTATAAAATTTCAAATGACCTATACCATAACTTTCACTATGCTACTCAAAAATTTGGAACAAATCCATATTTGAAAATTGTAAACTGTTAAAGTACTCTGCTAAAACTTTTGATAAGCCACACTAAATAAGGAGCAGAAAAATCTCACCCATTCTGGGACCCTGATCCTAGAGGTGTGAAAAAGAATTCCCTACACCCGGAATTGAATATCAGATGACCACATGGCAAGATTTCAGGCCTCCTTAAGGTAAAGGTATTCCAAGGAATCCATGCCTATGAAATGAACTGATTCAATAAAATTTTGGCCCTGTGATGCCGGTGAGGTGAGGCAAAGTTGCAGTTCAGGGCACACATTTCAAAGGAAATCTCAGTGACCAATCATAATCTTCCACATGTCATTTTCCTATTCCTCCCAATATGTAAAATTTCAAATGACCATAACTTTTTATCTTCTACTCTAATTCTTACAAAAATGCTCTCATTGGAGAGGTCTCCTCGAGCCCTTTAATTTGGCATCATCAAATTAAAAAATTAATGAGTTTAGGTGTAAAAAAGGGGGAAAACATATGAATTAATAGGACATAGATATGAAAATACAAGAAATATTTATGGAAGATGTGGAGAATCAGGAAAAGTGGCATATCAAATCTACATCAATTGTAAAAACCATGAGTACTAGTAGAAAGTAGCTCAAAATCAAGTCATATAATGATTATAATTTATGATTTATGAGTGGCCCATGGGTTAATAAATAGAAGGTGGTGTCACATGTTTGTCATTAATGTAGCTTCCCACTAATATAATTAATATTGGCTCAAATATAAATGTTTAATCATTAAATTTTTCAATTTTGTTACAGTTCACACAATTCAACGTTGAATAAACTTTTTTTTTCATAGTTCGCATGAATTTGAATTAAATGTATTGGTGTTTTTATCTTGTAGTCATGGTGAATTGTATTTAAGGAAAATTTAGAACTCGTATAATTCAAAAGTTGTATAAGCATGCCAATTTGAGCTCTCTCTCTATTTTCTCATCTTGTTCTACTTAAGCTTTAAAGATCTAGAACAACTTCCACCCAAAGGTTATGGGGGTAAGAGGTGTAGACGCTGACATAGATTCTCTAAAAATAATTTCCGAGGTGTTGAAGAAATTAGGAATATTGGACTGAAAGGTTTGCAAGGTATTATATTTCTCAAAGGAGTTCTACTTAAGCTTTAAAGATAGAACAAATTCCACCCAAATCTTATGGGGTTAGGAGGTGTACAACCTGATGTAGATTATCTTAAAAAAATTATTTCTGAGTTTTTGAAGAAAGTACGAAGATTGGAGAGAAAGGTTTGCAAGGTCTTCAAATAGAGAACTATGAGATTGACATTGTGCTCAAAGGAGAACTCTAAGTTCATGATTTTTAGGGATAAGGGGAAGATAACCCTTACCCTATGGTGGAAAAATAATGTAAGACTAGCTGACCACACCTAAAGGGAAGGCTGCGATTCTAAAGATTTTAACTAGACCTCCTCCATCCCGGAGTAGTTTGATTGAAAAGTGGATGTCTTTGTCCCACATCAGTCAATTTTTTTACATATTTTAGGCCATGGATGTTTACAAATAATTTCATGAAAGGAAGGATAGACTAGTCGTTGGGTTTGCACCAGTCTCAGGTTGTCTCACTTGTATGGAATTGTGAGTAAGTATAGTCTTGTATAGCCACATAGCGTATATATATTTTGTCAATTTCTAATTTTTAATGTAAAAAATGTTGTTTCCTCCTACATGATTTATTCAGGTAGTATAGGTATATGGATTTAATTTTCACTTTGATGTTATATATATATATATACGTTTTAAGGGTAAGGGCCCTAATAGACCCCTCTTTTATTATGCTGAAAACAAAACATTAAGACGTGAAACACTGAAACAATAGCTTGATTCATAGATCGCTCTCTGTTGGGGCCTTTCTCATTGTTATTATTTAGTTTTTTGACCTTCTTAACATTTTATTGTTAATATAATCATTCTCATTTTTTAAAAAAACACTGAAAATACTCTTTTTTCTCATCAATATTTGGTGGTTGGAATAATTTGATGGTTGGAATAGTTTTATGGTTGGAATAATTTTAAAAATTAAATTACTCTTAATTATCTCGTCCTCTGTAAGACCATAACATGTACCACTCTTCATCTATTGGAATTACAATTTGTTGTAAATCAAAGTGACTAACATGTAACTTTTCTAGCCATTCATAACTGAGAGTGGTAGTGGAGCTTTCCTTTATTATTGTATGTAACTTACTGAGAAGGTTATCAATGGTTTAACAAAGGTAAAAATGTTTGTTTAATATATTCAAATAATGATTACATTATTATGATAATATCTTTTTCCTTATTTATACTTGATCAATGATGATTAAATTCAAAAAACATTGAGCAATTATAGATATGCAAAGTTCCTAACTTTTTGAATGTTTTAATACTCTCTTGTGGTTGGTAGCTGATTGAATTTGGATTCTCGAATCCAAAATATCTGTAATAGCTCAAATATCAGGTGATTTGAATCTTGTATCTCCGATTCCCATAAATTTTTATAGTCTTGTCAGCTTCAAAATTAAATCCCATTAATTCCTTTGTGGCAATATTTGATAGCTTCAGATGTTTTTTTAATAGTAAGAACCATGACAAAGTCTAAAAGATGAGCTAGTAAGAAGGCTCCACATATGTACGGGTTTAACATATCATTTTCTATTCAATGATATGTTTGTCATGTATGTTTCACTGTGAAGTATGAACCAATAAAAAAACACCACGTACGTACATATTTCATAGTGTCAGACTCTACATATGATCTATTAGTCACACCAACCTTGAAGCACAATCCAATATAAAAGCTCCATGTTTCTTTGGAATTCACAATGGCAATCCTTTGATAACCTTGATAGTTACTAACCAATAATAATATTTGACACTACTTTATTTTTTTCATAACCAATCTATGTTAAGATTTTTCTAGAAATATTCAAAGGCAAGCCAATAATACATCTCCATATTCTTTCTCATGTTTTTTTCCTTTGTAAGAATCATGTTATATTGTGAAAGGAGAGACAGTAAGAAGTCTCCACTTATGTATGGTTTTAACAGACCATTTTCTATTGAATGATCTTTCTATCATGTATATTTCACTACGAATTATGAACCAGTAACAAAACACCATGTACATACATATTTCATAGTGTAAGACTCTACATATCCTCTATTAGTCACCTTGAAGCACAAACCAACAAGAAATCTCCACACTTATAATGTTTTTATACTTTAGTAAGCGTTTTTAATATGTAGTAGGACATAAATTAGTATTTTCTGCATAGTGTCCTTCATTTGGAGAAGTCGGGATTTATATTATTCACGAAGTACTTATCCTGTCAATTTGCAAATAGAGAATTAATTAACAAGCTCCACATAGTTCCATAACTGAATAAACATTGAAATGTTAGATAACATTATGATGAAATTCTGCAAACTATCACAGACTAAAATTATTGCTTCCTTTGCAAAAAAATATTAACTTCTGATCAATTACCTTCCAAATTCACCATTCATAATTAAGATTATGTGTTCAAACAAGTAACATTTGATAAACATGAAGTAATTTCTTGAAAATACACAAGAGCAAAGAGAAACATAACTATAGAGGAAAGAGAAGGAATGATCCCAATTTGCAACATAGATAAACATGTAGATCAAAGAAAATAAATTATTTGGTACCACTACCAATCTTAGAACTGCTAAGGGATAAGACTATATAAGTTATAACTACTATATGATCATGAACTAATTTCTACATTTTTGACTTAAATCCTTCAAATCTTAACCTTTAACAATATGGATTTGAAACTTCTTATGTGATTCTACTTCACTTGTTATAAAGTTATATTCACTCTCTTATATAGCCTTCTACAGGTTATTAGGTAAAATATTTTGATAGGGCATACCATAGGAAGATAAAATGAAAAAACAAATGTAAGAAATGAAATTAAAGTGGATTAGAACATAGTTATTCTCAATGGAATGCTTAGGGATATTTTTGAATACGTTTTAAATAATTTTTTGACATGGTGTAAATAATCTTGAATCACTAAGTCTAAACAATTTCTTATGGTGCTAAGTATATTTTTTGGTCATTATAGTGTTAAGTATTAAAGTTTGTTCACATTGTAACCTTGAAAGTGTCAGTAGGTCTTTACAAGTAGTAAAATAGTAAACTAATCAAATTTATGAATATAAAAATATATTTTGCATATCTAAAAATTTCATGACAAAGAAAATTATAGAGTGATTAATCAATCAAAATAGATCTAAGAAAATTTACAATGTAATTAATAAGGCAATACACACAACTTGAAAAACACTCACTAAAAAATCCTTGGACTATCAAGTTGACAAGCTATTCTTTATAAACAATATTCCTTCTTATAGGGAAAACCACTAGTACAGTTACATTGTTACACAAAATTACCATTGCCATGGAGCTTAAAAATAGGCTATATCTAGTTAAAAATAGCTCAAATAATCAAACTATTTGTGTGTGGCTAATTAAAGGATAAAAACTATAGCTTCCATACAAAAAAGTTGATACTTATTATTTTTAAGATTACAAATGTAACAATATTAATTCCTAATAATAGGAAATCTCTTACTTGTACCTTGTTCAATCTCTATTTAGATTCCAATGGACCACTATAAGTTTTTGGTGTAGATTTTATTTAACTACATTAAAGTTCACTTGCACATGCTTTGAACTCATTCTTAATACAACCCAGGTCTAGAATAGGATGCCTCATTAGATTAGGAACTTCTTGTATGAGTAGTAGAACTCTGTTATAGATATGTTTAGAATTTTCATTCAGAAGTAAATATTTTTGCACTCTTCCATTTTCATAAGTTGGAAATGCCATAATATTTGATGTCTTCCCACCCATATCTAGCTAGGAAAAGATAGAACTTAGAGTAGTAATGAATGCTTGCAATTTTTTCTCAAAGATGGACTTCTGAATTAACCTACCTTGTGGCTGATGTATAGAGGTAATCTAAGCTTTAACTAATAATTTTGATATATTATGTACTATACCGTATTTCCCTATTAGCAATCCTTCCATTGTGGCCATCCAATCACCCAATGATTTCAAAATTTTAGTCATGAAGATCTTTTCTGTATTCAAGTCCTGGCTTTTGATTCGTAATACATTGAGACAAAGACCCATGTTTATGAAAGCTAGTAGCTTGTGCATCATGGAATTTATCTTGGTCATATGTTTTTATTGTATTGTGACCCTTTCGTTACTACATCTTGATGACTTCATACAAAAACTAATATCTTTTGAGCATGTAGAGCATCAAGTCAATCTTGATTTCTCTTAACCAAATCAATTGTCGTGTGTTGATTGGCATCAATAACTGAGTAGGGGTAAGGAAAATATTAAGGAACCCCCAAAAAAAAAACTTATAGAAATCGTGGTTAATATGTTAGGAAATAATTTGTTTAGTGCTCCATGGTATTTTATTGTTATTTGTTGAGTTGTTAAAATAACTCACATAGATAGTGTGTAGGAGATATTTGTGGGAGCATCGGTTGTAGCTACTTCCTAAAATATAGGAAGTCAATTTCCTATATATTTTAAAGCTTCATATTATTGTGTAATGGAATATATTGAATATCATTCTTAGTTATTTGTTTTATGTATTTTGATCATTCTGTAAATCTAATCTAGCACTTTCATCTAGTATCAGAGCCAGTGAAACCCAAAATGAGAGTCCAAGAATTAAAAAACTTTGTTGGTATTTGAAGTACACTCATAGCTGCTAAATTCATCCTTCTCTGTCTCAAATTATTTGGGATTTTTTTTCTACGAATAGTATAATATACGTATGTTCTGTAATCAAAATGCATTTAAAATTGAGTTGTTGTATACTATCATCCATGCACTATAGGTATACATTCTTCAAGTGCATAACCATGCAGATTACTTAAGTATTTTCATAGACATCTGTGCGTTTTGGTGTTCGAAATTAGATCCTTGATCTCTTTAGATGCTATTTACATTTATTATTTCATCGCCTTTTCTAAATTTAGCATTAGACTGGACTGTGTATCAAAATTTTCTTCCATTGATCACTACACATTTTGTTATTCAGCATTGTAGTGAGTTGATGTGAAAATAGATGGTTCTGATGTGGAACACTATCATGATTCATGCATTATGATTTGTGGGTAACATCTTGCATTTAAATGTCAATTCTCATTATATATCTTGGATCTCCAGTGGGTGTATTTCCTGTGCTTCGACGTACCTATACTTTTGATTAGACCTATATATTTTTTAGCTCACAATTGATCCTATTTCGCTCCATGTCCTAACTTGTATCATTCATATCTACAACTTTTGACTTGGAGCCTCACAAATGTAACAATGTAATGCATGCATTGGCATCTACTTGTGAACAAGGTCCAGCTAATTGTTTCAATGCAAATACATTTTGGTTCAAGAGGTTTTAGGTGAGGTTAGTGGTTTTAGGGTTAAAACCGTGGTCTTAGCTTAAGTGTCATGATATTTTTGTCTATTTTTATGTTTATTTGCTAATTTTTGGTTTACAAGTTTGTTATTATCCGTATTCATCAACAAAAAGTAGTGTCAATAAATTAAGTCCTTTGTATTATGTATGTTTTGGTTTATTAGTAACGGTCTTAGAATTGTGGAATCGATCATGTTGATCATGTCCATCATATAATTGTCAAATAAAATATTCTTTGGGTGTCATTTGGTATATTTTATGTCATCAAGATTATTTTCAATAAAGGAGACAAGTATTGTCTTATTAGATTCAAGAAAGGAATTTTCATTGTTATTAAGAGTAAGTGTGATTATAATTGTTTAAAAAATAAAAATTAAAAATTTTGTGTCACTTTTCAATAATTGGACGCATTTTTCTTATAACCAACATCTATCTTATGGGAATAAATTATACGATGAACTCCATGGTCAAATCGTACTGAACTAGAAACATTATACTGAAGGATGGATGGAAATGGAGGTTAGAGGTCAATCAGTGACCTCTCGTTTGTCACCTATGATGGGGCCACATATTAGCTTTAGTGGCACATTTTGTGTTGTGAATTTACTTTCAATATTTTATTTTCAGTTGTGTGTGGTGTGTTCCATTCTTATAGCAATCCTAATTGAATAAGTGGAAATTTCACATTGAGGGGGGAAACATGATCCAATGTTCCATTTGTAGTTTTTAGTTTATATGTATGAGCAACAGAATTCAACAGTTTTTCCTATGTTATTCCTGGCGGTGAAATTTGATGATGGCTGATAATATTACTTCGAACATCATGATGTGGCTGTAGGTAAACCACTTAAACACCTTCATTTTTGGTTTGTAGTAAACCAATAGCAAAACCACCATACTTGGTTATTAGTAATCAATTCATAAAACCATCACTTTTTGGTTTGTGGTAAACCAATTGCAAGCCATCATTCTCCATTTTGGGTCAACCATTTGCAAAACCATCCTTGAGGTTTGTGATCATCCTGTGAAAAATCACCAGATCATGAGTAGGTGAAAGTACAAAGGTAGGTTTTTCCCATGTTCACACTATGGTATTTTATTTTTATTTGTTGATTTGTTAAAATAACTCACGTAGATAGTGTGTAGGAGATATTCATGGGAGGAGAGGTTGTAGCTACTTCCTAAAATATAGGAAGTCGATTTCCAATATATTTGTAAGCTTCATATTATTGTGTAATGGAATATATTGAATATCATTCTTAGTCATTTTTTTTCTGTATTTTGATCATTCTCTAAATCTGATCCAACACTTTCAAAATATCCCTGTAACCAGTTTCATGGTTTTGGTGAATATCCCTGTAACCTGTATCATTCTTTCATAGAAAATGGTAAAAATATAAAAAAAATAGTTGGAAATTGAATGGTGAATCTCTGTTAACTAGTTTCACAAATACCCTCTGTCAAATTTTACATGAATAAGGACCAAAAAATTTCATTTCAATTACGGGCGTCAGCCCATCGAGGCTTATTTTCCATGCCTTACCTTTATGATCAAGTTCTTGTAATGTGTGACACTTGGCCACTAAGAGGAATAGGAAAATGTAACATGGGATCTTTTGATTACTCACTGTTACTCTACCTTACCTCACCAACACCACAGACCCAAACATTTATTGAATCAGTTCATTCCATGGGTTTGGAGTGCAAGTAATGTATTTTCCTTGAGAAGGACTAGAATCCTTCCATGTGGCAGTCTAATAAATCATCTTCATCATTCAATTGAAAGAGGAAAATGAAACGCGACATCTTCTGATTACTCACTGCCACTCTACCTTGCCTCATAGAAACATCACACCGTGGACCCAAAACTTTATTGAATTAGTTCATTCTGCAGGCTTTGAGTATGGGGAATGCCTTTTTCTTGAGGAGGGTCGGAATCCTACCATGTGACCATATGATAAATGATCTACATAATTTGATAGGTAGAGGAAAATGACACCTGACATCTTCTAATTGTTCTGTGTCACTCTACCTTGCTTCATTGACACGTCACATCGTGAACCTAAAAATTTATTGAATCAATTCATTTCGTGGACTTGGAGTCCACATAATTCCTTTTCCTTGATGAGGCATGGAATCCTACCATGTGGCCATCTATAAAATAATTTTCATAATTTGATATATTAATATCAATGACACATGATATATTCCAGGGTCAAAGGCCTGACACACTCACATTTCAAATGGAAGTGCTCATAATAGGTCTAGCTAAGTGAAAAATGTCATCCACTGAATGGAAGTTGAAAAGAGACTAAATTTGACGTCTATAAAGTACAATGAAATATCTAATCATTTATAGTGATTTGCTACTACTTGCAAGTTGCGAGGTGATATTTAATGTCCATTGACAATAGAGATTTTTTTCTAGAAGGCATACTACAACATAAGGCATAATAGATTCATAGAATTTACGTACTATGTAAGACTCAAAATTTTCATTATTCAAGTAAGTTTCATTCTGCATTTGAATCTTGATTCTTTAAATATTATCTTTTTATAATTAGCACTTTATAAGCCTTCACTTTGAAATATTTCAATATAAGGGTTGACAAATTAGGATTGAAGGTTTCCAAAATCCAAAATTCCAAGCACGTTTACTTCCACGGGATCCCAAAATAAAAGTAAAAACCAAATCCCATACGCCAAACTACCTAAAGCCCCTAGTTTTACTTATGAATATCATGAAGTTTATGATTCTGTAATTGGCATAAGAACTTCACATCTTAGATACATATCTAAAAATAAGGAAAATGAAATTAAATGCTCAAACCCATTAGGTAAACATAAAGGTTGGATAACATTGGGGGTTGGATTGGGACGCATGATGCTCCACGAGGTTTTACCCTCCCCCGAATTTGTCATTCCATGTGCCTAGAATTATGATGGGAAAAAATTAATTGTTGCAAATAACACTTGAGAAGAAATTTTGGTCATTACAGAGGTAAATCTTGGCCATGAGTTGGGGTTTAAAAGTAAATATTTAGGAACCATCAGCATAAACATAGAAAAATTGTTAGTGATTATCATACCACCACTCAAAATGACAGAGATGAGTTTTTGAAAAAATTAACACTTGATGGAACGATACCAAAAGGAAAGAATCTTTATGCAATTGATATGTTTAAACAATGGTTTAGTAATACCATTTCTATGCTATTTTTTTCCCTTGGAGTCAATAGCAATGAGAAAGTTGATGAAAGCCTCCTCGAAATGGTATACAATATCCATTTCGTTTCTCCACCTTTTGCATATAGATTTGTTGAGCACATTGACAAATCTATGCATAAACAATTCTTAACAATCAAAGAAGGCCCTGACACTAAGACCTTTAGGTTCGCTACCTACTTGTGCTATTTAATTCTATGGTAGTTTGGTGAATGGTTTGGCAAAAAAAACTTGCAATTCATCCCTATGATGTTGAGGGCCAACCAAAAGTGTTGCATCCATTAACTGAGTGGACCCCCAAGATAAGGATGTTTGATAATCGAAGGGTCTACAATCAATTTGTGGACTAATTTTGTGGATCAAAAATATAGCTCCAATTTATCAAGAAATTTCAAAAATTACATGGCCTAGATTATTTATGAACTATAGATATTGTATTCAACTGGGATAGGAAATATAGTTAGCTAACTGGTACTTCATGGAGGAATATATTGTGCTAAGGTTTTATGGATCAAGAGTACAACCTTAAAAATTGGCAATACATGTGATAGAGAGGGTTTTTTCCTTGGAAAATATACAGTAGATGGAAAGCACAGATAAAATTTATTTTGTTACTTAGAAAAATAGGATCATATTTCCTTCCTTTCCATTTTCATATGGAGGGTTCATATTTGAGAGAAAATCATTAAGTGTGGAACATGAAATTTTACAAATTTTTAAGTTTGATTGTAACTCTCACCAGGTGTATGACCCATGTGAGGTGATTAAAGAAAGGGTAGTAGTGAACAACAACTCTGCCACTAGAATTCAACATGAAAGTAAACCCCTACTAGAAAAATTGATAAACAAGAACTCTTGGGATGAAGTAAAAAAAGTAATGGATGAAATTTCTATTGAGAAAGGAATTATTTTTCAAGAGTTGTCAACACAAATTTTGGGATTTCCTAAGCCTCCACAAAAATAGGTAGAGGATTTTCAATCTACCAAATTTTATGTAAAATCTAATAAAAATTCCTCTAAAAGCATGCTAAAGCATATATATCATGAATTGTAAGATAAAAATTGGACAAGGTAAAAAATTACTACCTTTTGGTCTATGAGGCAGTACCTAGGCAATCTAAAAGTTGTTTTAGAGTAAGGTTATATTTTAGAAGATGTAGATTTCAAAAAATTATGGAATGAAATGCATCTTGCAGAGGTAAATAGTGATGATGAAACTGACTCTGAGGAATTACACACTCCCCTTGGCACATATAAACCAAGTCTTGATGAAATATTGAAACATAAATATTCTACAAGAGACGTTATAGCTGAAAAGATGGGTTTTAGTGGTGGTGGTTTGGGTTCAAATGGACAAGGCATTTAGCTTCAACTAGAGGTACATCCTAGAAAAGTTTTTGATAGGTTAGGCCTTGGAGCTTCACCTTTGGAGAAAAAACCTCTGCATAAAACAACTACAAGTCGTAATCCAATGTATTTTTCTCTGGATTCAAATCCTTAGAAAACGTTTCAGCCACACACTGAGACATTTTTATAACCAAGGACCCACATATATAACATGAAACACATGATGCACATCAAGGCCATATTTCCACAAAATTCCAAAGTACAAAAATGATCCACTACAATATACACTTACTCATAGGAACTTCCCACAACACATCATTGTTTATGTTGAGATATTTATTACAATCTTATTTTCATTACTTGACTATAAATGTATGAAGAACACATAACATGGGACCCTTCATTCCTTTACAACTAGGATGCATGATTTTGGTTTAACATTTCACCTATAGTGGTTCCTTTAGAATTCGATTGTTTCTCTTGTGGAAATAACTTTATATAGCATAATTGTGATTAGGAGCGTATATACACGCACAAATCTTCTAATATTTGACTTAATGATTTTTTTGAAAGATTCATGTTTACTAGGTTTGGAAAAATAATCTTGTTATAAGGAAGAAAATTCATAGGAATAAAAAGGAGGGACATCCATAGAAAAATGATCCGGAGTTCATTTCATAACATTTTTTAATACTAACAATACACTCTTTTAATCTTCCAGTTATTACAACCTACTATGTAGGTTAACTAATTAAGTTGTATCATTCCTTGTTCCAAATCCATTGCTCCAATTACGAATTCATATTTTCATAATCATATTGTGCATGCAAGGGTACATTACACCTATGTTCCCATTATAGATATTTTCTTTGAATTTAAGTGACGAAATTAACATTTCAAACTACTTATGTTTCATCATTTTAAGGATTTACTCTCAATAGCAACGGGTTAATTACATGTTTCGACCATAAATTTCTACTTCTTGAGTGATCCTAGGTTTAATATATTCCTATCTATGCCAAAGGTTCTACTAACTTTTACAAGTCTAACTAGAGTGCAATCTCCTTAACTCACAAGACCATTTCTATAGTTGAAGTTATCCCATCATCAAGGCTACATCATATTATTCCATTAGCGTCATTTTTTAATCCACATTCATGCATACAAGCATGTGATCATGCATCGTATTTGGTTTTCCAATTTATTAGGTTGTATTATTCGTGGAGTTGTAATGTATCACATTCATTTTATGATCACATTTGACATTTTTAGTTGGTTTTTACATCGCTCAATGGTGTACCATTTTTGTAGTGGTCATTCCATAGATTAATATTATTTACCCTTTTTACTAACTACATTTACGTGGTTACTTTGGTCCTGTATAACATCATTTTAGAACAAATTTATTCTTATAACCCTTACGTAACACTTAGGTATTTAATACTATAAGGAGTACAACCTCACACAAGAAAACTCATTTCATTTCTCTTAGACATGCAAGTATTAAGTGTATATTGTAAGAGAGATATCCCAAATAATCTTATACATTACGAAAGCCTCCTAAGGACATATTTCAATTGTTGGGTAAGTACGCAAGTAATTCAAACGTAGTATCCACTCACATAATTTAGATCTCACTAGAGATCAATCGTAGGTATAACCACCAATTATCTTGCAATGTTTTGGCCACCCACTAGGGTACCAATTGAATTTACGCACAAAAGGGTTAAACTTATTTAGGATTTTGTCATACTTGCAACACCTAGACATGATCCCTCACTCATCCCAATAAGATAGGTTTCACAACATATATGCAACACCTCATAAAATATCAAGGAAATGGACCTTAATAAGACATCTTAGGTGTGACACATGAATATGATTAATAAGATCAAATTATTTCATTAACAAGAACATTGTTTTATACCCTGGAAAAGGACTCCAATGGGGGATGAAGTACAATAGGAATTATAGATCGTTATTTTATTTTCATTACTTTTTAGGAGAGGAGATTCTACCTATCATTGTGGTTTTTAAGGAAATAAACCAATAATTAACATAGAAAAATATTAGTTTGATATCTTTATAACATAGGTACAATATTGAGTACAAATTTGCATCAAATTTGACACTATAAAATATAGCCACATTGGCATTCTCTTTTCAAAACATACAAATATTCAAGAACAATTCTTTAAACAATAATACATATGATTATTCTATGGTAATACATGTATTGCAAGGTAAATATAGTATTACAATAACAACTCATTAATTACAACATATCACATCCAGAAAATTCCTCTTGTTCAAAGTACTTGCAACCAACGTTGCATCAGTTCTAGGACTGAGTATGGAAATCCCCTACACTCAAGCATAAATCCACATATTCATAATTTTTAATATTTTTAATTAAATAGAGGGGAGAGAGAGAGAGAGAGAGAGAGAGAGAGAGAGAGAGAGTTTCTCATGCACTCATGCTTTCACATTCAGTTGCACTTAATCTTTGGTACTAGAGAGAGAGAGTAAGGATATGAGAGAAAGATAAGAGACATTTTATTTTCCGATCACAGTGTCATAATCATTTACATTTTGTGTCCATTATCATTTCATTTCAAATGAATTAACATTTGCCAATTCATTTACATTTTTAAATCAATCAAGTATCATAATCGTTTCTAGAGAGAGGAAATCACTATATATTTCAAAATTCATTTATACAATATAAAAGATCAAATAAAATTCTACATAGAATAAAAATGGTATTACAATGTCACACATGTGGCTACAAGTCAAACGAGACTCAAAAATAAGATTCTAGCTAAGGTTGAGAAAACTATCCGAAACAACAAAAGTGCTTACAACAGGGTCTCAAACACACTCGTTTCAAGTTCAATCACATAGTTATATTATTCCTACTTATTCCCCCACATATAGAGAATCCATCATGTCTGACGAAATTTGATGATGATGAGTAGAACTCAAGATACAAGGACAAGTCTGGGGCCAGTTAGCGTAATTGCATCAACAGCTCTTGTCTCACAACAAACAGTGGTCCCTGAAACCCACTTGCAAAATTAGTTTCTGAAGGCATTTTCATTTAACTGAAGGTGGATTACGATCCTCTTGTTTTCATTCTATAGGTAGGAGGTAGTGGTTTTTCATTTTCGCTCAAGCTAAGTGATAATTGTAAGCCAAAACCGATCACATTTTATTAAAATGAACACGTTACACAAGTGACTGTTAAGCTAAAAGAGTTTATGAATACAACTTCCAAGTGTGTTAAAAAAAAATTGACAACTAGGTTAAGTTTCCCTAAGGTATTCCATCTCACCAGGGTTATGCAAAGAGTTTCAGTTTTACGTTACATTTGGGTGTGGCGCTCCATGCGCATGTCTTTTGACTATTATTTTTTAATGTTTTAAGAGTTCGCATCAAAGGAAGATTTTTTTTCAGTTTTTGGGATTACATTCCCTATCGTGCAAAATTTAATTTTTTTTTAAAAAATAGCAATGATGAAGCGAGATTTAGTGCAAGCGAAAAGGGGAAAACCATACCTTTTTATGCAAATTTTGCAATCCCTGCATTTGACGAGACCACATTAGCTTCACGCATTCCGGTAATAGCTTTTTTTGGCTCACTCATACTTCACTGCTTAACATTACCAAAAATATCAAAACACGTATGGTTTCATCATTATTTCTTGAAAATCCATATGCAAATGGAGCAGCAGTAGGTTCATTAATAATGCTTGGAACTTCCCACACAATAATGCATCCAAAATCTCTTGTTGTCATTCTCCTAGAGTCACTGAAATAAGAAGGAACAAAACTACAACCTGGTTCACCTCATTCGATAAGGCCACATAACTTTCCAAATCAACAACCATGCCCAAGCCACATAGCTCACCAATAACCAGAGGTCAAGGACTGGCCACTCCACACTCCTAAGAGACACAAAAGTAAGGACATTGCATGCATTCAAGGTCAAAGTGTCTTGAATTTTATAATGACCAACATGGATAACTCAGCATCCCTCTCACCATTTCAAAATAATCGAACACACTTTAAATGAAGAGGAAATCTGGGGCAAGATATGGAGACCATGTGTACGCATGACAAGTCACACTTCAGTTTAACAAGTGCTCTGTTCAATGAGGGATGATTGAAATTTAAGTGTCTATAAGAGTAGTCATCCCATCTCATGAAATATCTAATGCAATCATTTCGTAATATAGTAGAGTTCCTGAATCTAGCATACATCTCACCAGAGTCAAATGACTAAGTTTTTAATTTATATGCAGCAGAGCTTAACCTACTCAGAGGCATGACAAGTTGCACATTGGCTTGACCAGGTTGTTTTTGAACCAGTTTGAGTTGGTATAGAAATAAATACAAATGCATCCATCACAAGATCTAAATAATGGCCACAAGCATAGAAAATTCATGTTTTGTAAATATCCTGCAACCATGACATTCCATGAAACATAATTATTTTGGGCATACTGTCAAACAATTCACGTGCCATTTGTATTTTGCCACATCTTGCATCTTCTTGAAAGTTATAAATCTTTTTCAACGAATCCACTATTAACACATCCTGCAGTCATTGTTCCCCACGCGGTCCAGATCAAGAAAGATTTTTTTTGTAGAGACGTGGGATAGTGGGAAGGGCACATTTAATGTCTTAGAAATACAACTAATCAGAAAAAAATATAAACAACGCGTAAAGACAAGGACCATGAAGCTTACAGTACACGTAAGTACACCGGTACTCAAAAGCAACAAATCGATACAGGAATAAATTATACCCCAATGAGGATCCTCCTACACCCCAAACTTCTTCTGCATTTAACAACAAAACAATACAACGGCAAACAGTAATTCCTTTTCAGAATAATAAACAACTTGCTTTAGATGAAGATACAGATCTAGTAAAATGATTTATGTGCAGTAAAAGGAGAAGATTTTTGGGTTCTGTGTGCAGGAATAATTAAACCCATAGATCGTACGGGTTATAGACAGCTATTGACAGAGTTATGTCCAGAATTGTTCCCTATAACATTCAGTTTATTTAATTTTGAGGGTGCAGATCCCTACTTTACCATTGGTAGAAATCAAACCTCCTCTAGTTTACACTCGCTGCAGCTATCCAATTACTTATAAATTACTTATGTTAACTTGGGTTCAAACGTGGTTAGTGCCTCAGATCTCAATAAAGTTCTTGAATTATTCTGCAGGGAAAAAGACGTCTGAAAAGACTTTTAGGATGTGTCGTTGTCTATGTTTTGCTGGAAAAAGGTCTTTATATTTCTCCACACTCTAAGATTTGAAATATCCTGACAAGGGAGTCTGACCAAGACAATGGAGTTAGGATTTACACCTGTCGACTGCATTAGGAGAAAATTTGGGGCACTACAAAATAAAGATACAACATCTAGATTAAATGATATTGATACGTGTATAGACATTTCGACATGAGAAATATGTATAGATAAAAATATTACGCATGCAAATGTATTCAAAATAATTGATTCAGTTAGAAAGACAACATATGAATGAAATTTATCGTGAAGAATTTCAAAATCACTCTCACTGATTAATTGCTAATAGTTAACATTGGTTACAAAGGACAGTGATTTCAATATCCATATATCATGTTCTCAAAACACTAGATGGTGCATCTCAATTGTAATGGATGTCAATTGAAAAAAAATACACAAAATAATGACATGTGAGAGGAGACAACAATAAACATTGCATCTTATAAGAAATAGAAAAATGTAATATAATAATTTAAAATAAGAGTCATCGTGGAAACTTAGAATAATTTTAGATGTAGAATTAAGGAATTTAAGGAGAACGAAATGTAACTAATCCCAATGGAATTCTTCAAAGAGATTTGAATTCTTTTAAACTGATTTTTGACATGGTCTATGTAATATTGTGTCACTTAACATGCACTACTTTTTGAAAGAGTGTTACATTAGTATAAGAAAAAATTACAAAAAAAAATCCATAATTTTTCATGGTTATTTGATTGACATGTTACATAAAATTGGATAAGGATTGCCTACCATTTATTCAATTTCAATGTAATTGATCTATATTGGTCCGATCTACATGTTTTAGTACAAAAATCCCAATATTTGAATCTTTTGAAATAATACTTGATGTAGAAAAAAGTGAAAGGATGAGGTGATAATTTTATCTATCTCTCATATAACTTAGTTGGAAGGAATAAGAATATTACTACACTCTGAATTAGAGCATAAATCAAGAAAAATGAAGATGTATTAAAGGTTTGAGAAGAGAACAAACAACTTAGATGGTTTGTTGAGCAGCCCAAAGACATTCTAATGATAATAAGTCTTTGTTGTGGCTAATCAAATATGAAATAGGTGATCTCAAAGTTTTTGCTCAGTTTGAAATCAAAGTATAGTATGTATATGCTAATGAAGGACTTTGAGCTCATTGATTCATCCAAGCTATGATCTGTCTGTAGTTGATTAATGAAGGAGTCTTGATGACTGATATTTTTGATAATGTATAGAGGTTTGTCTTATTACATAGAGGTTCTAAATGGTGTCATCAAGCCAAATAAGGTGTGTATTTTCTCATGAAGATATTATTGATTCATCAGAGGTATGAGGTATCTGTCATAAGAAGATCCAATTGTACCAATAATGTTTCATCACTTCAAAGGAGTTGAGATAGAAATATATGGTCTTCCATCTAAGAATCGTTGTGGTGTGAGACTATGAATTAAAGGTGGAGAATGCATGAAGGGTTCTTTGGCTTGATAATTAAATGTCAATGTGTCAAATATAGCTAAAGTATAATTAATTTTGAGAGAAGCTTGAATGCTTTAATATGATGTTTCACATATAATAAAACTGGGATAATGGTATTCTTTCTATGCTTTCATGTTCATACTTGGAGAATGTGTTCAAGAAACTTGAAATATATTGTCATAAAGTAACTATGATAGTAGTAGGGTGCAAGTTGATTACAAGATTTTGAAGAGAATATTCTAAACTATAGGTAAGGGATCAATGTTTCATTATACTCACAAGTCCTGAAGTTGTGTATATATCAAGGAATAATGATATAATTATATAAAACTATTGCAATTTTTTATACCTTTGAGTAATTAAAATTAACAGTTTGTTTAAGGCTTGATTCATTCATGAGGAGAATCAAAAGAAATATGTTTGATTTTATGATCAGGGTACTTTTTGTATTATGTCTAAGTATGAGAGGCTTTGTGAAGTCAAGAAGGTGAGAAAATATCTTTTTAATTTTATAACTGTATTATTGAAAGATTGGCATAGTCAAAAGGAACAATAAAGAAGCATATCATGTGGATATTGATCAAGTTGAAAAGGTTGACTCTAGTATCATGATGACAATTTGAGGGTTTAATCACAATCTCAGGAAAGAACACAATGTTTATAGACATGTTGATGAATATCTATAGGAAAGTATCCGCAATATAAAGGCATGATGAGATGACTAGCACAATAATGGATAGAGTTTTCAAGGTTTTTAAGGAGATTCAGTCGCTATCATGAAACTTTTTTGAGGAATAGGCCATGATCAAGGTCTATGACGATCTTAATGAATAGAGAAAATTAATTTATCATTAATAAAGTTTTCATGAAAACTTAGTGACAAGATAAGATGTATAATATGAATCTTTTAGAAGTCTATAAGTCTGGTTTCTCAAAAGTACTTGTAGATAAAGGAAAAAAATAATCATCTCAATATTACTATCATTTCATATTAACACTATGAAAATATTATGAAAGGAAAACTAATATCATTTAACATTGAACAAAAGAATAAACTTAAGTGAGAATGAAGTTCTTAAGAAGAGAAATAATGCCATTTACTTATTACAAATTTCATTGTATGAATTTTTATTTTGTGTAATAAACATGACATATTTTTATTAATATTAAATAATTATTGATTTTTCATAATATCTTATTTATATTGCACATTTTGATCATTTTTAAATTCTTCTCTTCCTATCATATAATGTCATCTCTATCATTAGTATTATTTATAGAAACTCTTCTTTTTTATTTGGATTATCAAAAGGAATCCACTTATATTATTTTGTGACTCTAAAACATTTATGCAAAAGGGGGTACATGGGAAAATTTTCACATGATGAGGATATGGATGAAATATGTAAGAATTAAAAAATATCCCCAGACGTAGTTGGATCGAATATCATAAAATGGTACATGATTTTTGTGTAGGAGATTCATCACACCCAAAGACAAATCAGATCTATGAAAAGTTCCATAAATTGTCATTGAATATGAAGGCAACAAAGTACTTCTACTAAATTTATTTTTTAAAATCAATAAGGAAAAATTGAAGCCACACTGAAATTAATGGCTCTATAATCTTGTTGAAATTAATAGTTATGTAATCTTGAGCCACGTGTCAACATTCCATTAACCTCCCATTCCCAACCAAATCCTCCCCATTGGACGTGAACCCCGCAGAATGAGCCACTGTTGATAATTTTTTAGGTCCGGAGTGGGTCACGAGAGATCTATGCCACATTTTACATATCCTTCAGGTCTATTGTGGGATGAGGAATTGTCGATGGATAGTGATCAATGGTGTAAGGTGGTACACATGGCAGCATTCTTCCATACTTCATAGTGATGGAATTCAACATACATCATGGTCCTAGAATAAATAGAAACTGCATTATATATATAGTAGAAGAGAGAACAAAAATATTCAAAGAAGATACATTGATACAACAAGGAATATATAGAGTAACAACTCATGGAGATATATGAAGTGATTTTAAATATAAAATATTTATTACATAGATGTATCTAAGATAGGAAAACTATTTATGATTCTCTACAAGCGGAGGACTATTCTAGATGACATAACAAATCATAGTGGTTATAAGGATGAGAATGTTCAGGATTTGTAATAAAATGAAATGTAACATGATTTAAAAATCATATGTAAGATACATTCTATGAGAATTATAACATTAAAATAAATACTTAGTACATTATAAGGACAATTTTTGAGTTGACAGAGCTCTGGGATAAAAATCCACTAAGGCATTGTAGTGTCATGACATTTGTGATACTGTAAAATCAAAAAATGACATAAATAGCTTACAAAGGCAAAATCACAGATAAAGCAATGCAACATGAAAGAAAACAAATTTACATAGACTAAAGACTCGCCTGCAGTAAGTGCTTCTAGGATGTAAACTATAATGCAATAGTTGCGCCCTGAAAAGACCTTTATTTATTTGAAATATTATAAGCAAATTGCAATATGTTGATTCACTAAATCCCTTTCTACTACTTCACAAATTGACAAATTATGGGAAAATATCTACATCTTTGTGTGTGTATGTATATATATATACATATATATAATATATAATATATATAATGTCTATATATATAGACATATGTCTATTATATATATATATATATATATATATATATATATATGTGTGACCATCAAGGCTCGGGAAATATCCATTTTTCCCGAACTTGAGCTTTGGGAGGTCATTATGGTATGTGAAAGGCCAAAAACATGAAATTTACTCTTCCGTGGACTTGAACCATGCCGAAAAATTGAAACAATGTCACAATATTGGTACCATAGCATATGGGAGACTGTTAAAGTTGTAGAAATATTGATTTTAAAGTTAATAGATTATGATAAATATAATTATATAATTTTGTACTAATATTAGGTGTTTAAGACACTTTTTCCCATGGAATTTCATGTCTACATTTAAGACTACAAATTTCGTTTCACTTGTCAGAATGTGATAAAACCTATACCATCCCAACTGTGAAAAAATTCTATACACATTCAAAAAAATATTTGATTTCGATATTTTTTGATGAAGTTATGGTGGGAAAATGAAAAGAGCTCTGTTTTCTTTATGTTTTCAAACCATTTTCACGGAAAAAAATCATTAAAAAAAATGTTTCTCAAAAAATACAAAATAAATTCTATCCTAAGATACATAACGGCATCTAAATTTTCATTGAAGGAAAAAAATATCAAGTTTTGGTCATCCAAATTATGGGAAAATAGACTACAATCTTATAGGATTTAAAAAAAAAACCAAGTTATTGAATTTTGAGTGTTTAATATAGCTAAACTTATATGTTTTTAAAAAGAATTAGTAGTTTAGAAACTATATTCTGGATTCTACGATTCATATTCAAATAAATTTTTATAATTTTGAGTGCATGGATTTCTAATAATCCCTACAAGTTGATATTTCACTTCTTTTTGCATTATGATGTCCACTTATGACCCATTTTTTGTCCCCCAATTTGCTGCACTTACCCCAAAACCGTTGTCAATTAGTATATGTTTGATATGATGGCATCTAATATTAGTTGTAATAAGAAAAGGTGATGAATGATCACTACTGCCATTAGGAGAGATATCATCATTGTTGAATGAAATGACATGTGGTAGGTCTTTTAGGAAATGAATAAGATATGCAAAGGCAATAAGGGGATTTCCACTTGTAATTTTAATGAAAAATAGGGAAACCTCTAATGTATGACAACAATCTGGTGCATTGCGTAAAAGATCATAAAGGGATATTTTGGTTGGTGTATTCTTTGGTTTCTTGATGATATCATAATCTTTAGATGTGTCGGTAGGAATTGTGATAGGTGGAGGAATAGAGATGAGAGAAGCCATGACTTTCGTATTATGTCAAGTCATGACAACATTATTAGTTGGGTTTGACATTAGAGGGTTGAAGTTGGGAGGGTATTGGGTATGAACCTACATAAAATAAATATTGATGTCAGCCATGTAAGAAACCTTGGTGGGTGCATAGGCTGGGTAAGAAGATTGGTCCATAAATTGAGAAGAAGGAGAGAGAATCCAATTCATGTATAGAAGGAATGGGTTTTATTTAACACGTTCACCAAATGCTTTAATCTAATTTGAATTAAATCTAATTTCATAATAACCACTGTAAGAAATGATATTATGATAACTTATGTACAATATGCACAAGCAATAAAATTCAACAATGTAAAACCCTTAGACAAATTAGAGAGAGATGATGACATAGTTGAGTTTTGTATAACCTAGGAGTAATCAGAATTGTGTATATACTAGGAACAAGATGGGAATAATGTTACAAAGGCTAGATGAGGGTTCAACATGCTAAGAATGCACATGATATAAGTACACCGTAGGAGGAAAAGAGTGCCTTAGGTGCTCGTGATTGATATAGGTGCCCATGTATAGCTCAAATAGCTCAAGATATAGTCTTTTATGGTTTGGATTACCATCATTGTTAGTCGCTCTTTGCTACTCCACATTTACAGTTAGATCGTTTATCATACTTGCAACCTGCAAAATAAATATCATAACTACACTTGCCACAAACCAAATCAAATCTAATAAAAAATATGCATAATGTGGAGTCAGAGTGATGTTGACGATAACTTAAAAAGTTACCTTATGACCAATTGCTACACTATACCTCAGAATCCATGTAGTTATTCATTTATTTGTGTGTATTTATGTCTTATGCCCTAATTTTCCCTTATAAAAGTTTCACAATGATAGCAGGGCTAGACTTCTAGATTGTCCTGAGTATGCAAAATGTGTTTGATGGAATATAATGAACTCCTCTCCTATGCAACATATGTAGATCAATGCATCCCTCGTCCCTTGTACGGACATACTAGATATGTACTATGTAATGCTCGTGTTCCTTTGTATAAGCTTAGGTGGTGATAAATAATGTGTATGATGCTTGACCCCTTATTTGAGAGAAGTAAATAAGTATATATATGAATCCCTTACTTGAAGTTTGTAATTGAAGACTAAAAGGAAAACCCAAATTACTAAACTGTGACTAAGAAGATAAAGGGACTCAAAAGAGTAGGAAGAAGAAAGAGAGGGAAAATAACACGTAAGAGAGGCAAGAAGTGCCTAGGTGTTTATGTCCTAACTGGATACTAGTGTATGAGTCTATCAAAGTATAAATTATTCAAGTGTTGTTAGAGCCGTGCGAGATTTAAAAATCTAGTAAAGTGTAAGAGATAAAGAAAAAATCCAAAAGGAATCACGAACCGCAATTTTTCTTGCTTAGGAATCATGTATACATTAGTATGCTTTAATACCTAGAAATGTACCCAAGTGCATATATTTTGTGTCAACACTTAGTGATAATTTTTTCATCAGGGTAGAACGATGTTTTGGAGGGCACGTTAGGATTTGAATGAAAATAGTAGATAGAGATGTACAAACTTGTACAATGATGCGTAGAGTTAGATCATATGCTACAACTCCTCATAAGAAAAATTACGATGGTTCTTGCTTTTGGGAAGTGACAAGACATGTGGTTTTTAATATAATTGCATGTTCTGTGTAGGAATGGGAGGACAAAAGAAAAATAATAATGTGTAAGCACTACTGAGGTGGTGTCTCTGCTGGCCAAGATGAAGTTAAAAATATTATCTTATAGAAATTCCTTGGGATGGCAAGCCCTCATATCTAACACACATGGTGATCATGGGTTGTGGTATGTTTACCAACACCATCAATGATGATAAGATATCTTGATTCACAAACTTCTAGTGCGGGTATATTATCCTTCCTTTTTCGACGTATGACATCCAGCATGAATTCATGCACCACCTTTGTTGCTGAGTCGAGCCATTGTTCTAACCCAACATTGAGAACTCTCTTCACCTTCCACATCAACAAAACTAGATCCATCCATATGTCATATAAATGATAAAACATGTTTTCTATACTCTTGACATTTGTTTACAAACTTGTGTTAATAAAAATTCATTAATAAATGAAACTATAAGTTAGGGAAGAAACATAATATGACTCATTAATAAAGGAAACTTTAAAATTATAACTCATTATTCCCTATTGCTTGATACTTGTTGACCAAAGGGAGTGTGGGATTTTCCCTTCCTTTTACTACCCTCCTCCTAAAAGGTTTGAACTCTATAAGAATTTTGCCTCTTCTAAATATCTTCACTTGTCTAATGATTGGGTAAAACGGTCAAGTTTCAAACACAATAACTCCACGTACTTATGAGGAATTTTTAGTGTTCACATTATTATTCGTATATATATGTGGGTGGGTATGTTTAATTTTATGAGATAATATTTAGTTATTGAGAAACAACTTAATATTAATATTAGTTCTAAGTATAATATAATTTGTTAAAATAAATTGTATATATTAGTATATTAGTTTGAGAAAGCTCTTAAATTAGAGGAATTTCTTGAACTTTATATTTTATTTAATTGTTTGATGGGAATATGATGAAATATGTGATTTTTGAGAAAACTTTGACTAAAACTTAACATTTGGTATCAGAGATTCAAACTATCCAGAATTGGTGAGGGGGAGAATTGATTATGTAATTTTCCTTGCATATGAAATCTATCAAATTGAGAAGTCTAATTGGATATTTTTCCAAATTTGTTTATTTGAGCAGAACTTTGTGTGACCTTTCTCAGGACATGTTTTCATATATTTATCCTTAGTGATTTTCCAAAGATTTAAACAAACTCGAATGAATTTTTATAGGCTCCAGTTTTTATTTATAAAGGTTTTAAGCTTAATCTAGATGGAACTATAGAAAACTTGATGCATTACAAATAAGAGATCTATAAGTGTCATCCTCCATTTTTAGTATGCACAATATCATTTAGTTGGTAAATATTTGGTCAATATCAGATTTTTTTGTAGATGCATAAGGATTTTAAAAAAAAAATTGATATTTTGTATCGTCATGTTTACACTTGCCTCGTCCGTACTCTAATTTCATTTTGTAGTTCAGGTCAAAGTTTAATTATAGTGTTTAAGCGAGAGGATCCAATAGTGGAGCATGTACCAATAATGGTGAGAGTAGATGCGAATTCAAGGACTAGTACATGTACATTTCACATTCAAAATTTAAAAAAAAAGTAGCTAATAAAATGAGTCACATCAAAACAATCACCCAATCACATGATGTCGCATAAGTGGAAAAAAAAGCATGTCATAATGCCCTACTAATTGTCCACCCTTATTTTTCTTTGTATAGAAAACTACTTGATTTAAATACCTTTAAAAACTGTGTGTAGTGAAAATTTTGTTAAAGCTATGAACATAGGGTAAGAATATATAAAGAAACCCCGAAAGATTTGGAGTACATAATCCAATGACCATTAGATTAAATTTAAGTAAGATCTATCTATTTGCATACATATATAAATCTTGAAACAAACAATCAACCTCTAAACATGACTGTATTAGTTACTCTACTCCATGAAAGCTATCTATAAAATGAACCTATTAAAGCTATAGCAATTAGTTATGTTTTTATTTATGTCTCAACTGATTAAGTATGAGGGCTCACTATTAATGGATTCTGC
Source organism: Taxus chinensis (assembly GCA_019776745.2). Lineage (NCBI taxonomy): Eukaryota > Viridiplantae > Streptophyta > Pinopsida > Cupressales > Taxaceae > Taxus > Taxus chinensis. Next base: position 89,071,290 of record CM034153.1, on the reverse strand, counting down.
CATTTACTTCAAGCTTTGAAATATTTAGCAAATACAAGTAAATACCTCAAATATGAAATGAAATGACTCTAATAGACTAAAGCATAACCTAAATTAGAAAATGAGATGAGATAGAAAGAGTTATTAGGGAAAGGTAGGAGGGATACTCTCATGTTTATATTTTTTGTTTTGGAGGAAAAGGTGTTTTTGGAAGCATGTGGGACTAAAAAGAGTCAAAAATGGTTCTTTTTAGAAAATCACGTCAAGAGGTGTGAACTGGATTTTGGAAAGCTAAGTGGATAATTGAAAAAGGTAAGATATTTGTTAAAAAATTAAAAATCTCATTATAAATTAAATAGGACAATTGAATTAACCTAAGAGCATTTAATTTGGAGGGAAATAAGCTTATAGAAGATGATTAGAGAGGGAATAACAAATTTAGGGGGTTTAGAAGAGGTTAGTAAGGGTGATTTACTAGCGTAGTGTAGTAAATTGACATGAGACTAGAATATTTAGTATGATATTAGTGACAAGATAATGTAGAATAAATTATAGGTGTCTACATTTTCCCCTCTTTAAGGTGACGTGTGTGACGTCACTTCAAAGAAAGTAGACAAGTATGAAGAAGTAAAATTTTTAAAGGGGTAGAAGAAAAATTAGTAGGATGAAGGATGTCCCCTCGAGTGTCGATGGGGTGATGGAAGAATGCCATCAATGATTGAATAGAGAAAAAAATAAAGAAAATAATAAAGATTAGTGTGAAGGAAGAGGGGAAAAATAGCAAGAAATGGGGACTTAGAGATATCCACAAGGCATTGTTATACAATCAATTTCTCATTCATCATATTACTAGTAATATTCATCATTGATCTTTATTAAGATATAATCATACGACGAGAGTGTAGGATGACATGAAAATTCAAGATACAAACAAACTTCCATTGCTAAAATGGTTAGCTCCATGCAACATAAATAAATGTAATGCAATATGAGAAGCAAACAAACTCACCAAACAGGGAAATAAGTACAATCACACACACTTAAACCAAAAATGCTTAAGACCGTTGCAAAAATATTTTGTTATTGAGTTGCAATCCCAAATGTTTTGATAAATGACAAGGTTTGGAAATGATGCCCTAAGAAATCTTTATATGTGAGGGAAAGGATGGAGGACACTTAGGTCTAATAAAAAAGTAGTGTGCACAATCAAAACAATACCAGACAATTCCTTCCTTAGAGTATCGATGAAGTATGCAGTGTAGCATTTGTAAATGGGTTGGAGATTCAGATGATCCACGAGTCATGGTTTCAATACGCATGGAAATGTCAACAAGATCTGGGATGAATGCCATGTGAAAGACACATATTTCAGCCACAAATGAGTTGTGTACCAATTTCAGTTCATTTTCAAAGTTTTCACGATGGCTTTTTGGATGATTTTATAATTTTTATATTTTTGATCAATCAGAAGAATTTTTAAGAGATCAAAGATATCCTAAAAGAACATGCAAAGGCCTTAAGGTGCAGGAAAGGGCGTTAGATGGCAATAAAATGCCATGGTAAGAAGAAAAATGATCCAACAATAAATATTTAATAAAAATAATCATCGCGATGGGTAAAATAGAATAAAAATGAAAAATGTGGTTCCTGGAACATTCGTAAATCATCCTATGGAAAAGAGTTGACCACAGGGTGGCACTAAGTACTCCAGCATGTAAAAATTAGTAAAAATAATTATTTAAATATAGAAATAATCATTTCGGTGAGCAGAAGAAGTGTTAGAGTGATCACGATAGAGAAAACATGCCCCAAGGGCATCATGTCAGCCTAATATACCCACCTAAGGGAGTAAATCAATCACAACCAGTTCATTTGTAGCAGAGCTCTTGCAAATTTTTACCGCGAGCGAGAGCCAGAGCCCTTAAGTGAGATGGTGAGGATACCGAGTAGGCGGAGACAGGAAGATCACATCTGGGAGTACCTATGGGACCCAACGGGTGGACCCTACGTGAGTTCCCTATCCCTCTTTTTTCATTTACACATTTCATGTCATTTTTAGGTCATTTTAGGCTAGATTAGGCATTTTTTAAGTATGTGTGTGCACGCATGAGTCGATTTTATGGATGCACGCATGCACATGCATCAAACTGATAGGTACACGTACACGTACATGTCAAAAAATAGGTACGCATACACGTATCTGCTGATGGGAGGGCGCATGCATCGAGAGGGTAAAAACATGGACGGGAACGTGCATGCATTGGAGGGTAGACACATGCGTCGGACTGGGCACACATTTGTCCTGGGTAGAATAGGATAGATATAAAAAAGGGGGGAAGCATACACATCAGATTGGGTGCGTATGCATCGAAAAAGAGGTGCATACATGTTGGGTGAGTACATGCCGAGACAGGCATGCATGCATTGAAGAAAGTGCACGTGCATCAATAGAAAGGGGATAATTCACCCTTGCAACTAAATAGCTAAGGATAGATGAAGATAGACTAGATTCTTGTAGGAAAAAGTGAAAAATTAGTATGTTAGATGAATGAAAGAATAATTTTTCAGAAAAATAGATAGAAGTAGATAGAAATGTAACCCTAACACATGTGTTTTTATTGCAACATATATTACCCATCCTTCATACCCGCGAGAGGTATGGCTAGCTGGAAGAAATAGAGGCACAGTTTGATGAGGAAAATAGGAAAATATTGGATATCCTTTTATATGTCACTAGATTAGCCTACGTGGCCGACATGTCACATATTACCTTGGATCATCACCTCCTTACAACATTATATAGGATGTACCTAGGCCAGCCATATGGTATGCATGCAGGGCCAGAGAGTAATTTGATATGGGGCCGCAAATTACCATGGAGAGGTCTCTGACCAGCTAATTATAGGAAGTACCAGCTATGTTAGTACCCCAGAGATAGATTATAGATCCAGGTTGCACTCAAGAGTATTCCCACTGGTACTATGGAGTGATTTCATGTTGTTTAACTATTCCCAAAGTGGCTTATGATGCAAGTGTGAGAGAACCCCCAGTGGAGCCTCCTAGTGGTGATAAGGGTGGAGGCATGTTAGGAATTAGTGAACAAATATGCTGAAACAATTCCTCAAACCACAGCAGTAGGAAACTATATAGCAGAATTATACTTGCAGAAATATAACATCATAAATAAATAATGCACAAAAGAAGAAAAGATAAGATTTAACGTTTTTCACCCAATGTGGGATACTTCCACCAAGAACTTACTCATATTTTATTATCAACAAGAGTAAAATAACTCTCACAGTCTTCTCTCAGTTATGAATTCACAACAGAAGTCCAAAGATGCTGAACCACATCTAAACCACAATTGACACCCAATTGTTTAACCTTGATCACTAAGACTCAAGACCTCTTGAACACTCGAGATATCTTCAAGATACCCTAACACCTCTATTTATAGGATTAAAATCCTTTTAAGAAGTCCTAAATCCAACCCTAGAAGTTTGAAAGTCGCGATCTTTCATCTTACCACAGCTAGAAAAACTATCACGACGTTGACAACTAATTAACAGCAAATTAACAGTAACGTCATAGCAACATCATAGCAACGTCACAACAGATGACTATAGAAAGCTCCTAGAGTCTCTACACTTAACTGTTCAAACTCCAACACTTCAATACTGATATGAGAAGAACGAAAATAGGCTCCACACCCCAACAATCTCCCACTTGGAGACTATTTCCACTGATAAAAGTTCTCAACCCTTCATTATCAACCATGAAGGCCAATCAAAGTTGAACACAACTTCAAATTATCCCTTGTGACTTCCTTAGTCATCATATCCACAGGATTTTGACTGGTATAAATCTTTTCCAGCTTCAACTTATCTTCTTCCAAAGCTTCCCTGATGAAATGATATCTCAGTTGAATGTACTTCATCCTAGAGTGGAAAATGGAGTTCTTTGCCAAATGAATAGCACTCTGACTATCACTGTGTAGTCTCCAAAATTCCTTCTTATGACCCAACTCATTAAGTAACTACTGTAACCAACTCATCTCCTTGCTTGCCTCTGTGGCAGCAACATACTCAGCCTCTGTGGTTGACAAAGCTGTAACCTTTTGTAATTGTGAAATCCAACTCACCGTTGTATTACCAACCGTGAATACATAACCTTTCATGCTCCTCATGTTGTCCAAATATCCTTCCATGTTTGAATATACATAGCCACATAATGTAGTGTTTGATCCACTGAAACAAAATGCTTCTCCCATGGTCCCTCTCAAATGTTGAAGGATCCACTTCATTGCATGTCAGTGCTCTCTACCTAGATCACTCATAAACATGCTCACTACTCCCACTACATGGGAAATGTTAGGCCTAGTGCATACCATAGCATACATCAAGATGTTAACTGTTGATGAGTATGGTACCCTGGATATTTGGATTCTATCCTCCTCAAACTTGGGACTCTACTCCTTTGATAATTTAAAGTGACCTGCCAAAGGAGTACTAACCGGTTTTACATCTTGCATACTAAACCTCTCCAAGACATTCTTTATGTACGCTTCTTGAGATAATACCAGCTTCTCCTCCTTCCTGTTCTGAGTTATTCTCATACCAAGGATTTGTTTTTCTACCCCAAAATCCTTCATAGTAAAGGAGTCACCTAGCTGATTTTTTAGTACCTTTATTTCCTGCATGTTCTTCCCTACAATAATCATATCATCCACATACAGGCACATAATAATATAACTACCATAAATAAATTTCTTGATGTACATGCAATGGTCTAAGTGACACTTGGAGTAACCCTGCTCCTCCATAAAATATTCAAACTTCATGTACCACTGTCGTGGAGCTTGTTTTAGGCCATACAAGATCTTCTTTAATTTTCACACTAACCTCTCCTTCCCTTTGACCTCAGAACCCTGTGGTTGCTGCGTATACAATTCCTCCTCTAACTCACCATGAAGGAATACAGTCTTCACATCCAACTACTCTAAGTGTAGGTCTTCTACTGCAACTAAACCAAGAACAATCCTAATAGAAGTCATTTTAACAACAAGAGAAAAAATTTCATCAAATTCTATACCTTTCTTATGTGAAAATCCCTTAACCACCAACTGGGCCTTGTATTTTTTCCTGCCTCCATCTTCCTCTTTGATTCTATACACGTAATTTTTTTGCAATTATCTCTTGCCCTCAGGTAGATCCACTAGATCCCAAGTTTGGTTCTCCATAAGAGATCTATGCTCTTCATCCACAGCCTGCTCCCACTTCTTCCTGGAATCCACATGCATTGATTCCTCAAAGAAATTTGGATCTCCACTGTCAGTTAGCAATAAATAATTCAAATATGGAGTAAAACATTCAGGTTCCCTTCTTACCCTAGAAGACCTTCTCACCTCAGGAGTTTGAGGTTCCTAATGAGTAGGTACCTGAACTAGCTGTATTGGAACATGTTGTACCTGAACCAGCCCCTTGAACACCTTGTTGTCTATAATGTCCTCTAACACTGTGTATAATTTCTTTGATTCCTCTTTTTGTTCCTTCAACTGATCTTTATACATGGATTTTTCATTAAATACAATATCTCTAGACCGAAATATTTTCTTTCCTTAAGACTCCAAACACAGAAACCAAAGTCATCCTCACCATATTCAAAAAAGGTGCATTTCTTAGAATTAGCCTCTAAATTTTTCCTATCATCTTTATCAATGTGAAAAAATACCTCACATCCAAATACTCTAAGAAATAAGTAATCAATTTTCCTACCAGACCAAGCCTCCTTAGGTATGCCTCCATCCAAAGCCATAGAGGGTCCTTTGTTAATCAGATAAACAATTGTTCTTACCGATTCCACCCAAAACATGAGTGGCAACCTCGTATGTAACATTATGCACCTAACACGCTCCATGATTGTCCTGTTCATTCTCTCTAACACTCCATTTTCTTATGGATTATTTGGAACCATTTTTTTCCTGTGGATCCCATTTGCTAAACAATAATCAAGAAATTAATTGTTATAATATTCCCCTCCATTATCCAACCCGAGACATTTCAACTTGAGACATGTTTCATTATCAACCAAGGCTTTCCATCTTTTGAAAGTTTCAAACACATCAGATTTATTTCTAATACAATACACCCAAAATTTTCTAGTTACATCATCAATGAAAGTAACATAATAAAATGAATCACTAATAGAGTTTACCTTAGCTCGCTTCTATACATTTATATGCACTAACTCCAACTTACCCTCCTTCCTTGTAGGTCCAACCTTGAGGAATCTCACCCACTTCTATTTCCCATAAACACAGTTGTCACAGAAGTCCAAATATAATTCCTTTAATCCGGGTAACCTATCCTCTATAATCTACATGCCCTTTTGACTCATATGACCAAGTCTCTGGTGCCACAAAGTTGCATCTCCATCTGCAGAAAATAAATTACAATGATCAACACCACTGGTTAAATACAAAGTACCATTTTTCTTACCTCTTGCAACCACAAGAGCTCCCTTGGTAACCTTCCAAGAATCCACTATAAAAATGACCATACAGCCATCACTACCCAGCTGACCCACTGATATCAAGTTATGCCTCAACTTAGGCACATGCCTGATGTCATTAAGTAGCCATGTGTTCCCATTCTGCATTTTCACCCGAACACAACCTTTCCCTACTATGATGCATGGTTCATCATCACCAAGATATACATGTCCAAAATATCCTTGATCAAGATCAGTAAAGTAATTTCTATGTGGGGTGGCATGGAAAGATGCCCTTGAATCTAACACCCAAGATTCAACAATGTTATCTAAAGAAAGAATTAAGGCATCCTCACAAACATCACCTGCTACCAAATTTAACTCTTTAGTTTCCTCCTTGTTATTCATATCCCGAAGAGCCCAGTAGTCTTTCTTAGCATGACCAACCTTCCCACAATGCCAATATTCAAACTTACTCTTAGACTCTGACCTTCCGTGATCATTCAATTTCCCTCGGTTACCTTTCCCTCTGTTCTTTTGTCTCCCTCTGCTCTCTACCGTCAAATAATTTATAGAAGTAGAAGAATCTCTGGTGCTCTTCCTTTGCATTTCCTCACTTAGGATCACACCTATTACATCATAAAAATTTAGCTTTGAATTATTAGAGACTAAATTACTTACAACCATAACCAAGTTGTCCTAGCTATTTGGCAAGGAGCACAAAATCAACAAAGCCCTGACCTCATCATCAAAGTCATTTTTTACCAAGTTTAACATACTCACAACCATATTAAATTCATTCAAATGATCAACAAAATAACCATTCTCAGACATATTCATATTAAATAAATTTTTCATCAAAAGTATTTTACTAGACGCAGAGGGTTTTTCATGTAACTTCCCCAACGCACTCATGATACCTTCTGTGGTCTTCTCCTACAATATGTTGAAAGCAACCAAAGATGCAAGGCATAACTGAATTGCTCCAAGAACCTTTCTATCTAGCATCTCCCAATCCTCATCTGACATGGCTGTAGATTTCTTTACTTTTCCAGCCAAAGGAACATGGAGGTCCTTCTGATATAAGTAATCTTCCATTTGCATCTTCCACAAACCAAAGTTCTTCCCATTGAACTTCTCAACCCTCGATCTTCCCTCATCCGCCATAGATCCCACTCAAGATAAACTTTCCCTATGATTTACCACTTAAGAAAAGAACCACCAAAGCTCTAATACCAATTATTAGGAATTAGCAAACAAATATGTAGAAACAATTCCTCAAACCACAGCAGTAGGAAACTATATAGCAGAATTATACTTGCAGAAATATAACAACATAAATAAATATTGTACAAAAGAAGACAAGACAAGATTTAACGTGGTTCACCAAATGTGGGCTACGTCTACCAAGAACTTTCTCAAATTTTATCATCAACAAGAGTAAAAAACCTCTCACAGTCTTCTCTTAGTTATGAATTCACAACAGAATTCCAAAGTTGTTGAACCACATCTAAACCACAATTGACACCCAATTGTTTAACCTTGATCACTAAGAATCAAGACCTCTTGAACACTCAAGATATCTCCAAGATACCCTTACACCTCTATTTATAGGATTACCATCCTTTTAAGAAGTCATAAATCCAACCCTAGAAGTTTGAAAGTCGTGATATTTCATCTTCGCATGGCTGGAAAAAATATCACGATGTTGACAACCAATTAAAAACTTAACAGTAACAGCACAACAACATCACAGCAACGTCATAGCAGATGACTGCAGAAAGCTCCTGGAGTCTCCAGACTTAATTGTTTGAACTCCAACACTTCAATACTAATATGAGAAGACCCAAAAATAGGCTCCACACCCTAACAAGGTGATGGTGATGATGAAGATGATGATGATCCGTTGACGGACAACATCATGTTAGGGGTGGGGGATAGGGTCCTCCACTACAACATCCACAAAGACAAGGGCCCAGACTCATGAAGAGATATGTACCTAGGGATCCGAATAGAGAGTTTCCTCCAGTAGGAATTACAACGGGGATATATGCCCCTTTAGAATAGGTATTTCCACAACATGGTCTGCCACCTCATGCTCCAAGAGATGGTAGGGATGATGGGTAGTTGGCTATACTTCAGCAATAGTTATATGCGATGATATCCGTGTAGTTACAAGTGGAAGATAAGAGAGACCAGTCCAGGGCCTAGGTATAGGGCTTGACATCAGAGAGAGATCGGGACAGAGATTAGGATGCTTAAGGTGGGGATGGTGCAACATGGAAGCACCAAATCAGTCAGTTGGCATCACAGGGGGCTAAGATATTGAGAATCTTTCAATAGGCATAGACCCGGGTGTAGACTATCACCACTTAATGAGATCAGGCTCAGGCCCCAGTGTAGGGTTATATTATTGAGAGGGACCTAACACAAGCCTAGGTCCAGACTATCACTGCAGATGGAGATCGAGAGGATTTTGTCAGGAGATAAGACCACACTGATATAGGCTGATTGGTAAGAGAGAGATGCTTCCGTTCAGGAAGCCGCTGCAATCGGTGATGCTGAGATGATCCAGGATATTATGAGATCTAGTGGCAAGGACTCATATTACAAGGCTACCTATTACAAAGTAGTTCTAGTAGGGCAGCGGTTTGTACCCTTTGATTAGTTTGATGTGAGCAGGATAGGTTCCAAATCATGGAGTTCAATTCGATAAGTGAGATCAATGCAAAATCCATCTAGATAGAAGGGTGGTACTCTTAGGGCCGAACCATCATAGCCACCACCATTTCATCCCCTAGGAAATAGACCAGGAAGCCCCAGAGATGGTGAGAGTTGTGGTTGAATTTTATTTTTATACAGATGTATGTATGTATTCATGCATCTTATGAAGGCTGATTTTGATTTATGTATAGATTGATGTACCATTATTTTGATTATTCCTCTTGATGAAGGCGTAGTTTTGATCCATGCCCTTTAGATGGAAGATTGTATCGATGATGTATATCTGATTTTGAGACAAAAATTTATACATGTATTATATGGACACTTGATGGTTTAGACTTGTCATGTTTTGATATGCATTTAAGATTATGATTCACGTTATGTAGATGTATGAGTGTATCATGATGTATGATTTTCTTATATTTCTTGTTTTAGATTAGAAATGTTGTATTTCATGTTTCATATTGATGATATAATTTCAGATGATATCTTATGTTTTTTTTGTGATGAGATGTTCTGATTTTTATGCTACCATTTGGGATGATACTCGATGATATTGGTCCGGGGGGGAGGGGATAGATTTGTGATTATGCAAAACCCCTCTTGTCCCCATTTATGATATGATATGTGTTAATTAAATTAGTATACATGCATGATGTAAGACTTAGAATTTTTGTATATATGATATATTTGATGATTCTATAATGGATGATAGATGATAGATGTGATAACAAATAGATGTGCAATAACAAACACACAAACAAACGTTTAACAAACTAAATAAATATACACACACAACAAAATTCAACTAAAATGAATTCATTCAAATGCCAACAACAGATTAAATCGGTACTCAATCTATGTAAGTAAAATGAATCCTTATAGATGCACATAGCAACTGATGAAAACACAACAATTTTGTACAAGTGTGAAAGGGTAGAATGAACTTAATGCAATACATAAATAAATTGAACAAGATTCAATCTAGGGTAAGAAAATAGACCATTCTTTAAATCATACAACATGAAAAGATATGTACAATCAAAACTATACAAACCATAAACTAAAATCAATCTAACCACTATTTTGTTTTTGTGGGATGACATTAATATATATTTTCTAATGTTTTTGGGTTATCTTGAAAGATAAATTTTCAAGGCTACTGTTCACATTGTTTTCGAGGTTTCCCTAAGATAATGTTGTGAAATTTTTGCAGTTGCATCCTGAGAAGGGAGATATTTTGAATGTTTAAGGTTTTGTGCATTCTTTTCTAATTTTTTTTGTATTTTCTGAAAGCAATATAAATGTATGAAGAAGCATTGATTCCCCCAGCGTGATGTGTGGAATATAAAAAAGGAAGAATGCCACACATGTATATTTTAAGAAGGTGAAACGTAGAGGTTACCCCAAATCTAGATGGGAATATATAAAGGAGCATCCTTAATGTAAATATAATAACAGACAAGCCAGATAATGACTTTGCAAGATAGATTCAGTAGGGTTCCTAGACCTAGTAAAAGGAGCTACCCCTAGAAAGTGATGAGAATTACCCATCCTGATGCAAGAGAACTTGTGACTGGTGAATCATCCTTGGGTGCTGGAAGCCAATTTTCACCCAAAGACCTACCGACTATGCCAAAATTGTGTGGTTTTCACACATGGATGACCTATTTTTTTCTTTACTATTTTCTCAAATTTTTCATGTTTTGCTTGTTTTTTTCTTTCTTTTTCTACTTTTTAATTCTTATATGATATTCATGTCATACTCATGCATAGAATCACATGATATGCATGGTTTTCATAGGTTCTAGAATATATTTTCCATCTGATTATGCCATTCTGTAAGCTCTTGATCCATACTTAACAACCATCACATAAGGCCCTAACTAGTTAGCTTCAAACTTACCTTTCTTTTCTCTGTCCTTGACGGTGTTCTTCTGATTTTCTTTCAGAAATAGATCACCTATATCAAATTCATGGTGAATAATATTATTTTTTTATCCTCTTGATACTTTTTTCTAATAAACCTTTAGGTGATTAAGTGTTGTCATGTGCTTTTCATCTAACAGCTCCAGCTCTGCTAGCTGAGAAAATCTTTAGTCTTCATCTTTATCAAAATAGTCCCGGAGAGATATTCTCAGGGAGGGAAGCTCCAATTCCAAGGGTATGATAGGTTCAATTCCATAGACTAGGGAGTACTAGGTCACACCAGTAGGAGTGTGGATGGAGGTTTGATAGGCCCAAAGGGCAGGATGAATCTGTAAGTTCCAATTACGAACAGTCTTGATTACCATTTTCTCCATGATCCATACAAGGGTTTTATTGCTAGCCTCAGATTTTACATTACCTTGGGGGTAATAGGGGGTATACCACTTGAGTTGGATATGGAAGCACTGAAACAATGTATTAACCATTTTATTTTTCAAATATCTACCATTATTAGTGACAATGGAGGAAGGGATATCGTAACAACAAATGAGGTGATTCGTGATAAATTTGGAAATTTGCGCACCAGTGACATATGTAAGAGGCACAACCTCTACCCATTTAGTAAAATAATTGGTGGTAGTGATAATATGGGTGTGGCCTTCTGAAGAATAAGGATGAAGCATCCCTATGAGATCCAGGTCCCATTTATAAAATGGCCAAGGTGTCGCAATGGGCTGCAAAGCCTGTGCTAGTGAATGTATCAAATTTCCATACTTTTGACATAGCTCACATTTCCTTCCAAAATTACAACAGTATTCTTCCATGGTGGGCCAATAATAACCTACCCTTAAGAGCTTCTTAGCCAAAACCATACCACTAGTGTAAGCTCCACAAATTCCACCGTGTACTTCTTTAATAGTGTGGTCTAAGTCAGTGACATCCAAATAGAGAAGTAGATTCCCATCGTAGCCACGATGATAGAGGGTTCCCCCTAGGAGGTTATAACAGGATATACAAAGGATAAGGGGTTTCTTCTCAGAATGGGTAATGTCTGGAGGGAATGTGCCATCTTGTAGGTATTAGAATATAGGGTCATACCAAGGGGAGAATGGGCCAACAATTTCACATGTTAAACATGACTCTGGCATATCATATGTAGGTATTTGTAAATTCTCTACGAAGAAGGGAATCTTTATTTCATGAGGTGGAATACGTAAGAGAGACCCAATTATAGCCATAACATCTTTTGATCTATTGTACGACCTGTGTTTTTTCTCAAAGATAACCTGTGTAAAATACTCCTTCAAGGTTTCAACCAATTTCTTGTATGGAATAAACTTCTCTTCTTTAACCTTATAATCATCATTAACATGTTTAATGATAAGTTTGGAGTCACCAATGATGCATAACTATCTGATATTCTAGGTGATAGCTAACTTGAGGCCAACAATGAGTGCCTCATACTCTACAATGTTATTAGTACAAGGAAATCCCAAACATAACTCTCTTGGAATAACCTCCCCTGTGGGATTGATGAGAATTATCCCTACTGTAGATCGGTGGAAAGTGAATGATCCATAAAAATGGAACTTCCATTCTATAGACTCTTTAATATGCATCATGGACGCATTGGGAAGATCTAGACATAAAGGTTCCATTCCTGGTAGAGGCACTTCCACTTACTGATCTGCTAACACCTGTGCCTTCAAGGATTTCTGATTTACAAACTCAATATAAAATTCTCTTAGGAGAATGATCCAATTATCTATTCGTCTAGTAAGGGCGGGTTTGGATAAAAGGTACTTTAGAGGGTCAACTTTAGATATGAGTTTGGTTTTATTATTAAGGAGATAGTGGAAATTTTTTTGAAAGGCAAAGACAACTCCCAGGCACATTTTTTCAATTTGTGGGTATTTTAACTCATAGGAAATTAAGGTGCGAATGAGCTAATAAACTACCCTTTCTCTATGGTTTAGATTATATTGGGAAAGCAATGCACCAATAAAAAATTGGGTAGAAGATATACACAAGAGGAGAGGTTCACCTGGGTAGGTGGCATGAGTACAGGTGGGTTGACCAAGTATTTTTAAATAAGTGGAAATGCCTCTTGATAATCTGGTCCACATTTGAATGCAACGTCCTTTTTAAGGATATGTGTAAATGGGTGGCACTTATCCGCAAGTTGTGAAATAAAGTGATGGATTTCTTGAATCTTTCCTTGTAAACTCCTTAGTTGCTTGAGAGTGGTAGGTGGAGGTATTTTTGTGATACCGGTAACCTTTGTAGGGTCCACTTCTATCCCTCTTTTTGAGATGATGAAACCCAATAGCCTTCCTGATAAAACACCAAATAAACACTTCTTGGGGTTTAAGTGCACCTTGTAATTCCAAATAAACTAAAACATACGTCCTAACACTTCAGGGTGCTCTCTTTTACTTTTGGACTTAGCGAGGATATCATCAACATAATCCCCCATGATTTCATTCATCATGTCATGGAAGATGACAATCATTGCATTTTGATAGGTGGCCCCAGAATTCTTAAGTCCAAAAGGCATGACTTTGTAACAAAATATTCCCCAATGGGTGATGAAAGTTGTTTTATGTTGATCTTCTTTTGCAATCTAAAACTAGTTATAACCTAAAAAACCATCCATTAAGGACAACATTTCATAACCAACAGTGGAATCAACAATCATATAAATGTTAGGAAAGGGGAAATCATCCTTGGGACATGCTTTATTGATGTCACAGAAATCTATGTAGATCCTTATGCCAGCAGGTTTCTTCTACACTGGATTTGTGTTAGATATCCAATATAAATAGTTGATGGGCTTAATGAAATAAGAAACTAATAATTTCTCTAGTTCTTTATGGACGAGGAGTGAAATTTTAAGGTGCGTCTTCCTCAATTTTTTCTTGATGGGTTTGGCATCTAGGTATACAACGAGGTTGTGCACAACCAATTTTGGTTCCAAACCAGGCATACTTATATATGTCCATGCAAATACATCTACGTATTCTCTTAATAGCTCTACAAAAAAATTTTGTTCCTGAGTTGAGAGTGAAGCCCCCAAATTTATCATTCTAGGTTATTCCTCTAAGCCCATATTGACATTGAGTGTTTCCTCAACAAGCATCTTAGAAGCATCCTCCATCCACGTAGGATCAGGGGGAAGAGTAAGGTGAACCTCCTTAGGTGGCTCATCATCATATTTGAATGGATAGACCATTTCATCCATGGGTTCTTCGTTCTTATTATCTACGAGTGCTTTAAAAAGTGTGTCACTATGAGATTTGTGTTTATATTTTCTGTAAGGTTTCTCTGAAGTGTTCTTAATATTGTTGATGACCTTTTTATTCAAGCTTCCATGCATTTCTGCCTCTTCTTCAAAGTATGCACATGTCTCTAATTGAATTGTAAACCCTTTCTTGTGATCCCCAGCTGGAATATAATCCCTGAGTCCCATGAATTTTGAAAATGCCTCAATCATTCTCAAATAAGTCAATTGGCACGTGAAATTGTTGATCCTAATCTATAAGTTCAGGATACACAAGGGTTAATTTGTAATTGGTTTGAGGATTAGATCTAAATAAGGTAAGGACAACTGAATTAAGGAATAGATTAGTGGAAGAAATATCCTTGTAGAGGCTACATTGTGAATCTGCGTCGCTATTAGAATGAGATGAGTGGTCCTCACATTCAAAAGAGGTGGCATCAATCTCAAAGGGTGTATCATCGTGAGGTCTTATCCAAAGCCCATGTTTATTAGATTTAAAACAAGGGATAGAAATGGGTTTTAGCCATCCTTGCGTGTTGATACCACATCCAAATCCATTGTAACCCATGAAATACATCATACGGTGGCCTTTGATATACCACGAGGTATGATGGCATGAATCCATAGTACCTTCCGGCACTCTACTAGTGGGATCCTCTAACATATTTTCCTCGGATAGGAGACCACTAGCGATGAACTTCTCTAGTGGTTTAGGGAATTTATCCCGAGTGCTCTTGAACTGAAAAATAAGGTTTACTACATTTTTGGGGCGACACAAATAGATCTGATATTAGTAAAGCTTGCTCAACAGTGAATGGATCGCCTGGGCCATATTTTTCTGATGTTTCCTCCCATGATGTAAAAGGGTTTAGCAATGAAGGAAATTATTTATTACAAGGTGTGAGTGAATCTGAATCCACCTGTTTCTTGATAGCTTCTTTTTGTAAGGAGATAACAACATCTGCAGAAGGACATTCATAAGCTGCATGAGAAAAAATGTGCAATGCTCTACAATGCATGAATGGTTCTAGGTCACCTTGAATGGTGACTACTTGGCCTCATAACACATTTTGATACATTGATGGAAAGTTGAAGGAATTAATTACATGGCATGGATCCATGGGCACCCCAAGAGCATGTTGTATAGAAGATACAAGTCAAGGACATGAAACATTGTATCATGACAAGTCGGCCCTACTTCCATTAGAACTACTATAGTACCTGTTTATTCTCACTCCTCATTATCATAGACCGTGATTGTAATAGTTTTAGCCCCTAGGTCCGTTTCTAAATAGCCTATCTATTTAACTAGCTTCAAAGTACAAATGTTTAGACTAGATCCACCATCCATAAGTACTCTCTTGATCTTACAACGGATAACAAATACTTCTAAATAAAAGGGTAAGTTGTGTTATGGGTTGTTGCACGGGATTTTGGCGTGATCAAAAGTAATATGATCATTAGAGTCAAGGTGTGAAATCATGGCTTGGAGGTGCGTGGGGTCTACATCTGTAGAGACTCTCGAACTTGTAGTGTTTTATACAGTATGTTTTTATGGAAAGTAGAAGTTTTGAGGAGATCTAATATTGATATCCTAACAGGTGTTTTCTCTAGTTGTCCTATTAAATTGTACTGACCTTTCTCAGGAATTGGTAGGGTTTCTGGTATGATCAAAGGAGCGCATTACATATCTACTGCATAACTCTTTTCTAAGATCCTAATAGTATTGACCTGTTCATCAGATGAATGGATACATCCTATGAGAGAATCAAAAGGAATATCATTAGTGGGATAAATATAAGGGGCAATCCTATAGCCATTGGAATTTTTTCCATGATCTGGCTTCCTTTTATTTTTATCTACATGGTTAGGGAAGGGATCTTTGAAGATACCCATTTTCTCATTTTTCCCTCGTCCTAAATCAGGGGGAGAATCTACAGTGATTTTTCCCTCTTCAATGAGGTCTTGTATATAATGGCGTAGTCTTAAGCACCTAGTTGTCTTGTGTCCCTTAACACAGTGGAAGTCACAGTACTCATGCTCTTTTAACCAACCATGTTTTGGATCATCTTCTGGGTATGGTACTGTCATTATTGGGTATTCCAACATGTTTGCATTATCCAACTGTTTTAGTATGGAAGAAAAGGATTCTATTAACACCATAAACATACGCTTAGTAGGTACCTTGGGACGAGGTCCTTGTGAGAGATTTGAAAGTGGAACAATCTGCATGGTTTGGACTCTTTTGGAGTATGTAATAACATCACCAATGACATGCTTGTTTTTGTTAAAAAAAAATTAGTTTGTCTATAGATTTTGCTTCATGCTTATCTTTAACGATCGGTTTAAGTGTTCTCTTTATGATGAGGTCCTTCTCTATTTGACTTCCCTTTTCCATGAGTTTTTCAAAGTTAGAGCCGCAATGCATTTGTAAATGGAATGCTATTTCCGGATTAAAGTTAGGAATAAATATGTTCACTAGCTTTTTTTCTGGTAATACATAAGGGAATCTACTTGCCAACCCTCTCCATCATTGTAGAAATATTGCAAAAGTCTCATTGGGATTCTATTTTTCATTTAAGAGGCCATTCATTGTTATATCAATTTCCATGTTGAAGGAATAATGTCGTATAAATTTTTCCACAAGTGCGGTCCACGTTGTAATAGATACATCGGGTATGCTAAAGAATCACTCCAATGTCAGTGCCCCTAGGTTACGAGGGAAGAGTCATATCAAGAAATTATTGCTATATGCGACCTCTTAGAAAGCCATATAAAAGTATTTTATGTGATCACGAGGATCACCTTTGCTCTTATATTTATTGAATTTTGGGATGATAAAGTGCTTTAGAAAGGGTTTTCACAACATGTCTTTATCGAATGAGTAAGGGCATAGTTCTTCATACAAGTATTTTTTGCTATGTCCTATGTTTCCCTCCTGCACTATAGTAAGTGTGTCTTTTATTGATTGTAACTTTTGTTGAATGAGTTATTATTTAGTAGGCGATATTAGTCTTTGTGCCTTAGCCACTTTGAAGGTAGTGTCAGTATATGGATCTAAGTGGAACTTGCTAGATTTCCTTTTATCTTTTTCTTTGTATATGTTTCTTCTTACAAAGCCTAGGTTTGCTAATTTTTGGCTCATTTTCAAGATTTTGTTTGAAGCATCTCTTCTTCAACTAAAGGATCCTCTTCCTCATCGAACTTGGGAGGTGGTGAGGCTTTACGCTCAATCTTCACTTTACGTGAAGCTTTGTAATAAGATCACCATGGCAGGTTTCCTTCAACAGTGTTATGATGTTTCCTGGAAGTAGTGGGATACCTTGTATCAAAGGAGTTATCCATGTCTAAGAGGGATATTCTTTCTTCCATTTTATGATTAATGACCATGGTTTCCACTTCGTGTTCATGTAGAAGTTTAGCTCCTAGTTCTATGACTCTTACAAGTACTTGATCTCTGTTATAATACATGAGCTCATCGAATCTGCCTAATTCTAAATTATGTTGTTCCCTAGAAGAGTCAAACTCCTCTCCGCTATGATCAATTAATGGCTTTGTTTCCTTGACTTGTGAAAAGATAGGTGCTAAGTTTTTTCCACTAAATGGGAAGGATTCAAAAGGGTTTTTTCTTAAGTCGTGATCATTTGTTTTGGATGCCATCTTCATGATTCTAGGAATCAGGGTTCATTTTAAGAAGATCCCTCTAAAAAAATAGTTTAGAATTTGTGGTGAATCTCAAAAATAGACTTTCAAATCATTGGCAAATTTATGAAAAAATGTTTCATGGCAAAGGTAATTTCGCAGAGAGAGTTTTTCCTTGGTTTCACAAAGTTGGTTGTCGGATCGGGTAGGTTAGTTGGGGGTGTTGGGGTTAGCACATAGGTTGTATAGACAATATATCAAATCTAAGCATACATGCAAATAAAAGAAGATATTCTACCAGAAGATCTATACAAAACAAGAGACATAAATCAACACTAGATTTAACGTGGTTCACCCAGTGTGGGATACATCTACCAAGAAACAAGCCAATCTATTATCCAAAGCTTTGACAAGATATACAATGAATATTTACAATCTTGTACACTTCACAAATGTTCAGTACTTTCTTCCTTCAAGCTTTTTCATTCTTCACCAAGAAATCTCTCTCACATAATTATCTTGTAATTATGATACATCCATTACTTCTAAACCCTAGATTTAATCCTTATATAGTCGTTTATAAACTTAGGGAACTTAGCCATGCAATTACATCCAATAAATCTACTTTAATGCTAAAAATATATTTAATTCCTGAGATTTAATTAAAACTTTCTCGCATAGGTAACCGACACCTGTTAACGTTGTTCCGGTGCAGATCACTTTTCCTGACCTGGACTGGCCAATGCCGGTTAGCCCTGACTGACGTTGGTTATTGTATTTTCCAGCAAGTTCCAATTGCATCCTAAAATGAAGTAATTAAGCTTCACAACTCAACAAGGGGTTGGGCGGTTGAGGGGTTGGGCGGGTGAGGGAATGGACAGCTAAGGGGTTGGGTGAGTGGGTTTGATGAGTGAGGGGTTAGATGGCTAAGGGTTGGATGGGTGAGGGGTTGGATGACTATTTGGGTGGGGGGGGTTAGACAGGTGAGGGGTTGGACGACTAAGCGTTGGATGGGGGTTGGACAGGTGAGGGTTTGGATGGCTAAGGGTTGAAATCGGGGTTGGACGAGTGAGGGGTTAGATGGGTAAGGGTTGGACAGGTAAGGGTTGGATGGGTAAGGGTTGGATGGGTGAGGGGTTAGAAGACTATTGGGTGGGTGGGGTTGGACAGGTGAGGATTTGGATGTCTAAGGGTTGGACGGGGGGTTGGATGGCTAAGGGTTGGACGGGGGGTTGGACGGGTGAGGGGTTGGATGGGTAAGGGTTGGATGGGTAATGGTTGGATGGGTAAGGGGTTAGAAAACTATTGGGCGGGTGGGGTTAGACGGGTGAGGAGTTGGACATCTAAGGGTTGGAAACTTGGATGGGGGTTGGAGGGGTGAGGGGTTGAATGGCTAAAGGTTGGATGGGAGGTTTTACGAGTGAGGGGTTGGATGGGTAAGGGTTGGATGGGTGAGTGGTTGGAAGGGTGAGTGGTTGGAAGGGTGAGAGGTTGGACGGTTAGGGGTTGGTCACGTAGGGGTTGGATAGCTAGTAGTTGGTCTATTTATTATGAGTAACTCAAAGACAAGTCAATAAATCAAACCCAATTGCATAAATTGAGAGGGTACTTAGACGATCAAGTATAGATAATATGATATTAAATAAATTCTTAATATCCCCTTACCAAATTAAATAAATGCATTATGATTAACCCATAAATAATAGAAGAACCTAATATCTGATTGAATGAACATTTAACATAGAAAATAAATACTGGTATAATTATGACAACTTACCTTTCTCGAATGGTTGAACAGGACATAACTCCTCAAATGGGGAATCTGTATAGCATCAGCAAATCCAAAACATGATATTTGAGTTTAAGATTTTAAAAAATCATAAATCAAAACTTTGGGCTTACAAATCCCACCTATAGTTTTGTAGATGAAACTAAAATAACGTGTCTACAATGCTACAAAAATCCCCCACAACACAAATATTAAACGAAAATTATAAAATTTGTCAGAAAATTCAATTGTTGGGATTTCAAAAGCTCTACACAACGGTTGAAATCTATTCATATCCCTCGAAAGAGTTGCATATAACTTCTCTACTCACTAATATGCTATAAAAATTCATTCAATTTACGTTATTATGAGAATACCAACAAAAAAATAGAAAAATAAAAATAATACATAGATCTTACTCTTTGGATTATTTTTCCAGTAATGGGACATTTGGGTCTATTGGCCCTCTTTTTAGTAGTATGATAAATTAGTTTCCCACCTGTACACAAATACACCCAAAAAAATTGACCGCAGGGTTGGACGGCCAGGTGTTGGAAAACCAGGGGTTAGATGAACATGGGTTAGACGGCTAGGGGTTTGATGTCCAGGAAGTGGATGACTATAGGTTGGAAGGCCAAGGGTTGGACGCCCAGGGGTTGGATAGCCATGGGTTGGACAACTAGGGGTTGGATGAAATAGAGTTGGTCAGTTCAGATTGTAGAGTTAGTTGGGTCAGGACTGGATGACTCAGAGTTGGACGGCTTACGGTTGGATGGCTTGGATTTTAGTGTTGGTGGATGAATATTTTATTATGTTTACTTTGGCAAATATGCACATGATATGATTAAAAAATGGTGGTGAATTATATTCATAAGCTCTTATATATGTGTAAAATCTAGGTGAAATGAATAGTATATGGGACATGTCAATCAAATTTTTTGGTGAATAAGTCTGCTATGAACAACATAATATTCACCAATTCAAATTTCCATAATCCTCGATTTTTGTGATTTTACGAAAATTCACCACTAAAATTTTCCCTGCTAGGCATCACTAGTCAATGTTATACAAGGTTTTGTCTAAATGTCTTCGAAGTTTGTGTGAAACCTAGAAGTGTGTTTATGTAATTCATTCGATGTGATCTTGAAATATCCTAGTGTGTTCTAGGTGTAATGCTATGTTGTGTTTTTATCATTCAAATAACACTCATATGAACACTTAAATGAAATGATCACTTGAATTTTTGTTATTGAATCTATATGGTAAACTATGATTCCAGTGAAGGGTCCAAAGAGGATAGTGATAATATCGTATCAATACGTAGGTCAAGTTAGAATTCTAATAAGGCCTAAATATTAAAGTGGTATTGATGTAATCTCTCAATGAGGTATACTAAATCTAGTTTAAATGCTATTGAAAGCTAAATCCATTTTTTCTAAAAAATGGAAGTCATGAATATGTATAGCATAACAACACTAACATGATACATTAACTGAGAAAGCAATGTGTTAGTATCAAGATGAAATTATTGTGGTATATATAAGGAAATATCGACACTTTTTCTTTTAAAATACTTAGATGACATTGGAACTCAAACTAAGTAGAGTATAACAAGATTTTTTTTTAATAGTGTGAGCAGCGTAGCCATGCAATAAAGGAAATCCTACCCAATTCTCAAGATATTGAAATCATGATTTAAGTACCCAAAATTGTGTGACCAAAATGTGAGCTAAACTATCAAATTAAGGAGAGATAAATGATGAACCGAACTCACAATAGTGAATTAGATCTTGAAATCAAGTTGAAAGGACTATCAAAGATATGAGAACATACCTGTGCACTTTAGACGTTTAACAACCCAGCTACAAACATTGATGGGAGTAAATGGATAAAAAAGTGGTGAATACCATCTTTGATAAGACTCACAAGGTATGCCTCCTTCTCACCCCAAAAATGGGCAGCGAGAATGCAATGGTATAGATCAAAAGATGAAAATAAACTAAGCACCACTTAGGGAGAGCTTCATCTCGTACGAAGGAGAGAAAGAAACCGAGCTAAGTTAGACGTTTAATTTTGTGATGAAAGAAACTTAGATCTAACTCACATGGAATATTTAATTTTTTCAAAAAAGAAGGTTCAAACTCTAAGTAAGTCATCACTTCATGATGGCTTAACATGAAAATGGACTAGCAAAGTGGGCTCCAAGACAGAATCACTTCCCTAATAAGATCTCTCAACTAGGTGTCACAAGTCGTCTAAGAGTGAAATCGATTTACCCAAAGAGTCATACTAACTAATTTGGGAGTATCTCATCTTTACTTTACCCCCTTCTAATACAATGAGTAACTAGTGCATTCAGTTGTATCGTCACTATGGTCACGATGTGGAAAAATTTGACTCTAATTTGTAGTGTAAATCTAGTCAAATGGGGAAGTGGAGCACTTCTTATTTCATCCACGAGGTTACTCAGCAGTGGATTACTTTAGGGTTCCTTGAACCACCCCCATTGTTGTAGTTTAAAGTGTTATGCCAAATGGGTTATGTACCAGTTGAGAAGATAGGGACGTACCCTTTTTTGGAACCTGTAATACAATTTGATGTGGAGTGGTGTGTTTTTTAATCTTTCTTAGCTTAATGTTGTTTTAAGTAGCACACCATTTGGAAACCTATATAAAAAAATGTGTATTAGAGGGTTTTGTTT
Organism: Taxus chinensis; assembly: GCA_019776745.2. Lineage (NCBI taxonomy): Eukaryota > Viridiplantae > Streptophyta > Pinopsida > Cupressales > Taxaceae > Taxus > Taxus chinensis. The sequence continues at coordinate 89,048,778 of CM034153.1, read as the reverse complement.
TTTCTCGACTCCTTTCTTTAGCAATATTTTAGGTCTTACATGTACAGAGTTAGTAATTTCCCATTGAATATTGATATGAAGAAAGAGAATTTACACTCTTTTTTTAATTCCTAAGATCACCAAAAGGTGTGAAGGAAGAGCATACACAACGTGGAAAGTCCACTAAAAAATATCATATGAAAATTAATTTGAAACGTGTTTTACAGAAGAGGGAGTTTTTTTAAAATAATTTTGAAAGTTTAATCTATTTAAGAAGCGTAAAATAAGCATTTTTAAACGTGACAAAAAAATTTAGAAGTTATTTTGATCTCCAAGATCACATAGAAGGTGCGAGGAGAGAGCATACATACTTCACAAACCTCGTTCCAGCTAAAAATTAAAAAAATTAAGCTACATTAGTTTAAACAACCAAACAACAATTTGTAATCACCTGTTAGACCCTGCAAATACCCAGAAAAATCCAAAGAAATGATCTTACAGCTCGGAGAAAAAAATCAAATTTTTAGCACAGAAACCAGTGCACCTAGAATAATGCCCCCAGCGTACCCCAACCAATGTGGACGCATGGTAGGAAATTATGATAGTAGGGTACAACACCTACGTGGGCCTACCTAACATGTGCACTAGGGTTTCAGCAGAGACACCCCTAGCTCAACGGATACTCTTGCAAGTAAATTCTAGTAAATTCACAATATGTTAAACTACACCAATGCACCCAGAGACATGCGTACACCTAATAGTCGGTAGATATGTTGATGTTTCAATAGGTATGCGCATGAGCCAAAATAACAGAGTTACATAGTAGGCCCATAGAAACCAGTGTGTCCATAGGGGTGAATATGCTCGCTAGTTGATGGAGACGGCGATGGTTCAATGGAGACACGGCCCATTCTAAATGAACTGTCAATAAAAATATGACCAGATGGGTATGCTTCTAGTTTAATGGGTGCACTAGGGTTTCGACGGAGATGTTACCCTCTAGAACACCTATGCATACCCCCTAAAAAACCTACAAAAGCCACAAAAATTGAAATTTTCAACAGTTAAACAAGTTAAATGTTAGTCAAAGAAGCCTATTTATAATTTAAACCCACAAAATATATATGAATAAGGATGATTTAGCTCACTTAAAAAATGGAAAAATGTAAATAAAAAGTTGTTTCTCCTAGAAAACAAGAAAGTGGAATTAAAAAGCTTGAAAATGGATCCTAGAGGAAAATGGTTCAAGTCCAACCGGGTGTGCCAAATGTGTGTAATGAAAATTTTGTTAAAGTTATGATTATGGGGTAAGAATCTCTAAAGAAACCCCAAAATATTTAGAAAAAATAATGCAATGATCATCAGATTAGAGCTAAACAAGAGCTATCTATTTGCATGAATATATAAAGCTCGAATCAAACAATCAACTTATAAACATGACTATATTAGTTCTTTACTCCATGAAAGCTATCTATAAAATGAACCTATTAAAGCTCTAGCAATCAGTAATGTGTTTATTGATGTCTCAAAAGCTTAATAATGAGGGCTTGCCATTAATGGATTCTCCCATTTACTTTAAGCTTTGAGAGATTTAGAAAATATAAATAAATAGCTCAAATATGAAATGAAATGACTCTAAAATACTAAAGCATAGCCTAAATAATAAATGAGATGAGATAGAGAGTTCTTAGGGAAAGGTAGGAGGGGTTCCTGTTATCCATTTTTTCACCCCCTTACAAAATGGATCAACCTATAGGTCTAGGAATTGATAGTTAGTGGGATCAATCGCCATGGCGAAGGTCTAGAGCATGGTTTTTTATAATGATCAACCTGGAAAAATGTATAGATTATCACCCCTTGTCGTGCATCAATGCATCTTCTGACATGTGATAACTATTTCTTCTTGTCACACATCAACACCTCTCTTATCACATGACAACCACTTCTTCTTGTTGCGCATCAAACCTCTCTTGTCACACAAAAACCACTTCTTCCTGTCATGCGTCAATGTTCTCTTCTTATCACCTAACAACCAATTCTTCCTCTCATGCATCAACACCTCTATTATCATGAAAACCACTTCTTCATGTCACTTGTAAATGCATCTCTTGTTGCATGATAACTACTTCTTTCTATCATGCGTCAACACCTCTCTTATCGTGTAAGAAAATATTTTTCATGTTACACGTCAATGTCCTCTTTTTATCATGTGACAACCACTTCTTGTTTTCACATGACAACCACTTCTTATTTTCACAAGAAAACCACTTCTTCTTGATGCACGTCAACATCCTTCTTGACGTGCGTTAACCTTATTTTGTTTATGTGCATCAACCTTCTTTTGATGATGTGCATAAACCTCCCCTCACTATTGTGTGACAAATTTTCTTCTTGTTGTATGAAAAGTCTTTCCCTCGTCGGTGGAAACTCTTCCCTTCTTGTCGTGCGTTAGCTAGTGGTTTCCATTGGGCAATAACAAAGAGTTTCAGATACGGCCAGACATTAATGACATTGTACAAGGTAGCTCAACAACAAAATTAATGAGGTATAGCACCCCTTTTCACCGTGTAAGAAAAGTACCATTGGAAAGCAAATGAACATGGTCACCCATACCTCCTTGCAGGAAATTAATGAAATATGTTGGTTGGTAGCTCTTTTTCTCTCTATATATATGTAAATTACCCTCATTTAAAAGAGAGAGATTTCAAAAATTCTAAAGGAACTCTGCCAAATTTTTTCCAGTACTTTCGTGAACTGTAAGCCTCAAATTTATGCATTTTGTGAAGGATTTTTGCCTTGTACCTATGTTGTTAAGGATTTTACATAATTTTAAGTAATAAAATTGGTGTTTTGTGGATTTTCTTTCCCTAGCTTGATTTATATTGCATTTCTTTCCTTCTATTATATTTTGTAGGTATATTGTGCATACTATGTTCCTTTACAGAGTTTAAATTTGTTGTGCTCCATGAGATTGGAGGTTTGAATGTGTTTTGGGACTGTGGCACTTTTTCTTCCCTCTTCTTTCCCCATTTTCCTCCACTTTCACTCACTAGGAATCTCTTTAGCCTTGTTTTGGTGCTATCGCCTCTCTTAGTTTAGGATTTACATTTATGTATTTCTCTTTCTCTGGTCCCTTGGAATTGATAGTTTAGGAGTAGGTTAGCATTAGAATAGGTAAGGAACTAGCCTTATCGGGAGTTTTTCTCAATCGCAAGGGTCCCACACCTTGAGACAATCCCATGTTAGTTAAAAGTAGGTTTTTTTAATGTGTAAATCCTAGGGTTCTACTTTTCTGACATAATTGTTCTGTAATGCTTGGTGGGACCAAAGAGATCTTCATTTTAGTCATAGCAAGTTGATGTGCTCTTATTGTGAAATTATAGATTGTAAGAGGCTTTGAAATAACACATCTAGTGACTCCAAAAAGGTAGAATCCACTAGTTTCAGCAGTCTGAACTTGGAAAATTTATGAGAAGAATTCAAACAAGGTCAGGGAATAGAGAAGACGGGATATTTTTCTATCTACACTTATCCCTAGAAAGAGTGAGAAGGGGAATAAGAGTACAAAGGTCTTCATCTCCACAAAATAGAACATTGTTAACACCTCCACCTGGTAGGCCTTTTATTTAGGAGTTCTCCGACCAATTAGGATGGCACAAACCAATCCCTATGTCAACTTCATTGGCAACAGTCCACTTGCTCTCAATGCCCAAAATCCAATTCTAGTTGAAGCATTGAAAAATATCCCATATTTCACTGGGGAGAATCATACATCCCCAATTGATCATATTCAAGACATTACAAATATCTGTGCAATTCATGAAGTTGATGAAATGGATGTTGAAGTTAAGTTGCTAGCATCCTCTTTTAAGGGTAAATATTTTCAATGGTTTAGAAGTCTAACAGTAGGGTCTATCCAGAATTGGGACCATTTGTGCATAACTCTTCACAATCAATTTGGATAAAAGGGAGGTAATCTTTCTTTATTAGAGCAATTGATAACAATTACGAGGGATCATAATGAATAGATGACTGATTTCAACTTCAGATTCCAACGAATGTGGGATCAGATCCCATTGGTTGTGATACCAACAACTGAAGGTGCTTTCCTATATTTCCTTAAAGATTTAAATTCAGATATTGCAATGATGATTCAATCCATGTGATGCATAACTCTATTTGTAGCCTATAACATTGTTATTAGAGATGAAAATTGCTTAATCCAAGCTGGTAAACTTGCACTTAGGCCACCTATGCCTATCTATCCTAAAATAGGAAAACCAAGCACTAGTCAAGCACTTACATTAAATCCCATTCCTACTCCAAGAAATTAGAGTTCGACTGAAGCTTCTACCTCATCTCCTAGTACCTCAAGTGAGCTCCAAGAAGTCATGAAGAAGTTACAAAACTTAGGTAATGATTTAGTGAAACTTAAGAGGTAGAAATCTCAAACTTTCAGGTCATTCCAGCCTCAAACCCAACCTAAAAAACCTCCATATCAACAAAACATGGACTACCTGCTCAAGCTGCAAATCAAAACCAGGTCAAACCTCCTACTAAAAGGCCATTCTAGCGTTACGATCCCAATGTTGTGTCCACATCTAGAGCCTTGGTATGAGTAAAAAATAACATGGATAAAGAATATGACTAGTTATTCCCATGGAATCAAACTCATAACCAGTTGATGTGTTTCAATGGCGATTTGAATCAATCTCTTATGGTGACAATAACGGGAGTGGAACAAGAGATAGGAAAAGAAGGAAATCACCAGCATGAATCAACTCGATAAGAGGAATCTTTGAATGAGACCACACTTATCAATTGGTACGTTGAAGATTTATGTGGTATAAATAAAGCCCCTTCTCAAAGTGTAGCAGCCAATACATGGTCTAAGAAAATGAATATTGGAGAAGGATAGTCATCAAATTCAAATGTTCCACAACCCTCTATCACTCAACAAGGTATGGGTAATCAAAGTGCAGTTCCCAATGTGTAAGGTCAACCAAAGAAACCTTCTAGACCAGCCCAAATGCTAGTTGTAACAGCCCATGCACAAGAGAATAATGTGCAAGGAAAGGGGCAGCAAAGAGATAGCTCATCCCCATTCAACATCATTGACCAGATGAAGAAAATGAATGTGAACATCTCAATGTGGGAGTCATTAGCTATCCTAGGACAAAGTGACCTATTACAAGTTGTTATGGTGAATTAGTTACCATCAAATTAGTCATCCAATCATCAAGAAAAAGTGTTTACCAATACAGCTCAGCAAAGAGGAGATCAAGTAGGCCACCAAGGTAAAAATTTGAATCCCCCACCATTCTATATCGTATTGATCATCAGAAATAAACTGGTGCATAATTACATGATCAATTTGGGGGAAAGTAGCTCAGTCATGCCAAAAAAAATAGTTGATTAGTTGGGTCTTCAATATGAAGTCATCTCTAAGGGTGTGGTGCAATTGGATGGGATAGAAGTAATGATAGTTGGAGCAATCAAATATTTAAGCCTCACATTACATGCTTATTCCAATGTAACGGTGTTACAAGATGTATCAATCATAGACTTACCACCACTCTTTGCATTGTGTTTGTCAAGAGACCTCACATCTAAAATTGGAGTCTATTTGTCTACTGATTGGTCACATATGCTCTTCAAAACGAGGTGTGGAGATAAGGATACAATAATATCTAATCCTATTATAAAATTTCATATTGAGCCTCATGAACCAAGCCCTATAAATTTAAATTGCTCAGCCTTTTACCAAGAGAATTTCCCAAACACTCTGGAAATAGATACCAAAGTTGGGGACATCCTGAATTTGACTCTTGATGAATGGGAAAAAAAAAATAGGGATATGATCCATACAAGTAAATAGAAGAGTATGAGTTGGTATTTTATTGTTTTCATGAGGAAAAAACACCCCTTCCTAGCCTCATCAAACTAGATGATAAGGGTGATAAGGAAGTATGGAAGCTATTATTTGATGGCTCAAGGAGTAGGTAAGGCGCTGGAGGAGGAGAAATGATTTTTTCATGTTGGTCAGTTAAAGTATGGTACTTATCTGAAGGCATAAAAAAGGTTCAAGAAAAATAACAGAGCACATTCAAAGGTACAGAGGGATTGGAAAGGAATCACGCGTGAAGGACAAAGATAGATTTGAGACTTAGCTATTTTCATGGTTCTGATCTATTTTTGGAGATGACGTGCAGAGCACACAAAATGGATAAAGACTTGCACATCATGCATAGGTTAGTTTGGGACAATCATCTACTAAGCTCTTTATATGGGATCAAGGTAATAATAAGATTACTACTTCCAGTTGACTATGAGAGGTCTATTGTTGAATATTCTTGCATGAGAGCCTATTATTGTAAAGTTGCATGGCTATTCTCATCATGCGACCTATTTCAGGATTAGATAAGCGGTGAAGGGAAAGTCCCCACCCTTATAAATATATTATGAATGGTGTAGAGAGTATGTGTGTATGTGTGGGTGAGATAGATATAGATGTATGCATAGTCATACTGTTAGATCTGTCATGCGCATGAGCATATGATACCATTATTGTAAGAAACTTCTATGTGTTACTATGTTTTAATATAATTGAGGGTATTGAATAAAACAAGGTGTTTAACATGGTTATAATCTGATATTGTATAGATGATTTCATGATGTTTATTGGTTGACTAACGGTACTTTAATATCTAGATCTAGGATATGTTCTATGGAATATCCGTGTTATTATGCATTAAATATTCATCATGATCCTGTCTTAGATGAGAAAATATAAGGAAGGGCCTGGTACCTTTACATGATTTGGGTGAGCACTTAGTCTAGGTTGAGTGATGTGTGAGCACACATGGGCTATTCGTGGTAGATTCTAGACTGCATCATTGGCTCCGTTGTTGGGACCTCTTTTTCAATTTTTATCAGGATGGTTCATGATGAAGATGTACCAGTTGAACCTATCAAGTGTTGAGGAGTGGATTAAAGATCTGGAAAAAGAGTACACATGGAGGTTTATCACTAGATCAGAGTTTGACTCACGTGCATGCATGGAACAAAATCTTTATGACTATTTGTATGAGAGCTTCTTTGTTATCTTTCTAGTAGAACTGTATGAGTGGCTGGGTGCTTATGTCTAAAAAAAATTAGAGGTATCACACACTTGTCTAGATGTAGGAATAATTTTAGACCCTTTATGATGTTGATCTGATTTGGACTCACACTATGGATACATGGTTCTGTGGTGTTTTGAATAGTTATATCTTGGATTACTCAATTTCCACCTATATGTGCCTAGAGGTGGCTGAATTCTAGTTTTTTGTGATATCCTAGAGGAACTTACTTTCAAGGTATTCCACTGGCGATCAATATCCTGATGGTAACCCTGAAATTGGAAGAAAACCCTATAGCTAGCTAAACCCCACTACATGTCAGGGAAGGAGCAGGATTAGTGAAAGATGTTAGACCTAGCGGAAGAAACGAAGAGAGAAGAGAGGTGGCTTACGTATAATGAGGCACATGAGAGGGAGAGAGAGAAGTAATGTGATATTACAGAGTGGATGGTGTTATGGAGAGAGATGGCTCTATGAAGGGTTTGCAGCTCACACGTGAAGTGTGGAATCAGAGCATTTGGATCTCTCCCATTTGGGAAAGCATGATGGGGAACCTTCTTTGGCCTCATGTGAAGTGCACCAGTAGAAATTACTTTGGTTGTGGGCACACATCTGAATCTGCTTGGAAACCTTTCCCTTGTGCATATTTTTCCAGTATCTAGTATGAAAAGTAGTCAACATAGTAGTTTGGGTAGTAGGAGACCAGGAGTAAGTTAGGCTGAAAGTATATCTATGGCAGGAAAAATGCATTCTTTATTGTTTCAGGGTACCTTTTCAAGCACATCATCTAAACAGAATGTGAGTGCATAAAATTTTGGACTCACTTAGGGGAGTGGTACTACCTCCTAGACGGTAGGGGTTCAGTACATTACTACTATTGGGACACATAGAAGTACCTATTCTGGTCCATTTCAAGCTATAGGTGGAGGATCAGGTGGTATAGGTAACTCTAGTTTTGGTGGATCAGGTGGTTCTAGAGGTAGAGGTAACACAAGAGGTTCTAGATCTGGTGGGCAAGGTCCACATGAGCCTCATAAAATTTACATGGAAATGTCCCTTCGAATTCCATAATACAAGGGCATACAGGATACTTTTGAACATGTACACATGTGTGAAATACTATGGCATGCAAAGGGGATCACAACGTCTAAGCCCAAAGTAAGCCAATTTACCACTATGTTACAAGGATGCACACACATTTGGTATATAAAGTTTGAACTTGATCAGACTTGCGTAGATTATAGTGCATTAAAATATTCTTTCCTTAGGGAGTTTCACATCCCTGAGTTGAAGTAGAAGAGCATTAGTGCACTCAAGGACATTAAGAAAGACACTACTAAAAGTGTTAGGGAGTATGATGCCTATTTCAAAACTCTGTTATCTAAACTTTCTTATGATATTCATGCTAGTCTGTATGCACAATGGTTTGTTGGTGGTTTGATCACATCATTTAGAAGGGCACTGTCACATAAAACATAAACTGATCTACGTGAGGCACTTGAAGCATCTTTGCACGCTGAGGCCATTGGGAGTATAAACACTAGAGTTAGCCCATTTTTTGGAGGCACAAATTGTAGCTATGGCCAAGTAGCTAGAGAAACTATTTGCAAATTTATCCCATGAGACACACATTGGGATTTCGTGTACAAATTCTTAAATATAAGGGCACACCAAGGATAGTTGTCCTCACAGGTTAGTGCGATCACTACTACTATACTATGAGGTATGTCATTTGAACCATGATGCTAGCCACTACCCATTGTTACAATGTAGGATAAGAAAGAACGTATCTTGATATTTTAATATTTTCTTGTCCATGACTCGTGATACTGAAGACTACATGCTGATAGGTCAAATCCATGATGCTATAGACATTGATGTGTGACAGATAGGGGTATCAAAGAACTCTAAAGGAAAAGGTGAGCATCATGATCACAGTCAGGTGCGCTATGAACAGAATGAAGGGTTATTTAAAGGAGGTCGTGGCAGAGATCGAGGATTCTGAGGAGGATATGGAGGTCAAGGCCATAGTGGTGGAAGGAGTGAGATTCCTCATGGAACATGTTATACTTGTTGATATCCTAACCAATAGAAGTGTGAATGTCCTCATAATATTACTTGTTCTTTCTGTGGGAAAAATCAAAACTATGAGGAATGCCCAGACTTATATGAGCATCTTAGTAAGCACCATAAACAGGAAAAGAAAGGCACATTGATAGCTAGGATAGAGTGCATTGTGGAAAATCAGTAGATGCCAAAGTTGACATTGGAACTTGAAGTATTACCTATAAATATTACTACACACTAAAGTTACACGCCCTAGAGAGGAATCACAAAAGAATTAAACTATTACCAAGTAGGAGGTTTTACATGTAAGATATCCAGACTTGGTACATCAGAAGGAGGTTTATAAAGAAACCATGGAAGTACTCAGGAACCTTCAGGGTGAAATATAGTGTTTGAGAGAGAAATCACGGAAGATGGAACAAAAGAAGGAAGTGGAGACGTTTCAGTTAGACATTAATGATCTGAAGGAAATATGAAAGATAATACGTTAGGAGAATATCATTCCATTACTAGGGAATTGGATGAAGGGGAATACTCTACGGGCAGGTATTGAGAATGGTTGGTAGATTCTGCATGCCAATCTTCCCCCTCATAGTTTGGATTATGATAAGGAGATCACTTTGAATACTATTGTGGATGGATGGATTTTGAGCAATATATTGATTGAGATAGGTTCGGAAGTCAATTTTCTAACTTTATATGCATGGTTATAGATGGGGAGACCTCCATTGCAGCCATCATCAAATGTGTTGTTCATGGCTAATTAGACTAAGGCCACTCCCATCGGGGTTTTGAAAGATGCATCAATTACTATACAAGGAGCCAATTTCACTAAGGACTTTGAGGTGTTAGCACTCATAGAAGAAGATAGCTTCCCATATTTACTTGGGTGCCCTTGGTGTTATGCACAAATAATGTTGATCTCCAGATTCAATAAGGGGTATAACATTTTTGAGAATAAGGAAGAAAGAGTTATTATCCCTTTGAGGGATGGGAAGTTTGCACCCTATGTTGAGCTCTTGAGTTAGGAAAACCTGAATAGAATCTAGGTACATGCCATTCTAGACCCATAGGTACTCAAGCCATCCAAGGAAGGGATTCTAGAGTGGAAAGATGCACAGTCAGTCAGTAATACTACAAGTTTTGCTTGTGATAATTGGGCACATGGTACTTATGATATGGTTGGGTGTGAAGGTAAGGAGTGCACCTGCAAGGAAGATAACTCTTTGTTGTGTTAGGCACATAGGTCACAATTTTGTACCTTGGTACACTAGAGAAGGAGATCCTACCACATTCTTACTTGCCATGGAGGAGAAATGGAAAATTTAGGAAGAACAAATAAATATGTTAGTATACATACTGCACGGGACAATAACGTGTTGGTGGATGGTTCATAAGGACAATCTTATGGAATGGAGGGAAATATGGATTGCTTTGACCTCTCGGTTTTCACAAAGCAATGTACCTACTAAAATCAGCACTTATCAAGGTAATGAACCTATTCAGCACCATGTTTAGCAGTGTGAGAGACTTTGGATAAAATAGGGCATGAAGCTTTACCACCTTCACTATGGGTGCATAAAATTTATTACACAGTTTCCTGGTTGTGCACATGCTTGGTATGTATATGTCTAAATCCATAGATAGAATGGGAATTAATAGGATTTGATTGCAAGAATGACTCTCAGACATTTGACTAATTTTCTATAAAGCCTACAGTGGAAGGAAGCATTGAAGGTTATAAAATGCACATAACTATGGGATATGGTGCAAAGATAGAAGAGACTCCTTAAGGAGTTATTTGGTGAGATAGAGGAACAACACATTTTAATGATAGAGGAGATATTACACTTAGCGCACTTACTTTGAGAAAGAAAAGTATAAGACTTGTTTATCACGTAGGTGATGAGGAAGTAGAAGATGTGAATATATATCATTTAGCAAGGATGCATGAGGTTTTAAATAGTGTAGATAAGACTACGCGTGTGCATACCATGAACCTATGAATAAAAAGAAAGTAAACATTGGCATAGATGTTGAACCAAGGGAGGCCATAAAAGGGGATTATTGGTCTGACTGTGAAGTGGAAAAGATCATTGAGCTACTACAATATTTTTAGGATTTATTACCAAGAGGATTACCATGATTTGCAAGGTGTGCATGAATCCTAAGGAGAAATGAAGATCAAGCTTAAGGAAGGTGTGTGTCCGTTCAAGAAGAGACCCTATAGAATGAATCCTAACCTGTGGGTAAAGGTTAAGGAAGAAATCGACAAGATGTTGAAAAAAATGGTTATCAGTATTAAGAAAGATGGAAGGATTAGAATTTGTGTGGATTATCGAGAGATGAATGCTACATGTGTCATTGATCCTTTTCCTAAACCCTTCATAGAAGAAATATTATAGGTCATTGCAGGGCATGAAATATATTCTTTTACATATAGATTCTTTGGGTATCATCAAGTTTGAATTACAGAGAAAGGTTAAGAAAAGAAAAATTTCACCACTAAATGGGGAATTTTTGCATATACTGTGATGCCCTTTGATTTGAAAAATGCACTGGCTATATTTTTGCGCATAGTTGTTCAAGCATTCCAATATTTTATTCATATTTTCTTACAGGTTTACTTAGATGACTGAACAATGTATGGATAGGTTAAGGATCATTGTGACAATTTACGCCTAATGTTTGAACTGATGTCGGTAGCTATACATATTTTTAAACATCAAGAAGTGTGTGTTTACTACACCCTTTGGAACCTTGCTAGGGCATATCATCTGCAAGGAGGGTTTGTTAGTGGATCTAGCTAAGGTTACAGTTATTGTCAGCTTAACAGAGCCTACAAGTCAGAGTGAGGTGTGTAGATTCTTGGGTCACATAGGATATTACAGAATGTTTATTAAAGGGTATGCTAAGATTTCCGCACCATTACAAGATTTACTTAAAGGAAAAGGGATCATTTTATTGTGGAGAACTGCAACAACATGCGTTTGAGACACTCAAAGAAAGACTTACAACAACACCTATTCTGTGCTTTCCCTCATGCGGCATCAACCGTTTCATGTACATGTGGATGCCTCTGACCTGGCCATTGCCACAATGTTAGCTCAACTTGGAGAAGGTATTGTAGATCATCCCATTTTTTTTTCTATTATAAAGTTCACTCCTGCAGAACAAAACTATATAACAACAGAGTGTGAGGCCTTGTAAATAATCTATACACTGCATAAATTCAGATAATATTTGTTAGCAACACATTTTTTGTTTTATACTGATCATATGACATTAAAATACTTGGTAAACAAGCCCATTTTACAGGGGTGCATATGCCGTTGGTTGCTCTTATTCTAGGAATTTGACTTCACAGTTGTAGTCAAACTAGCTAAAAGTAATTCTAGCCCAGGTCATTTATCACAGATACCATTCTGGATGCACAGTTGTACAAGTTACAATGCACACCTTCAGAGTTAGATGAAATTTCTATATTCCTAGGTATAGGTATGGTACCAGAAGGTATGAAAGCCTTGGAAAAGAAACAACTTGCAATTTTCTCAACACCCTTTATGTTGATCAGTGGTGATTTATACAAACTAGGTAGAGATGAAGTACTACGCAGGTGTGTACTAGAGCATGAGTACATATATATTATGGAAGAGGCTCATGGTGGTATTGGAGGTGGGAACTATGCAGGTGATGCTACTTCATGTAAGATTTTACTCATTGGATTATGGTGGGAGACCCTGTATAAAGATTGTAAGGCATATTATAAGGCGTGTGATCATTATCAGTGCCTTGGAAAAATAGGACAACGAGATGAGATGCCACTAAGTCCTATTCCTAGTGCAGAACCATTTGAGAAATGGGCTATAGACTTTGTGGGTCCTATTTCACTAGCCGCGTATAGAACTGGATCATTCTACATCATTACTTGCATGGATTATCTGACAAGGTGGGTAGAAGTAGCCTCTACCAAGGACTATACAACAACTACAACTATATTTCTATGGGAAAATGTTCCTACAAGGTATGGATTCCCATTAAGTCTAACAAGTGACAGGGATACACATTTTTTGAATGAGATAATTTGGATACTGCTGGATGAATTTATGATTGCACACCATAAGACTACACCATATCATCCTTAGGAAAATGGAATTGCTGGGGATTTTAAAAAAATTTGATTCGTACATTGAAAAAGATATGTGATGTTGGGAGGCAAGATTGGGATGATAAAGTTTCTGCAGTACTATGGGCGTATAGAACAACATACAAGAATTTTAACAAGGCCACACCTTTTTAGTTGGTGTTTGGCGTAGAAGTAGTTATTCCCATGGAATTCATGTTACCTTATTTGTGCATCGTGTGTGCTAGAGGTTTAGTTGATGAGTAGGAATTGGATGAAATTATTAATCAATTGATACACTTGCATGAGAGGCAAGCCATAGCACATTGGAGTCAAAAGCAAGAAAACGTTAGTCATAAAGCATGACACGATAGAAACATCAGGGATAAGAAGCTCAAGGTTGGATAGATGGTACTACTTTATGATTCAAATTTTTTGCACCATCCAGGAAAGCTTAAAGTGCATTGGTTGGGACTGTATTTTATTACTCACATTCTTGAATTAGATGCATGTCAGTTAGCAACACTTGATGCAATACGGTTACCAGGATACTTCAATGGAAGTATGTTGAAGCCCTATTATAAATAATTCTTCTTGGTGTTTGTAATAAGACAATATTTCCATTTAGAATAGGTTTCCCTTTATGCATTTTATTTAATGTATTTCCTTCATCGCCGCTATGCTTTTTCAATTTAGTTTGGCGTTCTGTGTAATAAGCACATTCGCACGCTGGAAGCTAACTACTATTTGAATATTTTTTATGCACAGAGGACTGCACATACCATTAGTGTGGGGTGGTTACTGATATCTAGGTATTGGTGTTGGTATTAGAATTGTTAGAAAATAGATTGCTTCTAGAAAATATGGTCATAGATGGAGATAAATGAAGGAACAATATAACATGAGGTAAATGGAGGCCATGAAGAATACTAGTGGAAGGCTCAATGAAGAGGTACTCAGGTGCATGGGAGTGTGCTGAGGGGAAGTTTGTGGCTAAAAGGTAGGAAGGCACGCTAGAATGTTATAGCTTGGGCGTGAAGATGTACTGCGTGGAAAGAAATGAAATGGTCAATTAATGAGAGGATTGTTGGTAGGTGAAGTAGAAATAAATACACTAACTTTTTGAAAATATATATAAGGATGGGATGTGAGTTCATTTTTACCATTGTCATTGCGATAATTTGAAAGAGCCAAGTGTGACCGAGCTGTGAGAAGAGTATTTAGACGTAAAGAGTGTGAAACGAGACATGATGATTAGATTTGTGTGCAGAAGAAGAATGCGCCCCCATTTGCGAAGGGTTTGAGTAAAGAAAAGTGTTACAAAAGAGTTAGGTTGCATAGATTTAAGTTAGGGTTTGGGTTTGGACGTTACATAAGATAGAAGGTGAGCATTTGAAGTTATAAAATTTCAAGTTATAGATGGCACCAAAGAAATCACCTACCAAGGAGCTAAGGGAAAGAATAAAGTGGAAGTAGAGGTTGAAATTACTCCTAAGAGTAATTTCTCAGAAATTCAATTCCTAGAATGTGTAATAGTGGGACAAGAATTGGAGTCTCACATCCAGAGGTGGAAAATTAGTGATTACAACACTCACACATCGGAGAACAAAAAGGATTTGGATGTGCTATTGTGTACAAAGACAAAAAAGCACACAGTAGAAGACATGCTAGTATTTGATGACACAGGAGAAAATTTATTGAAGCAAATTGGGGTTTACCGGTTGTACGAGATCCCATACTTCGGAAAGTATGAAAATTTGTACCAGTGGTTGATGAGAAGGATACATGAATATTTCTTCTATTTCACAGGATGAAGGGTAAGGATTACTGCAACATTAATTTCAACATTGACATGATTAAAGGGCATAGGAGTAGATCTGGACAGTGACTTGATAGATAAAGAAACAATCTTGGAGATAAGGAAAGAGTTAGGGTATACCAAGGGTCTGTGCGGTATGGATATAGATAAGTTAGAGAAGTACCCAATGGTACAATTAGCTGCATACCTGGTGAAAAAATTGAATGATCAAGAGAGGTGGTCAGCGATGAACACAATGTGGGTCCATGTTGTAAAGAAAATGTCTCAGGGAGTTAGCTACAACATTTCAAGCTATATTTCAAAGACCATAGTTGAGGATGCACGCACCTGCGAGAGGATTAGTTTCAGCATGATCCTATTATCCTTGGTATTTATGTAGATTGGAGTACCCAATGGGCCAAAGGAGAAAATATGGGAGTACCCCATAGAGAATAAGTCACTAGTAGAAAGATTTGACAAATAATTGTGCGGTAGGTCAATGAGTGGACCTTTTAAGAAAAGGGCAGAGATGTGGTATGACAGGATTCACACGACATTCGAGGAAGAGTGGCGCATTCCTAAGGAGTTGCCTTTAGTGGTGGGCAAGGTAGTGTAGTTAGAAGTGTACCAACACTTCAACATAACATGCTTTGTAATGAAAGATGGAACTTGGAGCCCCTGGTGTAAACTGACATATGCCTTCATAGCGCACTACTTCCATGCATCAATCCACCATTTTTTTGATGTGCGTCATTTGAACTTCATTACAGACAAGGTAGATTGCAACTACCATACCCTGAGGAAGACCTATGTATACCCAGGATGGACTGCCTATATTGAGAGGCTAATTTTGGATATGATAAGCATGAAACCTGCGAGTTTGGCGATCAGAGAAAGTGGAGCCGTGCTTGTGTACCTTCATCTTAAGCCTAAGTTGGAGAGTAATAAGTATGTAGAGAATGAATTCACACTCCCAGGACCACCAAAGGGTAAGCATACAATGGAGAATGTATCGACTCCATAGCTTGCAGATACTATAGTGGTGAATGAAGAGGAGGATGAACGAGAAGATAATGGTGGCTTGGAGCATAGAGGATGAAGGCAACCTACAGATAGGGTAGGAGCTGAGCGAACGACTACTCCACCCAGGTATAGGAAGAAGGTGATGAAGACTTGGGTGCAGTCCAAGGAGAGCATCATTTTAAAAGGTTATTTAGGAAAACTAGAACCCAAGGTTCTACTCCATAATTAGTTCACAAGTCACCACAAATCTCCCCTCAGAAGGAGACAATTGGGAGAAAAAGGAGGAAATCAAGATTGGGCAAGGAGGTGGAGGATTCTACATAAAGTGTGCCTGAATCCCGTACACTTCCAGAGGACGTGGAATAGCCACGAGAGGAAGAAATGAAAGATGAACCTGTGAATAATAGAGAAGAAGGGGTAGAGGAAGGAGAATTAGGACTGAATAATGCTAAGGAAATTAAAGATCTAACTCCAAATGTTGACACTCTAGTTCCTAAGGGGCCAATAACTAGAAGAAAAATTAGGGACTATACTACACTGGTCATGGGATACACTGAAGACACAATTAAAATTGTCCGCACCCATTTTCAAATCACAGTGACCCCTAAGGAGTTATATGGATGGGAGATGATGGATGAAGATATGGCCACCATGCACACAAGGAAGAAATTTTATTGGTCCATGCACACACACATGGAAGAACCATAATTCAATGTATGTGAAGATTCATGTGTATCAAGAAGGTTAAAGAAGACACCTAAAGACAAACACATAATAGTAAAGCATACTGTTATGTCAAATGAACAAGTAAGTAAGATATCGACATAATTGGAAAGGAGGAATATGGATAAAGATAAAAAAATTAGGGCACTAAGGTAAGAATTCAAAGCCAAAGATGTAGAAATAGTGCACCTAAAGAAAGAGAAGGACTTGGACCAGAAGAAAAATAATGCATTTATCATCATGGTAGAGGAAATTGGAGACCATGTCCTGAAGGAAAGACCACGCTTGGAATCCAAGTTACAGGAAAAGTTTCCTTCAGCAATGCATTATGTACATGCCTTAGTGGATTTGGTGCTTGACGATGGACCTATGCACATGCCAACACTAAAGGATCCTGAGCAATAAGTAGAGCGAGCAAAGGATTCCGTGATAAAGAAGATTTCATCTTATGAGGCCTTGCTCCAAACCTTGCAAGAAGAGCTGAGGAAAGAAGACCAGGCATTGAATATTTCTATATCTCCAAAGACATTCACAAGGATAAGGACCATGATAGAGGAAAATGAATTCCTAAAGGCGATGAAGGATGAGACACTAGGGCACGTGGAGAGCTTGACATTGTTAAAGTAAAAGCGCGAGGCCCTTGTAGTAGCACAGGAACCACATAAAGAAAGGTTCGACAAACTTAGAAAAATTATAGCGCATAAAATGGATCTACTAGAAGGGAGAATGGCTGCAATGTTCAACATTGTTTTGGTCTTGAATAATGAGAAGGGAGATATTGTGTAAGATGATTTGGAGTCAATTGCAGTAGATATTCCATAAAAAGTAAAGGTCACATTGAATGAGTGACATACATTAGAGGCATAAATAAAATAAGAGTATCCAAAGTTGATTATGTCGGTTGAAGTAGAGGATGTTGTAGAGTAAATTAATTATTTTATACATCAAACTATTTACATTCTTCCATTCATATTATTTAATTCATTAAACATTCAGAGGAAACCATTTTCGGGGCGGAAATGTGGTTAGTGTGGGTTAATGTTGGTCAGTCAAAGTATGGTACTTAGTAGAAGGCATACAAAAGGTTCATGAAAAATAATAGAGTGTGTTTAAAGCCATGGAAGGATCAGGAAGGAATTGCGCGTGATGGAACAAAGATAGATTTGAGACTTAGCTATTTTCATGGTTCTGATCTATTTTTGGAGATGACGTGCAGAGCACACAAAATGGATAAAGACTTGCACATCATGCATAGGCTATTTTGGGAGGAGCATCTACTAATAACTTTACATGGGATCAATCTAATAATAAGATTACTACTTCCAGTTGACTATGAGAGGTCTATTGTTGAATATTATTGCATGAGAGCCTATTATTGTAAAGGTGCATGGCTATTCGTAGCATGCGACCTATTTCAGGATTAGATAAGCGGTGAAGGGAAAGTCCCCACCCTTATAAATATAGTATGAATGGTGTAGAGAGTATGTGTGTATGTGTGGGTGAGATAGATATAGATGTATGCATAATCATACTGTTAGATCTGTCATGCGCATGAGCATATGATACCATTATTGTAAGAATCTTTTGTGTGTTACTATGTTTTAATATAATTGAGGGTATTGACTAAAACAAGGTGTTTAACATGATTATAATCTGATATTGCATAGATGATTTCATGATGTTTATTGGTTGACTCACGGTTCTTTAAGATCTAGATCTAGGATATGTTCTGTGGGGTATCTATGTTATTATGCATTAAATCTTCATCGTGATCCCATCCTGCATGAGAAAATCTAAGGATGGGCCTAGTACCTTTACGAGCTTCAGGTGAGTGCTCAATATAGGCTGAGTGATCTTCCAGTGTGCCTAGGTTATTCTTAGTAAATTCTAGGCTGCATCATGTCACCATAAGGTATGAAGTACTACTCAGCTTTATGTTTTAAGTTTACTTGTTCAAACAATACAGTTGAGTATGAAGCTTTGATACATAGATTGAATTGGGAAAGAAAAAGGGGTATAAAAAATTGCAACTATTTGGGGATAGTGAGTTAATTATCAACTAGGTTAGAGGACAATATGCTACTAAGAATGATCTACTCAAAGCCTACAAGCATTGGGTATAGGATCAAATCAATGATTTTGAAGAATTAAATATTCAAGCCAGACCGAGGAAGAAGAATGAGGTTACAGATAGGATTGCAACAATTAGAGAAACATTTTATGTTGTAGACATTATTAAAAGAGATAAAGCATAGCCACATATTCATATGATTGTGAGGCCAGTTGTTCCAGAAAATAACATGAACTGGTAGGTATTTGATAATGATCAATAGATCATTAATTTCTTGTAGTAGGAGGTTGAGTTCACAGTTAAAAATCAAGATAAATTAGAGCAACAATATGGGGATCAAGTAGTACAGCTGAGGACAAATAAGCTACCAAAGGGCCTAGTGACTCTTGAATCAATTTTCAATCATAATGATTAGTTCCAGAGGGAAAGAACAAACATTCATGTCAAAGAAGAGGATTCAGATCCAATTTCAGTTGGAGAAGGAAAAATACTTCAAATTGGCAAGGTAAGCACTAAACGAGAAATATATGAATTTATACAACTTTTCCAAGAATTTCTAGATGTATTTTCTTGGAGTTATGAATATTTGAGAGGGTTTAATCCAAAATTGGCACAACACACCATTAAGCTAGATTTGGGAGCTAAACCCATCAGGAAGAAGTAAATTCCATTCAATCCTCATATCAAGCCTCTTATGAAAAGATAACTGAACAAAATCATTGAAGAAACCATCATCTTTCTAATCAAGCACTCTTCATGGGTAGTAAATTTGGTGTCGGTTAGGAAAAGGAATGGCAAAATCAATTTTGTTGGGAATTCGAGATTACGGAATAATGATTTAATAATAAACAAAATCATGCACACAGGATGTAGTGGAAATAAACTAGAACAATCCAAATCAAAACAAAGTACACACACATATGTGTGGATTTAGAGATCTCATATATATAATACAACAAGAGACTTAAATAAGGTATAACCTCTCTCAAAAATGGATCCATGAGTACACTACACTTCCTTCCATAGAGAAAATTCTCTATGGATCAGACCTCTTGTTATAAACTGTCATTGTACACCAAGAAGTAAGTTGTCTCTCCATCACTGCAAAGGTTCTCATTTTAGATCTCCATAGATCTATAATTCAATATGATGGATATACAATACAAGACTCTAGATCTATAATACAAGCTATAACAAGAAGAAACTCTAAATACTATGGTGAACAATAAGGAAATGACCAATTCAAGACCTATTATTTCCTTCTATCCTTCACTATCTTCATGTAAGTGGGAATTAAGCACATATCCTTCTCTTAATTATAGGAAGATATAGTCATTTATAAACTTAGAACTTAGCCATCAAACATCCAATAAATCTACTTTAATGCTAAGCCACTTTCTCAAACAGATAACCGGACGATTACCCTAACCGATGGATATGGGCTATTCAAAATGGATGACCAATAAGATAGTTGCTTCTGTATCTATAACCTGATATTACTTAAATATTCTCTCTCAAGAACTGATAAAATCCTACAAAATTCATCTCTACTCCATAGGAAAATCCTACAGATTCACCAAATCATGGTGAGAAGATGACCAATGTTCACTAAAGTGGGGCATATGCTTAGGAGATTTTTGGAGTTTCCAAAGGGTGATTTGAATCTGATCAAAAATAGTGCATATTTTATATTATCCAAGAACACACCAAGTCATGAAGTGTTACAAGATGCAGGAGATCTTTGAATATGACACATCGTGTCTAACACATTATGAAGGAAGGGTTGGAAATTGATCAAGAAAGGGTAGAAGACATTTGAACATTGTCATTTCCAAGTCACAAGAAGTCTCTCCAAATATTTTTGGGGAAAATTAAATTTGTAGGGGGTTTGTTCCTAACTTTTCCCATCTTGTCAAGCCACTAATGATGATGCTGAATAATACCATGATTTTCATATGGACTACCGAAGGAAAAGAAATATTTGAAGTCCATAAACCAGGCCATTACACGGGCTCCAACCCTCATAAATCCATATTTCTTGAAGGACTTAATTTTATACACTTTTGGAGGCATGGATGAAATATTTTCCATACTAGTACAACCAAATCAAGAAGGACTTGAGCAACCTATCGCATTCTTCAACCAAAGCCTTCAGGATTATGAGGTGAGATATTCATTCATTGAGAAGCATGTCCTTACTATGATTAAAAGTCTAAAGAAATTCAGACATCTAGTGTCAAATAATAGAATTCGTTGATTAGTTTCACATGATGGTGTAAAAGATTATCTTTTCAATAAGGACCTTAATAAAAAGATAGCTGGTTGAATAAGCAAGGTCATGGAATATGATATTGATATAAATGTGACCAAATTAGTTAGAGGGAAAGGGTTGTGTGACCAACTAGCTTCTAACCAACATGCTAAATGAAGAGATCAGGCATAAGCTGTTATGGTGTTACAAGATGATCAATAACAAACTACAGGTGGTATACCCATTCCATGTTAGACTCGGGATATTGTACATTTCCTTCAAGTAGGTCAAAGTCCTCAAATATTGAGTAAGTCCAAAAGGAGGAATTTTAGACTTCATTGCATCCCATATGTACTTATAGACAATATTTTTTTCAGAAGGGATGTGAATGGTGTCCTCCTAAGGTGCATCAAGATAGATCAGATAGATAGGGTATTGCACAAGTTTCATGATGGAGAGGAAGGTGGTCATTTTTTTTGAAGAGAAATAACTAGTAGAATCATGAGGGTTGGTTATTACTGGCCCAATATTTTCAATGATTACTACTCATGGATCAAGAAATGCAAGAAGTGTTCCTTCTTCATAAGTAAGGAGAATCTAACAGCCCTCCCACTCCATCCTATATCATTTTAGAAACCTTTCATGTGACAGGGGGCTTGATTTTATTGGAATGATCAATCTAAGTTCTAGCCTAGGTCATAAATGGATTCTTATAGCCATGGAATACTTCACTATGTGGACCGAAGCAATTACACTTAAAGAAGAAAATGAAGCTAGCATTCTGGATTTCTACGAAGATATTGCAACAAGGTTTGGTGTTCCTTCAACTATAAAATCAGATAATGCCTAATTTTTCATTAGAACAAAGATATCTAATTGGGTTGTTAGAAATATAATTTATTTAAGAACTTCTTCTAACTACTACCCCCAGGGTAATGGACAAGAAAATTCTATGAATAAGAAATTGTCTGAGGATCATAAGAAGAGCCTAGATGAGAATCAGAGGACTTGGCATACCAAATTGAAATCATCCTTTTTGGATGATATAATCGCTCCCAAGAAATAAACTGGTTATTCTCCTTTCAAGTTTGTTTATGGAAGGGAAGAAAGGTTGTCAATATCCCTTTAATTACCATCCTTGGAGATTATCAAGCAACAAGAGTTGTTTGAGTTTCTAGTTATGGGATTCAGGTATGTAGAGCTCATGGAGCTAGAAGAGATAACAAACTAGGCCATGAAAACAATGGAGAAAGACCAAGCTCAAATCAAGATGAGTTTCGACAGAAAGGCCAAAGGTAGAAATTTTCAATAAGGAGACATGGTTTTGAAATGGGATGCAGAAACAACCAAACTAGGGTGGCACTTCAAGTTTAATGCAATATGGAGTACACCTTACTTGATTTCATGATGCAAAGAGAACAATGCTTTCTGATTAACAAATTTGGATGGGGAAGAATTGTAGATCCTAGTTAATGGCATCTATCTCAAACATTATTATTGATGGGAGTATCTTTCTTGTACATATTATCTTAGATTTTTTAATTCCTCCAAGTGCTTGCAGCACATTATTCTGTTGTAGCTAGGTTTTCTTTCAGATAAGTTCTTGTGAACTCTATGCATGTTCCATTTGGGATATGTATGATTTTTTTATTTTTACATGGTTGTGATTTGTCTTTGTTGCACATTCCAGTTTTAGGAAAGATCCTATATGAAGTAATGTCTCAGCAATTTTCCAGAGAAATAAGAGGTTTCAGACGTCAAACCAGTTTCAGCAATCAGAGTGACTCCATGCCCAATGGATGTAAAATAATTGGTCTTTTAGATCTAGCAAGAAGATCACCCTACAAGTTGCCATTAGTATCCATTTTTGCACCCCTTTGTAAAATGGATCAACCTACAAGTTTGCGTATTGATAATTAATGGGAGTAATTTACAAGGTATCTTGCTGTGAGATTTTAAGCCATGATGAAAGTCTAGAATAGGATTTGTTCTAATGATTGAGCTACAAAAATGTACATATTTTCACCCGCTTATCACGCATCAAAACCTATTCTAACATGAAACAACCACTTCTTCCTATCATGCGTCAAAACCTCTCTTGTCACGTGACAACTGATTCTTCTTTTCACTTGTCAATGCCTATCTTGTCACGTTACAACTACTTCTTCCTATCACGTGTCAACATCCTTTTCCTTTCACATGACAACTAGTTCTTCCTATCACATGTTAATTCCTCTCTTGTCACTCAAAAACTACTTCTTCCTATTGCACGTCAATGCCTCTCTTGTTGCGTGACAACCAATTCTTCATGTTGCACGTCAACTCCTCTTTTTTCATGTAAAAGATAATTTTTCCTATCACGTGTCAACGTCCTCTTCTTGTGGCACAAAAATTGATTCTTTTTGATGCGCGTCAGTTGTGCGATAAGTATTTCCCTTGCTGGTGGTGAATATTCCCTTCTTGTCATGCGTCACCTAGTGGTTTCCATGAGGAAGCAACAAAGAGTTTCAGATATGGCTAAACATTAATGACACTGTACAAGGTAGCTCAACAACCATATTAATGAGGTATGCCACCCATGTTTGCTGTGCAAGAAAAGTACCATTGGAAAGTGAACCAACATGGTCACCCATACCTTCGTGTACGAAATTAATGAAGGATGTTGGTTGGTAGCTCTTTTTATCTATATATATGTAAATTCCCCTCATTTGAACTAGAGAGATTTCAAAAAATTTAAAGGAACTCTTCCAAAATTGTTCCAGCACTTTTGTGAGTTGCAAGCCTCAAATTTATGCATTTTGTGAAGGATTCTTGCCTTGTTCTTATATTGTAATGAATTGTGCATCATTTTAAGGAATAAAAGTAGAGTTTTGTGGCTTTTCTTTCCCTAGCTTGATTTATATTACATTTCTTTCCTTCTTTTATATTTTTCTAGCTATATTGTGCATACTATGTTCCTTTATGGATTTTTTTGTGCTCCATGAGATTGGAGGTTTGAATGTATTTTGGGACTGTGGCACTAGTTTTTCCCTCTTCTTCCCCATTTTTCCTCCACTTTCACTCACTAGGAATCTCTCTAGCCTTGTTTTGGTGCTATCGCCTCTCTTAGTTTAGGATTTACATTTATGTATTTCTCTCCGGTCCCTTGGAATTGATAGTTTAGGAGTAGGTTAGCATTAGAATAGGTTAAGAACCAACCTTATTTAGAGGTTTTCCTTAATTTTAAGGGTCCCACACCTTGATACAATCGTATGTTAGTCAAAATTAGGGTTTTGTAATTTGTAAAATCCTAGGGTGCTACTTTTCTGACATAACAATACCGTCATATTTCTAGTTTTTGGTTTGGAGGAAAATGTGTTTTTGGAGGCATGTGCGACTAAAAAGAGTCAAAATGTGCTTTTTAGAAAAGCACATTGGGAGGTGTGAACTAGATTTTGGAAAGCCAAGTGGCTATTTGAAAAAGGTGAGATATTTTTTTTAAAAGTCAAACTCTCATTAGAAAGTCAATAAGAGGATTGAATTAACCTAAAAAAAGTTAATTTTTAGGGAAATAAGCTTATAGAAGCTGATTAGAGAGGGATTAGTAGATTTAGGGGGTTTAGAAGAGGTTAGAAAGGGTGATTTACTAGCATAGTGTAGTAAATTTACACGAGACTAGAATAGCTAGTATGATCTTAGTGATAAGATCATGTGGACCAAATTATAGGTGTCTACAAAAACCACTTTCCATACAATATAAATTCTCAAAAGAAAATATTTAGATTAAAAATAAAAAAAAATATTAATGGGTATTTCTTTTTTCAAAATTTATAGTATTTATATGAGTGTTGTACACCTCTCAACTTAGAGTGCACAATCACTGGCTCATCTCCCTTATTCATTGTATCTTAGAGTTAAGTTTTGTTTTTTTTGTTTAGTACATCAAATTTTTAGTACATGTGGGACCCTCCTTCAAGTAGATTGAAGCTCCCACCCCAAATTTTATTGAATCTATATTTCTCAAGCACACACTCTATGAGTTATTCAAAGGTCTAAGATTTCTTTTGTTGGTGTTTGGACTCTCTTCAAAGATCTTTCTTTATTTAAGTGGCCTAATGTGATTTTCTACCTCTAAGTCATTTTTGCAAGATAGATACACCTCTCAGAAGCATAAGAGACCTTATATAAGTGATAATGGTGACCCTATTTCTCTCAAGTTAAACTATGCTATATAGGCATGCTTTTGCTAAGTATGACTAGGTTTGGAGCAGTTATGTTTTTAAGACTCAAAGCATTCAACTCTTAAGTAAGATGATGTGAAATGATCTTGTAATGGGTCATTAAGTGTTATATTCTTCTACAGGAGAAAAATAACTTGTTGAGATCTCTCAAGTGAAATGGTGAAGTATGGATTACTTCCAAAATGTTCTTTTTCCTGATTTTGTTAAGAAATCACACTGTTATGTATGTGGTTACTCGAAAGATTCATGTTCAGAGAAGTATGACCTCAAAGAACCCTTAATATTCATGATGTTGATGGAAATTTTATATTTCAGAGGTGGAAATGATGACAAGTTTGAGTGAAGAATTGTTGTGATGTTGAAAATATTAAAGAAGAATACTGAACTCCAACATGCAAGTACGAACAAATAGTGGATATGGTTTCTTTGTCTATAAATCATTCTTGAGCATTGTACTAAGGTTATTTCATATTTTTATCTCTACATGTCATTTGGATTGCTATCCCAAGACCTCAAAAGCATTTCCTTACTCAAATCCATTATACTGTCACAATTCCGAATCTTTGTACACTACATTTTTTGTTTCTGGGAGCATATGGAACATCTTCAAGTTGTCAAATCAATTAGAGAATATGAAGGAGGTTTCAACCAAGCATCAAAATTTGGAAAGTTCAATTTTTATCAAGAAATCATTGAGAAATCTAATTTTATGTACTTTTGGGTGTGCTCTGACATTGAAGCCCCGATTCTAGGGTGAGTAACACAAAATATTCGTATCTATCAAAATAATTGATGGAAAATATAATTTTTGGAGGTTATCTCTGTTTGTGCCACATGATTCATTTACAAAAATAATTTTTCATTTTCATTGAGTATCATTTGAAAATTTAGTGACATTGTTTTTGGAACTCTATGAAAACAACAACAGCGACTGTGTTTGAGGTTTCTAACAGTAATTTATTGCAAATTTGGAACTGGAAGCTCCTCCAATACTCATTAAACTAATCCATGGCTCAATCAATCTAAAATAACCTTTGTAATGTTGTGAAAGTCAATTTCTTCTGTGTGACAGTAGTGAACTAGTTGTTAGTTTTATGATTCTCTGTACAAAAACATCTTTCAAATGAAATTTTGGTAAGAAGGATGAATCAAATGCTCTTTTCAGGCTTTGAAAAGATAAGGAATGACTCAAGGCTCATAAATATCATGTTTTGAATGCACAATTTTCATTTTAACAACCTAAAACTCTATAAATTGGTCAACTTGCAGGGTGTCTTCATATTGTGTTTCTCTAGCTCGAAGTTGTGTGAATTTTGGAGAAGATGAGGAGTTTTCAACCATTACAAACTCATGAAACTCCCTCTTAGATCGAATGAGATGACCAAAAGATAGTTGTTTGTATTGTTCATACAAGGGGTGAAATCATAGTTTCTTTTGAAATTCAAGGTGATAAATGAAGGCTTATTGCTACCAATTGGAGTTCAAATTTTGGTGTGGAATTTGAAAAGGTTTTGTGTAAGACACAAAAAATAGATGGATAAAAAATTCTAAGTGTACATGATTTTGAGAATAAGGAATGTGATATGAGCTAGTTGAATAAAAAAGTGAATTGTCAAGTTGAATGATAAGTGAACAGACATGAGAAGGTGGAAGGTCATGAAGGTGAGTGATGATAGTTGATGAAAAACCCCTACTCTTCTATTGGAAAGGAACAAAACGAAACCACCCTGGAAGTCTTTTCGAGTCATTAGGAAATTAAGATGATGTGTTGGTTGATGATATTTGTAAATTCCCCTCATTTCATGAGAAATTCAAAAAATTTAAAGGAAGAAAATTGTTCTAGCACTTTTATGAGCTGCAAGCCTCAAACAAACGTCTGCATTTGTGAAGCAATAAGCTTTGCTTATATTGTAATGAAATAAAAGTAGAGTTTTGGGCTTTTCTTTCCCTAGCTTGTATATTGCATTTAAACCTAGTATGTAGTGGGGTATTGAATAGATGACCTTTATAGAATAAACCACCCATGTTTACTTCAGTTCGCCCTGATAAGTGGGAACAGACTTGATGACAAACAGAAGAGGAGATTGATTTCCACTGAAAGCTTCCTCACTTTTCACTATCATATGAATGCTCAAAAATCTGAACAAAGCATAGTTTATGTTAATCACCTTGATCTTAGTTATTTTGACATGGTATGTATTTCTTTTTCTCCTCCAAATTCCCTAATGGTATTGATATGATATGTTTTATGTGGCAGAGTTAGAATAGGTGTATAGCAAACTTGCAGCTTGGATTCCTGCTTTACCCCAACTTCAATTGTTAAGCTATCTCTTTGCTTGCCTTGTGGCAACAACATACTCAGAAGGGTTCTGTAGTCATGAGTTGTCCCACCTATAGTGTAAATATTGTTTCCTCCTGTTGTCATCCAGCCATGTCTAAATCTACATGCTAAAGTGGTGTCATGATCCACTGTAGGAAAAAACTGTTCCCCATGGTCCCTCTCAAATACTGAAGGATCCACTTTACTGATTCCAATGCTCTATACCTGGATCAAATATACTCACAGCTCCCACTGCATGGGAAATATCAGGTCTAGTGCACACTAGCATTTAAAACTACCAACTACTGATGAGTAAGGTTTGGACATCTGGTGTATTTCCTGCTCTTTTGGGACACTGTCCTTTGATAACTTAAAATGGCTTACCAAAAGTCCCAACCGATTTAGCATCTTACATGTTAAGTATCCAATAAATGTGTTTCCTGAGATAAATTGCCATTCCTTCCTAGAGTTATCCTCATTCACCCCCAAATCCTTCATATCAAAGGATTCACTTAGCTGTTTCTTGAGTACTTTTATTTCCTTCATGTCTTTACCTGCAACCAACATGTCATCAACATACAAACATAGGATAATAAACTTCCATCCTCACTACACAGCAATGGTTAGAATGACATCTAATATAACCTTGCTCCATCATGAAGCTATCAAAATTCTTATACCATTGATGTGGAGCATGTTTCAAGCCATACAATCTCTTCTTCAGTTTACACACCATCCACCTTTGACATAGCACTTTGGTTTCTACATATTAATTCCTCCTCCAAATCACCATGGAGAAAAGTTAGTCTTTACAATAACCGTTCAAGTGCAAGTCTTCTGCTTGCCACTATTCCACAGAAAAAATAGAAGTATTTTTACTATAGGAGAAAATATTCATCACTATACCTATGTTTCTGTGTAAATTGACCACCAACCATTATATCCTTTCTTTCCTCCTTATTCTTTTTAACTCTGTACACCCACTTGTTCTGCAATGCTCTTTTTCCTTCTGGTAGTTAACCAAATCCCAAGTGTGGTTCTACATGAAAGACCTCCTCATGGCTTGCTCCCACTTTTACTAGCATCTACCTACATTTCTTCATCAAATACTCTTTGGCTCTCCACTATCAATGAGTAATAAATAATAAAGAGAAGGAGAAAAACGTTCAGGTTCTTTTCTTACCCTAGAAGATCTCCTCACTAAGGAGTTTGGGGTTCCTATTGAGTCGGTTCTTGAACTGATTCATGGGTCACTTCTCTGGAAGATCCTCTACCACTGCATATTCTTTCTTGGATTCTTCCTATTTTCCTGCAACTGTTGCTTATACATGACTTTCTCATTAAAGACCACATCCCTAGACCGAATGATTTTCTTGTCCTTAATACTCCAACATTTAAATCCAAAGTCATCACCACCATAACCAATGAAAGTAAATTTTTCTAATTTAGCATCTAGCTTGGTCCTATCATACTTGTTTATATGAACAAACACCTCACATCCAAAGACTCTAAGAAATGAATAATCATTTCTTACTAGACCAAACCTCCTTAGTTATGCCTCCATCTAAGGCACTTGAGGGTCCTCTGTTTATCAAGTACATAGTTGTGCTCACCGCTTCTGTAAAAAAAAGAGGCAGTCCTGCATGTAACCTCATGCTCCTAACACGTTCCATTATTGTTCTGTTCATCCTTTCTGATACCCCATTCTGTGCGGATTTCCTGGAACCATCTTTTACCTGTGGATTCCATTCTTAGAAAGTAATCATTAAATTCATTGAAATACTCCCCTCCACTATCCCTGAGACATTTTAGCTTAAGACATGTTTCATTCTCTACCAAGGCTCCATTTAACAAAAGTGTCAAATACATCAAATTTGTTTCTAATACAATAAACCCAAACTTTCCTTGTTGCATCATCAATAAAAGTAAATATAATAACTTGAACCCCCAAGAGATGATACCTGAGCCAGCCCCCACACATCAGAATGTACCAGCTCTCTGCTTACTCTCTTTCTTCGTAGGTCCAACACTTGAGAAACCTTACTCACTTCTGTTTCCCATATATGTAGTTCTCACAGAAATCCAAACCTTTTTCTGTATATCCAGGAAAATTCTTCTTTATGATGTTCATGCCCTTATGGCTCATATGACCAAGCCTATAGTGCCATAATGTTGTATTTGCATCTGAAGCCATAAGATTACAATCATTAGTACTATCAATGGTTAAATACAAGGTTCCAACCTTCTTACCTATTTTTGGTAACCTTCCAAGAGTTAGCTGTAAATATCACAGTATAACCATCACTTCCTAATTGCCCTGCCGATATCAAATTTCTCCTTAATGTAGGTACATGTCTTCCTTCAATAGCCATGTGTTCCCATTCTGCATCTTAACCTGAACAGAACCTTTTCCAACTATATTGCAAGGCTCATACTCACCAAGAAAACCATGCCCAAAATCCCCTTGAACATAATCAACAAAATAATGCCTATGTGGAGTAGCATGAAAAGAAGCCCCTGAATCTAAAACCCAAGATTCAGTAATATTATGCAAAGAAAGAATCAAAGCATCCTGGCATACATTACTGATGCCACATTTTCCTCCTTGTTTTCTTCCTGTTGTTTCTTCTTGTCTCAAAGTCCCAACAATCCTTCTTTGCATGCCCAGACTTTCCACAGTTCCAACATACAATCTTTCTCATTTTGACCTTGCCCGATCTTTCGATTTTCCAATGTCTCCCTCTAGTTTCCACTGTCAAAAAATTCCCTAATGTAGAAGATTCCCTATGATTTTTCTTTACATTTCCTTCTTAGAATCACCCCTACATGAAACTTCAACTTCGAAGCTGGAACCAAGTTACTTACCGCCATTACCAGGCTATTCCAACTTTTAGGTAAAGAGCACAGAATTAATAAAGCCCTAACTTCTTCATCAAATTCTATTGTAACCGAAGCTAGCATATTCACAACCGTATTGAAATCATTCAAATGATCTGAAACTATTCTCAGACATCTTCATATTAAACAACTTTTTCATTAAAAATATCTTGTTAGAGGGGTTTTTCATACAACTTCCCTAATGCATCCATTAGATCTTTTGTAGTCTTTTCCTTTGAAACATTAAATAATACCGAAGATAAGACACATGGATCATTCCAAGTGCCTTCTGATCCAAAAATCTCATTCCGCATTTGTCATACTCGAGGGTTTTTCACCTTCTCAAGCGGAGTATAAAGATCCTTCTGATAAAGGTAATCTTCCATCTGCATCTTCCAAAGACTGAAATTCTGCCCATTGAATTTATCAACCCTAGATCTTCCATCATCTGCCATAGCTCCCACTCAAGCAAGGAAATTCCCTATGATTCAACACTTCAGAAACCAAACCAGGCTCTTACCAATTGTTAGGAAATAAGAGATAAAATATGTGGAATTCCCTTACATAATCGCAACAGTAGAAACTTATATGCAGAAAATATTATAGATCTTAAAAGTGTAGAATAAATAACACAACACAGAGAGACAAGATTTAACATGGTTCACCCAATTTGGGCTATGTCCACCAAGAATCACTTGCTCAGATTTTATTACAGAGCCTCCACTCTCTCAATACAATACCTAGATCCATTTGGAGCTATGCTCAACAAATTCTACAGAATTCACACCCTTTTCAAAACAATCTACAATACATTTGCTTGTTTATCTATCATATGCATAAGACCATATAAATAGACAAGTTGCTTATGCAGTTTTACAAAACCGTGGGTATCAAACAATGGGAAAAAAACAAAACCATCCCATAAACCTATGGTAGCCAAAGAGGTAGTTTTACAAAAAAATAGGTACCGAAAAATCATGTTCCCAAAAACAGCCCATAACAGTTGATGCGTTAATAAACCCCTCTATATTCTTTTCCCTCAAATCTTCAATCAGGGGGGAGGGGGGATTCACCCCCCCGAACCCCCCTGACCCGCTCACCTAGTGAGCAGGATCGCCGTAAAAATACCCGAGTTTAACACATAGAAGGTGTACCACACTATAACATGAAAATAGGCTCCACAAACATAACATATAATAACAGGTTGATGAAGAAGAGTTGAATTACTGATCTGTTGTTGAAATCTTATGTCAAAGCATATTGATGTTAGTATAGTATTGTTGATATTTTTATTGTATATTATAGATTTTTTATGTGGATCAAACTATTATGCTCTGTTTTGAATATTAATAGAGAAAGGATCTAAGTATATCTTGTGTTATTATCATGTATGCATGTCATGATACATTATACCTACTTGTGATCAAACACTAATGTATGTGATTTATGAGGGTGTACATTTGGTGTTTGAAATAGAAAAGTGAAATGTTTTATAGCAGGACTAATTCACCCCCCTCTCATTCCTTTGTCATTTCTAAAACCAACTGTAATAATGAAAGCTACCACTGACCCAAATATTATAGCTACAATTCTAAGAAAAAAAAGTGTTTCAGTTTTCACATGTAAATAACACCCACCTGAAGAAAAAATCCACCAACTGTAGACACCAAATTTAGGTAACACTCCCCTTGGTCCCTTTCAATTAATTAAGCGCACCTTGGCCCCATTACTAATTATTATTAATATATTCACCTTCACATTATTAATTAATTAAATTAATTTCACCCTCACATCTCCACCTCACCATGACACCTCACCTTGGACCCATTCTAAGGGGCATTTAACTCACAATGTTTGAGTCACCTCCCTCAACACTGAGTTTTAAATCCTAGTGCTGAGTCACTAACTTGACATAACTAGACCTCTCCTAAGTTCTTCCTACCTTCTCTCACGTGAAATCTACTTTCCTAAGTGGACTCAATGAGGAAAGCCAACCAAATTTGGGAAGATCTTCCTATTTTTGGTAAACCTAGACTTTCCTGCCTTAACTGAAACTGGTTATTCCTCGACCAATGCCGGTCACCTAACTGCCATTGGTTACTTTATATACAACTTTGAAACCTTTTATTGAGGTTGGTCATTTCAATTTCGGGGATATCTATTTTTCATTCAAGCATGAATCCAAATCCTCTCAGCATCTAGACAACACGAAATATTCAACCACAGGCCCAAGAAAGCATCTGGTTCTCATTCTAGGGAATTGGAATACTCATGGGAACTCTCTGGGAGTACTACCATCTAACTTAACCCAAAATCTCTTCATGGATCAACTATCATCCTCCACCTACCGTATCTATAAATGCAAGTAATTTTATGTGATTTCAATCATATTGTGCTTGCTTAAAGTATAGATTCTTTACCTCCTTCATTATACTTTATTTCTTCCTGTATTCCTTTATCTCCAACTTCTCACCAATCCACCAATCCAACCACCTACGACATTTTTTCCCTTAGTGACTTCCCCTTCTATATTCTTGAGTCTTCTTGGTAATATTACAAACCTAACCACTTCCTTTTCACTCTCTGTGCAATCACAAAGAAAATCAAAAAATATTTTTATTAAGTTACTGCCAATTATCCCTACCGACATCGGTCACCTAACCATCGTTGGTCTCACCTCTTTACCGAAATCAGTCACAAGACCGATATTGGTCACTTTGACTTTTTCTTTACCTTCACCAAAGAACCCATAACATAACAAAACTCCACCCAGACCTTACATAACACCCATGTGACCTTTCCAACCTCGAACAATACCTTGCCTAATGCTAGATTAGTTTGTACTTCAATACTATGCTTAATCTAGTGTGTTGATAACGTTTTGAGATACCTAAATCAAAGTGTTAGCAATAGGACCTCTATTTCTCGTACTTATTTTCATTAATTTGATAAAAACAGTGGATTGAAAGACATCTAGGAAGTGTCACACTTCCTAGAACTAGCCATCGCTATGAATTCTATTGTCATTTTCTATTTAATATAATTTGGTAGTCTTGGTGTGTTTCTTATACAGGTTGTTCCTCCTAGCCAAAGGGAAGCTCTCACATTCAATCTGATCAAATTCTACAATGTGCGCATACCATCTACATAATCACAGGTATTCCTCCTTGACCATTACCTTATCTATTTTATCCCATACTCTGAGGTGAAATGAGGTGAAACATTTTGAGACACTTGGTGGGACCCCGTTTGGGTTCATTTGCAATATTCATTCTTAAGGATTCATTGTGTGTCTATTTCCTTTTGAAAGAGTTCACATTAAACTTTCTCCCTTGGAACATTCTTCCTCTTCTACTTGTCTCAGTGAAACTCATATTTTGGACTAAAAAGAACGCTTCTTTTTATTTTGTATTACATTAGTGAAAGACATACTCTTGCCTATTCACCATTGCTCTCATCGAATTTCATTGTGGATTTGGGTATAAAATATTTGCATATCATTTTTGTGTGTTACATTTGTAGCTCATTTAAAATTATGGGTAACCTATATGATGGAATTCATGACCAGCTGATGGTTGACAAATAAACTGTAGCTCACACTTGCACTCTCTCTCTCTACACCAAACCATTGAAAATAAATTACCCATTTTTATTAATCAACATCTTTCCTGGAATAATTTGTCAATGATCACAAAATCAGAGGATTTACAGTGGGCTCCAATCTAGTTTCTCTATCTACTTATTATCTTAGAGAAGGATCTCCCATGCCAAAACTTTCCTAAACCTATCTATAGTTGTCAAATTTTGTAGGGAACCTTTATTGAAGTAAAAAATTTAATCTATTTACAAGTAGGGGCTAAATGGCATAAGCCATAACATAAAATATACCACATAGGGTTTTTTGTTTGCTAGATTTTTCCTTCGATCTATGTTTTGAGGTGTGAGTTCACCTTCTCTTTTTTTATCTCACTTCAAACTCCATAATCATAGTTGGTGTATTTTGACTCTTTCTGAGTGTGTTAGGATGAATCATTGCCATACTCAGTTTTTGGGTTGGTCGTTTCTTGATCTAAATCACCAAATTCATTTTTTCCCATCTTTTCAAAAATTTCACAGTGACCAACATCAGTTTAGCAATCGGCATTAGTTTACTCATCTCACTGACATTACTTTACTAACCGCTGTCAGTTTCGTGTTGTTTTGGTGATTTTAACCAAAGTAGCATTCACTACATTGTTTTTATTTTTGGGATTTCCTCAATTACCTCACCATATCTCTGTGTATTTTACATCACTGTCAAATCCCAGTTCCACTTCATTTTCATAATTTATTTCCAAATTTTCAAATCCTTTATTTTCCCATAGTGACTGGTATCGGTCCTTTGAATTCCATCGGTTACCCTCTGTCACCAACAATGGATACTAAATCACTGTCGGTATTTGTGTTTTAATTTTTCAATTAAAACATCAACCATTTTTCATCTTCTGGACCAATTTTCTCCATTACTTCTGTGCTCTTGTGTCATCTACAGAGCTCATATTACCAGGTCTACTATTAGTCACATGGTTTTGACTCGTAGCCAAGATAATTCCCTCATATTCCACGCTAGCCTTTAGGTGCTCCTTCCTATCCCATCATTGCCTACCATTCTATCACCTATGGATCCCAATCAGCCTATTACCATCAGTACCGGTGATGAGGATTTCGCAAGACTCATTAATCAAAACCCCACCGCTTTACAACATTATTTATCCCATTCATCCACTCGTGACTCATCTGGGAAGCTTATCTATGACATGCCTGTATCCATCCCACCTACGCTTGCAACCACCTCTGCATCCTCTACTACCATCATTGCCCTAGCCACTTCCACCTCACCATCTATTGTTTCTCAACTTGACCCCACCTCATCAATATCTATCATACCTATGTAATCTATCACACCCACGGTGTCCATCGCTCCTACAATGTCTACCATACGTACATCCACCACCCTTAGTCTAGGATTTCCCATACCTTCCACTACCCATATACCTATTGTATCCCAACCACCTTTGGTGTTGGCAGCCCACACTCCTTTCCAAAACCTCGTTCTCTCTATCCCCCAGTCTCTTCCACCAATCTCTACTAGGGTCTTTACATCCACCCCACCTACGTATACCTATCACCAATAACCACTTATTTCATCTACTACTTACTCTGGGTACTTTCCCTCAACCTCCATTCCCTCTCATATCCCTTCATCACAATTTTCATACTTGGCACCACTACACACTGGGATGTCATCTACGTTATACCCACCTTATCTACCCCCTCATACCTCTAGGGGTTCCCCTTCATCACATCCTACTAATGATCTCATCAAAATGATGATGGACACGATGCAAACATTATAAGTCTCTTGTCTCTGGCTCACGTAACTCTCTGACTTATGAGGAGATCTGTAATGAGCCTATTCACTTTTCTGTGCCAATTTTTCCATACCCTACACATTGGGAAATGCCAAAATTCAACCGATTCAACAACAAAGAATATCCGTAACAACATTTGTGGTATTTTAAACATGTATGTTATCTAATCACTCATGATGATGCATTACTGTTGTGAATCTTTCCAATTTCATTGACAAGACCCACTTTGGACCAAGTAGATCATTCTCTACCTTGGCGTTCCATCTTCTCATTTAACAAAGTAGCTCAGGATTTTCTTAACCAATTTTCTATTAACATCATCAATAAATTCACCATGACTGACTTATATGCCACATGCTAGTATGAAGATGAGTCTATTGTAGAATTTTTCGCTTAATGAAAAATCCCGATTAACCAACTAACATTCCAATTACCTCAAATAGATTTAAAAGAGTTGTTTACCAAGGCCTATGCTAGACACATCTCACCAAGTCTCCAAGTCCAAACCTTCTATAACTTTGACAAGGAATTCACTATGGCCCAGAAGATAGAAATCCATTCCATTAAAGAAAAGAATATATAATTAAATAAAAAAACATCGCATTCAAGTAAAACGATACCTCTTCTTCTTCCAAATCCCAAAATACTTACTCTGAAACCAAAGGGTCTGTTAATGCGGTTATTTTGAAATCCATCATGTCTCATCCATCTAACCAATCAAAACCTTCTTCTAACCTCTCCCCCATCCATACCTTTCAGTTTAAACGGGAGCAACGAAAATATACTCCCATAGGAGAACCCTACTCTTTTGTTTTGGAAAAAATCTTAAAAGTCGGAGCTATTACCCTTCCACTCATCAAACCACATATTGGTTTTAACCCTTCTTATCCTATTCCTACATGGTACAATGAAAACAATTACTATAATTACCATCGTGTTGAAGGTCACAATGACGGTAACTATATCACGTTCAAAAAT
This sequence comes from Taxus chinensis, assembly GCA_019776745.2. Classification (NCBI taxonomy): domain Eukaryota; kingdom Viridiplantae; phylum Streptophyta; class Pinopsida; order Cupressales; family Taxaceae; genus Taxus; species Taxus chinensis. Next base: position 89,011,816 of record CM034153.1, on the reverse strand, counting down.
ATCATCCAAGAAATGTTAGATAAGGGAGATCTCATCTTGGACAATCCTAATGCATGGGCTAACCAAAATATTCACATTTTCTAAAATCCATTCCCAAATCATACCCCATCATCTAACCAAACTGGTGAATCCTCAAATAGTGACAGTAATATCTATGAGGTTCATGTCGTTTTTAACATCCTATCAGCTTCTTCCACACATTTTCCACCCACTTCATCTATCAAGGAAATTCTTGCATGAAATCCTTCATCCATATGAGGATTCCCCTTCATTTTCTCCTCTACCCAAGGAGTATACCATACATACCAATATAATTTTCCCACTCACTTCCCTACCTAATAAGAAACCCACATTACTTTCTCTCCTACCCACGAAAAATTTTGTTTTACCCTCTTCTTCATCAGAATAAGACCATGCCTCATCCACCTTACCTCCTCCCCAACACGTAGGAGACCAATTGGAAGTGCCTTGTTTGGTCAAAGATAATCATCCACCGGATTGTAAGGATCCGGTTGATTTTCTCTTGTCTCTTTTACCCATAGATTCATAATCTAATCACTTCCTTGTCTCACAAGAACTAGATTTATTTACGGGAGTAACTACGAAATCAACATTGGGTCCTTCTGTTGCTATGCCATTCTCATGTTTGGTATACTTCTTAGACTATGTTGATCATTCCATGATTTGGGGATGCCTTCAAATAGTTGTTTGAACTCAAATACAGATGTCATCTATTGATACTCCCACCATTTACCCTAAAGTGTTTAAGGTAAAAAAAATATGGAACACCAGAGGAAGTTGTGGTGACATCTTCCACATCCCCTTTACCTACACATGCACCTCTGCCATTACTTCCGCAACCACTTGTGCCCAAACCACTTATTCCTTATCTTGTACCCAAATCTACCCGTACCTTAGGGGTCATGCCAACACCAAGTCTAATTAATCCTCCTATTAAAATCAATCTAGCTACTACTTCTCAAGTTGTCACCAAGACTAATCCTGAAGCTCAGAGGAGAACCCAACCTCTCAGATCCCATCCACTAGCTTCACCTACTTCTCCTTTGTCACCTTTTCTACTGCCATTTATACTAGGTCCGCACCCTACAACCTTGGTCATGCAAAATCCTATTCAAGGAAGGCTATGAATACGTCAAACCACTTCCTTATCATGACTACCTGTCTATCCTGAGCTACCTACACAAACCCTACCTTCATCATTACCTAGGTTATTTTTACCTCCCATAACAACACCCTTGTCAATGCCCCCATTATTACCTATGTCGATTCCTTCCATATTTCCTCCTAATACTATCTTTACCGCACCTCCACTATCGGCTTGGTTAACCCATCCCCTTCCATCATCTGCCTTCCCTTCTTCATCGCAACCTTCATCTGTTCCTTTACCCAAGAAGGCTCAACCCAAGTCCAATACTCCTCTACCTTCTAAAAAGGTAGGGAAGATTACACTGCCTCCCATAATCAGCTCACCAACTACACCTTTCCCTAGGAATGTGTAACCAAAAACAAAAATCACCTCATCTACCAAATGAGAGGTCAAAATTTCTCACACACCTATGCCACCATCTAAAACTACTCTTGTTTCATATTGTGATCCGTTGACATGATCTTATGCCAACATCCTGGCTAACCTTTTAGATAACTTTTTCATCACATTACAACCACTTAGACCTTATGACCCATTCAAACTTAAACCAGGATGGTTTGATAATTCTAAAATTTATGCCTAACATTGTGTGCCAAGACATGATGTAGAAAACTATAAAGCTCTTAAGAATGTTATTCTTCACCTATTTCCTCTTGAAGTAAACTTTGACAATGATGATATTTTAGATGAGGACCCCATTCCACCATCACCTATCTCCACACAACCTCATTCCACACCTATTAAAAAATATGCATCTTCACCTCCACATCCCTTTTACCCTCCTCCACAATTTGAGATCAACATGGTCCGCATTAGTTAACTAGCCAAAACCCCACCAAAATGCCAGTGTTCCCAAATTATTTCACAAGATCTTGTTCCTTCACCATTCTATTTCCCTTCATGCCATTACACCTTCCATGACACTCCTTCTCCCTCTCTTCCTTATATTAACTTGATCTAGTTTGCCACACATGCACAAAATGAAAACGGAAAAGAGAAGACAGATAAACCATTCACCGCACCTCTACCTAAAATTTTGTTGGCCCCTATACCCAAAATTATTATCCATGGACCAACATTACCTATGTTAGATAGAGTGGTTCATCGAACCATGATTAAGAAGCTTCACAAATCACCTTTGAAAATCTCCCTTTATGACCTTATCTAAACCTCAGAGTCCCATCATCAGGCCCTCATTGAGATCCTTCAATCTATTGAGGTTCTACCTAATGACCCTACACATGTTGCCTCCCTTATCACCCCTCACCATGTGGCCTCTCTCACCACCTCATCACCTCTATATACCCCCTCTATTACTCACCAAATGGCTTCTCTCAATTTATCAGATGATGAGATTTTACCCCTCCAATTAGATGATCTGTAACCTACCTTGTTCATCTCCGTGTATATTGACAATACACGTGTCCACCATGTTGTGATTGATGGGGGTATTAGTATCAAAATCATTTCTTCCCATGCATATCAACATATGCAAATCCCTTTCAATTATATTATCCATTACCCGGGTATGCTATGTTCATTTAACGATGTCATAATTTCCACCCTCAAAACTATCATTCTTCACATCTGCATGGGCCCCCAGACTATTCCTGAATCATTCTACATATTAGAGGGGGAATTACAATATAATTTACTACTTGGATGAATTTGGATTTGTGTCATGGGTTGTGTTCCTTCCACCTTACATCGATGTCTAAAATTTGAACATGAAGGGAACAACTACACCATTCCAGATGATCCTTAACTGTTTAAAATGTGTAACATGCTTTACCGACATAATGATGTATTTATACCATTTAAGGCCTCTACCAAAGATGCTACTGTCCCATCCAAAGCCAATGAAACAATTTCTTTGGTTGCTACCTCATCCACCCCTTCTACCACTACACCTCCCACAATCACCTCCATAATGCCTACTATCGCTGCGGCTTCTACCACAGGTCCATCAACCAACCCATCTCTGACACTAACAATGGATGTTTCTACTTCCCATGCTTTAGGTGATTCTTTTATCCCCACCATAAAAATTCCAACTTTGGATCCCTTGTTAGGCATTTTTCAATGCCTTACTTTGGGGGAGTATTGTCTCTATAACATAAACACTTTCCTTACTCTGCAAGAGTATGAAATCCTCCATCGACATCCACAGTACAACCAATGAGTGGGTAGGGACTTTTCATATGGTCGACCTCATCTTCTTATTTATTTGACATATGGGGGAATCGATGTTCCTTCACATACGCTTGAACCACTCACCCACACAAGACCATTCTCATCTGATTTTTGGTACCTAACTAATCGTCGCTTCGCCTACACATTTCTACATCGCTGCGTATGAACAGGTTTTAGGTTTGGTCTCTATGAACAAGGATGTCACACCGTCATGTCTTACACCACTAGTAAATATAATGATCATCTTGTTCTTGGATTTTTGGAATATTCCTCTTCCAAGAAATCCCATGTCATCCTTGTAGAGGAAGAGACACCTTATCCACCTCATTTAACTATGCCATCAACTTCACCTATGGAGTCTATGGATCCAAAATCCATTCCTCCAAACTATTTTTTTCATAAACACCATTTTCTTGAGACCTCTAACTTATCGGCACAATGGTGAGGCTCCCACTTCTATTCCCTTCCTCTATCCTGACCTAATAGATGACAATGCTCCTATAAACGTTGTTCAATCTCAGTATGATGATTCCATTCTCACTTATTTAGGTGCAAATTAATATTACATCGATCGGTCATTACCTTATGACATGCAAACCATATTGAATGAATCAACCATAGAGATCAACATTCACACTCAGGATGATCCTCGCATTCTAAAGATAGGCCAATCTTTAGATTCCACTGAGCAGGAAGATTTTACCTATTTCCTTCAATACTATAGAAATGCTTTTACTTGGTCTTATGCCGATATGACCGGTATTGAAGAAAATATTTTGGCTCATAATATCATAACCATCCCTAATGCCAAACCCGTAGAACATAAACTGTGAAAAATACATCCACACATTGCCCTTCTTGTAAAAGAAGAACTCCAGCACCTCCTTTCTGTTGCTTTTATTCTACCCATTGATTATCCCCAATGGATTTCCAACATCATTCATGTCACAAAAGTGACAAGGGAACTCCACATATGCATGGATTTTCACAACCTTAACCTAGCCTTCCCTAAAGATGATTTTCCTCTACCAAGCATTGATCTCACCACTGGCCATTAGATGCTATCACTCATGTATGGTTTCTCAGGTTACAACCAAATATTACTTGCACCAGAAGATCAACACAAAATTTCCCTTATCACCCCTTAGGGGACTTTTTGTTATTGAGTTATGAATTTCAACCTTAAGAATGTTGGTGTTACCTACCGGCAAGCTATGACCTATATCTTCCATGACATTATGCATAACATATTGGAAGATTATTTAGATGATATTCTTTCCAAATATAAACATCGATATGACCACCTCATGCTCCTTAAAGTTATCTTTGATCATCTACTCAAATATTACGTTTGTCGTCAACCAAAGAAGTGTGTTTTTGTTGTTCTCTCGGGTAAGCTCCTTGGTTTCATCATCTCTTTGAATGGCATTGAGGTCAACCCTACTAAAATCAAGGAAATTTATCAAGATGCCTCCACCTACTAACCTACGTCAACTACATAATTTATAAGGAAAGTTGTAATCTATTCATCATTTTATTTCCCTACTCTTTGACCATTGTCAACCTTTTCATCATCTCCTTAAAAATGATGTTTCCTTCAAATGGGATGATGAATGCCATAAATATTTTGAATAATTAAAAGGATACCTCCTCAAACCACCTATTCTCATCCCTCCTAAATGTGACATTCCTTTTTTCCTCTATATTTCTACAACATAAACCATTCATTGGGAGCCATGCTTGCTCATCATGATGAATAACATAAAGAGAAATTGTTTTATTAAATAAGCCGTACACTTCTAGACTATGAGACTAGATACACTCACACCAAAAATATTTTCCTAGCCCTAGTCTTTGTCGCTACCAAACTTCACCATTACCTACTTAACCATAAAACCTTTGTTTTCAAAAACACCGACCTCTTTCATTATACATATGTTAAACCCTACCAACATCAACATGTTGCGTGTTGGCTCATGCTCCTTGTAGACCTTGATCTTGAATTTATCCACCAAAAATATGTCAAAGGAAAAACCATTGTTGACCAACTTGCAGATGTACCTCTTTCCGGAAACCAATCTTCAAAATTTGATTTTCCAGATGAATCCATTGCTACACTTTCCCTTAAAGATACAGTTTATCAAATGACTTTATTATTTAATGGTTCCAAATGTCAACATGGAGGTGGTATAGGAGCCATCCTCATTCATCTGGATGGAAACCCTTTTCCCTTATCTTTTAAACAAGATTTTTATTGCACCAATAACATCACCGAAAATGAAGCTCTCGTATTGCGTCTTCAAACCTCCATAGCCTTAAAAGTTAAATCCATTAATATTTTTTGTGATTCCCACCTAGTGGTGAACCACGTTAATGGTCTATACAAGTGTTGTAATGAGATAATTAAAAATTATAAACATCACGTCAAAATTCTCTTGACTACCTTTGATCATTATGAACTTCATACCACCAAATTTGTGGATACCATGGCCTGTCTCACTTCTCAAATACCCGCTTCACCCTTAGACTTGAAAATATTTGTCACAATACAAAGATTGCGATCACCATATTACCTATTCCCGGAGGTTAATTTTTTTGAAGAAATTAAAATTGACCCACGCGATATTTGGTATAAGTAATGTTTTGAGTACCTGTCCCTTTCAATTATCCCTTTGCATCTTACCCACAATGGGAAACAAGCCTTTCTCAAAAGTGTCTCTCACTATGTCATCATGGGTGGTCTTCTATATAAATGTGGATTTTATGGAATCCTCTTACATTTCCTCACCAATTCTGAAATACCATATACTATCAAAGAGGTTCACGATGGAATTTTTGGGGTCATTTTAGTGGTGTAGCTATCACTAAGCACATCCTTACCCTCGGTTATTACTAGCCAACATTAAACTACAATTTTTGTGACTATTTCAAGCATTGTGTGAAGTGTTAGCAACATGCTAATCTTCACCATACACCTAGTCACACCTTACAGGTCACATAATACCTTTGTAATTTATCCCAATGGGGTCTAGATCTCGTTAGCGAGATTAACCCTCATTCTTCTCAATGTCATCAATGGATTATAACCACTACTGAATATTACACTAAATGGGTGGAATTTGCTCCTCTTATTTCTACCAAGGCTGAGAAATTATGTGAATTCATTAACCATCACATCATTTGTTGCTTTGGTGTTCCTCACCAATTTAGGGTTTAGGGTTTAGGGTTTAGGTTTATCACTAATAATGGTAAACAATTCAAAAATAAAACCCTATGGAAACTCTGTGACACATTTGGAATTCAACTTAGTTTCTCTTCACCTTACTACCCCCAAGAAAATGGCCAAGCCAAATCAACCAACAAAACCCTCAATAAAATTCTTCAGAAAGTGGTTGATGATATTGGCAAGGATTGGCATATGCACATTCCTTTTGCCTTATGGTCTTATTACACTACTATTGGCACCTCAACTGTTTCCACACTTATTTGGTTTATGGTGTGGAGGTTATTTTACCTCTCGAAGTTCAAATTCCATCTCTTCATATCTCACTCAAAGATATGCTCACCAATGAAGATTTTCACCAAGACCATTTGGATCAGCTTGAATTACTAGATTAGAATCATTTAATCGCTCTTGATCACCTTAAAATCTACCAAAAATGTATCAAATGTGCCTACGACAAAAATTTCCAAGAACAAACCTTCAAGGTTGGCGACCTCATCCTGAAAGAAAATCAACATGTAATCTAACCTGAACCTCCTTTTGGCCATTCAAATGTGTGTACTCGTTATAAATTACGATTTTTTTACCCATGTTGTTTTTCCTGATACCCTTACCTTGCCTAGTGTCATGATGATTATCCTAACCATACCTTTGGTTCCCTGGAACAACACCCATTACCCATTCCTACACCTAGCCTAGTTTTGATTTAGGACCATATCATATACCTTGGATACCTAAATCACTTCACCCTCATTTGGATAAACCTATCGACCTTTGATGAAGTAGATTTTGCAATCTCTTCTACCTGGTATAGTATAAAAATCAATATGTGTGTGTGCATTCAATTGCCATTACCCATTACCCGACTTGACCATCACCTTACCCAACGACCCTCAATTCTATCAATAAAATATTTATCAAACTACTCACCGACTACGTTTCCTACTCATTCGTTCTTGATTTGAGGGGGATCACCTCCATCCCTACTTAGGGGAAACCTAACCTTTTCTTATACCTGGGACACCGAATTCCTTTTTTTTCTACATCACTTACCAATAAAAATCTACACACCAAAAAGGGGCAAATGTAGACCACCAAATTTGGGTCACACTCCCCTTGGTCCCAGTACTAATTATTATTAATATATTCACCTTCACATTATTAATTAATTAAATTAACTTCACCTCACATCTCCACCTCACCATGAAACCCTACCCTGGATCCATCATAGGGGCATTTAACTCAAAGTGTTTTAGTCATCACCCTCAACACTAAGTCATCACTCTCAGCACCGAGTCATCACCCTCAAAACTGAGTTATAACTCCTAGTGCTAAGTAAATAACTTGACCTAAATAACTAAGACTTCTTCCTAAACCTAACTAGACCTCTCCTAAGTTCTTCTTTCCTTCTCTCATGTGAACTCTACTTTACTAAGTGGGATTAATGAGGAAAGCATGCCAAATCTGGGGAGATCTTCCTATTTTTGGTAAACCTTGAATTTCTTCCTTAATTTCCACGGTTTCCTCTATGTCTCCCTCTAGATTATTCCTCGACTGACGCTGGTCATGTAACCGTCATTGGTTACTTTATATAAAAAAATTTGTAACCTTTTATCAGGGTTGGTCATTTCAATTTTTGGGAGCTCTATTTTACATTCAAGCATGAATCCAAAGCTTCTGTGCATCCAGACAACACAAAATACTTAATCACAGTCCCAAGAAAGCATCTGATTCTCATTCCATAGACATTGGAACACTCATACCAATTGGGAACACTCTGAGAGTACAATGTTAATATGCAGAAATGGCAATAAACCTAGAATCTCTTCATGGATAAACTATCGTCCTCCATCACCCACCAGATCTATAAATGCAAGTAAGTATACATGATTTCAATCATATTGTGCTTGCTTGAAGTATAAATTCTTTACCTCCTTTGTTATACTTTATTTCATCCTGTATTTCTTTATCTCCAACTTCTCACCAATCCACTAAACTAATCACCTATGACCTTTTTTCCCTCAGTGACTTCCCCCTTTGTATTCCCGAGTCTTCTTGGTAATATTACGAACCTAACCACTTCATTTTCACTCTCTGTGCAATCACAGAGAAACTCAAAAATTGTTTTTATTAAGTTACTGCCAGTTGCCCTTACTGACATTGGTCACCTAACCGTTGTCGATCTTTCCTCTTTACCGACATCGGTCACAAGACCGATATCAGTCAATATGTATTTTTCTTACCTTCACCAAACAATCCATAACATAACCAAAATCCACCCAAACCTTACCTAACATCCTTGTGCCCTTTCCCAACCAGAACAATACCTTGCCTGATTCTAGATTATTTTGTACTTCAATAATCTACTTAATCTAGTGTGTTGATAACATTTTTTGATACCTAAATCAAAGTGTTTGTAATATGACCTCTATTTCTTGTACTTATTTTCATTAATTTTATAAAAAACAGTGGATTGAAAACCATCTAGGAAGTGTCACACTTCTTGGAACTAGCCATCGGTAGGCAATCCATTGTCATTTACTATTTAATATCATTTAGTGGTCTTGGTGTGTTTCTTATATAGGTCATTCCTCCTAGCCAAAGGGAATCTCTCACATTTAGTTTGATCAAATTCTACAGTGCACACATACCATCGACATAATCATAGGTATTCCTCCTTGACCATTACCTTATCTATTTTATGTCATACTTTGAGGTGAAATGAGGTGAAACACCAGCATTTAGGGTTTGATCTATAGTGTATAGGGTACAAGGTTTAGTGTTCAAGGTTCAAACTTCAGGGTATGTAGTTTAGGTAGAAAATTTGAATAGTACCTTATAAACTCAAGTTTTTGTAGATGATCTCATATTTTACATTAAAAATAAAAAATTAATAATAAGTAAATTGCTAACATAGTTGTTACAACATGGAAATGCATTCCTTGCAGTAAAACAATATGGCTAATGGGAATTATACAACATGTCAGTAAATCACACTTATAAAGAATTCCTATTTTCCTAATGCAAATAGGATCTTGAAAAAAAAACTCCTCCAGCATAAGGGCTCTCAACCCGCCACATAATAGTCACTTGCCCATGGAAGAGGTCCTCTCCCACCGTCCCTGCACTATTTGATATTAGGGGATCCCTCTACAAGTCTTGAAGCTCCTTCTGAATACGCTTATTGGTGATGTTTCACTGAACTAAAAACAAATCCTATCTAGTTAAGATCCAACCAAAAACTTATAAAAAAATTATCATGTGAATAATTGAAAATAGAACCTCTTAATTAAACATACAACATGTAGGATAGGCCGAGGGATCCTAAAGAGGGGATTTTTGATTAAAAAAATCAATCACCTTATTTTAAAAATCATATAAGATGGCCTGCAGAGATGCTACATAAGAGGAATCTGAGTCAATAAAATCAAGCTATTTATATATAAAACAACCTGCAGTAGTTAGTGAAAATAAAAATTTCAGACTCCAAATTTAGTACCCGCATACTAAGTATTGTAGTATATGTCATTAATTCATCGAAAATAACTATACAATGAATAGAAAATAACAAAAAACAAAACAACCCATTTTACAATCATAAATCATTGAACAAACACACACACACACAAAAGACTTACCATTTGGTAAAAAAAAGCAAGGTAGAACTTCTTATTGATCTTAGCCTGATAAAAGGATTTTTTGGGAAACTATCAAAACTCACATGGATACCCTATGTATTGGATTGCAAGATCCTAAAATAGAAATGACTAACCACTTTGATATAAGAAATCTCAAATCACATAGTAAACCACCTTCTAAATGAGAAACTTATGAGACATCACACAGATCAATCAAATTTCTCACAAAAATTTGAACTGCAGAAACAAATCTTAGCAAACTAAATACCTAATTACACAATAAAAGTATACCCTAATGATTATCTAACCCACCAAGTGCGAAAAAATCCTAGGATGCCCAATGGTTATATAGTGTAAAACACCACATGGATTGATCTAAACCTTCAAAATTATAATTTATTTTTAAAAAAAATAGTTTTTAAATTTTATTATTACAAACAAATAATGTTGAAGATCGAACAAGAAATAAATGCTTGTTTGAAATTTAATCCTACAAAACACTGACTTGCTGAAAAGGGATTCCAGAGTAGGTCAAGGGATAATCTAAAGCTTAAATAATGGGTTAGAAACCTAACAAAAAATTAATCCATCAAGGAAACAATCCCAATTCCCCCACCAAGGTGCAACTTCTCTAGACCATGAAATGGTCAATTTTTATAGCTTTTGGGAGAAGCTATCACGTAATATTGGGTTCTGTTGTGACTGTTCCATCTCTTGCTATAGTTTTGTGTCAAATCAACCTCTGTCTTGCCCCAAATCATTATCACCTACATCTTCTTCCCACATTGTTACATGTTTGCATATTACATTTGAGTTTAGGGGTTATCCAAATTTATCGACGGCTAAGATACGTTCACATTCAACGTCATCTTCTTTCCGCTCTCCACCATTGATGCTTATGCTTTTATATGAAGGCCCCCGACCTCAACCTAGCTAAAGGAACACCTTTCGATGTAATAAAGGAAATTTTTTGTCCTATAGAGGTATATGCCAAGGGGTTAAATGTGCATAAATGTGCATGGAAATAAATAAATAAAATGAAGGAGTTACTATTATATACTTGGCACTATGGAGGGATAAACATAGAAAGACTTAAATAAATAAAATAAGAATGATTGTCGTAGGCACCAAGCATAAAGATGGAATTGATAAAAATAGCAATAGTCTTGCCTAGGGATCAAATTTGAAGTCATCAATACCCTTCAAACGTCTCTCCTTATCATAGAAGGATGATTAAAAATTTACACTTCAAAAAAATTTTGAAATTTGAAATTACACTTCAATACTAAAAAGCAATAAAATATTATAAATTTTCATTAGAACGACTAACTGAAAAAACAAATTTTCATGTAAATTATATGCTAAGTTAATTTTTTATGATTTTTTAAATTGACATTAATAAATAAAATATTCAATAATAATTAGAGCAAAAATCTTTATGCTTGCTAACATTCTATTTCGTATGTTAAAAAAATATTCACTCACTTCAAACAAATCATTCACAAAATTACATGGAAAAGGGATAAATCTATAGAAAATAACCAATTACCTTGCACTTTCTATTTAAAAATAGTGATATTTTGTTTTATATTTTGCTAGCTTGTAAATAGTTGTTGAGAAGACATAATATTGTTCTAAGGATAAGACACACAAAGGATACGTGCATGGGAACAAGGCGCATTTGAAGGCATAAAATGAGAGGAAAGGAAATACGTGCCAAAACAGTTTGGTTCGGGACTTATACATTTTTGTGGATACAGACTATTTTTGGAGATAACATGCAAATCAAAAATCAGGATGGAGACTTGCGCGACACACAAATGTTATTTTGGGAACAAGCAACTGATAAGCTCCATGCATGAGTTTAATTTATTAATAGGATTACTTCTTCCAGTTAACTATAAAACATCTATTATTAGTGCACTTACATGTGTGCTTATCAGTGTAACGACGCATGGATATTATGAACATGTGACCTATTTTGATAAGTGCATAAGAAGTGAAGGGAAAGTCCCCACACCTATAAATATGTAGTAAAATATGTAGTTTAGAGAGAAAAAGTTATTGTAGAGTTATGATGTTGGATCTGATGCGCGCATAACCTATAGTGATATGTTATAATGTAATAATCTTCTATGTTTTACAATGTTTAATACAATGGAGTATATTTGATGGATAATGGTGTTAAACGTGACTGCAATTGGTACTTGTATGCTTAATCTTATTATAGTTATTGTTTAATTCATGATTATCTAAGATCTAGATTTGGATTATGCACTGTGGAATATTTATGCATATTTATGGATCTGAATATGTTTTATCTTCATCACACTAACATCCTGCATAAGCAAATCTAAAGAGGGGCTTGGTACCTTTATGCACTTTAGGTGAACACTCATCTTAGACTGGGTGATGTGCTAGTGTGCTTGGGTTTTATACAATAGATTCTAGGCTACATCATTGGTTCCTTTTTCAGGACCTATTTTTCAGCAATTTTCAGGATGGTTCACAATGAATATATACCGGTTGACCTTAGAAAGTGTTGAGGAGTGGATAAAAGATCTCAAAGAAGAGTAAACTTGGAGGTTCAACAGTGGATCTAAGTTTTATGTACACGCGTGGGTGGAGAAGGATTTATATGATTGTTTGTATGAGATCTTCCTTGTTATATTTCCGGTAGAGTTGTACGAGTGGCTGGTTGCTTATGTGTCTAAAAGGAATTGGAGGTATCACAAATTTGTCTCGACATAGGAAAAATTTTAAGCCCTCTATGATGTTTACCCTATTTGGACGCACGCTGTGGATACTTGGTTTCATGGTGTTTTGAAAAACTATACTTTAGATTATTAAATTTCCACTTATTCTTTCTCAGAGGTATCTGAGTTCCAGTTTTTACGTTATCCTAGGGGAAAATATCTGCAAGGCATTCCACTAGTAATCAAAATATTGATGGTAACTATGAACTTGGAAGAAATTTGATGGCTAGCTAAACACCACCACGCGTAGGGCCAGGAGTAGGTTTGGTGAAAGATGGACATACCTAGCAGCAAGAGGACAGAGATAAGAAAGCTGGCTTAAGTACAATGAGAATGCGAGAGGGAGATAGAGAAACATGTGATATTGCAGAGAAGATGGCATTAAGGAGAGAGATGTCTCGTGAAGGATTTGAAGATCATGTAGGAGGCATGGATCCAGAGCATCTGGGACTCCCCCATTTGGGAAGGCATGAAAAAGAACCCTCCTCAGCATCACAAGGGAGCACATGAGTAGAGACGATATGGTCCATAGGCACACATCTGAATCTACTTAGAAACCTCGCCCTTGCGCTTGGATTTACAGTATTTAGTACAACCAGTAGTCAACAAGCTAGTTTGGGTAGTAGAAGAGCAGGAGTAAGTAAGATAGCAAGTACATATATGGATGGGAAAATTTCTTCTTTGTTATTTGGAGGTATCTTTTCAGGTGCATTGTTAGCACAGAACTCAAGTGCACGAAATTTTGGACTCACTTCTGGGAGTAGTACCACTTCGCAGACCGTAGGAGTTCACTTTAGTATCACTGTTAGGACACAGGGAATTACATCCACTGGTCTACTTTCGGATACCGGTGGAGTATTAAGGGGTATAGGTGGCTCTAGTTCTAGTGGATCTGGTGGTTCTCGAGGAAAAGGTAACACATGAGGTTCTAGATCAGTTGGGTAGGGTCCACACCAACCCCAAAATATTTATAAGGAGATGTCACTTCATCTTTCAGAGTATAGGGGAATAGAGGATGCTACTTAGCATGTTCACATGTGTGAGATACTATAGCACACAAAAGTAATCATGACTTCTGATCACAAGGAAATTCAGTTTGCAACTACATTACAAGGATGCGCACACAATTGGTACATGAAGTTTGACCTTGATCAAAATTTCATAGATTACGTAGAACTACAGGATGATATCCTTAAGAAGTTTTATATCCATGAGTTTGAGTAGAAGAGTATAAGTGTGCTCAAGGATATTAAGCAGAGCACTACTGAGAGTGTTCAGGAATATGATGCCCATTTCAAAACACTCTTGTCTAAAATTTCATATGATATTCATGAAAGATAGCATGCACAATGGTTTTTTGGGGGTTTGATCACACCTTTTAGGTGGGCACTGTCACATAAGACATACACTGATCCATGCAAAGAACTTGAAGCATATTTACTTGTTGAGGTAGTTAAGAGTATAGAAATTGGAATAAGCCCATTCCTAGAAGCACAGATTGTAGCTATGTTAAAGCAGCTATAGAAACTGTCGGAGAATTTAGCACATGAGACATGCTTTGGGATTTGGTGTACTGATCGTGAAGTAGAAGAGAACACTAAGGCTAGTTGTCCCAGCATATCAGTGCATTCATTATTGCTAGACTGTGAGATATGTCATTTGGACCATAATTTCATTCGCTTCCCATTATTACAACGTGCGATAAGAAAGAATGTATTTTTCTATGTAAGATTTTCCAATCCATGACTCACAATACATAATATTATAGGTTGATTGGTTAGATCCATGATGTTATAGATATTGGTGTGCAATAGACGGGAATATTAGATAACTCTAAAGGTAAAAGTGAGCACGATGATCATGATCACACTCAATCGTGCTATGATCAGACCGAAGGTTTTTTTGAAAGAGTTCATGGAAGAGGTCGAGGCTATCATGGTGGATTTGGGGGCCGAGGACATGGTGGTGGAAAAGGTGAGTTTCCTCACAGAACATTTTTTACATTCAGATCTCCTAACCAATTTAGGCATGAATGTCCTTAGAATATTAATTTTTCTTTTTGTGGGAAGAATAAAAACTATCAGGAATGCCCATATTTATATGAGCATCTTAGTAAGAATTGTAAACAAGAAAAAAAGGGCATGGGGATGGTTAGGATACAACATGCTATGGAAAACTAGTGGATGCCAAAGTTGGAACCAGAAAAAAAATTAGTCCCAGTTAAGATTATTACCCACGTTGAAGTTGTGTGCACCAGAGAGACATTGTAACAGAATCCTACCATCACTAAGGAAGAAGTTTTACATGCAAGGTATCCAGATCCTACACATCAAAAGGAGGTTTATCAGGAGACCATGGAGGTTCTCAGAAGCCTTCAGGGTGAAATACAATGGTTAAAGGAATAGTCACGGAAGTTTTAACAAAAGAAGGTAGAAAAGATGGTCCATTAAGACATTGATCATTCGAAGGAGGTATGCAAGATGTTGTGCCAAGAGAATATTATTCCATTACTAGGGAAGTGGTTAAATGGGAACACTTTGTGTGCAGGTATTGAGAATGGACAACAAATCTTGCATGCTAATATTCACCCTCATAGCTTGGATTATGACAAGGAGATCACTCTGAATGTTTTTGTGGATGGATGTATTTTGAGTAATATATTGATTGACACATGCACGAAAGTGAATGTGCTTACTTTAGATGTACGGGTACATATGGGAAGACCTTCGTTGCACCCATCCTCTAATGTACTGTTTATTGCTTACCAGACTAAGGCCACTCCAATCAGAGTTTTGAAGAATACATACGTTAATATATAAGGGGCCAAGTTCACTAGGGACTTTGAGGTTTTATCACTTACAGAGGTAGATAGCTTCCCAGATTTACTTAGGATCCCTTGGTTTTATGCAAATAATTTTGATCTATGGTTTAACAAGGGGTATATAAGTTTTGATAATAAGGACGAAAGAGTTATTATCCCTTTACCAGATGGGAAGTATGCACCTTATGTTGAACCTTTGAGTGAGGAGGACCTAAACAAAATTTATGTACACACCATTTGGGACCCAAATATACTTGAAAAATCTAAGGAAGGAATCCTCCAGTGGAAAGATGCACATTCAATTAGTGATACTACAAGTATTTCTAGTGACAATTGGGTACAAAGAACCTATGAGATCATTGGGCATGAAGTAAAAATTGCATTTACGTGGAAAAGAAAACCACGTTGCATTAAGAGGATAGGTAACAACTTTGTACCTCATTACACTGGAGAAGGAGACCCTATGGTATTCCTGTACACCATTAGGGAGAAATGGATGGATCGAGTAGAAAGAAGAAATGTGTTAGTGTATTCCTTGCATGGGATATCAACACGCTAGTGGATGGTTCAGAGGGATAATCTCATAGAATGGAATGAAGTCAGAATTTCTCTAATAACTTGATTTTTTAGGAGCAACGCACCTACTCATATCTACATATATTATGTTAATCAACCTATTTATCACCATGTTCAATAGTGTGAGAGACTTTTTACAAAGGGGTAGGAAGCTTTACCACCTTCAATATGGGTGCATAAGCTTTATTCCATATTACAAGGCTACGCACATGTTTGGTATGTTTATGCGGAACTGCATAGGGAGAATGGAAATTGGATGGATTTGATTGCATGAATGGTCCAAAATTTTGACTACTTTTCTACTAAACCTCTGGTGGAAGAGGCATTAAGGGTTATAAAGTGCTTAACTATGGGAGTAAGTTAAAAGGTTGAAGAACTCATTCAGGAGTTATTTGCTGAGGTAGACTCAGGAGTATGTTTTGATGAAATAGAAGAGATAAATGCCACACCACTTAAGTGCACTTGTTGTGAGAAAGAAAAAGAAAATATGGTCTACATAGTGTATCATGAAGAAGTAGAAAATATGGATATAGATCATTCAGTAGGTACGCACGAGGTTTTGGATAGTGTGGATAAAAACATGCACACCTATCATGAACCTATGAAGACTAAGAAAGTGAACATTGGCATAGATGCTGAACCTAAGGAGGTAATAATTGCGGATTATTGGTCTGATTCTGAAGTGGAAAAGATAATTGAATTACTACGTGATTTCCAGGACTTGTTTCCTAGGGGCTACCATGAGTTAAAAGGAGTGCATGAGTCATTAGGAGAGATTAATATTAAGCTAAAGTAAGGTGTGCACCCGGTTAGGAAGAGACCTTAAGGATGAATCATAACCTGTGTGTAAAAGTTAAGGAAGGAATTGAAAAAATGTTAAAATATGGCATGACTAAGCCCTTAGAAAAATTAGAGTGGGTTAGCCCAATGGTAATTAGTATAAAGAAAGATGATTGGATTAGGATTTGTGTGGATTATAGGGAACTGAATGTTGCATGTTTGATTGACCCTTTTCCTACACCTTTCACAGAGGAAATATTAGAAGGTGTTATAGGGCACGAGGTTTACTCTTTTACAGATGGATTCTCTAGGTATCATCAGGTTATAATTGCACATGAGAATCAAGAGAAAATGACATTCACAATTGAATGGGGAAGATTTGCATGTATGATTATGCCCTTTCGATTGAGGAATGTTCTTGTTGTATTTTTGTGCATAGTTGTTCAAGCATTCCAGGATTTTATTCACAACTTCTTACATGTTTACTTAGATGATTAGATGGTGTATAGACTTATTAAGGATCATTGTGACAATTTGTGCTTAGTGTTTGAAATATGTAGAAAGTTAAATATTTCTTTAAACATCAAGAAGTGTGTGTTTCCTATGCCTTTTGGAACTCTATTAGGGCACATCATCTGCAAGGAAGGTTTGTTAGTGGATTCAGCTAAGGTTATAGTTATTTTCGGTCTGGAGGAGCTTACTACTCAGAGTGAGGTGTGCAGATTCTTGGGCCACACAGGGTATTTTTGAAAATTATCAAGGGCTATGTGAATTTCTTCGCGCCCCTGGAAGAGTTACTAAAAGGAAAAGGGAAATTATATTTGGGAGAACCACAACAATGCACATTTGAGGCATTGTAGGAGAGACTTACTACAACACCTATTCTATTTTTTCCCTCATAGAACCAACCGTTTCACTTAAATGTGGATGCCTCTGGAACAACTATTGGAGCGGTGTTAGATTGGCTTGGAGAATCTATTATAGATCATCCTTTCTATTTTTCTAGTAAATAGTTGGCTCATGTGGAACATAATTATACCACTACAGAGTGTGAGGCCTTTTCCATGATCTACGCACTGCATAAATTCAGACAATATTTGCTAGCAACACCATTTGTATTTTATACTAATCACATGACATTAAAATACTTGGTCAATAATCTCGTCTTACAAGGGTGCATATGTTGATGAGTGATTTCATTTCAAGAATTTGACTTTACAGTCGTAGTAAAACTAGGTAAAAGTATTTATATCCTAGACCACTTATCAAGAAGTTAATCATAGAAGGGCACACAGACAATTAAAGATACAATTCCGAATGCACTATTATACAGGTTACATCACACACCTTCAGAGTTAGAGGACATTGTTGTCTTTTTATGTACAAGTATAACGCTAGAAGTAATTAAGGCCTTGGAAAAGAAACAACTTGTAATTCACACTCCACCCTTCATGTTGATCAGTGGCAAATTATACAAATTAGGCCGAGATGAAGTATCATACTGGAGTGTACTAGAACATTAGCACACCAATATCATGGAAGAGGCTTGTGGTGGTATTTCAGGTGGGCATTATGTAGGTGATGCCACAACGTGCATGATTCTACTCATTGGAATATGCTAGGAGACCCTGTACAAGGACTATAAAGAGTATTGTAAAGCTTGTGATCACTGTCAGTGCCGTGGAAAACCTGGGTAAATATATGAAATGCCTTTGAGACCTGTTCCTAGTGTAGAGCCATTTGAAAAATGGGCTATAGACTTTATGGGTCCTATTTCACCATCCACGCATAGAAATGGATTGTGCTATATAATCACTTGCAAAGATTAGCTTACAAGGTGGGAAAAACTAACACCTACAAAGGATTATGTAGTAGCTACAGAAACCAAGTTCTTGTGGGAAAATATTATTACTAGGTATGGATTTTTTTTTAGTTTGAAAAGTTATAGGGGTAGAAACTTATTGAATGAGACAACCAGGATATTTTTAGATGAATTTATGATTATGCACCACAAGACTACACCCTATCATCCTCAGGCAAATGGGATTTCTCAAGACTTCAACAATATATTGACCCAAACCTTGACAATTTTTTGTGATGTTTGAAGGAAATATTTGGATGATAAATTTTTTTTTTTGTGATTTGAGTCTATAAAACAACCTACAAGAGGTTGAATAAGGCCACAGCCTTTCAGTTGGTATTTGGCGCAAAAGCAGTTCTTCCTAAATTCATGTTACCTTCTTTATGTATTGTGTGCGCTTGAGGTCTAGTTGATGAGAAAGCATTATAATAAATAATAGATAATATAATACAGTTGGATGAGAGGAGCATCGTAGCACGTTCGAGTCAAAAGAAGGAAAATTCTAGGAAGAAGGCATGTCATGACCGACACATCAGGAACAAGAAGCTTGAGGTTGGAAAAATGGTGCTTCTTTATGATTCTAATTTTCTGTGGCATCCAGTAAAGCTCAAGGTACATTGCTTGGGACCATATGTTATCAATCATATACTTGAATCAGGTTCTTATCAGTTCGAGGCGCTAGATGGAATATGGTTACCTGGTTATTTCAATGGAGTAGGCTAAAGCACTACTATAAATAAGTCTTCTTGGTGTTTGTAATAAGGTAGTATTGCCATTTATTATAGGTTTCCATTTTTATATTTATTTTCATGTATTTACTTCTTCCTCTCTATGATTTATCATTTTAGTTTGGTGTTTTTTGTAATAAGCGCGTTTGCGCGCTAGAAGCTAATTACATTCTGAAGTATTTTTATGCACATAGGAATGCACATACCATTGGTGTGGGGTGGTTATCATTTTTTATTCAGAACTAGGTACAAATGAGAAAAAACTATTACAGGTATTATTTAAGTATGGAAAGGAGATGCTAGAAGGGAATTTACTTCTAAACGAAGACCATGAATTGAAATAAATGAATGAACATGATAACGGGAGGTAAGCAGTGGCCTTGGAAACTACCAAGGGAAGACATAGTGGAAAGGTACTTGGGATCATGGAAGTGTGCAGAAGAGAAGTTTGTAGCTAGAAGGTAGGAAGGTGCACTAGAAGGTTATAGCTGGGGTACAAAGATGTACCACGTGGAAATTGGAAAATGGTCAATTAATGAGAGGATTTTTGGTCGGTGAAGGAGTAATAAATGCACTAACGTTTTGAAAAAATATAGAAGGATGTGATGTGGGTTCATTTTTACCTTTGCAATCACAAGTATTTAAGTGAGGTAAGTGTGACTGAGACAAGTGAATCATGTTGAGGTTCAGGGAGTTGCAAAACTAGACGAGGAGAGTAGATTTGCGTGTGAAAGTATCTTGTGTCCTCCTTGGTGAAGGGTTTGAGCGCAACAGAAGCATTGAGAAGGAGCTAGGGCACGTGGTTTCAAGATAGGCACATTTTTTTGAGCTAGGGTTTGATCTTACTCGATACAGAAGATAAAAGGTGGATTTTTTACAATGGCACCGAAGAAAGCACCTACAAAAAGAAAAAGGGGAAAGAAAAAGGTGGAATTTTAGGTCGAAGTTGTGCCCGAGAGAATATTTTCAGGGATTCAGTACCTAAAAGGAGTGATAGTTGTATGGGATTAGGATTCCCAAATTTTATAATGTAAATTAAGTGATTATAATCACCGCACTATCGAAAAAAGGGGAGAATTGGATGCGTTGTTGAATAAGAAGACCAACAAGCGCACGGTGGATGATATGCCAGTATATGATGATACTGGGGAGAAGTTACTAAAGAAGTTAGGGGTTTATCGGTTATATGAACTCCCATACTTTGGAAAACTAGAGGCTTTATACTAGTGGCTGATGAGTAGAGTCCATGAGGACTTTTTCTATTTTTATGTACAAAGGGTAAGGATCATAGCAGCCCTGATTGCTACATTGACAGGAATGAAGGGAATAGGGATAGATATTATTAGTAATATTACTAATAAGGAAGTTGTTGTAACCACCAGTAAGGAGTTAGGATACTCCAAGGGTCTATGTGGAATGGACATAGATAAAATAAAGAATTACCCTGTAGTGCAGGAAGCCGCGCATCTGCTCACAAAGTTAAATGATCAAGAGAGATGGTTACAGGTAAAAAAAATGTGGCTACACATTATGAAGAAAATTTCAGAGGGACAAATCTACAACTTGGTTAGCTGCATTTCAGAAACAATTACTGAGAAAGTTCACACCAGTGAGAAGATAATTTTTGGCGCTATCATATTATCTCTAATGTTTGTAGAAATTGGAGTGTTCGATGGGCCAAAGAACAAAATTGTGGAATACCCCACTGAGAAGAAGTCCCTCACAGAAATATTCAAGAAAAATTTATGTGAAGGATAAATGAGTGGCTCGTTCAAGCAAAGGGTAGAAATGTGATATGACCAACTTCGCTTGACGTTTGAGAAGGAGTGACACATCCCAAAGGAGCTACCCTTGGTAGTAGGAAATGCAATACAATTCGCGGTGTATCAACATTTTTACATCGCACAATTTGCAATGAAGGATGGAACATGGATTCCATGGTGCAAACTTCCCTATGCCTTCGAAGCATGCTACTTCTAGGCCTTAGTTCACAGCTTTATTGATGCATGTCGTCTGCACTTCAATGCAGACAAGGTATATTGTGACTACCATACACTCAAGAAAAAATATGTGTATCCAAGATGGTCTACCTACATTGAGAGGCTCATTTCAGATTTTATAAATATAAATCAAGTAATTTTGGCTATTGGGTACAGTGGAGCCACGCTCATATATCTTCAGCTCAAGCCTAGGATGGAGAATAACAAGTATGTGGAGAATGATTTCATGCTCCCAAGGCCACCTAAGGGCAAACATACAATGGAGAATGTTCCATCACCAAATCTTGTAGTGAATATAAAAATAGATGAGGAAGAGGAACATGAGGATAGTGGAGGATTAGACCATAGGGGCTGTTGGTAGCCCATAGACAAAGTGGAGAGTAAGTGCACAAATACTCCCCCACAGGCACAAGAAGTAGAAGAGGAATTGGACATGGATGAATTCCTTGAAGAGCGTGAGTTCAAGAGAGTATTCAAAAGAACCAATGCCCAAGGTGTAGGAACATCACATCCTGTAATAATATAACCTAGAATCTCCCCTTAGAAAGAGGCACCTATGAAGAAGAGAAGAAGAAAGATGAAGATGAATAAGGAGGCAGAGGAGTCCGAAGAGAGTGCATCTGGAACCCCATTTTAACCAGAAGATGTGGAGGAGCCCAGAGATGAATAAATGAGAGATGAAGAAGAAGGAAGAAGTAGAATAAAATATGTAGGAGAAAACCAACATGCCAGTTACAACTCATGTAGGAGAAGGGCCAACTCCAAAAATTGGTGCTTAGGTTCATAAGGGTCCAAGAATGAAGAGGAGTGCGGAATATTTTGTTCCAAGTATGGGCTATGCTGAGGACACAAGAAAAATCATTCTCGCCTGGTTTCAGAGCAAAATGGACCTTAAACAGTTATATGGATGGGAGATGATGGACCCAGAAATGGCCACTACGTGTGTAAGAAAATAACTATCATGGTCCATGCATACTCACATGGATGAAATTTTTTTTGATGTGTGCAAGGATTCTTATGTCTCAAGGAGAGTGAAGAAGGCACCTCAGAGAAGGCACATGACCATAAAGCCTAATATCATGTTAGATGAACAAGTCAACAATGCCTTAGTCAAGGTATCTTCTGAGGTGGCACAAATAAATCTTCATAAGGCCGCCACCATTAGAGAACTGATTGAAGATAACAAGGCAAAAACTACATAGATAAAGCGGTTAAAGGAAAATAAGGAATGAGAACAAAAAAGTAATGAGGCCTTCGTTTCCATGGCTAAGGATATTGATGATTACATTTTGAAGGAAAGGCCTCACATAGAACCAAAGGTACCAAAAAATTTCCCTTTTGTTATGCATTATGTGCGCACCTTGGTTGATTTGGTTTTGGAATATGGACCACTTTGGATGCCCGCACCAAAAGATGTTGAACAAGAGGTAGAAAGAAAAAAAGCCTCTATGATCAGAAAAATTTCAACTTACAAGGTGTTGCTTTAGACTTTAAAGGATGAGCTAAAGAAATAAGACAAAGCTTTGAATATATGTGCGGCACTAGAGGTAGTGATAAGGACCAGAACTCTGGTTAAAGATAATGGAGTCCTAGCAGCAATGAAGGATGAATCATTAGGGCGCACAAAAATATTGGCACCAGTAAAACAAAGACGTGAAGTCCTTGCAGTAGCTCAAGACCCTCATAAGGAGAGAATAGATGAGATTAGAAAGATCATAGTGTAGAAGATGAATCTTCTGGAGGGAATGATGTCTGTATGGCCAATGTTGTCTTAGTACTAAAGAATGAGAAAGAAAAGATTACTCGGGATGAGTTGGTAGCCATCACCACATAAATTCTAGAGAAGAAAAGGACCATGCTGGATGATTGATAAACATTCAAGGCTGAGATTAAAACTGAATATCCTAAGTTGATCCTCCCAGTTAAAGAGGAGGGAGTTGTAGAGTAAATATTCATTCTTTTGTATAGTGATTATTTTAATTCTTTCAGTGCTTATTATTTATTATTTGGGAAACATAAAAAAGAAACCCCATTGTTGGGATAGAAATGTACTTTAGTGTGGGGTAATGTTGAGAAGACATAATATTGTTCTAAGGAGAATACACATAAAGGATACACACACAGGAAAAGGGTGCATTTGAAGGTGCAAAATGAGAGGAAAGGAAACATGTGCTAGGAAAGTTTGGTTCGGGACTTATCCATTTTCATGGATACGGGATATTTTTGGAGATAGTGTGTGGAGCACACATCGGGATGGATACTTGCATGACACACAATATATATTTTGGGAATGAGTGACTGATAAACGTCATGCATGAGTTTAAGTTATTAATAGGATTACTTTTTCCAGTTAACTTTAGAACATATATTATTAGCACAATTGCATGTGTGCCTGTCATTGTAATGGCGCATGGCTATTATCAGCATGTGACATATTTTTACAAGTGCATAGGTAGTGAAGGGAAAGTCCCCACCCATATAAATATGTAGTGAATTGTGTAGTTTAGAGAGACATAGTTATTGTAGAGTTATGTTGTTGGATCTTATGTGAGCATAACCTATGGTGATATGTTATAATGTAGGAAGATTTTATGTTTTACAATGTTTAATAAAATGGAGTATATTGGATGGATAATGGTGTTAAACATGAGTGTAATTGGTTCTTGTATGATTAATCTTATTATAGTTGTTTAATTCATGATTCTCTAAGATCTAGATTTGGATTATGCACTGTGGAATATTTATTCTTATTTATGGCTATGACTATGTTTTATCTTCATCACACTAACATCTTGCATAAGAAACTCTAAAGAGGGGCCTAGTACCTTTGCGTGATTCAAATCTAAGGGGTGTAATGGGGATTTCAAGATAAATCCATAGCCATCAAACCCACCATTACATCCCTTAGATCTGAAATTTAGAAGCTTCAAGATGAGTCTCAATTGCATACATCCTCTATTCAATCTATGGAATCCACCATCACATCCCTTAGATTTAAAACCCAACATCTTAAGGATGCTTCACACTTGAATGTTTGTTTTCCTTCATCATCTTGCATTCAAATTATGTCCACTACATGTCATTTATTTGAACCCCAAGACGTCCTGTTACCCGAACCACTCATATTTGAGTGTATTACTAAGAGACATGACATTTATATAGAGTTTTTTCATTGTCATTTGATCACTCTACCACCTAATCATTACTATTCACCTTGTCAATCAACAAAATATCTAGGTCGTCCATATTTCAATTATCATCAAATCAATGGACATAATATAAATGATTGCAACACTTTGCATCACCTAATCAAAATTTTTACGTATCAAGGTATTCTTTCATTATGTGCATAATATCCCCTTCCAAAGGTAACACCCACATGGAATCCTAAGTCTATTTCTCCTTAGATTTATCCACATCCATCT
Source organism: Taxus chinensis (assembly GCA_019776745.2). Taxonomy (NCBI): domain Eukaryota; kingdom Viridiplantae; phylum Streptophyta; class Pinopsida; order Cupressales; family Taxaceae; genus Taxus; species Taxus chinensis. The sequence continues at coordinate 88,986,647 of CM034153.1, read as the reverse complement.
AAAAAGGCTCCCATGGTTACTAATGACCTTCCTTCTGATCTTTCTAACAAATATCTCAATTTTATTATTCATTAAATGAGTTATATTTACCACCCCTCTCCTATGCATAGTGATCCTTCTCCTAATTCAACAAGATCTTCTCCTCTACTTACTGAGCATCACTATATCGCTTCTCATTCACCTTCTTCAATTAGTCACATACCACCTAATCAATCACCTATGATTTCCCGAAATCAACAACCACCTATCAAAATTATTTCATAAACCACTCCTTCTAGGTCATCTACTGCATTATCACAAAAACCTAAGCAATATCCCTTGAGACTCAGTGCAACATGGCCTCTTCCCAAATCTACACTCCAACCCATTAATTTTGTCAAAGAAACTAATCCTCCTCCTGGTTTTAATGATACATTTTCACTTTCACTACCACCACCCAATCCTACTAAATTTTGTCCAACAATGTCACACCATGCATAAACTTGGCCTTTGGTAGATGAATCTTGTTACTCTACCCTCATGATGATACACTCACATTCTTGGGGTTCCTATATGACTTTTGAGGGGTATTTTACCATGAAGAAACTCATTTCATCTTACACTTCTCCATTACATCACCACCTCTACATACACACATCTATAATACTTTAACACTTCTTATGCATTATCAATTAAACGAAATACATCATATCTCAGCCCCTATATACTTCATCTACTACATAGTACATGCATTATCATACACTTGGGGGGAATAGCACCTAACATTCCCCCCCTAAAATTAGCTTCCACGCCCATTTTTATTTTTCTTTCTCATACACTAACCTCATAACATACCCATACTCATCCCACATTTTAGCACTATCATTACCCGATGACGCACCCTAGGGCTTCGGTTAACACTGGACTGTTGAGGGATTACCATTACATTTAACCCCACATACTGCACTACAGGATCTATACATTTACATTCCATCATCATACAATGTATCTCTCTAGCATACATTACACTAGCCATCATTGTATATGATCCTATTTTTTCATTTCCTCCTCTCATTCAACATTTACGCTAGGACACGTTGTATATGAGCCTAGATTTATCTTCTACCATCACATATTCCATCTACACCTATCTTTGTATCTTCCACACTACTTATACATCCTACGCACTCATATTGCATTCATCCTACACGATACACTAGATCACATTATACATGGGTCTAGTTCCACCTATCATAGTTTCCATCTACCATTTTTATACATTACTATCATTGCATTAATACATTTTATCTATTCTACATCCTTTGCTAGTTTTCCTTATACTTGGGTCTAGTTTTATCTATCATCATTACACATTTTTTTACCTAAACATTCATCCCATTACATTATATACCCATTGCACATTCTACATTACATTTCCTACACCACAAACTCACTTACCTTGGTCTTTTACACTAGGTTGTCTTTTATGCGCTGCAATCACCACCCTATGATGCACTCTAGTTCCTCGGTTCATACTTGACTGCCAAGGGTTTACTAATAAAATGGACCTTACATGGAATAATTTTCTCATCCACAATTCAGCACATTAGTGACATACACCTTAGGTTAAATTGTCACCCCTTCCTATCATCTTATAGTGACATCCACCTTATGCTACATCGTCACCCATCTCCATCCTTTTCATTCTATAGTGATATACACTTAGGGATAAATCATTACTCTTCCATTCAACTATTCGTGGTATAATCTTAGGCTATAGGGTCCATGCACATATTTATATATTTCTCATATGCATCCGTTCATCCTATAGTGATATACGCTTAGGGATAAATCATCACTCACACATTCACCACGTCATGGTATACGCTTAGGCTATAAGGTCAACTCATATCTTTCTACAATTCTCATCACCATCCACTAATTATATAGTGATATAATCTTAGGGATAAATCATCACTCTTCCATTCAACAAGTCATAATATACGCTTAGGCTATAGGGTCCACGCTCATCCTTATATATACCACATTCCCATTCCCGACATAAAATTAAGGCTAAATCATCACTCTTCCATTCACAAAGTTAGGATATACACTGAGGCTATAGGGTTCATGCATATCTTCTCCACATGTCACATTACATCACCATTATACATCCCCACTCATCATGTTGCACTAGGTACAACCAACACTACTTGACCATTTCCTGATGATGCACTCTCATTTACAGTTCATTCTTTACTACTGAGGGGGAACACAACATGAACCTCACTACATACACATTCCATCCACTTGGGGGGAATTTTCTCCTATCATTCCCTATTTCATTACATTTCATCCATCCATGACATACTGCATTATCTTGGTAGTATTTACTCTTGCGTACTAGAATTTTACATGATCACTTTACTACACATGTTAGATTGATTTCTTCTATGTCATTATCATACAAACATATGTGTTCACACCTTTTTCTAGTGTGATCATAGATATAGGACTCTACATGTGTCATGGATACTCACCTTCTACCCTTCCTACACCGGTCATTGGGGCATTCACATTCATCCTATTCAGGTGTTATTGTTTCATTTTTTACTTAGCATCTATTACTTTCTTCTACATGATTTGACATATCGGTTATCGCTCTAACATGCTAATGGGTGTTCCATGTGCAACACTTGTTTTGCAAGACTACATGTTTACATGACTTCATGTTTGTTTTTACTTGTCTTCTTTTTCTTCCATTTTATGCGAGATTTTCCCTTTGCTTGTGTGCACACTTGATGGTTGTTTGTGGCCATGATGGCCTTGTATGTCTTGTGACATTGTGAGTGATTTCCCATGTTTGAAACCCGCTTTGTGTGGTTCTATTCTTTTCTGACATGTTTACATTACTTTTCTTGGTATTTTTTACATTATTTGCATATTTTACACTTGTTTTATTTGCATGCATGCATTCGGACTAACAGTTATATTGGTTATCCAACCCCTTTTATGTGTGCCTTGGTATCTACCAAGTGTTTCCCTTTCCCTCTGTAGGGAAAATTTATACAATTAAGAGTGTAGTTGGTCCTCTTTTGGGGCTGTATTCTCCTTCAAGGGTCATCGCATGCGTCCCCAAAGAGGGGGGCATCATTGAGAGTTTTCTACTAACACAACATATCTATAGTGGTTCAGATACAATGAGTGATTTCAGACCATTCTACAAACTTCATACACAATGTTCTCAATAAGACATGGTGTCCTTCGATAATTCTGTGGAGTGGTTACAAGATTGGGTGCTATAGTGGGTATGCCTCTCTACACTTCTCCATCCAGTGGAGTCAGATCACCTAAAAAATCATGACAGTATAGATATCTCCTCCAAAATTTCAGCAAAAGTGGTTAAAGGTCAGAGGATATAACATGGTTCCTCCCTATACTTATTCAAATAGGGTGGTGTTAAATCACCTAAAAAACTTGCGACACTACAAGATATCCTTCTATAAAATTTTTTTGACATGGATCAAGTGCACATGTTCTATTTTGAAATTTAAATTTTCTATTCTGGCATACTTTACATTTGTGTATTTTACACAACATTTTACATACATACATATTTGACTACTTGAATATTTTCTCCTTGCAGGTCCTCCATATGAGAAACAAGAAGTCAAATTGCGGGCAACAAAAAACAACAAAAACGACAACAACAACACACCACTACAGGAATTTTCCTTCACTAACCATCCAAGTACACTACATACAACAGTATGTACACATGTGTTACGCCCTAGGTTCACCGTCATCATGTTTTATACACATTTTTCATCTTTAGAATCCACCCTCCTCCACATTTTTCTATTTTTCATTCCACGCTTGAGTCTATTCCATCGACACATCTTCTGTTACACTCTACATTGTTATTAGGTATGCATATCTATCTACTTTATGTTACCGAGCTTTCCACTCACCAACATAAAGTTAGGGAAAATGTAGACACAAATATTACACATTAGACAATATTTATCTTGGTCTTATACTACTATTTAGAAGGTTCTCAAGTGTACAAAGTACTAATTAATCCCACCTTTTTGCCACCTTTTTATTATCTTTTATTTCATCTTTTCTGCATATTTCCTGATACCTATCATCCCATTTCATGACCTTTATGAAATTCTATCCTAAAATCAGGGCACCCCAACTTGTACTGGGGCACCCTGGTCCCATCCCAGGCACCTCGGTCAATGTATAACCTCTTTCAATTATTTTTGGGTCACTTATAGTTGTTGGTCATCTTTATCATTTTCTCAGTCATCCTTGTCAGGATTAATTATGAAATTAAGCTTGAGATCCCTTTAAATATAAAGTTATAAGACCATAATGAGGGTCCTAGGTCATCACATCTTATCACTACTATCAATCCATCTAGGGTTGCATCAATTACATCCACATAATGTCATGCATTCAACCTAGGATATCTACATCAAAAATTCTTCATAGGGGATGAATTCCATTCTATTCCATGCACACATGCTACTTACATTTATATAACTATTATTTCTTGTTAATTCACAAAGTGTGAATGACATGAGAGCACCTAGGGCACAACACACATATGCATCATAATTACATCTGGGTCCGAAATGTAGTGCAACGCTCAGTGATAAGTCCACTAGTTTTGCAGTCGAGGTCAGTCCAACCCATTCATATGCATCTTTCATCTTTCATTTTTCTATACTTCTCCTTGCATTTTGGGTCACTCTCCATTTCATCTAATGAATCCAGCATGACAGAAAGGAAGAACTCAGAGACATTTTACAACCATACCAGATTGAGGTTTTGAGCATTTACATTGTTCCGAGCACTAGGATTGCAGACCATGGTGCCTCGGGGCACCCCAATACACTCCCAGGCACCTGTACCATCTCAGATAGTCTAGATATTCCCTTCAAAGGGTCCATGAGGGTTTTTCTGCACTTCCATATTTTATTTCCATATATATGATACTATGTGATAGTCTTCTATTATCAGATGAGTCTTTTTCTTACTCTTCTCTTGCACCTTAGGGTTTCATTTCATCAAGAATAATTTATTTACATTTATTTCATATTTTTTTATTTCATTTACAGTGTTTAGTCCTCCTAACTAGATTAACATTGATACCCTAGATATCCCTTTAGACCATCTAGGAACTCTGTATTATTTTAATCATTTTGGTGAACACGACGTTGGGTTCACCAAAATGATTAACAAAAATAGAGAGTTCCTAAGTTGCCTAAAGGGATATCTAGGGTATTAATGTTAATATAGTTAGGAGGACTAAAATGTTGTAAAAGAACTAAAGCAATATGAAATAAATGTAAATAAATTATTCTAAATGAAATAAAATCCTAATATGTAAGAGAAAGGAAGGAAATGGATTATATGATAACATAATACTGTCACAGAATGTCACATATGTGATTGTGGATTCATGAATTAGGAACAACTGCACATAGGTCTCATAAAGGTTTTATCTGGAGGATCTAAAGGGATTGGAGTTCTTGGGAAGGGACTACAACACCCACGTTCGCTCCAGTCCTGTTTTTCAGCTCTGTAGTCACAAATTTTTAGGATATGAATATTTTTGGGTCAAAAGATTGTCACAATTTTTCATTGTTTGTTACTCTAGATTCTCTAGATGAGTTGAATAATGACCTGCAATACAAAATGAAATATCAAAGCATAGAAAATTAAAAGATGCATATGTATGGGTCAGACTGGCCTTAGCCACCAAGCTAGTGGACTTATCATTGAGTGTTGCACTACATTTCAGACCCAGATGTAGTTCTTATGCATGTGTGTGTATTTTTCCCTAGGTTCTCTCATGCTAGTTACACTTTGTGAATTAGCGAGCAATAATAGCTATAGAAATGTAAGTAGCATGTGTGCATGGAATAGAATGGAATCCCTCCCCCTATGAAGTGTGTGTGATGTAAATCTCCTAGCACGAATGCATTGCATTATGTGGATGCAAGTGATGCAATTGATGCAACCCCAAATGGAGTGATAATAGTGATAAGATGCAATGACCTAGAACCCTCATTATGGTCTTATGACTTTATATTTATAGGGATCTCAAGCTTAATTTCATAATTAATCTCGAAAAGGCCAACTGAGAAAAAGATAAAGATGACCAACAACTAGAAGTTACCCAAAAAGAATTGAAAGAGGTTATGCATTGACTGAGGCACCCAGAATGGGACCAAGGCATCTTGGGGCACCCCCGTACAGATTGGGGTGCCCTGATTTCAGGTTATAATGTTAGAAAGGTCATAAAATGGGGTCATAGGTATCAGGAAATACGTGGGAAAGACGAAATAAAAGATAATAAAAGGTGGCCAAAAGGTGGGATTAACTAGTACTTTTTACACTTGAGAACCTTCTAAATAGTAGTATAAGACCAAGATAAATATTGTCTAATGTGAAATATTTATGTCTACAAATATAAATAGAAGAAATAAGAAAATCATGTTGCTAGTCCATTTTCAAAGGTTAACACCAAGGTAAATAAGATAAACTAATGCATGCAGCAATCTACCTTCTAGATTTGACGCAAGGGGTTGCATAAGAATGAATTAAATAAATAAAATAAAGGGAACTTATTTCCCATGTGCCAACAGAAAAGGAGAATAAATAAAGGGAATTCTATTTTTGGAAAAATAACAGTCTTCTTTTATGGTATACATTGATTTTTTATTGTAATGATAAACTTGGAAATAAAATTGCACATCTGAATAAAATAAAGCAAGGGAGCTTCATTTCCCATGTGCCAACAGAAAAGGAGAATATAAAGGGCAATACTAATTTTTGGAAAAAATGGACAAGATTCTATATTTTACAGTATGACTCTGGTAAAAATAACATTATAGTCTTTGCTTTGGATATAATTATTTTCCTTTGGTGAGAAGTTATTGTGCCATATCTATCTTCGATGCATTTTATTTGGATTTTTTTGAGTAATAAATGATAAAGTGGTATTCATTTTCCCCTCTCATACTTCATTATTTTACATATATATTTCACTCAATCAGTGTTATCAGCATTCTGATAAGGAAACAAATAGTTTAAACATAGTTTCACCTGTAAAGACCTACTATTAGTAAAAAATTATAAAATGAAGCTTCATTCACTTTCTACCCTCTAAGTCAAGACTAAACTATTTTTTGGTCATATTATTCAATTGTGTTTGTTATAGGATATTGTGTTTTCCTTAGTGTGGAATTCATTCTTTCTACCGCAATCTTTTCCTAAATCCTTGAATCAATATTGTAAAATAGTTTAGATTTGTGTAGGTGTATGGACCTTTAAGTTATCTGTGTGCATAGTTACATGAAAGTCTGAAACTTTTGGTGTATCACCCCTATGTCTCATTTACCGCATTCATTTTCCCTTTCCCTTTTCAAATTTTTCATTTTATAGGTGATTCACAAGGGAACCAACATTCTCTATAGGTTCACCTCAAACATAGGTTACCCACAACCTTGAGGTGTTCCAATTTTTTCAACAGAAGAGAGAATACACACACCATTCTCTATCAGGGTACAAATTCTAGGTGACAATGGTTTCTGGCACGACTAGTGGGATAGTACAAAAAAATTACTAAAGAATTTGATGTTGTTCTTGACAAATATCTATTTTTTAGACACAAATATTCAACATCTAATGACTCTATTATCCTAAGAAGACCCATTTTATTAATCAACAGACCATTTCCTCCATCTTCCCATATTTTTTATGAGCTTGTGTGATCATGACTTCAATTCTTCATTGGAACTCCAATTCCAAAGAGAATTATTACTCCCCTCCACCTCCTTTTGCCAAAAATTATTCTCCAGATCAATATTATAAGCCCTATCATAATGAATATGCCCATGATCCAAATAATTTTTATGGTTATCCTAGCAATCATGGCATTTTTCCAGAGTAGGAATATACAAATTGTGGAAAACATTACATGCCTAATGATGATTTTCATATGCAAGTACAACACATGGAAGTAAAAATGGTACAGATGAGGGAAATAAGTTCTGTGAAGGTGGGAAAGATTGGATTCAGGGTAACCTACCCATGGGCCAATCCAATGCCACATTGGTATAGCCCTCAAGAGAAGTTAGACTTTATATATGAATTATTACTAAAAATATCAGGGTGGAATGAAGAAATGGAAGCTTATCAATATCGTGTTTAGAAACCCTGTAAATGGGGTAATTCTTCACTATCATCTGACACCCCTTATATTCCTACTTCCTCACCTACACAATCTTAGCCCAAATTTCAAGTTCCTAGCTTTATTAAAGCTTATCTTTCCATTCATTCTCCTCCCCAAGATCTTGTACCTCCCCAATCATTTCAACCATTGAAAAATAAATTGGCAGCGTAACTCATTCCTCCTCTCATATTCCCAAACCCATTTTGGAATAGAAATAATTAGTAAATTAGTTTGAAGGAGTAGTTAAATTAAGAACTGAGTGAGGAATTTATAAGGAAAAATATGATGAATTGGAGCTCAAGGTTTGACTTTAAATAGATTCCATAGCTAGTTAATCCTACAATAAAGGAGTGCAAGAAAGAGGTTGAAGTTACAAAATAACAGAAGAAATACGACCATCAAGCAAAGGTTAGAGAAATTTTTCTCAAATATATTGGGTTACAAGCTAAGGATAATGTTTTAGAGGGACATGTGAATGTTTCTAAGGATCACATCAACATTTTTGAGCGTATATCATCTCCTAGTGAAGAAAATAATTCAGTAACAATTGATGATTGATATGATTCTAATATAGAAGATAAGAATGTGCTAACCATGCAAGAAGAGTCATCCACAACTAAAGAACACAAATCAGAGTCAAATGAATAAGAGTTTTAGATTAAAGATGAATAAGCATTGTCACATCAGTTAGAGTTGCATCATGCTAAGGAGAAGGATGTTTTTTGATTAGAAAACGTTTTTCTAAATGATAATAATGATATGAATGAGGAATAAGAAGTAAAACACAATGCATATCATCTTACAAACATTCATACAGAGGAATAAATCAACAAAGAAATTACAATTCGAAAAGATTTTTCCTCAAGCATGAACAATAAAGAGGATGAGGTTTTATCAGACTTAGAAGATTCTGATGATTAGGAAGAGCCAATCGAAATTGTAAGTATTCCAAACTCATCTTCTATCTTCCTCAATAAATAATCTCTTGTTATTCAAACTTCTTTTGCACTTGAGAAAGAGCCAAATATGAGGTTAATTGCAAAAGATGAAGTAAAAAATAGTATAAATCAATCTACAAGTATCCAATATGATCAAGGAAGGGTGTCAAGTAGTCTGACTGATGATATTACACACAAATAAGAGGAGCATATCAGAAATATCAATCTATCAGTTATGAGAAAATCATGTCCAATAAGGTATTTGGCCTGTTTAGAGCTACATAAGGGGTTGACATTAGTTGTTCTCATTTTAGAGCATAAGAAAGAGCTTTAAGTTACCAAAAATCAGCCCCATCATCTAAAAAGATAGAGTGTAAATCCTATATATTTTTTTATTCTTTTTTGGATTGATATTTTGAGAAAATCAAAGGTGCAAACAATCTTTTCACTTATATCATGTGATTTAGTTGTAAAACTGATCTCATGGTTGCACTTTCTAATAAAAGAAAGTTATTTCTCCGAACTAGTATATGGTTTTGTTTATCTTTCCTTTCTCTTTATTTAGATTAGGAGTATTTTACATTTTTTCTTCCATACTAAGTGCTTGCATGCATATTGATTTTCTAGTTTTCTTAGTTGTCTTTTTAATAAGTGCTTGCATGCACATCTTTTATTTTGTTGGAGAGGGTATTTCAGTTGTATTGATTCATAGGATACAAGTTTTCAAAACTTGTGTAAACTAATTGTTGACATAAGTATGTGACTCCATATACCAATGGGTACAAAAGGCTATTGATCACCTTGTTTATTAGGAAAACAATCGAGTGATGCCACCAAAATGTTAAAATATTTTCAAGCCAAAGAATTTTGTGCCAAAAAAATACTTTACATGGAGGTGCATGGGATAAATTTAATAAAAGAAAGCTAATGTCCTATAGAATTTTACGCCAAAGGGATAATTGTGCATGAAGGTGCATGGAAATAAATAAATAAAATCAAGAAGTTAATATTATATACTTGGTGTTGTGGAGGGATAAACATAGAAATAATGAAATAAAGAAAAGAAAAATTGTTGTCCTTGGCACCAAACATAAATATGGAATTTTAAAAAAATAACAACATTCTTTCCCATGCGCCAAAGGAAGCTAAGGGAGATTCATGGAGAAATAGATAAAAATAAATAAAAGGAAGTCCTAAATTTGGTGCAAAGGGGTGAAGATGCATGGAAGAAATTAAAAATATGAGCTTTTCTATTCTTGGGAGTTTGGATGAAGGATGATAAAATAGACATAAAATAAATAAATAAAACATGTTTCTAGTCCATTTTTAGAGGTTGGCACCAAGGTAAATAAGATAAACTAATGTATAAAACAGTCTACCTTCTAAAGTTAGCGCCAAGGGTTTCATGAGAATGAATTAAATAAATAAAAGGGAACTTTTTTCCTATGCACCAAAAAAAAGGAGAATAAATAAATAAATAAAAGAGCAGTATATTTTTGGAAAAAAAATGGTCTTCTAATATGATAAAGGATGAATTTTTGTTGTAATGATATATACTTGGAGTAGTTGATTTGCTTAGGAATTTTCAGCATTTGTAATTGCACCTTTGAATAAAATAAAGCTTTGTTTCTCCCTCTCATATTTTTGTTTTCATATTATTCATTGTGTTTTTCATAGCATATTGTGTTTGCCTTAGTGTGGAATTTGTTCCCTATACCATTGTCATTTCCTAAATCCTTGAATTAGTTTTGCAAAATAGTTTTGAGTTGTGTAGGTGTGTGGATATTTAAGTTCTTTGTGTACAGAGTTACATGCAAGTATCAAAAATTTTGTGTATCACCCATATTTCCCATTTCTTGCATTCTTTTTCCATTTTCCTTGTAAAAGTTTTTGTTTTTAAGGTGATTCAGAAGGGAACTGACCCTCTCTAGAGGTTAACCTTAAACATAGGTTATCCACAGCCTGAGGTGTTCCAATTTTGTCAACAAAAGAGAGATTACACACACCATTCTCTATTAGGGTACAACTTATGGGTGACAACAATACCTTCCCCAAAAATTTATAGTTGACTTTGTCATATGATTTAGATACATCAAGCTTCACCTCCATACCTTAAGAATTTGAAATAGATAGAGAATGGATAATATCATGGAAAATTATTACTTCATACAAGGTATGTTTTCCTTCCATGAAATCTTCTTGTTCTTCAAAAATAACACTTGGTATAATTTATTTTAAGTATTATGGTTATTAATTTGGTGATGATCTTGTATATTGTGTTGTAAAGTGAAATTAGTCTGAAGTCAAAGGATGAAGCGAAGTCTACTTTTTGGATTAGGGAGATAAATGTGCAAATGAACTCTTTTAGGATTATCTTATAACTATAAGCTTCGTTTACCACTACCAAAACTTCAATTTTTGACAAATCCAGAAAATTTGGAAAAGAAAAATTTGAGAACCCATTTGAGCCCATGGATTTTTCCCCTTCTATTTGAAAATTAATAACACGAACTTCTTCCATGAAGAATGATTCCATAATCCTACCATTTTGTGTTTTTGTGACCATTTTTGGGATTGTATGAAGAAAATCATCCATGTCAGAGTCAGTGATTAGAAGATTGTCTGTGAGCAGATTCTAGAAGAAGCATATTGTATCTTTCCTAATTTCCACAGGATTTTCCATAATCAGATTCTCCTCCATCATTTTTCTAAATCAACTCATTTTCCTTCTAGCCACCACCTTCTCCCTTGTTTGTAGCCAAATTTCCATATAATTTTGATGCCAATGGTCCTCTTATTTGGCATAAATGTCTTAGAGGAATGCTAATAAGGATTTATCTCTTTAAAGCATTTGGTCAGGGAGACCATGTGTTTGAATATCCGCATTCAATGTTTCAAGCTCTTATTCCATTTGGATTTTTTGAATGAAGATTCTCCTGAAGGTGTTATGTTATGACTCCAGTATTTGATACAAATTTTCAATAAGTTAAGCTTTGACATGAACTGGAAAGCTTTAGATCCTTTAATTTTGAGGAAATATCACCACCATTGTTCCATCAATTTAGGAAATGTATTATACCTTAACCACATTTTTTCAAATTTGAATAGACATCCATCCAAGATAACATCCTTTTGACACACTCAACCAAATAGGTGAATGGTCCAAACTAGAGACCTTCAATATTCTTGACTGTAGAAATAAGTTTCGTGTTAACCAAATTTTTTTAGTTAGGAACCTATCCAAGTATTCAATAGTAATGAAAAATTAGACCTTTCTATTGCGGTCCAGGAAAAACTACCTTCCTTGGGGTGGGGAGGGGTTTTTGTCCAATGAGTTGCTGAAGGAGTGAAGGATGAAGACTTGGAAGGAATTCACGTGCATCGAATAGTTGCACTTCACCGAAGTGTAGGAGTTGCGAGATTAAAGAAAGAAAGCTTTGTAAATCAATGTGCATGCATATGAGAGCTCAAGATTTGAAAAGTGGAGTGAAATGGAATGCCTTAGCTTGGCTTGGCTTAGCTTTTCTTATCATAGATCAAAAGAGGCGGTGTACATATAAGGGAGTGAATGTGTAACTCCCGTGTAAGAGAAGATTCCTCCATAATGGAGAAGAGGAGTTACTTTCCCAAATGGGAATGTAAATCCTATGACACACTTACACATATGACAGATTCTGTAAGAGAATCTATCATAACTAAGATGACACCTAGATCCATGTCCACCTAAGTGAGATGACTCATCTGGTGAGGTGGAATAACACTAAATAAGTGAATAAAAATACAACCTACACCAACACCCCCGCCTTCATCATAACTTAGGATGAGGCGGAAAGTTAGAAATGAGAAATGGGTCCCAGCACAAAGCTACTGATGAGGTACCCATGTACAATGAAAATCTCGTAAAATTGGAGTAAAAGGAGAAAACCCAGTGGGAAAAGCTCTCCCCCAAACAGAGAGACAAGTCCAGTCTCTAATCTAAGAAAGATTTCCAAACTATGGGTTCCTCTTTGTGCCATAGATTCAAGCCATGTAAGGGTACTCATGGTACAAAGAGGAAATATATCGGGAAGAAGCTTGAAGAGAGAAGAAGAGGGAGAGGAGAGGAATGCATAAAGATGCAATGGACTCATGATCTAATTTCATGCAGCTTGTAGGAGGTCATGTCCTATGAAGAATGTCGATCACGAGATCCTGCTACCATTTGGAATGAACTCAGAGCCACCCATCTTAAACTATGTGTCTTCCCTTAGGAAGGACATAAATGACGTGCTTGGAAGTTTTCCCATTCCACGAAGGAAAGGTCAAGGCTAGTAACTATGTTAAGAAATAGAAGAGTTTGGTCCATGTCAATTATGACATAGGTTATAGGAAATGAGTGCACAAGTTCACGGAAGGTCAATGTTAAGTGAATGCAGAACTTAAAATCACAAGTATGAAGGGTGAACACATGTGGAAAGGATGTCCAACATATGTGAAAGCAATTAAAACATCCCCCTACAACGGAAAATTAGGATCTACAAGCAAGAGTGGATCAATGAAGGTCTCTGGAAAAGTGGGAGTGGTAAGGAGTCCTAGAAGGGGCACTCCCAACAACAGAGATGATGAACTCCTTTCTGAAATACATGTATCATGGATGGGGAACCTATAGTGCATCACAAGTGTACTCTGAAAAGATGCTACTGGTTGTCTGAAGGTTAGGTGCTATATACTCATCCTAATGAGGGGGCTTTCATTGTCAAATAGAAGGATTTATGTGACCTTTAGGTATGAGTCATCTGCAATGGAGGTAGAGGATTTGAAGGGAACTCACACACGGAAGGTGGAAAATCGAGGTGGGTGTGATCACTGTATGAGACTCTATAGGAGTCCACTTTTTGGATTTCTCAGTCAGATAAATTGTCTAATGTTCATTTCTCTTTTAGGATTATCTTGTATTTTATAACCCTTGCATTTGTCTTATCTGCACTAACACTTTTTTCAATTAATTTGTTTGCATGTGCCATGAAAACATTGGAAAAGAAAAATTTTACAAGTGCCATCTGAGCCCTATAGGGATTTTTCTTTCAAAGCTTATATTTTTGTATGTTCCTCTCCTCATCGAACATCGAACATTCTTTTTGGCATTAAGAATGATTCCTCTCATCCTACCAAACGATCACATAGTATTTATTAGGAGGTTAATCAGGATTGCATTCACTTAATCACAATCCATAGTTTAGAACCAACATCACTTAGGAACATTAGTCTTGAGCAGATCAGAATAAATTTGTATCCCAAAAGGGCCTACATGGATTTCATCACTATAGCATCAGCAAACTTGGTGTTCCAGTCAGTTTTATAAATAACTCATGAGTTTCAGGTATCTTAGCCACCACCTTGACTCCCTTGGTGCCTTGTGAGATCAGGGGAAGTTACGTAGTCCATATTAATTTTCAGCAATGCACAACGGTCAACTCATATAACAGGCATAATGTACCTTCAGGAATGCTAATCAAGGATGTTATCTCTTTAAAGCATTTGGTCAGATTAGATCCATAGACTGCCATTTGAAGTAGGATCCACCATTAGTAATGTTTACACATTTCATACTTAGTCAGGGATAGAGATTAATCATGAATGAATATTATCCCAAACACATCTTTTGTTGATGACTCCAGTATTTGATACAAATTTTCAATTAATCTTGGTTCATTTGAGATGATCTTAGGAAACTCATTTTCTTTAGATGGTTTCTAGGATCAATATCATATCATTGTTCACTCATCAATCTTAGGAATCATGTACATGTAAACCATTAACCACATTTTTACAAATTATTGAATCAACATCCAAACCTGCATTAGAGAATGCTTCTCATTTACAATGAAACATATCAACCATCTAGGGAACCCCGACCAAAGCAAGAGACCTTCATATTCTTAGTAGCTGTAGAATCATCTAAGTTTTCGTCGTTAACCACTTGTCCCCGTTTCAGCTTGGAAGTGGGGATCCATATTTTTCTGAAGTAGGTACACTGAAACCCCATTAGGACCTCAATTCTAATCTTTCCCATGTCCTGGAGTGTTCACCTTCATCCATTCACACCTGAGGTGGGAAGCCCCCTGTATCTAACCTCTCAGTGTAATTGCTAAAAGAGCTTATTGATGTAAACCTGCAAGCAAGGATCACGGTCATCGAATAGTTGCACACTTACCCCACCAGTGTGAATGTCAGCGAGAAAGATCTCAAGTCAGTGATCATTGTAAATCCGAATGTGCATGCATTAATGAGAGTCTCGACACATGGGACATAACCTGGTGAAATAATGCCAGCTTGGCTTGGCATAGCTCTATCTCTATGCTCATAGATCCCAAAATAGGCGGTGTACATATAAGGGAGTGAACCCTGAGTAACTCCCAGTGCTAATCAATCATGACAACTCCATAGTGGAGAGGGGGAGTTACATTCCAAAATATAAGTGTAACTCCTAATGACGCATATGATACACTGATATGCACTAACGACTGAAGCGTAAGAGAATCTCAAATGGCCACTAAATGACACGTGGACCTATTATCTCACCTAAGTGAAATGACTCACCTGGTGATGTGGAATAACACTAAATAAGTGAAGAAAAATACCACCTACACCAACAGCCCCCCTTCATCGTAACTTAGGCTGAGGCGGTAAGTCAGAAATGAGAAATGGGTCCAGGCACAAAGCCTGATGAGGTACCCATGCATAAGAAGAAACTCCCGAAGTAAGTGGAGTAAAAGGAGAAACCATAGCGGGAAAAACTCTCCACCACAAGAGAAAAAAAGTCCAGTCCCTAATCTAAAAAAGATGCCAAAGATGGGTCCTGGCCACAGACGAGCCTGTAAGGGTACTCATGTACAAAGAGGAAATATATCGGGAAGAATAAGAAGAGAGAAGAAGAGGGAGAGGAGAGGAATGTAGAAGATGCAATGGACAGATCTAAACTCTGTAGCTCTAGGAGGTCTCCCAGAAGAATGTCGATCAGATCCTCTACCTTTGGAATGAAGAAGAGCCACCCGCACCGAACTATGTGTCTTCCCTTAGGAAGGACATAAATGACGTGCTGGAAGTTTTCCCATTCCATGAAGGAAAGTGAAGGCAGTAACATGAAGAACTTTGAGTTTGGTCCACGTAATTATGACATAGGTCTAGCAAATGAGTGCCAAGTAACGGAAGGTAATGTCACAAATGCAGAACTGTCAGAGTATGAAGGTTGAACACATGTAGAAAGGATGTCCAATATATGTGAAGGAAACAAAACATCCCCCACAACAGAAAATGGATCCACAAGCAAGAGTGGATCAATGAAGGGCTCCAAAATAGTGGGAGTGGTAAGAGTCCTAGAAGGGGCACTCCCAACAACAGAGATGATGAACTCCTCTGAAATACCTGTAGATGGATGAGGAACCTATAGTACATCACAAGTGTACTCTGCGAAAAGATGACTAAGGTTAGGCAGATACTCATCCGAATGAGGGGGCTTAACAAATAGAAGGATGATGTGAGATAGGTATGAGTCATCTAATGGAGGTAGAGGAGTGAAGGGGACTCACACACGGAAGGTGGAAAAGAGGTGGGTGTGATGACTGTATGAGACTGAATAGGAGACTGATTGATATCTAATGATATGGGAGGGGTAACAAAACTCTCTAGAATAGTGAGAGAAGGAGGAGAGAAGTCCTCTGTAGTACTCTCAACATAAGAATTAGGTGTACAATCCTTGTTATCATAACTAGAACCAAGTGAATCCATATCAGTGGAACTATCATCACATGAAGAAATAAAGGAGACAACTAAATTAGCAACAACAATGGTGACAATATGTGAAGGGTCTCCATAGAGGGACTGAAGAATGCTCTAGACACGGTGGGGTAGATCTGAGTCTGCCACGTGAAACCATAGAGATCTATAGACAAGCATCATCAAGTTACCAAAGATATGGTTATAAGTGTCGATAAAGTCCTCCAGATGACAATGATTAGTGGGTGCAGGAACTGGCCTAAGTAAGAAGGGTGAAAGAACCTTGTGAGTGAAATAATGTTCCATGGAAGCACACCAAGCTGAATAGTTCTCTTTCCCAGTAAGAAGTGGTAGAGGTTGGAAAGTGATCCTATGATGCTCAAGTCTAGAAAGAGCACTCTCCATGATGCGGAATCAAAATTGCAAGGTGCGTAAATGCAAGACGTCGGACTTGGCCGATAATGTGTCTATGTGTAATAGAAGGCCCAAGAGTACTAGTAAAACCCTCCATAATGTGGCACTTTATAAAGTAGTGCATTTACAAAAATGACAATTTCATCACGTAATGTGTGAAAAATCATGCAACTTTGACTAAAGAAGCACTAAAAAACGAGCAGCGAGTCAAAAGTTATAGTAAAAAAATGATTCCCGCAACTGATGGAAAATGTCAATAGGCCCTGCAAATGGATTAAAAAAGTGCCCGAAATGGGTGCAAAGGGTTTCGTGTGGGTACCCATTGCAAATGGTATCAAATATCATGCATGGTTTGTTTTTCTTGCTAGGGGGGATCAACCTCCTACCAACCTCGGACCTCACTCTCCATCTTCAACACGCGTATGAAGGACATTAATTAACAAGAAAAGAAGACCCAAAAAGTGTTACAATGCCAAGCATGAATGTTTTTCCTCAAAACATTAAAAAAGAAGGATTTTTATAACCTTCAAACAATTTATAAAAGGAGTCCATGTGCTAGTTGTGCTACGAGTCAAAGCAAGGAATCCAACACTAAGTAAACTAGGAGCATAGGCATTGAATGTGGGTTGAGTCCACGTGTGAGTGAGAAGACACAACATGGCAGGGTCTGAGGCTTCGTGTAATGGCCCAAATGTAATAGCTAAACATAAACGTTGACCAAAGTTGGCAGAGAAACTGTAGGTGTAGTTCTGATTTGGTTGCCACGCAAGGTATGCACCATTGAGCTCATAGGACACCGAATAGGGAGATCAAAGGTCAGCTTGAGTAGCAAAGAAAAACAACAAATCAAGAACTCGTTGGAGGTTCACAGGCTCTAATGTGAGAGTAGCAGGTCGAAGCAGGGTAAGAAACAAGCAACTCTGAAGACTTCACAAAATGTATGTTGAAGCACCAGGGGCCTCATCTAATGTTGAAGACCATGGCAAGATAGCCTACACAACAGTAAAACCCGAGCTATAATGGTCCAAGTCAGAGTAGTCACCGATTCATGAATGGATTGGTTATCAAATTTGATAGGGAGGGTAGAGCTGAATGCACACACAGAGTACAAGCAGGAGCTCGAGTCAGGAGCTATGGATTTAGAAGAAGTGAATGACAGATTTGAGTCAACAATGCAGGAGCTTGTTAAAACGAGCAACTACCAAAACAATGACCACCAAAGAGCAAAACAATCCTTTAAAGCTCAAAAGCTTCTACACTTCAATCCTACAAACAATGAACCTGAACTCAACCATAACCAACAAATAATACACAAAAAACCAAAAAAACCACTAGAATCTAAAAATATGCAAGTAGAGCACATGCAAAAGAGAGAGCTTGCACAAGCAACTACACGGTGGAGCAACGATGATGAGCAATGTGATTCTGGTCCCCATGCTTTAATACCATGAAAGAGTGAAGGACAAAGACCTGGAATGAATTCACGTGCATCAAATAGTTTCACTTCACCGAAGTGTAGGAGTTGCGAGATTAAAGCAAGAAAGCTTTGTAAAGCAATGTGCATGCATAGGACAACTCAAGATTTGAAAAGTGGAGTGAAATGGAATGCCTTGGCTTGGCTTGGCTTAGCTTGGCTTATCATAGATCAAAATAGGTAGTGTACATATAGGGGAGTGAATGTGTAACTCCCATGTAATAGAAGATTCCTCCATAATGGAGAAGATGAGTTACTTTCCCACATGATAATGTAACTCCTATGACACACTTAAACATATGACAAATTCTGTAAGAGAATCTATCATAACTAATATGACACCTAGATCCATGTCCACCTAAGTGAGATGACTAACCTAGTGAGGTGGAATAACACTAAATAAGTGAAGAAAAATACCACCTACACCAACAGTTGCAATATTCCACAAATTCCATGAAATATTTTTTTGAGGTTGAGATTCAAAGGCAACCCTTATTTTATCTTTTAGAGCTAATATTACATTGAAATCTCCCCCCATGATTACCCTCTCATGGGGATTATTGGGGACACTTTTTTTATCTCCTTTAATGTGCCTTTCTTCTAAAGTATTGAGTCAGGCCTATACATATTGAACATACAGGCTTGAATGTTCTTACCATAAGTGATTAAATGTCACATTTAATTGTTAGTGGGTCCCACTTTAGAAAACCACTAAACAACTAGAATCCACCATAACATCTGAGACCCACATTATAGGTTAGCCAATGTTTCCTGGCAACCAAGCACAGGTCAATGTTGGTTAACATTTTTGTTTCTTGGAAAAAAGTTATATCCGATCAATTCATATACAAATGGAATTTTACCAACCTTTGTTTGTAATGGCCATTAATTCACCTTACATTCCATGAAATACATGTTATTTATTTAATGGAGGTTCCTCCCCTCCATCATTAAAAGTACTCATAATTTTTTTATGGTATTTGAGCCCATCTTCCTCCGATTGAGATTTGTATTTTGAGAGGTTAGATTCTCCACCTCTCAATATTAAGCTTTGATTAATGTTGGGAGACTAAATGTTGTTAGGAGATTGGAGAATAACCAAGGTGGATTTGGGTGAGGGGTAAATGGTGATGGGTCAAATACCAAAGGGTTGGAGGTAGGGCTAGTATGGGGAAGTGTGGTGGAAGAGCCCACCCCATGTTGGTGTGGGATGAAGGGAGAAAGGGGAACATCATGGTGGTTAGTGTGTTTGAGACATGTATGATATGAAGAAAAATGATAATCAATCAAGCCCACAATGTCCCATGTCCAAGATGTGGAGAGTTATAAGAATGGGTGGGTTGTGTGAAAAAATTCACCCTTTGGAACCAATGGCCAAAGGGTGATTAAAGAACCAAAATGGTGGGTAAAGGAGAATCCAAATATATTGAGTTATAAATCACCCTAGATCCCGTCTCAAGGCCTTCCAATAGAGTTCACTAGAGTCTCCAATATTTATGACTTTTGAAAAATGAGTGGAAGATTAGGAAGACACATGAGAACCTAAGATGGCACAGAGGCCGCCTTAGCAAAAAAAAAATGTTCCCAAAGATAAAGGTGTAAAACGGTGTTACAAAAGAAGGGGACACAAAAGGCAACTTTCCTTTAATGCTTGGATGTAGAGAAGGCCACTTCCAAGAACCCTTCACCCATACTAGTGAAGCTGAAAACTTCTAGAGAGGCATCAAGAGAGGCACATGTTTCCATAAGCCAAGAATGAAGAGAGGTGCTCGATAAGGTGATGTTAGAAAATCAACCAATGAGAGTCACTTTGGCTTTGAAGTCTATTCTCTCAAAATGTGCATGAGATATTTAATGTGTAAATAGATGATAATATTGTATTTTAAGGGGTCCATATTCCTCAAAACATCCAAACAAGGCCATTAGATCTTACATTACGAAACCAAACCCACTTAGATCTCATATCAATATTCGTCATGTTGGCTTCTTAGGATTTTTGATGAAGGAGGATAAAATAGACATAAAAGAAATAAAAAAACATGTTGCTAGTCCATTTTTAGAGGTTGACACCAAGGTAAATAAGATAAACTAATGCATACAATAGTCTACCTTCTAAAGTTAGTGCCAATGGTTTCATGAGAATGAATTAAATAAATAAAAGGGAACTTTTTTCCCATGCAACAACAACAAAGGTGAATAAATAAATAAATAAAAGGGCAGCCTATTTTTGGAAAAAAGGTGGTCTTCTAGTATGATATAGGTTGAATTTTTGTTTTAATGATGTATACTTGGAGCATTTGATTTTCTTAGGAAGCTTCAACATTTGTACTTTCACCTTTGAATAAAATAAAGCTTCGTTTTTCCCTCTCATATTTTTGTTTTCATATTATTCATTGTTTTTGTTATAACATATTATGTTTGCCTTAGTGTGGAATTTTTCCCCTATACCACTATCATTTCCTAAATCCTTGAATTAATTTTGTAAAACAGTTCTGAGTTGTGTAGGTGTGTGGATCTTTAAGTTCTTTGTGTACAGATTTATATGTAAGTATCAAAATTTTTTTGTATCACCCATATTTCCCATTTCCTCCATTATTTTTCCCTTTTCCTTGTCAAAGTTTTTTTTTAAGGTGATTCAGAATGGAACCATCCCTCTCTAGAGGTTTACCTCTGACATAGGTTACCCACAGCCTTGAGGTGTTCAAATTTTGTCAACAAAAGAGAGAGTACATATACCATTCTCGATTAGGGTGCAACTTATGGGTGACAACAATACCTTCCCCAAAACTTTGTAGTTGATTTTGTCATATGCTTTAGATACATCAAGCTTCACCTCCATACCTTAAGAATTTGAAATAGATAGAGAATGGATAATCTCATGGAAAATTATTACTTCATACAAGGTATGTTTTAATCCCAATAAGTCTTCTTGTTCTTCAAAAATAACACCTGGTATAATTTATTTTAAGTATTGTTGTTATTGCTTTGGTGATGATCTTGTATATTGTTTTGCAAAGTGAAATTAGTCTGAAGTCAAAGGATGGAGCGAATTCTGATTTTTGGATTATGGAGATAAATTTGTAAAGGAACTCTTTTAGGATTATCTTAGAACTACAAGCTTCGTTTACCACTACCAAAACTTCAGTTTTTAATAACTCCCAAAAATATGGAAAAGAAAAATCCAAGAACCAAACTGAGCCTATGAATTTGTCCCCTTCTATTTGAAAATTACTAACACGAACTTCTTCCATGAAGAATGACTCCATAATCCTTTCATTTTGTGACCATAGTTGGGATTGCATAAAGAAACTTGTCCATGTTAGAGTCACTGATTAGAAGATTATCTGTGAGCAGAATCTAGAAGAAGCATATTGTACCTTTCCTAATTTCCACATGATTTTCCATAATCAAATTCTCCTCCATTTATTTTCTAATTTGAATCATTTTCCTTCTAGCCACCACCTTCTCCCCTTCTCATAGCCAAATTTCCATAGAATTTTGATGCCAGTGGTCCTCTTATTTGGCATAAATGTCTTGGAGGAATGATAACAAGCATTTATCTCTCTAAAGCATTTGATCAGGGAGACCATGTGTTTGAATATCCGCATTCAATGTTTCAAGCTCTTATTCCATTTGGATTTTTTGAATGAAGATGCTCCTAAAGGTGTTGTGTTATGACTCCAGTATTTGATATAATTTTTCAATAAGTTGAGCTTTGACATAAAATGGAAAGATTTGGATCCTTTAATTATGAGGCAAGATCACCACCATTGTTCTATCAATTTAGGAAATTTATTATCCCTTAAACACTTTTTTCAAATTTGAATAGACATCCATCCAAGATACCATCCTTTTGACACACTTAACCAAGTAGGTGAGCGGTCCAAACTAGAGACCTTCAATATTATTGAATTTAGCAACCAGTTTCGTGTTACCTAAATGTTTATAGTTTGGAAACTATATAACTATTCAATAGTAATGAAAAATAAGACCATTCTATTACGGTCCAGGAAAAACTACCTTCCTTGGGGTGGGGAAGGGTTGTGTCCAATGAGTTGCAATATTTCACAAATTCCATGAAATATTTTTGTGAGGTTGAGATTCAGAGGAAACCCTTATTTTATCTTTTGGAGCTAATATTACATTGAAATCACCCCCCATGATTACCCTCTCATGGGGATTATCTGGGACACTTTTTTAATCTCCTTTAATGTGCCTTTCTTCTAAATTATTGAGTTAGGCCTATACATATTGAACATACGGGCTTGAATGTTCTTACCATAAGTGATTAAATGTCATATTTAATTGTTAGTGGGTCCCAATTTAAAAAACCTCCAAACAACTAGACTCCACCATAACATCTGAGACAACCACATTATAGGTTATCCAATGTTTCTTGGAAACCAAGCATAGGTCAATGTTGGTTAACATTTTTTTTTTGGACAAAAGTTATATCCAATCAATTTAGATACTAATGGAATTTTACCAACCTTTGTTTGTAAGGGCCATTAAGTCCCCTTACATTTTATGAAATACATGTTATTTCTTTAATGGAGGTTCCTCCCCTCCATCATAAAAATTAATCATAATTTTTTAATGGTCTTTGATCCCAGCTTCCTTCGACTAAAATTTATATTTTGAGAGGTTAGATCCTCCACCTCTCAATATTAAGCTTCAATGAATGTTGGGAGACTAAATGTTGTTAGGAGATTGGAGAATACCCAAGGTGGATTTGGGGGAGAGGTAAACGGTGATGGGTGCATGACCATGGGGTTAGAGGGAGGGTGAGTATTGGGAAGTGTTTTGGAAGAGCTCACCCCATGTTGGTGTGGGATGAAGGGAGAAAAGGGAACATCAGGGTCATTAGTGTTTTTGAGACATGTATGATATGAAGAGATATGATAATCAATCAAGCCCACAATGTCCCATGTCAAAGATGTGGAGGGTTAGAAGAATGGGTGGGGTGTGTGAAAAAATGCACCCTTTGGAACCAATGGCCAAAGGGTGATTTAAGCACCAAAATGGTGGGTAAAGGAGAATCTAAATGTATTGAGTTAAAAATAGCCCTAGAGCCCATCTCAAGGCCCTCCAATCAAGTTTTCTAAGGTCTCCAATATTGATGCCTTTTGAAAAATGAGTGGAATATTAGGCAGACACATGAGAACCTAAGATGGGACAAAGGCCACCTTAGCAAAAAAAACATGTTCCCAAAGATAAAGGTGTAAAAGGGTGTTACCAAAGAAGGGGACACAAAAGGAAAATTTCCTATAATGCTCGGATGTAGAGAAGGCCACTTCAAGGAACCCTTCACCCATACTAGTGAAGTCGACAACTTCCAGAGAGGCGTCAAGAGAGGCACATTTTTCCAGAATCCAAGAATGAAGAGAGGTGCTCGAGATAGTGATATTAGAAAATCAACCAATGAGAGTCACTTTGGCTTTGAATTCTAGTATGTCGAAATGTGCATGAGATATTTAATGTTTAAATAGATGAGAGCATTGTCTTTTAAGGGGTCCATATTCCTCGAAACATCTAAACAAAGCCATCAGATCTTACATTGCGAAACAAAACCCACTTAGATATCATATCAATATTATTCATGTTGGCTTCTGACAAGGAGCATTGTGCTCAAAAACCTTCCATCTAAGGGCTTGGGATCAAAATGGAATCACGAGAGTGCAATGTTCATCATTTACGACATTCCTGATCTGGTAAATTTAAAATTTGGAGGTATGGAGGTCTCAAAAACCACCCCATTTCCAAAAAGGTTGGGTTTCTCCTTTCTAAATGAAATATTTTTTGTTGTTTGATGGGGCGGTGTGTGTTTTTCCCATTTTATTTGTCAAGATTTGAATATAGACGTGAATCCCCCCAACCTGCCACCTTTTGGGCCTAAGATTCTTGTCTTATTCGCTTTGGAGGGGGCATGAAATAGCTTTAGAGTGGTGTAAGGTCTCCCATTACATATAATGTGCTTATGGATATTTAAAAGGTGATAGAGAAAAAAGGGAAATTCTACACAGATATCCAACCATGCACATTCTTCCACACAAGGTGGATGTTGACTAAAAAAGTTATCAACGAATAGGTCACCATAAAACCCCAACCATGGATTATCCATAGAAATTGAAAATTGTTGGATCCCCAAAGGATTATTTTTGGGATTTACCATGATAACAATCCAAATAAAGGTCAAGTTCAAGGTCAGAATGACCATAATCAAATTTTTTTAAATCGTTCTTTAGAAAATCCATCATAACAAAGTATTTAGACAGTTCTCTAAATAAAAATAAGATCAAATTTTGCGATGAATTTTAAAAGGCTTAAAGTTATGCACACTTATTAAAAACAAAGGAAATGTACAAAAATAAAACCTACTAAAATGACCAAAAACTTTCCAAAAGGTAAGGTAGGGGGGTTAGCTTCCACCTTGACTACATTCTTAGTCATGCATATCTAATTCATCATTGGAATGTGGAAAACACAAATTTAAGTGCAAAAAAGGTTACCAATTTTCCACAATTTGAATTGATGCTCATCAATACCAATAATTAAAAAAAAGTCAATTGTAGGATTCACACAGTATGGTGATGTAATTTGTAGTGCATTGAACTTCAAACCCTTCTTCATCGTCTATCATCCTCTTTGATTTTTTATCTTGCTCATGTTTATGTCTACCATCCATCCCCTTCAGCATTTCCATCGTACATTTCAAGAATGATTGCTAGTAGAATAAATAATTATGATGAAGGTGTTCCCCCTATGGGAAAGGCCCTTCTAGTCGTTTCATATCATTGGTCTAATTTAGACGGTTGTTTTGACGTTTTTGTTTTTTCATTTTTAGTCGTAAAAGACAGATCTTGAGTGTAATGTTTTCAGGTAGAATTTTTTTAGCTGGGAAGCTGTGATTTTTTGTATACAATATGTCTGGATGGGGGAAGGGTGGCAAGAGTTTGGGTAAGGGAGGTGCAAAGAGGCACATGATGGACCTTCGTTCCCCACACATAAATTTCTCTGTATGATTCAATTGTTGTTTTCTACTTCTGATTTAGGGTTTGGATTAGGGTTTGAAGATTTTGTTTGTTTATTTTGACAAATTTTTAGTGAAATCTCATCAGTGACAATGCAATCAGTTATGGCCCTCCATGCCAGATATGGTGCATCTTCCTAGAATCCTCTATTAAAAAGTGTGGATTTACTTAAAATCTCTAAATTTTAATGGTAAATTTTTTTTTGGATAGGTATTGTTGTCTCAGGTACCTCAGATAACGGAGGCCCAGTCTTTTCAAATTATATGAGGTTTTCAGGAAAAAAGTTGTACAATAGGCATAGGTAACTAGGCCTTAAAATCATTTTTTGAAATATGTTTTTTTATATCCTTTTTCAAAGCAATGTTACAGATTTGGGAATTTTAATACCAGAAAGCAACCCTGATCAAAAGTAGAATCTACCAACAATTTTAAAATATCACCAATTTATCGTGTGCAGATTATAAATTAGGGTTTAGCAAGGCAATGGAAACTGATAGATTGAGTGACTTACTGGACAATACACTAAATTGCTATAACATCCTCTCAGCACCTTCCCCTCACAGATGTCATCCATTCATCCATCCTCTCCGCTAGATGGTGATATCTATGGACAAAGGTTTCCTTTTTAATTTCATACAAAAAGACTGGAAATTTCACCCCATATATGGACTAGATCCTAAAAATCTTTCACGAATGAGGAGTAAATCCGTAAAAGACATAATTGATAATATTCTTCGTCTAAAGGGAGTGAAAAACAATGACTCTTAAAGTAAATTTTTGGGAAAATTCATTGGGTGTGCCAGCATCTCTATTTTCTTGTCACCTCCTCATGGATTTAGAACTCGGTTACTTCAACTTTGTAGAAATTCCCACCGGCATTGGGGGTTTCTAGTCCCTCAAAACATGTTGTCTGTGCAGTCTTTATGATTTTCTCGATGAGAACCTCATAGCATTATGTTCCATTCTTCAAAAAATGGTGTTCAACAGTTTCAAATCATTGATCAATCTGAAAATCTGGGCTCCCAATCTCATTTACTTGAAATTAGTAGACTGTGGACACTTGTTGACAACAGACTATCCACGGTTGACAAAACTTAAAGTGATTTTTTTCAATATCGACATACATTAGATGATCGGCCACTTTATGGAATT
The DNA here is from genome assembly GCA_019776745.2 of Taxus chinensis. Lineage (NCBI taxonomy): Eukaryota > Viridiplantae > Streptophyta > Pinopsida > Cupressales > Taxaceae > Taxus > Taxus chinensis. The sequence continues at coordinate 88,959,653 of CM034153.1, read as the reverse complement.
TCAAGTATGACATCAGTGAGAGAATTGTCCCTTGAAGGCCCTTCATATAACTTCCCTTATTTCACACTCCTTTGAAATTCTCCTGATCTTGAAGAACTGGAAGTAGCAGTGCACTTCATCCAAGTAAATACCATTTTTGCTTTTGAAGTAGCTTTTTTTTAAATGTTGAGTTCAAAACCATCTACAACCATACATGTATTAATCAACATAGTAGAAATTTTTAAATTATGCCTGATACAAGGGTAATCAACATACTAGAAGTAGAAACCATGTACAATCATACTACTAGACATCTTCTTATGAATGATGATTTTCTTTATAGCAAATTATAGTAGTATGCTTTTAGTTCATAACCTAATACTACATTGTCTTGGTTTTCTATACATTGGCCTCTTTTTGTACAACAGAACATGGAAGTTGGTCAATTGGTACCAATGCAGAACCTGGGACTATACACGGTGGTATCAAACTTAACCATCCTGAATCTCAAGAAAGCATATTTAGATATTTCAGCCAAAATAAATGAAAGGGAAGTAGCTTTTTTGGGTTTCCTTCTCAGAAATTATCCTTCATTGAAAACTATGACTCATATTCTGCCACACTTACCTGAAAACATTCATGAGCAATGATTTATAAATCAAGTATTGGATTTGGAGCGCGCATCTCTAGGAGTGGAGATAAAAATATTGAAGAAAACAAAACACTTGATGCAATTTGCAGGAAAATTTATGCTCTGGAAGACGATGAAACCTCAGTGTAGGGATCACATCAAGCAATTTGAGGAAGATGACAAGATATATTCCTATCCTTTCCCTTTAGTCTGGAAGATGATGTGGAATCTAAGTTTTATAGTTCAGTATGTTACTGAAATGAACATTCTGTTTATTTTTTATGCAAGGCTAATCAATAAAAAAATTGAACATATGAAACTTGCAACTTCCATTAATGCACTTTTTTAATGGTATGGAACTACTAAATCTGACTGGGTCTTGCATGCAAGGAGAGCAATTACACGATGTTTTATTTTCAGTAGTGTTCGTAATTATAAAATTGTTGTTCGTTGTTTGTAAGACTAAGCTACTATCTTTAGTCTCCTTTTATGATTTCAAATATCCCTAGGACTATGTTTTTGGCATTTCAATCCTATTTTAGTTTATTTCTTTTGAAGCCAAATGGAAATTTTGAGTGCCAAATTAGCGGGCCTTTTTCCTTATTGTTAAAATAATACACATTGTTCTCCACTACTTATTTGAGGTAAGTTCAAGTGATATAAGCTAATCTACCAACAGGTATTTGCAGAAATTTTAAAGTAGTGAGTCTAAAGACCCTTGTCCCACCTGAAAGGTGCTCTCTTTGGCCTCCTTTCCCTATTGGGAGAGTGGTTCTGTCAACACCAATCCGACACTATAATAATTCTTCACCGGGAACTCCTTGTGCTATGATTATTAACTAATGCACAGCTCTTAGTTTGGTGGATGTAATCTGGAAACACAACAACAAACATAACACAAAAATACCATAGACTATGATAAGAAGGAATAATGATAAATCTGAAATATCAGTGTAAATTATAATATCAACATGAAATTGTTACAATCTCACCCATGAGGTTCTTCAAGTGTTATTAACTTCACTTTCCTTCAAACAATAACTATGGGATAAACTTCACAATTACACCTCTTAATGGCTTCTTTAACACACCTTCAAAATGATGGCTTCCTTTACACACTTACTCATACAATATTTCTCACTACTTCTCTCTATGCTAAATGAGGGGGGGTGGCCTCTTTATTTATAGGAATTCAGGATTATCCACCTTATCTCTAAGATAGGATAGGAAATCTCTTCCGACCAATCATATTCCATGCCTAAACTCTTGCCTTTACATGTAGGCTTATCTTCTAAGATAAGATAAACCTTATCATCTCACATGGGTTCCACCTTTTTAGACTTTTCCACAAATAAAATATACAAAATATTTATGACATCACTCTTTGTCCTTATTACAAATATAATATTTCTAATTCCTAATCATGTAGACCCTACTTCTCTACTTATCCCAACTTTGACATTTTAACATTACTGGACCACTTACGACAAATATTTACTTTTTACAACATTCCTATTGTACTTTGACTGTTATCGTACTCTACATTATTGGCGGCACCGTACTAATGGCGCCGTTATCTTCTATTGGACGCCACTACTAATTATACTTAACAACATCCTATTCCTAATACATACATTAATAAAATAGAAATTACGGAGGAAAATTTTAATGTCGACATTTTCCCCCTTCCTAACTTCTACTCCGTCCTTGGAGTAGACTCTTATGGACATTCTGAAGCTGGTGCTTGGAAAATCTTTAACTTGTCATGGTTGACCCATTTTGTAATGGGAGTACCATCCAATTCCTCCAGTCGATATGTACCATTTTCATGCACAACTGCTATTTTGTAGGGCCCCATCCACTTTGGAAGAAATTTTCTCTATCTTCTTTTTTTGTATCTGGAATCATATACTAGAACCAAGTCATTCACATGAAATGGAGACCAACGGATCTTTTGATCAAAGTATTCCTTCTGCTTCATTTTCTTCTTATAGCTTGTATCCTTCACTATTTCCCTCATTTCCTCTAGCAAATGAAGATGTACCAACCTTTCTTTTACTGAATCACTTTCATCCATCCTTTCATTTTTCATAACTCTCACAGTGGGAATATCAAACTCAATAGGAAGAACTGGATCAATGCCATAAGCCAACTGAAATGGGGAGTATCCTGTTGCTGACTTTGATGTTGCCCTATATGCCCACAATGTTGCATGAATCCTTTTATCCCACTTATGTACCTGCAAGGCTGCATCTTTTGCTAGAATTTGACACAACACAAAATTTGTTCGTTCCACCTGTCCATTTGTGCTTGGCTTGTATGTTGTTGCCTTCCTGTGCTTAATAGAAAACTTGTTGACTAGGGATTCTACCACCTCATTAATGAAGTGGCTTCCTTGATCTGTTACAATTTCTAATGGGAAACCAAATCTGGTGACAATGCGTTCATATATGAACCTTGCCACTTCATCCATGGAAGCTGTTTTCAATGGCCTAGCTTCAACCCACTTGGTTAAATAATCTGTGGCAACTACAATATACTTATTTTGGCGTGGGGTAGTTGGAAGTGGACCTACAATGTCTATTCCCCACTTTTCAAAGGGACCAAGTGGAAGAATAGGGCATAATGGAGCTGATGAAGTCTTACGGTTACCATGTGTTTGACAAATATCACATGTCTTACAATAATTATAACAATCTCTAAAAAGAGTGGGCCAGTGATAACCTGCATCCAAGATCCTTCTTGTTGTAAGTTGTCCAGAGAAGTGTCCTCCACATGTACCATTGTGGAATTCTTCTATCAGCTCCTTCCCTTGATCACGTCCAACTACCCTCTTGTACTGTCCATCAGGTCCTATTCGAAATAATACTCCATGCAGAATAGAATATGGATGACTGGCTTGAGTAATCTTCCTCTTAGTCTTTGCATTGGCACCATCAGGAAACTTGAATTCATTTAGATAATTCCAAATATCTATGTATTCACTAGGGATTGTGTCAAGAGATAACAATGCTGCATCTGGGAAATCATCATCATCACAAGGCAAACCTAAACCATCATAGGCTCGAGAGAGTGCATCTGCATTGACATGCTTCTTTCCTGGCCTATCTATAATATCAAATTCAAATTCTTGTAGCAAAATTATCCATCTTGCTATCCTCCCTGATGGGTTAGGCTTATTGACAATATATTTTAGAGCCTGATGATCTGTTACAACTATAAATTTCTGCCCTAGCAAGTAATTTCTAAACTTCTTTACAACAAAAATGATAGCTAGAGCCTCTTTTTCAGTTACAGTATAATTTACCTCAGCACTGCTCATTTGTCTGCTCCCAAAGTAAATTGGATGATCATTCCCATTTTCATCCTTTTGGCTCAGAGTACTTCCTAGTGCTACATCTGAGGCATCAGTATACACAATGAATGGCTTGCTCCAATCTGGATTCTTTAAAACAGGTGAAGACACCAGGGCTTCCTTCAGTTGTTCAAAAGCTTCATGCGCCTTATTTCCTGGTTCATAAGTAACATCCTTCTTCAAGAACTGGGTTAGTGGCTGTGCAATCTTTGAGAAATTCTTGATGAACCTTCTATAGTAACCCACATGGCCTAAAAATGATCTCAACTTACTTCTATTCATAGGAAATGGTAACTCTTTGATTTTTGAAACTTTATCAGGATCAGTACCAATACCATCTCTGGATACAACATGCCCTAACAAAATGCCTTTAGAACATCCAAAGACACACTTTGTAGGGTTTAGTGAGGCTTGTGCTTCATCTAACCTTTGAAATGTTGTCTCCATCTAGTGCAGGTGGTCCATCTTGCTCCCATAGATGTAAAAATCATCCAGAAATACTCTGATGAAGTTCCCAATGTAGGGTTCAAACACCCTATTCATCAAGCACTGGAACGTTGCTGGAGCATTACACAACCCAAAAGGCATAACTCTATAAGAAAACGTTCCCCAAGGAGTGGTGAACGTGGTCTTCAGCTGATCTTTCTCTGCTATACGAACTTGGTTGTATCCGCTATATCCATCAGCAAAACTATAGCACTCCTGGCCAGCTACTTCATCCAAAATCTGATCTGAGAATGGAAGAGGGTAATGATCCTTCTTTGTTGCCTTATTGAGCTTCCTATAATCAACACAAATGCGTAGCTTCCCATTATTTTTTATTGAGATCACAATGGGAGAAACCCATTCTGAATTCTCCACAACAAATATAAATCCTGCATCAAGCAACTTATCTATTTCTTCTTTTACAGTCTTGGAAAAATTAGGATTCATTCTATATGGCATTTGCTTTATGGGCTTAGCACCATCTACCAGCTCAATAGAATGTTCTACCCAACTTACTTGACGGAGTTCCTTGTAATCAAAAGTGAATATGTGTATGTACCTTCGAAAGAGCTGGAGGTAGGATTCCTTCTCACTCTCCATCACAGCATCACCAATCTTTATTTTTTGGAGACGATCATCAATTTATTCTTCAGATAATTTTATGGGATCATGAGTCGGTGTGACTAGAAGGATATCCATGACCGAAACATCAACCTCACTTTCTTCATCTTCAGTGTCCACTTCACTAGTACTCGAGTAATCAGAGGATGTCCAATCATCAGTTTCATCACTTGAATCCATAGGTTCTGCCTTATGATGCTGAGGGATCACGTTTATCTTCACCCTCTCTCTACCACGTCCAAGTGTCATGAAGCCTTCATTCCAGTAGTTTCTTGCATGAACTCTCCTTAGCCATGGTCTTCCCAACAACATTTGGTACACAACAGTACCATTTTTCATCACCTGAAAGTCTACCACACATACAACACCCATAACAGATATTGCCACATTTGAAACTACACCTTCTAGTTTAGTTTTTCCTTTATTTAATGACCTTAACATAAGTGTTGAGGGGCGATCAATTTTTAAACCCAACATATTCATTACAGACTCAGTCATTACATTAACTGCAACACCTCCATCAACTAAGACATCATGAATTGAAATACCATTACATAATACCTCAGCTTGTGGAGCATAGGGATCCACCTCTGCCTCCAAAATAGGGACCTCAACCTCCTTCCTTCGTTGAGCATTGAGTCCACTTCGCAGCTCCCGCCTCTTCTCAGAAGACATAGCCAAGAGTTGACCATATGTAATATTTGCAGGCCTTTTGGATAGATCGTCTAAGATGGAGTATGGTCCTTGTCCCTGTGAAATCAGAAAATCCTGCACACCCAACTTTCTTCTCCTATGTTTCTTACTAGTTTCTCCTTTCATCTTCTTAGGATCATTTCCATCTTGGTTATCTTTTTCTTTCTTTCTTTTTGTTACAAACACATCTACTTCATTATTTATGCTCTTATCTACTACATCAAAAGAATTCACAGGTGCTTTCCCTTTATCATTATCTCTTGTACCAGATGTAGAAGCTCTATCTGGACAATTATACTTATAATGACCCTTTTTATAACAACCATAACATACAACTTCAGAAATATTTCTTTTTGGACCTCTATCTCCTCCCTGAGAACTAAATTCTTTTCCTTGAAGAAGATTAATAGTTAACTGACCCATCTTCTTGAGCAGATCTTCATACTCAGTAGATGTACTAGGAGAAATATTTGTGCTCACCGAGAGTGGTTGTGGATTCTGGACCAAAGGTGCTGGTGTAGGCTCTACTTTAGCAACAATTTCTTTGGGCTCCTCTTCCATGCTTTCTTCTTGCCTTCTTGCAATCTCCTTTGCTTGTTCAATGGTAGCTGGGTGGTCATACTTCACTCGTTGTCTGATCTCTGGCTTCATCCCAAGAATGAAGTGCTTACAGAGGAGATTATCCACGCCATTCATTAACCCATCCGCTAATCCTTCCTTCCGGATCTGGGCATCGAGCTTCCTCCTTAGCTCTAGAACACGAGCATGATAATCCCTTATCTTATCCTTCTCTCCCTGGGCTAGCTTTGTGATATCGATCATGAGATCTGCATATTTCTGTTGTTCACCAAATTCTTCAAGAAAACTTTCAATTAATAAATTCCATGAATTTTTCACATTATCACCTAGTGTTTCAAACCACCTAAGGGTTGAACCATCCAAAAAGGTAGGAAAAAATTCAGTCCATTGTTCCCTTCTTATAAGGCCATTACAAATACAAGATCGTTTAAACTCTTGAATGAAAGAGGAAGCATCTTCATTAGATTGGGCTGAAAAAATAGGAATCTTCCCCATTTTTAAAAGTAACCACAGTGAAATACCAACCCACAAGTACAATCAACAAGACTTATGTGCACAAATAATTGGACTCACTACAATAGAAAGTGACTTTACACCTTTCTACAGTAAAATAGAAATGACCATGGTAACTATGGTAAAACTTGACTTACAGCGGTAAAAATTGACTTTACTGTGGTAAACACTATTTACGGTAAAAATGAAGTTACTGGGGTAAACACTATTCACGGTAAAAAATGAAGTTACTGGGGTAAACACTATTCACGGTAAAAAATGAAGTTACTGGGGTAAACACTATTCACGGTAAAAATGACTTTACCATGGTAACTCCTATGCACAGTAAAAACAAGGTTACCCTCCAAATGATTTCTGACTAAGTGGGAATATCTCCTAGAAAATCCACCAACGAGGAATGGTCCCGGCAACGGAACCAAAATGTCAACACCAATCCGGCACTATGATAATTCTTCACTGGGAACTCCTTGTGCTATGATTATTAACTAATGCACAGCTCTTAGTTTGGTGGATGTAATCTGGAAACACAACAACAAACATAACACAAGAATACCATAGACTATGATAAGAAGGAATAATGATAAATCTGAAATATCAGTGTAAATTATAATATCAACATGAAATTGTTACAATCTCACCCATGAGGTTCTTCAAGTGTTATTAACTTCACTTGCCTTCAAACAATAACTATGGGAGAAACTTCACAATTACACCTCTTAATGGCTTCTTTAACACACCTTCAAAATGATGGCTTCCTTTACACACTTACTCATACAATATTTCTCACTACTTCTCTCTATGCTAAATGAGGGGGGGGTGGCCTCTTTATTTATAGGAATTCAGGCTTATCCACCTTATCTCTAAGATAGGATAGGAAATATCTTCCGGCCAATCATATTCCATGCCTAAACTCTTGCCTTTACATGTAGGCTTATCTTCTAAGATAAGATAAACCTTATCATCTCACATGGGTTCCACCTTTTTAGACTTTTCCACAAATAAAATATACAAAATATTTATGACATCACTCTTTGTCCTTATTACAAATATAATATTTCTAATTCCTAATCATGTAGACCCTACTTCTCTACTTATCCCAACTTTGACATTTTAACATTACCGGACCACTTACGACAAATATTTACTTTTTACAACATTCCTATTGTACTTTGACTGTTACCATACTCTACATTATTGGTGGCACCGTACTGACGGCGCCATTATCTTCTATTGGATGCCACTACTAATTATACTTAACAACATCCTATTCCTAATACATACATTAATAAAATAGAAATTATGGAGGAAAATTTTAATGTCGACAGTGCCTCTTTTGTTCAACCCTGGAATGTATAAACTATGTCATGCATGTAATGAACAATAGCTGATGGTAAATAGTTCATCAACTCAAATACATTTCTATCTAAGGAATCATAAAAGCAAAGCTATAGTCACATCAGTTGCACAAGTACGGGCCATTGAAATTTCGTAACAACATTCTCACGATTCCAATACAGAATGGCCTTACCTCCTTCCCCCTAGAGAACCTCTAGGCACTTGAATTAACCTGATCATAGGAATTCAATATTTAATATTTCCACTTTCAAATTAATCCACAGTAACCCATCTCTTTGAGAGACTATATATATCCTGATTATGCGAACCGTTAGCCCTGGAGATTACCCCATGAGTAAACAACATAGAATCTATAACTATAACACCTTATAATAAATACTATTAGAACCTTCATAAGAAATATGAATCTTCCTTATTGTGAAGGGGAAAATGGGCATGCAGGGAAGTATGCTTGTGGTCCTAAAGAGGCTAGAGTTTCCCAGTTGAATGACTGTGGAAGTTACATTCACTGCAAAACCAAGACACATTGCTGTGAACTTATCCTCTCAAGTTGTGAATGAAAAATGTTAGGGTATGAAGCACTGATAACTTTTCCCATGGATCTTTGGAATTGCACCTGATAAGTTGATTATGAAGAGATATATATCAATGCTCTAAACTTTTTAGTTTCACTTCAACAACTACCGATTTGGACTAGATGGCGATTTTCATTTACTGAGGGGTAACTGTAGCACACATGTTTCCCCCTGTCCATCCCATGTTGCACAAGTAGCAGAACTCATAGCTGCATCTACAATGGTGATAACAAAAAATAAGATAAAAGACAAAACCAACAAGTTTAGAAACAAAATAAGAAGCTTCAGGGAGGCTATTAACCTGCAAGTTTATATAATTGCATCCACTGGTATGTAATTCCCAATAACCCCTTGCATTTTTTACATCTTCAACTCATGATGATGAGGCTGAAGGTATTTCGTGGTCCACTTTTCTAGGCATTTTTTTGACAAGAACTATGATAGGGTTCCATAGCCCTGTAAATCCCTTCTCAATCGAGCATCTATAAATTAAAAATTAGGCATTATAGTTATGATTATTTTCTCATGTTCTCGGAGTTACCATCTTGCTCGAGGAATTACATACTATGAAGGTTCATCTACAAAGCGAAATGCCCACAAATCTGGAATTTATATAAGCTTCAAGTTATTCATGTACAAACTAATTGGCATAGGCATTCTTATAGTAAAAAATCATCCAAAATTTACCCTTCACACCTCCACTCTTTATTCTTCCACCCAATCTCTTTCGGTGTTCACATTGCACTGCTTGCGTGTGATTGCTAATTATTTAAATTATGAAGAAAGCATAATATGACCCATTATTCCATATAACCATTTTAAAGATAAATATATAATTCTACAAAATTTATTTATACTAATACATTTGGAAATACAGAGTAAATAATTATTTATTTTAAATTTTATTTGTTTCCTTTCATATTATCTATATAACTCTTCAAAATATGACGTATTATATAATAAATAATTATTTATAAAGAAGCGATTACATGCAAGTGCAACATGAATTATAGAAGTTGGTATTAATAGACTTGATTACTTGCAGTGTAAGATAACGAAGGCCTACAATAAATATATAAAGTACACACCATCCAGAAAGAGTGAGTGCTTCGTGAGAATGGTGAGCGAGGATTCAATGGTTCAACTTCTTAAGGAAATAAACTAGTAATCACAAGTGTTTCATGAGATGTGAACGCCAAACGGTATATGTTATTTGATTTAGAGGTATAGTTATTATTGATCCACTTAATTTGAAGGTTGTTTCTACATTTCAAACTTGTTATAAATTCGTACATGATTACTTGGGATACCGTTTTCGATAGTTAATTAATTTTATAGCTGATGTTGTTACTTGTGCATCAGTTGTTCAGTTGGTGTTTTGTTGGAGAAACATTTATTATACAATTGATAATGTGTGTGATTGATAGTTGTAGTGTAGGACTTTAGTTGAAACATTACATTGAAATGTTGTATGTATACATTTAATTATGTTACAGATTCATACATTTAAATTTGCATATCATATTTGGAAACATCGAATAAATGAAGGTATACATACACATAATGAGACATGTATACATTTTCAGTATTTATATTATGAATGGTAGCCTTTAGTGGGAAAATTTAGTTTCAATAAACATGATTACATTTGATACCCCTTGAATGTTTGTGCCACTTTGGATAGAATAAATGTTGAGTATAGTAGTAGCGGTGGTGCTATGAAAACAAAGGGTAGTATTTATGATGGGTTGAGTGATAGTAGTCTTGCTTCCTCCTTTCTTCTTGCTCCAAGTGCTGGTATGTGTGCCATATTTGAGTACCTCTCAAATGAAAAAGCAGGTGAAATGTGTAGATTTGCAAACAAGGGAACTCTGGAGAAAGATGTGAATGTCATACCTTTCCTTTCAGTGGTTCCAATGTCGACAGTTGCTCTGTGCAAAGTAAGTCCTTGCGACTTATGGATAGTTAAACCCTAGGTCATTTTAATCAGAAATTGTCTTCAATTCCCTCTCGAAATAGGGGGTATGGGAATATGTAATAGGTTGGAGGGATCCCAACATGGGCCATTATATCTATCAAATTTTACAAAAATAAAATAAAGGTAATGCTGGTGGTTGCATTGATGCGTCATAGATAATGTCGGTGATTGTTCCTATGGCACCATTCACGAGACCTGCATCAACCCATAAATTGTAATAAGCATGATTTTTGGTTGTTTGCATAAAAAAACTTTGTGTTCTAACTGATCATCATCAAGATTTCTTGGTCTAGTCCACCTATTACTTTTAGTAATGGATTGGGAAATCAAAACTTTCAATGCCTTCAACATTTGTAGGTTGTGGGAGTCCACTAGATCATTTTTTACAAACAAATGTGGTGCGTCCTTAAAATTTTTTAGCTCCTGCTAAGTTAGGTGTGTGTATGTGCAAGACATTAGGAGTTCCCAATCCTCAATTAGAGGGGTTGAATCTCACATGTGGAGCAGTAAATTTTGGAATGAAACCTGTGCATTGGTTATTCCTTGTTTCCAAAATATTGTTTACAATGTAATGGAAGACTGAAATACCTTCCAAAGGGTTGCTCCGTAGGAATTACTTGCGTAAAGAGGACTGTCCAAAACTAGTGGTAACTGCCCTAGGTCAACAAGGAGGATGACTGATCTGTTCCCAAATTCAGATGTTCTTGAGTGTGGGAAAGCTTCACAGAGCCTACTGTCAATTTTTCTTAGTAACTTTGGCCCAATAAAACTCATTTCATCAATAAGAACATATTCTATATGTTTCAGTGACTCTTGAAAAGATGATAATGCACTACCTTCAAGGGGTTTCAGTTCTTAAATTGGAATACACATGGCTGCATGGATTGTGGATGCAAAGATATTGAATTCTGAAACACTGGTAGGGGCGAGCACAAGTAGAGGTGAGGGAGATGTGGTTGATGTTGTGAATGAATTCTTAATTTTATTTATTAGAAATGATTTTCCTGTGTCATCCGTTCGTTGAATTATCAATCTTAGTGGAAGTAGAAGGGTTTTGTTTGCTGAATGGTGTAGTATGGTATCAAGAACTATTTTTTGTTGTGGAGACAAAGAAAGTGTGGAAGATGATGGTGTGGCATGTATGTTGTTGTTAATTGTGTCTGCCTTCTCTCTCTCGATGAATGATGAAACAGTTATTTGTAAATCACGGGGAACATCGTGTATGGTACAATTATTGTGTATGTCGAAATCTCGTTTCCCCAACATTTCAAGACTGTCTAGACCCGTGTTGTTTCTGGGGTGAAGTTGTACGAAGAATTACAATTCTTGCAATGGTTCTTGTTGAATATTGCATTTGGGCTCTGAGTCAGAACTAGCATCTGTAGCAAGTCCTGTGTCTGTGGTAGTGCATAGAACATGCCACGGTCTATAGTTGTGCTTGTACATGTCCCAAGTGTCGTTGATGTCATGTGGGGTTGAGTCAAATTCAAACGTAATATTTCTGAAAGAATTGTATAATATGAGTTATAACCAACAGAAAAGGTCATATGACGTTGATTCTTCAGCAGGGACATCCACAAATCTTAGGTGGACCCGAACAATTGCTTGTGTCGGTCACTTTTTCCATTTATCACCTTTATGGTTCTTGTTGTAGCTCCAATATTGAGAAACTTGAATAAGTGGTAGGTGTTCCATGGTTGTTGGACAAACTTTATATGCATCCAAGAAAGCGTTTGTTTGTTGTGTATCGGCATCACTTTCAATGACACATCTTAGAATCATTTTTCCAACATTTAATGATACGAATGGATGGCTTCACATAACAAGTCACATTTTTGTAGCATGTGGCATGTTCCTTGTGCACTTATGTCATGTTCAACAACACTTTCTATGAGTATTTTACAGATCATGATATGTGCTGGAGAATCTACGACTGCATCTCTTGAAAATATGGATAGCATTTCGTGATATGTTTCTGAATGTTGCTCGAATTTCGAAGCATATTTTGTAATATACTTAAGAACGACATGGTAGAAAAGTACCAGTTGGTAATTGAAATTTTCTCTCCATATGTATATATCATTGTTTGATTGTGGATGTTCAATCTGTCATAATTTCTGAAAGGGAGGTACTTTATTTTCCCATCACCTTCAATGTGTAAGGAAGAAGTAGGTTGCATGGCCCAAGGAGCGTTGTACCTACACTACAGTTGTGTTTTCTTTCTACGCAAACATGTCTGCTTTGAACATTTAGTGTGGCACTGAACTCGATTAAGTATTTATTCAAGGTCTATATGTGGGGAAGTGGATATAATTTGTGTTGTATCTAGCAAGCAAGGGTCATCTAGGAGTGACCTGCGAATGAAATCCAAGTGGTTGCAAGCTGGGCGGGTGTTCCAGGGAGACACAAACTTATCAAAGTATTGTTTTGTTGCCTTAATAACTGTTGTGTCCTCCCAGTCTAGTTCGTCGACTTTTGGTGCATTCTCGAGCCACAATAAACCGTGGAAATGTGTAGAGCCTCTATGTTGTCATTCATACCTACGAGATGAGGGAAAATAAATATTAGATATATAGTTTGGGAAAAAATTTGAAATAAGTATATTTGATTACCTGTACCAAAATTCTACTGCTCCAAGTTCCTTCTACAATATTTCTTCCTAAAATATTGTGAATCTGTGATGCAGGTATGCTGATACTCGATGAGGGTTAGAGACAATGTTAAGTGTTCTCCAACATTGTGCAGCTCAAGGATCTGTTGGGTATTCACCAGACATAATATTGTGGAGATCTGGCCATTTAGTATCTGTAGCTAGCTTAGAGTGAAGAATAAGGTTGGTGTCCCTAATTGTTCCACCATATCTGAAATCTCACTTCTAATTTTTGCCCAGAATGAACGTGTCCCTCAAAGGATCGATCTAAAGCACATTAAGCTATCTAGGAGGTTGTCCTTGGGGCATTCTATTAGTTTTCTTCGAAGCTCTCTAATTGTTGGAGGGATTCCAGATTCGGTGTTATGTTTCATAAAAACTACTGCCGTGGACTAGCTTTTGTGTCACATTATGAGGTTTAGAAGGAAGTAACGAAATCTTGGATAGGAACCAAAGTGCCCATCATGGTAACGCATCAAATGAAGTGTGTATTCATGCATTGGAACTTCTTTAATGTGGGGTTGTTGCCACATTGCATTTCCTGTCAGAAATAAAGTTAGGAAAGCCATTGAGAACAGGCCTTCTGTATTGTATTCATTTATTTTTGAAAGCCCAAGCTTTGGCCATGGCATGGTAAATAGAGTGTTACCATCGTGGTTGAGAAAGAACTGTTTGATTTCCTCTTCTTTTGTTTTTGTATTGTGAGGTGTTGGTATGAAAGAAGATGAGTGTTCATATGTTTCATTAAAGTGGGTGGGAACACCACTACCATGAGTTGTAGAGCAAGTTTGCATTTGGGGTAGTTCCATTGTGGCTATGTTGAGAGAGGAGGAAACATTTTACAACTCAGATGGTAGTGAGGAAAGGGTGTCATCATCGATTAAGACATATTTGTAATAGGGATCGTTTTGGATTTTATATTGCAAGGATGCACAAACATGAGATCTACTGACGTAGAAATCATAATTTTTTAAATTAGATCCTTCCCTTTGTATGAGAACTATGTCCAAATATCCAAGGCGGCGGGGTAGGGTCTTTGCTATTGGAGTAATGTTTTACATGAATCTTATGGTGTGTCTTGAGTATTTGTATTGCCCACCACGTACTTGGGCGACTTGCATGAATGGATTAACTAGTGTGATAATCATCTCCTCGATTTGGGTTAAAGATGCAAGAATGATAGGCTATTTTTTAGGGTCCATTTTGTTCCATGAAGAGAATTAGTGGCCTTGTTTTTCACTTTTGCATTTGTTACATGAGAGAAAGCCTTCAAAGGAAATTGTTTTAATTCCTGGAAAATTTTCCAAGCAGATTGAGCAAGTTTGAATGGTTGCCAACAAATCTATTCTTTTATGAAACTGGCGTTGGGCTTCAATAGTCATCATCAAGGGAGGGAATATGGGAAATATGTGTGTATTGGAAGGGGTGGGGTGTTTTGTTTGAGTTGTTTGTGGATTGCAAGGTGGAAAGCATTCAGAAGGAGAGGAGAAACTATTTGTATATGTGCGATGAACTTAAGAAATGCTGGTACTTGAGACAGTTTCATGTGGCATCCCATACATTTGGGGGAAAGTGACAATTGTTAGCAAAAATGGGTTCATACAGAAGGAAGTCGTATGCTCTTGAAAGTTTTTTTCCATGGAAGTTACATGCGGAATGTTGGTTGGCAATTCTTCAGTAGTTGTATTTGATGGAAAGATTGGAATTTTAGGGGATCGTAGGTTGTTGGTCATTGTAAGTTGAAAGATATTAGAGATTTTTGTTATTCTATGCTCTAATTTACGATGTCGTTGCTAAAAAATTATGTGTACTTTATTTTTTGTGTAGTTCTCTCTTCATTGGGATCATTTTGTAGGATTCGACATGATTGTGAAGTCACAGGATTGTGGAGTACCACCTGTTGGATAAAGATAATTTTGGGTTAGCAAGGAACGATACATAGTTTGATGACATACAAATGCAGAAATAAGTGAAAATGTAAAACTAAATTCAATTATAATGCATGTGGAGTTCAATGGGAAATACACATAAGAGGTAACAATTTGAGTTTTGAGAAACTACTTTTTTTATTAAGGAAAAGAGTATTAGATATATAGAAACATACAATGTGTTCACATACTACAGAAAGATGTAAATACGTACATAACAAAAATGCATTTTTTTATATTTATTTTCTTAAAAGTACTAACAATACACATAATAGGAGACAATATTATGTCAGTGTATAAGGGAATTCAATAGTTTTCTTTTGAAGCAGGGAAAAAAGTGAAACATAGATATGAAATAAGAAACATAGAAGTGATAGTTCAAAGTATAGAATGGGATGAGTGAGGGTGTAATGTTTGAAGGGATGGGTGGGTTGGAAATCCTTGAGTAAAGGTTATGGAGGAGTTGCACTATTTTCCACTTTCTTTGAACTGAGGATGACACATTTCAATCTGTTGTTTCCGCAATATGTCTCTTTTTTTAGTGAAAGTGTGAAGCAGTATTCATTTCCGATGACATTACTTATAATTTCTCTAGTCTCATCTTCATCTATAGACAATATATGGAGGTCGCTATTTGCAACACCCATGATTAACTCAGTTGTCTCATCAAAAGTGGTAACTGATTGAACTTCTCCTGTTGGGTCCTTTAGATCGATCTTCAATGCATATCTATAATCATAGTTCTGAACTTGTATGTTGTAACTCGAGTAAAACCATGAACCATTACCATTCTTTCTCACCTTTTTCCTACAATTTTTTTCACCTTTTTGAAGAGGACATGCCTTGTAGAAAAATTTTTCCATGTTGATATTCATGATTTCTACAGAAACCATGGCCCATTCATTTCTCTCTGTGTTCCCCATATGTAGTACCTCTGAAATTTTTGTTACAGAAGTCAAGCTCTTTAGAGGACACATAAATTGGTTTGTGATAGAGGGTTCCAGAAGGGAGTAGTCATCAGAATATACCCAGTTATGAAGTGTATTGGTTTCTAAAATTAGAGGGTTGACGTAACATTTGGTACTTGAAATAGTGTTGATTGAGTTCCCATTGAAACTGGAGATAAGAGTAGCTTTCAAGGCAAGGACCAGAAGTGGTGGTATAGAAAGCATGTATTCAATTTCATTGCTTATATCATCTAAGTGTTGTCCCAACAATGTGACACTTACACTGAAACCTGACATGTCCTTTAATTATAGTGTTCTTCTCCTTTTTTCAGAATTTTCATACAGACGAATTGTTGAGCATGGTGACATCGTAACAACAATTCCAATCAAATCAACTGTACAACCTTCAACGCTTACAGGTAAGTCCTTGATTTTGGTGAAGTGAAAGTTATGGGAAGGTATTGTATCTTCATTTGCTATGAGTGGAGATATGGTTGAGGAAGGTTGCAGGAAAATCTCCAAAGCATTTTTCAAATGGTTGTAACATAGCTTTGCATCAGCAATCCTTGCAATCCTCCCATTGTAAATTCTAAATAGCTTCTCATTCTCAATCTACTCATAGAATGCTTCCGCGGCCTCATTGAAACAAGTGATGTGGATTTCCCCTCCTTCCTGATCAACAAAATCAAACCCAAACATGGATCCATTTACCCTTGCATTGTGATGTTGGTAAAGGGTTTTTTTTGCTAGGGTACGGCCCTCTATGGACCACATGCGCATAGATGTATTCAAAGCACTTATTTTAGTTGGTGTTCTTGCAAACTATTTGGTAACCTGGTTTGCACTTGTATCTATTTTTGGCAACTGACTGTGTTCGAGAGAATTTCTTGGTAGCTAGATTGGAGCACCGATTACCAAATGTGTTTCAAAAACATTCATTTCAATGATAAGAAAGGTGCTAGAATGGAAAATAAAAACAACATAGAATTAGAACTGAGCAACGGATGGAAAAAAAAAATAGAAAGAAGTTTTAGTTGATATACGGAGTTTATGTACATTGGTATTTGAGCAAGAGATGAAACTTACAGTTCACTTTTGATCATTCTAATGAGAGATTTGTATAAGCACACGATGGAGCCTTCTTGTATTGAATTTTCAGTTACACAACTTGCAAATTTGGAGGGTAGAAGTACTGTCTGAAAATGTATCCCATCTGAAAGGTCAACATGATGTTGGGCTCCCGTGTTGAGAATGGACCTTAGAGAGCTCAAGTGTAGTATCTGAAATGTGGGGTCAACATTAGAACCGCCCTCAATCAATTGATAAATGCCTTCGTGTGTCAAATTTATTTCCATGGCAACTAAAAGATGCTCGAGATTGTGGGAATTCTGCAAATATATGGTCGAAAATGTAAAATTGTAGGGAAGTCAATCATGAAATGAAGGATTTGTTCAAGAACTCATGCATTTTTAAAGAATGAGAACCTTTAAATTTGGCTTCCTTATTATTTTATATTTTCTAAAAAGTGCAAACATTAAGTCTAACCCTTTAACAATTCAATATGCAAAAAAGTGATATAATGTACAAAGATTTGGTTGAAAACAACTAAAATTTGTATGGTTGTTTTTCGACATTTTAAAACTATATGTATTTGTGTGAAAATATTATGAAGTACACATTAAAAATGTTTCGTTGGTTTACATAAAGAAGTGAGAAATTGTATAAAGGAAAGATATAATGAATAACACATTAAAAATGTGTTGTTGTTGTTGTTGTTTGTTGAAAAGTTAGATTTTGTGCCCCATATGTTTCACCGTAATATATACATGCATTTATTTGAAATGAATTAAATATTATTATGTTAATCAAATAGAATGGAAAACAATAAGAACAATATGTACACTTGAAGTGAGAAAACTGTAGGTATTTGTATGGAGACACAATGATAAAGAAATTAGGAAAGCATAGTTGTTGGATAAAAAAAATGAACATGTGTTTGATAAGTTTGATTCTCTATCAGATATATGCTGCCATAATACAAACATGGAATATTTGGAACAAGTTACATTTTATTTCAAAAATACTTATAAACAAACACTTATAAACTAACCACTATAAGCTATTTTTAAAAATCAAATTTCTTGCTCTTTTCTTGTGCAATTTTCTTTACACATTTCTTGTAGTTTTGTCCAGTTGCAAATTCCTCGATTAGAATTCCCATTCTCCTCAATTTTTGGGGTGGTTCATATTTCAGTTCATCTTCATTCGAATCATAAATCAAGCAGACGCCTCGTGAATGATCTCTAACCATTCGGATTTTTGAGAGAAAGATTGGGGATGTTGGCATCAGGTGGAGGTGATCTTTTATCATTTAGGCTATCACTATTTTAGGTGGTTTCGGTTTCCTACAATGCAAAACATCAACAACACATTGAATACGCTTAAAATTTTCCTCCCTCTTCAAGCGAGGCGTAGTTAATGTCAGTCCCATTGTGGGGAGGTGAATTGTGTTTCTAGTCTGCATCATATTAAAATAGAGAGGGAAAATAAGTATGTTAGTCCACAAGATGTTCTTAGGTATGATGGGCATCTTTAAAAGCCTTTTCACTGATCAGTGTAACGTCAAACTTGGGACGCTTCAAAATGGCCTCATTGGGGAACGAGCCCCTCAGCACATAACGAATCCTATCATTGACAAAGGCACATGCCCCCACATGTCACTTCGGAAAAAGGATGTGAGTCTAAATATAAATGTAACAATCAAAATAAAATAACATGAAAGCACTCTACAATAATTTTTTAAACCATAACATGCAATAAACAAAAAAAATGAATAAATACTTGAATCAATATTGAAACCCACCTCAAGTTTGTTTATAGATGATTCTCTCTTCTTTACCGCGAGAGAATGAGAATCACAAATACCCTAAAAAAGTGAAAAAAGAAGTTAATAAAACTAAATATATCTACATTGTTTCAATTAGTTACAACAAAACCAAAAAGATTATAAAGAGTTATTAAAAACTATATATTAGTAGAGGCCATATTAGTGCTTTGTAAATGATGAGGAAATTGCAAAAATAAGGTAATACTTCAAACATATATTCTTGTTGCATGTTTTGTATCAAGCCTGGATATTTTTAAAATGATGTTCACTCTGCAATGGAAATTTGCACACCATTTAAGCATCACTTTTCTTTTAAAGGAAACTCTTATATAGGTAGGTTTTATGTTATCCCCATCCATGTTAGGGAATCTAGTGGTTGGACTCATGATCTTGAAATATACACTGGACAATAAAGCTCATATGAAGGGAAAACATATAATTGCCTACTTGAAACCCACTATTAACATTTAGTCTAAAGCATTGATAACATAGTGAGCTCAGTCACAAGAGTTGTGCAATGGAAATTTCAAACACTTATGTGACGAATTAAAGTAAGAACCAAAGTAATGAGGAAGTGAAGGCCATTAATATCTTATACTTGATTAGAATGAAAACACGAGTACAATAACACGTTAATGGCATTTTTTCACCTGAGACATCTGATATGCAATTGCAATGAAGAAAAGAGTACAAATACAAAATGATGGCAATTTTTTGCCTTAAAATTCTAACTTTAAAATCTGATGGAAGATTTTCATCCAAGGTAAGGCCGCCTATACTGCTTCACCAAATAAAAGAAAATTAGAAATGTTGGAATAGAAAATCTAAACACAAAAGATATAAGATTTACATAGAAGTCCATCAAAAATTGCTTCAAGCAAATATGTTTGTTTGCATTTTAATTGTCATCATTTTCCTACATCAGTTTATGTCAACATTTTGAGAAGAACTCCAAACAAAAAACATGTCATTGTACCCATTCAAACAATACAAATGTGGACAAAAACTTTGATTTGTGTCATCAAGACTTTGACCTATAAGTGCCTTGCTGATGAAATTAGAATAAATTCACAATGATAATATCAATGGATATGTAAGTAGTAACACAATCAAAGGTATAAGACAATGATAATTCATATGATCAGGATTTAGCAAAAAGAAACAGACTTTTAACATTTCCAGTGTGCAAAATAGAATCTCAAATAACATATAACATAGACAGAAAAAAGCTTAAATCCCTTCCATGGGACCACAAGCTTACACTTGTGAGCCACTTTCTAATATGTGAAAAATCAACTCTGGTTTATCCTTTGTTCCACAAAATAAAATTAGCCTTATGGCAGGTTTGACAGTGGCATAGGCTGCTCCTGCTGGATCCAACCTACCACCACAGAAAAAATGACAATGGCAAAATCAATTTTAATAAAGAAAAATCCTTATTCCAAAATGTGTAGAAGCAACATGCAGATATGCATTACCATGAAAGAATAACATTCCTTTAGTCAAGACATTCCAAAAAAACACTGAATTTACATTAAAAATAAGACACCCAAAAAAAAATGTAAACAAAGTAAAACAAAGGTATAAGGATTTGACAGTCCATAATATGAATAAAAGGCTTTTGGAAAAACAGTGATTTAAAATCTTACATGTAGTTTTCCAAAAATAAACTATTTTTTATAGGTTGTAGTTCTTGTATAAAAAACATGATGCAAAGGTTGGATGATTTGGAGAAGAGAATAAGAAGACATTAGCATGGCCTACAAGGATTAAGAAACCAAAAAATATTGGGCCAGCATGATGGTAGCATGAATCTGCAAGAAATGGTGTTGTAGTTCAAGTGATGGTATAGCCGAAGCAGGTTTTCCTTCTAAAAGGGTCGTGCTCGAAGTGTTTTGCTACCCAAAAAGGTGTGATGCACTTGATGAGTGCACAATGTTAAACAAGACATTTGAGACATTGGATTTTACCCATGATAGAGATGCTAACAAAGAATCAGAGAAAGAGGAGAAATCAAAGGTAGATGGTATGCAGGGAGTTGAGGAGAATTCAAATATTTCTCATGCAGACAAGGTTATTATTAGCCAAGACGTGGGAGAGAGTGCTGGAAATTCTGCGTTGGAGGACTTGGAAGAACCCAAAGGGGAAATTCATCAAGCCGCAGTTGAGGAATGTATACTGCAGAATGTTGATGTCAAGGAGAGGAATAATGTAGGGGGGCTTGAGGATGGAAATTTTCTTGGTGAGAAGGAAGTCTTCTTGATGTGTTATCAAGAGAAAGGAGAGAATAAAAAATATCTCTTAAAGAAGAAAAGAATGTAAATGATTGCATACATGGAGACAGTGTGGATGAAGATGTTCAAAAATGAGGAAGTGAAGTCAAGACACTGATGTGCATAAGAGGCCTGAACATCAGGCTTTGATACTAAGAATGAATATGGAATCAGGTTGTCATGTTTGTGTTTATTTTGTTATGAAATATAAATCTACATTTATGGATGAGCATAAGAAATAGGAATTCATGTTGATGTCTAAGCATGATATAGAAACTCATAATTCAAGGCAAGACATATGAATAAAATCAAATTAGGACATGTATGATTTGCCAGTGAAAAATAGCATATCAAGGATGCTATTGATTTGTTTTTCATCTCCATCATGTGATGATGGCGAGGAAGATAACCCATTGTCCACTCCAAGGGACCATTTCCTAAGAAGGCTAAGGGGAAATTAGAAACCTTTGTTCAGTATGGTGAAAATCTAGAAGCAGAGTTTCTATTTATTTGATGGCTGAAAATGTCTTTCTGGGAGTGAGAATAGACAGGGACATGGAATCCGATCTGGTAGCAAAAATGAATGAAATTCTCATAGACTCAGGTAATACCCCACACCCAGCATATTAGACAGTGCTTGGCTATGATTCTGATGGTTCGTCACTCATTTTTTCTGTATCAAAGACTAGACTGATATCAAATATTATTTCTATTTTTAATTATTTTTATCATGTAATGTGCTCGGGTTCCTCCTCTAAACTTGCTAATGACTGTTTCTCCCTTCTGATGGATTTTAGTTCTCTGCACGGTGGTCATAAAAAGGAGAATGGAGGATCTGTAGGCCATCATGAATGACAACCAAAGGAAGACCAACATGAAATCAGAGAACACCATTGAACAAATTGATGGAGAAGCTAGAACAACAGAAGATTTTAAGAAGTATCAAGAGACATGAGGCCAATTTGAACTTTTTGAAACATGCTTTTAAATACGTGCCATATCATTTCATGAATTTTTCCAAGCAGTCAATTCTATGGTTGGTATTGTATGTGATAAAATATACCTTCTGCATGAATTTTTTTTCCTTGGAAATAGAATTGGATAGCTTTAAACATGTGCAGTTGAAAACTGAAGTCATGTAGGATGTCTGCACTTTTTATCTCATGGTATTGTCTACACACTTTTTATCTCATGGATATTAGTCTTGTATTTGAAGATTCTTTCTTTCTTGGATATGCAATTATTATGTATATTGTCTACACTTTTCAACTCATGGATAGTAGTCTGACAATTGAAGATTTTTTCTTTCTTGGTTATGTAATTATTATTCGATTTGAGCAGTAGCGAAAGGGGATCTTTTCTAAATTAAAGCATGCAACTTTTTGAGGTAGTGATTAAAATTTTACATATATGGCATTGTAGTTTTAAACATTTGGATGTACTGACTTTAGAAGTCTAAGTGAAGATTTCTTTCTTCTATAGAAATGACTGTGCTGGTCGAAGTCTTGATTCATAGATTTTCACCTAGCCTATAGTCTAAACTGTTTACAACTGAACAATGGGTAGCAAAAATTGAGTGGGAAGCACTCTAGTCCACTGTCTTCATCAAAACTGATGCAGAACAATTCTATAGAAGGCCAATTGGTTTGGAACGACCATACTTACTAGTGGTTGCAGGGAAGATAGCAGGTTGTGCACACGACGAAAAACTCTGTTTGACACTTGAACAATTTTGGTATACAGGCTTCATCCAAGTAATCTAGACTCGGAGTAAATTTTGGGAAGAAATAGATCTGGGTAAATTACACAACCAATCTTGTGAGGAAAAGGGTTTGCAATGATCTGGAAGAAGACCATTATAGAGGTAAGCCTCGGATGTTACAGTGTGATCTATAACGAGTGGCTGGAGACTAGGTATATTTCATGCAAAAAACCCATGTTCAATCTATGTTGGAAGTAGAAGTCGGGACACTGCATGTGCAGACTGAGGCCTGATCAATCATGCTTTGACCTATCAACTGATATGTACTAAGAAAATTCATAGCATAAAATGACAGAAGAATATGTGCATACAACAAAATTTGCAAGGTATATCTGTATACCAAAAGTCCAGTTGTTGCCTCAATTTTCATTAGTATAGATTAAATAGATTTACAAGAACGAGAGTGACCTTCTGGCTGGACCAAAAAAACCAGGCATGTAATGAAGTCTATCTGAGTTAGAATCAAGCCTTACATGGAAAGTAATCATAGGGCTTCCATATAAATCTTCACATACCCCCAGGCCCCCAATTGAAACTTACATAACATTCTTCCTAGACCCTGTAAAACTGTATGCAATTTTCAGGGGAATATCAAACCAAAAAGTCCAAAACATGCTAAATGACATAATTGAAACTTAACAACAGAGAACCCGAGCTAATGCCTACGATACAAGCAATCTCATAATGATCAATAAATAAAAGCCCAAAACATACCAAGTAAAACACTTGACCTCAACAATTTCAAATTTATGAAATAGAAACTCATACCATGATACCAATATCCTTGACACACAATAGCTATGGACAATTAAGATTTATACTGAAACCCTAAACCCTAGGGATTTTTTTTTAGACAGAATTTACATACCAAACAACACTATGTCTTGAAACAGGTCTCCTTCAGGTTCTTAGCAGCTGTGTCTTCCACGTGGTACTAAAATACATCAAGTTGGTCTCAGGGAACACGAACAATACATTATTATATGCAATAGAGGCAGAGAACATATTTCATGCAAGATTATCTGGAAGCTTATATGCAGTTAGATAAGAGCCAAAAGTAAACAGAAGAAGGCACTGTTAGTGTATTTAAAGAAGATTCAGCATGTTTAAAAAAACCATTCGAAAAAACAACAGTTAAAAATAGAAACGAAAAACCCACCGTCAAAAATTGCATGCAAAAGTGAAAACGATGTGCAAATAGCTGTCAAATTTAATCTTGTTTGAAAAACATCTAAAAGACTGTCAAATTTAGCATCGCAACAAAAATGTCCGGAGGTCCTCTACCATAGGGGGAACACCTTCGGCGTAATAAGTTGATGATTTCTGAGCTTATAAGTGAGTCTAAAGACCTTTGTCCCACCCAACAGGTGCTCTCCTTGGCCTCCTTTCCCTATAGGGAGAGTGGTTCACTGACATTCACTTCTCAAGTGGGCATGAGGGCATAAACTACCCGATGGTACGTTCATCAATCAAGTGCATTTGTATTATATAAGTAATGGAAAGCTACAACCCTCATTCATTAGTTGAGTGCATTCATATTATATAAGTAATACAAAATGGTCTTATTTTGTTGGCGCGAGGGCCTCTAGGCACTTAACAAATGAGAGGGCTCAATATCTAGTATTTATACTTTCAAAAGAAAAGTATTTATCTATTTGAAAAAAAAAATATATTTTGATTATCAATTTGGGATTAACTAAAACAAGAATCAAGAATTGGATTGAAATTTTCTTTGATGTTTAAGTAATAGGGGTCAATAGTTATCGACAATGGAAAAACATCTTGTATTTCCTGTTTACAAGTTGAAGATGTAGAGTTACTTCACTGTAGTCCAAGACAATTGTTGTGTTTAATGAGTTGTAATGTCCCATGTTGGGCACAAGCACTTGTTTTCATTCATCTAAGGTGCCAAGTTGAGTATAAATTACGGCCAATGCCAATTTTTAGTTGTCAGCAATAATAAATGCTTATGTGAACTTTTTTTTGCCAAGATGAACCCTCGATCAAAAACGTTTTATTTAGGAATTTTAGCCCGAATAGAAGTTGTAGATGTAGTTTATGTAACTAGCATGGTATGTTTCTCAATTTCCATTGATTTTGTCATCTTTAACTCATGATGATGAGGCTGAAGGTATTTCTTGGTCCACTTTTCCGGGCTTGTTTTTTACAAGAACTATGATAGGGTGCCATAGCCCTATAAAGCCCTTCTCAATCGAGCATCTATAAATTAAAAAGTAGGCATCGTAGTTATGATTGTTTTCTCATGTTCTCACAATTACCACATTGCTGGAGGAATTACATACTATGAAGGTTCATCTACAAAGCAAAATGCGCACAAATTTGGAATTTATACAAGCTTCAAGTTATTCATGTCCAAACTAATTGGCATAGGCATTCTTATAGTAAAAAACCATCCAAAATTTACCCTTCACACCTCCACTCTTTATTCTTCCACCCAATCTCTTTCGGTATTCATATTGCATTGCGTGTGATTGCTAGTTATTTAAATTATGAAGAGAGCATAATATGACCCATTATTCCATATAACCATTTTAAAGATAAATAGATAATTCTACAAAATTTATTTATAATAATACATTTGCAAATACAGCGTAAATAATTATTTAATTTAAATTTTATTTGTTTCCCTTCATATTATATATATATATTTCTTCAAAATATGACGTTTTATATAATAAATATTTTTTTATAAAGAAGCGATTACATGCAAGTGCAACATGAATGATAGAAGTTGCTATTAATATACTTGATTACTTGCAGTGCAAGATAAGGAAGGCCTCCAATAAATATATAAAGCACACACCATCCACAAAGAGTGAGTGCTTCGTGAGAATGGCGGGCGAGGATTCGGTGGTTCGTCTTTTTAAGGCAATAAATAAGTTGATGATTTCTGTTTCCCACAGAGCTCTGAAGCTCGGAAAAAGAACAGAGGAGGTTGCTGCAGCAAAAGGAATTGGCGAGCTACAGATGATGGGCGTCCAGCTTGAAAATATAGGGCTCGAGGCAAAAATAAACGGAGAAAAGGCACAGAGACGTCTTAGCGAAATAGAGATTATTAAAGAGAAGATCAAGAAATTGAAGTATACGTCAGAGGCAATTACAAAAGGATTAAAGGAATCCATTGAAACGCTGGAACCAAAGGATCGCGATGACTTCAAAAAATTGTTTCGGAATTTGAGGGAAGACGTTCAAAAGGTGCGTGATGAATTCGAAGCCGCAGAAGAAGATAATGAATAGACTTTGTTTTTTGGTTGAATTAACTGTGCACTTTTTAGTTGATCATCTCCTCTAATCTATTATTAAAAGAAGATCCGAACTTCGGAAGAACATATTTCGTATTAACATGAATTATTTGGAGTTTACTCGTTTTCTTTTTCCTTGCTGTGCCCTTCTCTGTATATTCTTTCGGATTACCATGCTTAGATTTCCTTATTTTTGGATGGTTCGTAACACTGTACAAAAATTACTAATGTTAATGTGTATCAATGTATATTCATTCTTTGTTTTTTGAATTAATAAGATCTAATTTTATATTAACAGTAAAATGATACAAGATAATTTATTTTTAAAAAGGTGGTAAGAGAGTAGGCCCCAAAGTCATGAATCAAATTAGGTAACATTAAAACTTAAGAACAAAATCGATTATGAAGCCCAAAAACAAAAAAATTAAGCTGTCACTACAAATTAAGGGCAGAACCAGCTGGGACGTGTGTGATAGTGAGATCTTCTGAAAATATGGTAAAGATAGAACTGTTCCCTTTTCAAATAGGATATCTTCTTTTTCATAAAATTGTTAATATGCTTGCTAGTAGTGAAGAATAATATTAACCTGCTTGCCTCTTGAGAGAAAGATTTGTCCGTTTCCCCAAATTTCTGCTTTCAGGATGGGATTCTCTCTCTCGTTTTTCTTTTATGAAACCGAGTATACCTCAGTATTATAGATTGTAAAGAATTTGTGGAGCTAAGTTACATATGGTATTAGTACGTGGTTTCATACTTGTACTCAGCCCGTATGAATCAACGTATTATGTTATGTTGAGCCCCTGGAAAAATATTGGGGAGCTTGTCTCACAATGATTGAGAAGATTGTTGATTACTAGATTTAAGTACTGAAAAATATTGTGAACCTCTTTGCCTCTTTAGAGGAAGGTTTTGGTTTTGCGAGGTGGCCGTTTTTCTTAGTGATTTTTTCCTTTTTCAAGGCAAGTTTATCTTTTTCCCATGTTTATTTCCTCCCTCGAAAAACACTTTCTAATGTGCATCTATAGTTACAACACAACATAATGTTCTGAAATCTTTTACTTACATTTGTTGTTACAAAAATATGATGCTTTGCAGTCTCATCCCTCCCTTTTCAGACCTAATGTTAGTGGGATGGCAAATAAAAATATATTTTAAAACATATCTATGTTTATATGATGGAAAATATATGATAGTTTTTTTGATATTATTGAAATTCAAATTTAGTTGCTTTGTTTCCAATCATTAATTTTTATAAATAGTTTAAAATAAATAGCCCATATTTACACCTGGTTTCTATGTTGTCCTACAAAATGTATTGTGACTAATTTGTGCAAACTTATCCTTTTCTTTATACATATCTGTGACTTGTATCTATATTGTTCTTTTTTCGACTACAACTACTCCATTTAAATTTAAGAGTAAACATTTACTACAACAATCTCTTCAATGGAAGATGATGATGTGTGTATTTTCTAGTGATAATAGATCCCAAAAATATTAACTAACATTAAATGCATTATTTCCCTTGTAATCATGTTCATCAAAGAGAATAAACTCGTATACAAATTTTTTATTTTGTTGTATATTCAATGCCCTTTTGTTGTGGATAGGTATTTCAATACACACACTTGAAATTGTGCTTCTCCATTTTCAATACACACACTTGAAGTTAAGTTGTCACTACAAATTACTGTTCTCTAGAGGGCAGGTCCTGCCTGCTAGAACCAGCTGGGATGTGTATGATAGTGAGATCTTCCCTTTGCAAATAGGATATCTTCTTTTTCATAAAATTGTTAATCTTAGTGATTAACAATTGGACGTTTTTCTTAGTGATTTTTTCCTTTTTCAAGGCAAGTTTATCTTCTTCCCATGTTTATTTCTTCCCTCAAAAAGCACTTTCTAGACCTCATTTGCATCTATAGGTACAACAATATAATGTTTTGAAATATTTTACTTACATTTGTTGTTACAAAAATATGATGCTTTGAAGCTTCATTCCTCCCTTTTCAGACCTAATGTTAGTGGGATGGCAAATAAAAAAATATTTAAAAACATATCTATGTTCATATGATGGAAAATATATGATAGTTTTTTTGATATTATTGCAATTCAAATTTAGTTGCGTTTCCATTCATTAATTTTTGTAAATAGTTGAAAATAAATAGCCCATATCTAAACCTGGTTCTATGCTGTCCTACGAAATGTATTGTGACTAATTTGTGCAAACTTATTGCGACTAATTTGTGCAAACTTATCCTTTTCTTTATACATATTCGTTTCAAATTTGTGGTGTGCGGTATGGAGGTGTATTTAAAAGTGCATATTTGTGACTTGTATCTATATTATTCTTTTTTCGACTACAACTACTCCATTCAAATTTAAGAGTAAACATTTACTACAACAATTTCTTTAATGGAAGATGATGTTGTGTGTATTGTATTGGGATAATAGATCCCAAAAATATTAACTAACATTGAATACATTATTTCCCTTGTAATCATGTTCATCAAAGAGAATAACCTCGTATACAAATCTTTTATTTTGTTTTATATTCAATGCCCTTTTGTTGTGGATAGGTATTTCAATACACACACTTGAAATTGTGCTTCTCCATTTTCTTTGGAATGTCGTTGTAATATAAAAATGATATATATACATATATATGGATAAAAAATGTGTACAATAATTGGAATCAATTTTGAGTATGCAAGGATTGTTTTGTTGTTGAAATCATGTGTGACCCTATTATATTCAGATCTAATTTATTATCAAAATCCTTAGATCATTCAATCTCTTCCTCCTCTTTCAAATAAGATCATTTTTAATCAAAACAAAACGGTCCTTCCATGAAATGTGAGGAAGATTAGACCCCCTCTAGCTATCTAATGTATTGTTGTTCCATAAAGTGCTTCTCTGCATACCAATGAGTCAAAATTTAGTTGTGATCAGAAATTTGAAGGCCTCACATTATACAATTAGATATTTTTTCATCCAAACTAAGCATAAGTGTCCCATTATTCTAATGTATGGTTACTCATTTTGAATCTAGAAGAATTTATATTGTAATCATTGTTTGGGTGAGGAACACCAAAATATACTACTTCCAGGGCATTTGCCTCCATTTTTAAAGGACATATAAGGGCCATAATAATTTACATTTTTCCTTACCCCTTTCATTCATCTGTAGTACAAATTATTCTGGCTACTTTACTTGTTCTTCTCTCCTGTGAGTGCGTTCCATTTTTACTGTCATGAAATGAACTCTGTTATGTTTAGCTATAGCATTTGTAAGCCTCTCAAATCCAACCACACAAGGTTCTTTTGGCTACATTCTTTCCATTTAAGTCGTTTTTAATGGTTTTTAATCTGATCCTAAAGTAAAATGATGGTCTTCATGTGTCAATTTTCAATAGGAAAAAACTCAAAATCTTTTCCAAAGTTGTTAAACCCTAACCTACATAAAATAAAACATGAATTGAATCTTGGTGGGGAGGTTTCATTTTCTCAAGAATCATTTTGACGTTTGCATTTTGTATAGATTCTTCTTGGATATTTAAATTTCTAATATATATTTTTTCTTTATTTTATGAATCAACCAAACTCTTCAAAAAAAATTCCCTTCATTCTCAACCCTTGGGACTCTCAAATGTTTGCAACAATATTCACTAGAATGCATGATTATCACTTTGTGTTCCAAGTTACCGAGTTTGTTAAATGCTTTACAAGTTCTTCTTTGTGCCCATATTCAAGGCTTCATTATGATGGAAGATTCATTTGTTGTGATCATGACCACCAATAAGAATTTTGGATTCCCAAAGGCTTTACTGCAAGTTCAAATTCAAGTATAGAAGGATTTTTCTCTTCTTAAAACCATGTGTGGCCTTAATATCTATGGTTTTGGCTATTACAATGAATACTGTGTTATTTTATTAATTTTTTTGTGTTGTATGATTTGTGGGTACTATAAAATTATTGGATTGGGAATTTCATGCAAATTACACCATCTAAAATTACACGTTTATTGCAAGTTTCAATTGATTGGAAATTGGAATATGATGTACAATAAGATTATTGACCAACACTTAAATAATTGGACTCCTTTTTTACAAGCATTTTAATATATAATTTTAATTAGTGATTACAATTTAATCTATTAGATGTTGAAGAGACCATTTTTTTTACTAATATGAATAATATAAATAAATTCCCAACAATATCCTTTGCTTACCTATCAATGTTTCCATTACAAAATTATGGCGCAATTGATATCATTAAGTTATGGGAGGAAAATGCTCATCCAAATTATTTTTCACCGTAGCAATCAATATTAGCAAGATCCACCTAAGTATAACCTTCACCCACCATCAAGTTTACAACATCAAGATTCATCATTGGGGCAACTAGCCAAGGTCAACATAAGGATTCTCACTTGTTGTGAGGTATTTTCATCCACTAGGCCTACCACCATAAGAGATATTGATGGGTGAAGTTGTGGGGCATGCCACTAATTATATCTGTGACCATGAAACATATGATTGGGCTAGGGATGTTTAATCCTAGAAAGTTTCCTAACACAATCTCCATAACCATGCCTGATACCATGGGCGAAGATAACATGGAAGGATCCACTGGACTTAAATCATACTTGAATGGTCCAACAGAGATTGGAGGTGTAACTCCAGACATTCATTCTTTTCTTAAATATCTTGAATATGTATCATAAAATAAAATAAAATATGGTCTTTGTAATTCAATAAAAAATCCCATTAAGAGATAGCTAGTAAAAAATACATTAATTTTTTCATTCCATGTGAGAACTAAAAATATGCCATACATTATTACATATTATGTAAGAAAAAAAGATGAATTCCCTTTGAGAACCATGTTCTAGACCTTAAAATGTGTGAAAATAGCTATAAAATGGTGTGAATCCACTTCCAAGATGACTAGACATTTTTATTTCACCAAAAGAGATTATTTATAATATCAACATGTTGATAAAAAGGAAAATATAATTGGAAATCCCTAAGTGAACAAGCTTGTTTCCATCTAGAACATCTTGGTGAATAATGCATCAAAGAAATCCAATTTTCTTAGGCTCAATGATATATAACTTGGATTTTAGCAAAAGAGTTAACCTTCTATAAACAATTCATAGAATGACCTTGAATGAGTTGAGGAGAGACCAATTCCAGGTTTTATAGATGATAGGGAGTATTTACATTATACTTCTTATCCTTTTTCCACCTAGAAATTGACTAAACTCCTTGATTTTTTTGAGGATATAATAACTTGTTGAATCTTACTGATGGATAAAATATCACTATTGTTATGCTAAAAATTAACACAATGACTAGGAAAAGGAAGCTAATATCCCATTTTTTTTCCTAAAAACTAGATCAAATTAATTACCTTCATGAAAATATTACACTCTTAACCAAAGGAATAACTCAAAAATGACTACCTTCATAGGAGGTGATTAGGGATAGAAAAAAGGATTGAATATTCAATGATAGACCAAATTTTAAGCCATTTGGGGTTTATGTGGCTTTTTAATAGCTTCAAGGATTTCCAAATACTCTAACCAATGAAATTTCTAAAAATAAAAATGGAACAAAAGCGGTTATAAGTGAGTGAAGATAAAGACCCTTATATGTCCTTGTAACATATTGAGTGCCTTGAGATATGTAATATCAAAGAATAATCTTTAAGGGTCCATCTTGTTCAAGAGAATAAATAATCCACTTAACAGGGATGGTTGTGTCTTGGAGTTTGATATTTAGGAAGCCATGACCTACAATTTCATTAAGTCTATAATAAATATTGCAAAACACTCTACGGAAACTTCTATAGTCTTAAGAATTGGATAATAGTAGTTGATTTTCATAATTAGCATATTTGGGTTTTGAACCGTAGTACTTTATCCCCTTAAAAAATTGGTGCTTGTGTTGGTTTTTCAAACTTGCACCCGCCTCTTAGATCCAATTAATTGAGTTGTTTGAGACAACAATGCAATTGTCTCCAAGTTATGGGACCTTACACGCTTGAGACAAATCTTCGGAGAAGGATGGTTCCTCTATCTATTTCTACTGCTACTACTACTCCTAATACTGGAAGGGAAAACTAAACTAACAATGCAAAGGGACCAGGGATAGAAGGGTGAAAGAAAGGAAAAATAAACCAAAAGGGAGGCGATAGCACTAGAAAAAGAGGGATGAACTCTATCTGTTTTGAGTGAAAATGAAAGGAAAAGGCGTGGAAGAAGGATAATCATGTGTAACATAAACTAAAATGCATTTTCCAGGTCAGTTTCATGGAACACAACTAAAAATGGAGCTTCCAGGAATGTAAAGTGACATACCAAGAACACAATGCAAAAGAAAGGAAAGAAGAAGGAATATTAACACATTTAGGATAGAGAATAGTCACAAAACAATGCTTTCATTACTTCCAAAAATGCACAGAACTGTTACAATTGAAAAAGAGGTTGATATCCACATGCACGAGCTAGATCTAGATGTCTGTGACTTAGAATATAGAAATATGAAGTTGTTAGAAAAAGCATAAGGATCCAAAATTTCCAACATTAACAATGAGCCTAGCTGTTACATTTATAGATGAATCGATGGAAGAAGAAGAAGAAAAGGAGGGAAAACCCAAATTTCAAATACAACCATCAATAAGAAGCATTCAATGCTTGCAAATCTACCTGATAACACCCCAAAGTTTTACAAAGAAAATTGCATGACTAAACAAGGAAAACTAACACCATCGACATCCATCTAGCAAAGGATTATAAGTTTAGGAATGTAACATTAAGATAGAAGGTTAAAATAATGTTTAACTAGTATGAAAACAATGCAAGATTTAATTAAGCATGCCTACTAATATGTTTGAATTACCTAACATGGGCCTAAATAGACCTAAGAGGGAAATCAAATGGTTATGGTTGCTACTCCAAATAATGGTGAAATGACCTCTCTAAATGACTTGTTAAGTCCCTTTAGAATATTCATCTACTAAGCTTGTTGAAGGCTTTAGGCAAGGATTGAACTTGGCTATATATCATATTTATTGTATGAGATGCAAATCAAAGCATGGTGTAAAGTATAAAGGAATGAGGTGCACTCTTTTTTATAGTTTTTATTTTGGGAGAAACTTGTATTTTGGTACATGTGGGACTAAAATCCCCAAATTAGATTAGAATTTCTAATCATGATTAGGCTTTACTAATCACAATTAGTGAATTACCAAGTGAGTATGATGTATGAAGCCCTCATCAACTGCTTATGGTCAACTAGGAGGCTAGGATAAACTTTTGAAGTTTGTTGAAATGTTGTGGAGGTGAATGGGGTGATTTTGAGTCATCATAAGATGGTTTTAATCCAATATTAGGGCATATTTACCAAATCAAGGGAAAAATAGGCTTAATTAGCCTATAATCACTAATTGTCCATTTTGAAGAGGATTTTGGCATCCTGAATGCGAAAGGGGTTACACACTCAACAACTTGGTGTTAATAATCTAATTTGGTAAGCAATGTTAGTTAATTAGAAAAAATCACTAATCATATTGAATTTGTAAATAATGAGTGTGATTTGTGTGCGTTTTGGCAATAAGATTGCAAAAGTGGAATTTAGCTGTCTATATTTTCCCCTGTTTGAGGTGAAGTTAGTAACTTCACTAAAAATATAGTAGATAATCATAACAAAACAAATTCTTGAAGAAAAATTAGCAAGAATGAAGGATGCCCCCTTAAGTGTCGAGTGGATGATAGAAGAAGTCAATTGATGATTGAAGTGGATAGAAGAAAATGGGCCAGAAGGGGTGTGAAACCCTTAGGTATTGAGAAAGAATAAGGACAGGGATACACCTAGTTGTTTATTGCCGCGAGTGATTTGGAATAAAAATTAGTAATGGTAATAAACAATAAGTGATAAGAAATGATTAATGAAGAATATAGGATAATCCCAATCTTTGCATGCAACTTTTCAATAAGCAACCTATTTATATCATTTTGCCTATAGGTCTACATCATCTGATTTTATTTAAAATAAACAAAAGTGTAAGATAACATGAAAATTTAAATTACTAACAATTGTTTACTACTAAAAATACGTAAATCCATGCAACATACATTATGCAATGCAATAGGAGAAAGTAAAATGATATTTATCTTCATACAACATACAAAATTGAATGCAATAAGAGAAAGTAAACTAGCTAACCTAATAAAAAAACCAACACAATCACACGCACTCAAACAAATAATGTTTAAGACAGTTGCACCAATGTTTATATTATCAAGATGCAGTTCCCAATTGTTCGTGTTGTAATGAAAAGGGTTAAAATTGATGTCCCAAGAAATAACACATGCAAGGGAAAAACAAAATACACAAGTAGTCCCATGGAAAATATTTCATGCACTACAACACAGTATCTCTCAACTCACTATTGCAGAGGAGTACTGACGTAGCATGTAGTTGAGATTTTGTTAGTGAAGGTAGATCACAATGATCCGCAAGTTTTTTGAGACCAAAACAAACAAGATAATTAGAAATATGGTTTTTTGGGACAAATTTTGATGTTCGAGGACGATTCCAGTGATACAAGCTTTCAAATGTATATACAATATTTACAAATTTTTGAAAAAAATTAAATTTTTGTAATTTTTTTGGATTTTTAATGATTTTAACAATTTTTTTGGGTTTTTTTGAAACATATTTGAATGTTTTTTATTTTTGAAACATATTTGAATGTTTTGGATGATTTTGATAGTTTTCTGAAGCTATGTACAGGAAAACAAAGAATCTTGAATTACCCAGTGACAGATGGGATGTACAAGGGCAGAATGCCATGCGTATACACAAGAAAGTGAAAATGTGAAATTTCCCCCAGTGTTAGATGGGAATATTCAAAGCAAAACTCTTCATTCACAGAAGTTGCATCAAAGAAAATATAGATCGGTTCAACATGATGATGAGAATAACCCAATGATGTGCTAGGAAGGAGCAAGGATGCCCACAATGTAAGCTGGCCAAGAACCACATGATAGAACAAAGTGGAAGAATATTTTTGTGAAGGGGACAAAGGTGTCCACAAATATGGAAAAAAGGAAATATTATACACATGGATGTTTAGTACGAAGTATAAGAACAATCTAAATGTTTGTGTGTAGTGCCCACTTCCCTTTGACACCTTTTGATGCTTGTTTTGATACGGTGATTACATTATGGACATTATTATGTTTTGATTTAGTATGATGTTAGACATTGGTCATGGATTATTTTTTATCTTGAATTGGTTATGATGCATGATGAGTATTAGAGACACTTCATATGTGGAGGATGATATACTATTTGATATGGATATATTGTGAATGTTGTTCGGGCATGTGATTTTTAGATATTGTGAGTAGAATTAGAAATGGACATTATATGATGATGATATAGTTGTGGATATAGATTGTAAGTGATATTGTTAATTTCCTTGATGTTGTTGTGATTCGCATATTTAGATGATTTTGTGATTATATTTATATCATGTTGGACGTTCTGATATGGCAACGAGGCCGAATGAGGTATTTGTGTTTTTTAGGTTAAATGTCACAACAAACATCGGGGGATTGAAGACCAACCACAATGGAATTCTAGGTGAATTCAAAAATTTCACCATGGCAACATGTCTTGTGTGTGTGTGTTGTATTTTGTTAGGGATTCCCGTGGGGAGGATTTCCTTTACATGTGACCATTAGTATTGTGTATTTTATTAATGTGGTTACTTTTTATTATTTTTTGTATGTATTTTATTAGTGTTGTATTCCTTTCTTTTATTTATTTAAATTGTGGTAGATTAATGTGATAAAACATATGGTTAAAATTTAAATAAATAAAATTAGGATATGGGAAAGTAATTATAGAAGTTGTTGTCTTTGTATTAAATATGTAAGAGATGTGTAAGTTTGTGTAAGAATTGTGTAAGTCAGATTTGGAGTATGAAACACTCCACCTCCTTGGAAATTCGGATTTGTCATTGGGGGATGTTTTTGGATGCTTGTGGGACAAGTAAAACTTTTCCCATACCTCTTAATTTAATTTACCAACCATACCTATGGTTGGAGGGTTGTTTTTAGCCCTTTTTAATACTTTTTATAAATCATGTTGCACATTTTTAATCGCACTCTTCTTACTATTATTTAATTTGCAGTCCTTTGGGGTGTGGGATGTTTGGAGTGTGCAAGAAACTTTTCATATTTTCACCCACCACTTTATTGTGTCTTAGAGAATGAAATTTAACCTTTGTGTTGGGATTGAGGATGTGTGATGTGCCATCCTACATGGATCCACACCATCCTCTTCTCTTCCCTCTTCTTTACAATTCAAAATCCTTGCTTGTTTTAGGGTTGTTGAATAATTTTGCATACTCCTCTGGGGGTGCATTTTTGTTGTTTAGAGCTCTTGTGGATTTTGGAGGAGATTGGAAATAATTTCATACTTGGCATTGTTGTTTTAAGACTGTGTTTTGGCATTGAAGCTTGTTTGGAAACAAAAGCTACCATGGAGAGGTAGGAGTTTAACTCTTCTTTTATGCTGTTATTTTCTTGTTGTGTTGTGTGAATAGTGAATGTTGTTATGTATTTGTTGGTCTATTTGGGTAGACTGCCATAGGAATGGTGTAGGAGAAGGCTATGGGTAATACATGTGGGGGGCATAAGGGAATGCCATTGGCATCAGAATTCTTGAGGAGGGAGTTTGGGTTTGGGATCTACCATGGAAAATAAATAGCTTTCATTTCTTACTTTGTGGGGGGCATAAAGAAATATGTGGGGTGCATAAGGATATGTTTGGTGAATGGTATTGATGGTTTGTTACAGGTGGATGTCCAATTCCCATTGGGAGGCATAAGTAGCTTCCTCCATAGACCTTGATCCTTTGACTTGCATGATCAAGTTTGAGTTCAGTTTTGAATGTTTTCTAATGCAATTGTAAACTGTTGTCTTGTGTTTTAAATTTGTATATGCATGTTGAAAGAATGTTGTGTGTTTTGTGGAAGCCAGTTGTTGCCATGGGTTGAATCACACCTCTTATTGTATTATGGTTGGGGCTCGGGGGCCAATGATGAAGGATGGCTTCTCCTTTCATTGGATGTCTTGGTTGGGTGGAGAGCATTTCCTTTCTCCCACTTTTGTTGTTATCAATTTGGAAGAAAAATAAAATATGCATGTTGGTGTTATGGAGCAGAAGAAGAGAGTGTTGCTACCCCCTTGTGAAACAAATTCATTTGTAACCATTCCCACTTGAAGTGGATGAAATTGTAATAAATATATGTGTGTGTGTGTGTGTGTGTGTGTGTGTGTGTGTGTGTGTGTGTGTGTGTGTGTGTTGTGTGTGTGTGTGTGTGTGTGTGTGTGTGTGTGTGTGTGTGTGTGTGTGTGTGTGTAGAAAAGATGTTGTAATTGGTTATTAAAGTTAGTCATTCAAATTGTGAAAGACATATATATTTTGTTTTATTTAGTGGAAAGAAATAGACGGTTGTTAATTGCATTCAAGGAATGGAAGAATGTAAAGATGTATTCTTTTTGAATTAATAAAGAATTGTAAGACTTTCCCTCTTTTGCATTGTTGAGTTGAATTGGAATATAAAATTGTGATTTGAAATCCCTGTTTTGGAAAATGGAAGAAAAAGAAGAAATGCACGTGGAAATAATGCAGTATTTTGTATCTTTTGAAAATGTGACAAAATTGGAAACCAGACTTGATAATTTAGCCATTAAATGGTTTGATTAAAATCACTCAAATGTAATGGACTATAATAGAAATTAATTTCCACACTTGAATGATGAAATTGATAAACAAATTTTCTAGAAATGGATTTCTATTATAAATTTAAAACTAGTAAATAAATTTAATTAAAATGTATAGTTTGGGCCTACACATTATAATCAACTTGGAAATGTTAAAATTTAGCATGTTGTATTATCAAGAAACTCAAATTGACAAAGAAAACTTAAGAAAACAATTTAAAACATTGCAAATTTGAGTACAATCCTTTTCACAGTCTTTTTCTGTCAATTGTTGGAAAAATAAAAATTGGAATCAATTGAGAAAATTTACCTCCCTATAACATTCTAAATACTTCCTAGAACAATCCTCCCTATTTTTTTGGCATGTTGAGTGAAGGAGGAGATCAAATTGAATCAAATTTATAAGTTGGAAATTACCAATTTGTTATTTA
Organism: Taxus chinensis; assembly: GCA_019776745.2. Classification (NCBI taxonomy): domain Eukaryota; kingdom Viridiplantae; phylum Streptophyta; class Pinopsida; order Cupressales; family Taxaceae; genus Taxus; species Taxus chinensis. The sequence continues at coordinate 88,920,942 of CM034153.1, read as the reverse complement.
AAATCCTATAGAACATTTTCATAAAATTGACCCCTTAAAATTTATCAAACTGTAAAATTTATGTTTCTTGTGCAAAGATGGCATCGAGAGCTTTCTATAAAGTCCTCGTTTGCCTAAAACTGAGCTTTCTGGATAAATTTATGACCCTTTGATGTTTTCCTTGCTTGAAGAGAAAATTTGGAGAAAAATTCCCTGACGGGCCTACGGCCCGAAAATTTCCTATCAAAATCCTTTATAAAAAAAAAATTGTTTGAAAAATCTTAAGGGATTTTTTTTAAAATTTTCCCTGCAACCAACTAGAAGCTGCCACATGGCACCTTGGGGTGACAATGGGGGGAGGGAGGGAAAGACCCTTTTGTTTTTGGAGAATTTCCCTTAAAACCTCCACAGCCCCGCACTCCCGCCCATGCCATGGGAAAGTATCCTCTGCGGACACATGGACCCACATGAAAAACTAACCCTTTTCCCTCCCTTGGAAAATTTTCCAACTGTCACCGCCACTCCGCATGTCTCTCTCTCTCTCCATTCCCACTTCGGCTCGTTGAGTACCACGTGGCCCTAGTGAATCCACGGGCACGTGGGTGCTAGATGGAATTTTTCCTCCCTCCAATGAATTTTCCCAAATGCCGTTGCCGTCCCACCCTTCTCTCATCCCCTCTCGACTTGGCTTAGAGCCTACCACGTGTCGTTGGAGGACCCACAGAGGTGCAGAAGAAATTTTTATTTTTCACCTGCGGGAAAAATTTTCCAACACCACCCCGCGACCCGCCAACCCAAAGAAATTGCTTTTCTTCCCTGCTCAACATGTGTCCCTTTTGGGAAAAATTGACTCCTAAGCTCCGCTGGTCCATAACTGGAGTTTTACAAGGAGTTAGGAGGACTTATTTTTATCATCGGAAAGGTGAGAAAATTTCCTATCAAATGGGAATGATTTAGAGAAATTTTCAATATGTTAAGTATGAGAAAAATGTAGTTGAAACTTTGAGCCTTTTAGAGAGTGGGTATGGTGATAAATTACCCCCTGAACCTAGTTAAAACTTATAACCCTAAATATTTAGACCTTGTGACCTCTAATAATGGCTAATAAAAGTAAAGTATGCTCTAATAGATTAAACTTGTTCCGGAACCTATTAGTGACAACTGTTGTATTGCAACCTGGTTGTAGACACTTGTAATAAAAAAAATTATCCCATAATTATCCTAACTAATCCTAGGTTGTTTCTTAGGTCTCAAGAGGTTTGTTTTAACGGGCATCACACTTGGTTTTAGAGCATTGGTTCAAAATATTAGACTATTGGGCACACTAGAAAACTTGAGACATGAAAACTTAAACCTAGAAAACAACTCAGTTTAGAAATTGTATATTTTAGTAAACATGGGAATTGAATAAAACTCAAAAAAATGAACTAACTCTCACTTTGGTCCATACATGAGGAAAAGATGGGGTGAGGGGAATTTTCATAGAGAGTCAAACTTACTGCCACCACCACCACCACCAGATCAGGGTGTAGCAGTCATCCTGCCCCAGATTTTACAGACTCTTCAGGATGTTAATGCCACTCTACGCGGAGGATTAGGAGGAGGACATGCAGCCAGCCATGACAAAGCCCCTTCTATTGAGGGTTAGGTATTTCCTTGACCCAGCAAGGAGCATGGAGGAGAGAACTCCCATATGGATTCAGCTCGAGTAGATTCACCTCATAGGGGATAGGGTGACCGAGTTTCAGAGCATAGAGAGAGGTCTTGGAGCCCTAGGCTTAGGAATAAGCATGCAAAGAGACCTAGAGGCCGATAGACAACAACTGTAGATCACTTCAAGGAGATCCTGAAGCTTCGACCATCACATTACTCAGGTGACATGGGTGCATTTAAGGCAGAGGCATGGCTAGTTAGCTTGAGTAGTTGCTTCAAGCTTTGTCCTTGTTATAGCAACATGAAATCTTGTGTTGCGATCCATCTACTGAGGGATGGAACAGGAGTGTGGTGGAGGACAGAGGAGTAGAAGCTCCATGTGGATTCAGAGACAATGACCTGGGAGCTATTTGAGGAAATATTTAGGAGTAGTTATTTGTCATGGTGGTTCATATAGTAGAGGATCGACGAGTTCCATGACCTTTGACAGACATATCTTTCTATAGCAGAGTACAAGATCATATTTCTAGATCTACTCCAGTATGTTAAGTATATGTAGGATGAGCAGGTACAGATTCATAGGTTCATCTAGTCTGAATTTAGACATTAGAGGTGCAGTACAGATCCATTGTCCACAGACTTTAGCTGAGGCCGTCAAGAGACTCAGAGAAAGACCCAATAGGGTAGAGACCAGGTCTAGACCAGCATACAGTAGATGCAAGACAACAAATTGTGGGGTTTAGTACCTCTTCCTCGTGGTGGCCAGGGTTTAGCACAGTCATCCTTTAGGCCACAACAACAGCAACAGTCCCACCCACCTCATAGACCTCCATAGAGAGCTGATGCACAGAGAGGTCGGAGTATGGGGCCTCCTCCTAGGGATCCCATTAGGACATAAGGTAGACTTAAAGCTTAGTCAGTGGGAGATAGCTAGTAGAGGCCACAATAGACTGTAGCCAGATCATCAGGATCCATGCAACAGACTTTTAGGGCACCTACTAGAGGTGCTACTCATTAGGGAGGATCAGGAGGATGTTTTGGTTGTGGTGTTACTAGAAATTTTTGGAAAGATTGCCCACATAACCCTAATAACAAGGGTAAGACATAGATCTCATAGCTGACTATTGGTGACATGGGATGTAGCCATAGGATTTATGTAGTGGCCAAGAATCGCCAGACAGAGCATCAGAGTATAGTCATTGAGACTACAAGTAGCATTGGTGGTATTCCTACCTATGTATTGTTTGATTCTGATTCTTTTGATTCTTTCATTGCATCATATTTAGTAGAGTGATTCAGACTGGTGGCATTTAGGTAGGGTCATAGTTGGGATGTCGAGATGGCTTCTAGAGCCAAGATCTCTGTAGACTCCTTAGTTGAGGAGTGTGTAGTGGATTTGGGATCTTTCACCACTACTTTGGATCTTCGTATCCTTCCTTTGGGCTTGTATGGAGTCATTTTGGGTATGGATTGGTTATTTGCACACCGGGACAGGATGGATTATTGTCACAAGACTATATCTTGTGTAGATGATTTGGGAGTTGTGTTGGTGATTTTAGGGGTTAGGAGACCCGTTTCTATAAACACCATCTCCGCTATGTAGCTTAAGCAGTGTGTGCATCAGGGTTATCAGATGAATGTTGTTACAGTTAGTGATAGATCAGAGGATGGGTCTAGTGGACCATCATTAGACGATCATCCCATTTTGAGAGATTTTTCAAACATCTTTCCAGGGGAGCTACCAGGGTTACGACCCCCATGTGAGACTGATTTTCACATAGATCTGGTTGCTAGAGTAGATCCTATCTCACTAGCACCTTATCGGATGACCACCCCAGAGCTTTGTGAGCTCAAGTTATATCTTGAGGGCCTTTTGGAGAAAGGCCCTATCCATCCTAGTGTATCCCCTTAGGGTGCACTGGTTATATTTGTGAAGAAGAAGGATGGATCCTTACAGTTGTGTATTGATTATCGCTAGATGAAGAAGGTAACGATCAAGAATCATTATCCCCTTCCGTGTATTGATGACTTGTTTGATCAGATTAAGGGAGCGACAATTTTCTATAATATGATCTTAAGTCAGGATACCATCAGCTAAGGATTTTGGAGGTGGACATCCATAAGACCAATTTCCATATGAGATACGGCCATTATGAGTTCACAATGGTGACTTTTGGTTTGATTAATGGCCCCACAGTGTTCATGAGTTTGATGAATGCGGTATTCAAGAAATTCTTAGATCACTTCGTGCTCATCTTCCTAGATGACATTTTGATATACTCATGTATGCGTGAGGAGCACGAGGGGTACCTTCATCAAGTTCTTCAGTGTCTTTGGGAGTAGTAGCTTTACGGGAACTTGGAGAAGTGTGCTTTCTTTCAGAAAGAGGTGCAATATTTGGGTCATATAATTTCTAGGGAAGGTATCACCATTGATCCTTCCAAGATTAGATCTATCTAGGATTGGCCAACAACCACTATGGTAATAGAGGTTTCCAGCTTCATGGGATTAACAGGTTATTACTAGAGATTTTTTCAGGAGTTCTCTCAGATTGCGCACCCTATCATTTCCCGTTAGAGGAAAGGGAAGAAGTTTTTTTGGTCAAATAGATTCAGAAAGGCCTTCAGGACACTAAAGAAGTGTCTCACCATAGCACCTATTCTTACAGTGCTGGATCCACAAGCTGAATTCTTTGTTTGCATGGATGCTTCTTTAGCAGGGCTTGGAGGTGTGTTGATGCAGGAAGGTAGAGTAGTGGAATTTGAGTCTTGCAAACTCAAGGATCACAAGCTTGATTATCTGACCCATGATCTTGAGCTTGCGGAAGTTGTGCATGCCTTGGTTCGATGGAGGAACTTTATTCTTGACAGGAGATTCACACTCAAGACAGACCATTTGAGTCTTCGCCACCTCTTCACGCAGCCCAATCTCAATGCTTGTCAGTGGCATTGGATGGAGTTTCTTTGTGAGTATGATATGAAGATAGAGCATGTGAAGGGGAAGGATAATTTGGTAGTAGATGCTCTCAGAAGATGAAGACATATGGCTATGGCCACTTTAGTGAGCACAAATTTGCATAGCAAGATTCTTCAACAGCTTCCTCTTGACAGTTATTACGTTGCAATTCGAGCAAATATCGAGTCACCAAGACCCGTTTAGGGGAAGTTTGATGGTTTTTATTTAGAGGCAGATGGTCTTCTCAGGCACAGAGGCTGGATATATGTTCCCAGAGATAGAGGCTTAAGGAAGGACATCTTGGTCGAGGCACATCGTGCACCCTATTCAGCCCATCCCGGGGTGAGGAAGATGCATGCCACCTTAAGACAATGTGTATCATTAGTGAGAGGAATTCATCGAGACGTGGCCTAATTCATGTCATGATGTTTAGAGTTCCAGAGAGTTAAGGCTGAGCATCAACATCCAGCTGGCCTTTTTTATCCTTATGCTATACTGGAATGGAAGTGGGATACCATTTCCATGGATTTCATTATTGGGCTACCAATGTCGATATATCACCACAATGCCATGATGGTCACGGTTGATAAATTGACAAAAGTGGCTCACTTTTCTCCGGTGAAGACCACTTATATAGCTAGAGCAGTGGCATGGGTATATTTGGATGAGATTGTTAGGTTGCATGAGATTCCGTAGAATATCCTTTGTGATCACGATCCTTTATACAGATGGACAGACTAAGCAGGTGAATCAGATATTAAAGGAGATGCTCAAGATGTATGTGATGGATTAACAATCTAAATGGGAGGAGTACATGTACTTAGTGGAGTTTTCCTACAATAACAATTTTCAAAGTTCCATAGGCATGGATCCTTTTCAGGATTTGTATGGTAGAGAGTGCATGACACCTCTTAGCTAGGCCTAGGACAAGTACAGAACAGGGTTTCTCTTGGACCATCTCTTCTACAGGACATGGAGCAGCAAGTGGTGTTGATCAAGCAGAGATTGTAGGAGTCACAAGACAAGTAGAAGAAGTATGCAGACCAACATAGGATTGACCGTATTTTTGATGTGGGCATGAAGGTTTTCCTTTGTGTCAGGCCACACAAGATCTCTATCCATTATGGAAAAGGTTCTAAGTTAGATCCTAAATTCATGGATCCTTTTGAGATCTTAGAGCCTATCATCCCTTTGGCCTACTGTCTAGCATTGCCACCTAGCTTGTCTCGTGTACATGATGTGTTTGATGTTTCAGTTCTTATGAGATATATCGTAGATCTATCTCATGTGCTAGATTGGACATCATTTTAGGTGTAGGATCAGGGGCAAGTGATGGTGGAGCCCATTCGCATCCTAGATCACAGGACCTTTGGCCTTTGAGGTAGAGAGCTTGATTAGGCTCAGGTGCAGGACATATATGATGAGGTTGTAGCTACAAGGGAGGATGCTACCTTATTATGAGTTCAATTTCCACATTTGTTCCAGTGACTTCTAGGAGGAAGTCAAGTCTAAGGGGAGGGGGGTGTAGTGCCCACTTCCCTTTGACACCTTTTGATGCTTATTTTGATACTGTGATTACATTATGGACATTATTATGTTTTGATTTAGTATGATGTTAGACATTGGTCATGGATTATTGTTGATCTTGATTTGGTTATGATGCATGATGAGTATTAGAGACACTTCATATGTGGAGGATGATATATTATTTGACATGGATATATTGTGAATGTTGTTCGGGCATGCGATTTTTTTTATATTGTGAGTAGACATAGAAATGGACATTATAGGATGATGATATAGTTTTGGATATAGATTGTAAGCAATACTGTTAATTGCCTTGATGTTGTTGTGATTCACATATTTAGATGATTTTTTTATTATATTTATATCATGTTGGACGTTATAATATGGCCATGAGGCTGAAGGAGGTATTTTTTTTTATAGGTTAAATAGCACAACAAACATCAGGGGATTGGAGACCAACCACAATGGAATTCTAGGTGAATTCAACAAGGTCACCATGGCAACATGTCTTGTGTGTGTGTTGTATTTTTTTTAGGGATTCCCATGGGGGGATTTCCTTTATATGTGACCATTGGTATTGTGTATTTTATTAATGTGGTTACTTTTTATTATTGTTTGTATGTATTTTATTAGTGTTGTGTTCCTTTCTTTTATTTATTTAAATTGTGGTCGATTAATGTGACTAAACATATGGTTAAAAGTTAAAAAAATTCAAATTGGGATATGGGAAAGTAATTATAGAAGTTGTTGTCTTTGTATTAAATATGTAAGAGGTGTAATTTTGTGTAAGAATTATGTAAGTCATATTTGGAGTATGAAACAATCAACCTCCTTGGAAATTCGAATTTTTCCTTAGAGGCTGTTTTTAGAGGCTTGTGGAAAAAGTAAAACTTGTCCCATACCTATTAATTTAATTTACCAACCATACCTATGGTTAGAGGGTTGTTTTTAGGTATTTTTAATACTTTTTATAAATCATGTTGCACATTTTTAATTACACTCTTCTTACTTTTATTTAATTTGTAGTCCTTTGGGGTGTGGGCTGTTTGGAGTGTGCAAGTAACTTGTCATATTTTCACCCACCTCTTTATTGTTCCTTGGAGAATGAAATTTAACCTTTGTGTTGGGATTGAGGATGTGTGATGTGGCATCCTACGTGGATCCACATCATCCTCTTCTCTTCCCTCTTCTATAAAATTCAAAATCCTTGCTTGTTTTGGGGTTGTTGAATCATTTTGCATACTCCTTTGGGGGCACATTTTTGTTGTTTGGAGCTCTTGTGGATTTTGGAGGAGATTGAAAATAATTTCATACTTGGCATTGCTATTTTGAGAATGTGTTTTCGCATTAAGGCTTGTTGTTTGGAAACAAAAGCTATCATGGAGAGGTAGGAGTTTAACTCTTCTTTTACGCTGTTATTTTCTTATTGTGTTGTGTGAATGGTAAATGTTATTATGTATTTGTTGGCTATTTGGGTAGACTGTCGTAGGAATGGTGTATTAGAAAGCTATGGGGAATCCATGTTTGGGGCATAAGGGAATTCCATTGGCATCAGACTTCTTGAGGAGGGAGTTTGGGTTTGGGATCCACCATGGAAAAGAAATAGCTTGCATTTCTTACTTTGTGGGGGGCATAAGGAAATCTATGGGGGGCATAAGGAGGGATCGTGGGGGGCATAAGGATATGTTTAGTGAATGGTATTGGTGGTTTTTTACAGGTGGATGCCTAATTTCCATTGGGTTGGCATATGTATCTTCCCCTATAGACCTTGCTCCTTTGACTTACATGATCAAGCCTGAGTTCTGTTTTGAATGTTTTCTAATGCATTTGTAAACTGTTGTATTGTGTTTTAAATTTGGATATGCATGTTGAAATAATGTTGTGTGTTTTGTGGAAGCCAGTTGTTTCCATGGGTTGAATTACACCTCTTATTGTATTATGGTTGGGGCTCGGGGGCTAACGATGAAGAATGGATTCTCCTTTCATTGGATTTCTTGGTTGGGTGGAGAGCGTTGCATTTCCCCCACTTTTGTTGTGATCAATTTGGAAGAAAAATAAAACGTGCATGTTGCTGTTATGGATCAGAAGAAGACAATTTTGCTAGCCCCTTGTGAAACAAATTCATTTGTAACATTTCCCACTTTAAGTGGATGAAATTGTAATATATATATTTGTGAAGAAAATATGTTGTAATTGGTTATTAAAGTTACTCATTCAAATTGTGAAAAACATATATATTTTGTTTTGTTTATTGGAAAAAATAGAATTTTGTTAATTGCATTCAAGGAATTGAAGAATGTAAAGATGTATTCCTTTTGAATTAATAAATAATTACAATACTTTCCCTATTTCTCATTGTTGAGTTGAATTGGAATATAAAATTGTGATTTAAAATCCCTATGTTGGAAAATGGAAGAAAAAGATGAAATGCATGTGGAAATAATGTAGTATTTTTTATCTTTTGAAAATGTGACAAAATTTGAAACCAGACTTGATAATTTAGCCATTAAATGGTTTGATTAAAATCACTCAAATATAATGGAATAGAATAGAAATTGATTTGCACACTTGAATGATGAAATTGATAAATAGATTTTCTAAAAATGGATTTCTGTTATAAATTTAAAACTGGCAAATAAATTTAATTAAAATGTACAGTTCGGGCCTACACATTATAATAAACTTGGAAATGTTAAAAATTTAGCATGTTGTATTATCAATAAACTCAAATTGACAAAGAACACTTAAGAAAACAATTTTAAAAATTGGAAAATCAAATCCAATCCCTTTCAAATTTTCTGTCAATTGTTGGAAAAATACAAATTGGGATCAATTGAGAAAATTTACCTCCCTAAAAAAATCTAAATCCTTCCTAGAACAATCCTCCATGTCTATTTGGCATGTTGAGTGAAGGAGGAGATCAAATTGAATCAAATTTATAAGTTGTAAATTACCAGTTTGCTATTTAAAATCCTGTGGAATGTTTATATAAAATTGACCCCTTAAACTTTATCAAAATGTAAAATTTATGATTCCTGTGCAAAGAGGGGATTGAGATATTTCCACAAAGTCCTTGTTTTCCAAAACCTGAACTTTCTGGAAAAAGTTATGACCCTTTGAAGTTTTCCTTCCTTGGTGGGAAAATTTGGGAAAATTTTCCCTAGCAGGCCTGCGGCCTGGAAATTTCCCGTCAAAATCCTTGGAAAAAAAAAAAAACAAAAAAAATTGTTTGAAAAATCTTAAGGTAATTTTTTTTAAATTTTCCTCGTAGCTAACCAGAGGCTAGCACATGCCACCTTGGGGTGATAGCGGGGGTGGGGGTGGGGAAAATACCCTTCTATTTTTACAAAATTTTATTTTTAGAGAATTTCCCTTAAAACCTCCGCGGCCCCACACTCCTGCCCATACCATGGGAAAGTATCCTCCACGGACACGCGGACCCGCACAATAAACTAACCCATTTCCCTCCCTTGGTGAAATTCACCAACTGTCCCCGCCTCTCCACTCATCTCTCTCTCTCCCTTCCTGCTTCCGCTCGTTGAGCACCACATGTCCCTGGCGGACCAACTGACGCGTGGGAGCTAGATGGACTTTTTCCTCCCTCTGGTAAATTTTACCAAATGCCACCACCACCCCACCCTTCCCTCATCCCATCTCACCTTGTCTTAGATCCCGCCACGTGTCCTTGGAGGACCCATAGAGGCATGGAAGAAATTTTTAATTTTCACCTGTGCGGGGAAAATTTTCCAACACTGCCCCATGACCCACCAACCCAAAGAAATTGCTTTTCTTCCCTGCTAGAAACGTGTCCCTTTCGGGAAAAATTGATCCCTAAGCTCCGTCGGTCCATAATTGAAGTTTTACAAGGATTTAGGAGGACTTATTTTTATCATCGGAAAGGTGAGAAAATTTCCTATTCAATGGAAATGATTTAGGGAAATTTTGAATACGTTAAGTATGAGAAAAATGTAGTTGAAACTCTGAGCTTGTTAGAGAGTGGGTGTGGTGATAAATTACTCCCTGAACCTAGTTGAAACTTATAACCCTAAAAATTTAGACCTTGTGACCTATGATAATGGCTAATAAAAGTAAAGTATGTTCTAATAGATTAAACTTGTTCCGGAACATGTTAGTGACAATTGTTGTATTACAACCTAGTTGTAGACACTTCTAATAAAAAATATTTATCCCATAATTATCCTAACTAATGCTATGTTGTTTCTTAGGTCTCAAGAGGGTTGTTTTAACGGGCATCACATTATGAATGTAGCCTATAATCCTCGTTGTGAAGAAGTGATTAACCAAAGGCATGAATCACGAGACAAGATAAGGACTAGAGTAAGAGTCTGAAAAAGGTCCAAAAAAATACACTTGCTAACATACTAATCTTTTTTTCTCATAGAAATATAGTGTGTGCACATGGAAATTTATTATCTCTTGGGGGGAATATTTTATAGACAACAAGTGAAGACACCCTATCCAATGTGTATGAATGATTTATTTTTCAGAGCTTTTTTTTTTGTGAATGGAGTGTGGAAGGACATCCATACATTGCTCTACTTTCAGCTAGGCGTCTGTAGCCCCAACCAAGATGCATTTGATTCTAATTGTAAAATTTATCTACTTCCAGTCAGGCATCCATAGCCCAGATAGAGATTATTGGAAATACGCCAAGAGAGAGTTATATATCAATTTTCTTTTGCTTTTAGCTTTGGATTTTTGATTTGATTGATTTTTTTTACTTTCTGAAAAATTATTTCAGCTCTCTTGTTTGACAAGGGGTTAAGAACCACTGATGGATTGATGGAAGGAGGAGGAATTTCTTGTGATAATTAAATTGTCTAGTGTCAAAAAATATGTCCAAAATTTCTTTGCAACAAGTTTATTAGATGTTGATTGTGATAGGATCTCTAAGAGGTCAATCATTCCTTAATTTACTAAGGTGATAAAATACCAAGGTCAAATGGATACCCTAGAGATAAATTTCACAAAATGTGTGTGAATTGGCTAACCAAAATATCACCGAAGGAAAGAAAATGGTAGGAAGACTTGCAGAAAAATAGCAAAGAAGGTAAGAAAGAACATCCATGTGTATGCAATTCCTGATTGCAATGTTTGATCTTTACCTTTTATATTTTTTGAAATGTTTTCTCATTTTTTTTACTTTTGTCTTTTTTGAAAGGTGCGACCAATAGGGTCATTTAATGTGATAAGATCCAACAAAAAAATTAGTGAATTCCTTGATAATTAATACTAAGCATGTTTACTTATCAAGATTCATATTATCCCTGATCTTGATGATCGTGGTGAGCTCATACTCAGTCGATGACTGCATTTTATCATAAAACATAGATTTTTTAAGTGGGATATTGATCTCCCTATCCAGAGGTTTATGCACTTTGTGCCATACTTGATGGGTACATTGATTTACATTTTTGAATCATGTTTGATTTTGAACTTTAATATCATTGTTTAAATCGTTGGGAGCTTTGGAGCTCTTTGAAGTTTTGATCTGATCCTAATGAAGGGACCATTTTGGTTTCCTATAATCTATAACGTGTCTTTTCTAATCCAGAGAAGCAGGAGAAGAAAGTGGATGAATAGAATTGAAGGGAGAAATGACGGTGGGATTGTCACAATTATTAATGGAAGGATACTATGATGAATGAAAAGGGTATGGTCTAAGAATTGAAGAGGATGGGCTACCGTGAGGTGTCCCATAGACTGAAGATAAAGGACTATAAGGATGTGGCCCTAAGATTGAAGATGAAGGACTTCTTAGTGGCATATTATAGATATAAGATGGTGGTATATTAGGATGTGGCCAAATAATCAAAGATGAGGGGGTTTTAGGACATGCACCCAATATAGATGAAGAGGGGCTACACAAAGGTGACCCACATATAGAAGAAAATGGGCTACTAGGAGATGATCCACACATAGATGATGAAGGGATACTTAGAGGTGACCCACATATAGAAGCATACGATGGGCTACCAGGTGGTGACCCAAGGTGATAGTATGATTATGGAATCCTGCTATGCAAAGAAAAATGTGAAGAAAAGATAGGATCTTCCTTAATGGTCTTAGGATCTTCCTTAGTATTCCGACAAAAGGAATAAATTTCTTCTTCCCAATATGCAAGCATATCGAAGTCAAGATTAAATCCTTGATTTTAATCCTCTAGGGAAATGTCATCATGTGACCCTAGGAATTCTATGATTATCTCCTCATCTTGAGATGAATCAATCGGTAGGGATATTTATTTTTTTACCATATGAGGTTGACTATAAGAAGTGGGTCTAGCTGGTGTAGAAGATAGAGAAGATGATGACTCGAGAGATGAAGTATATTTGGATCTAGATGTCTTGTGAGTAGAAGAAGACATGGCTTTGAGATAGCTGATTGGTATAGGTTTTTCTAGAAGATGACATATTTATGGGAAAAAATGAGGATCGTGTATAAAATCAACATATGATTGTGACATAGGATTCGTTTGAGGTGTTTATCACGTATGCGTTGACTTAGATGATTGCGACATGGGATTCGACTTATAAGATTATGAAATAGGTGTCGACTTTTATGATTGTGACATGAGAGTGGTCTTAGATTATTACAACATGGGTGCCCACTTAGGATATTACGACATAGGAGTTGACTTAGATGAATGTGATGTAGGTTTCATCTTAGATGAATGTGATGTAAGTATCAGATTAGATGAATTTGGGGTCACCTAGATCTTCAACGGACGAAGAGGTTATCAAGGAAGTGAATAAGGGAGGTCATGCAAAGCAAGGGAGGATTGTGCCTCAAGAGCCAAATTAGATGTTTGAGTAGTGAGATGTGGGGCTGCACAGATCTTCAAAGGAGGAATATTTCATTTAGGTGACTGATAAGGGGAGTCTTGTGAAGAAAGGGAGGAATATGACTTAATATTTGAATTAGATGAATAGGTCTGATGATAATTTGTAAAAGATCGAGGTGAATTTTAAGAATCAGAATAATAGTTTGGATTAGAGTCAGAAGAAGAGTGAGAGGAACCCAAATAATAATTTCAATCAAAAGCATCCAAACCATACCACTCACTATGAGATGAAGGTGGGGAACAGGGTACCTGAGTGGATTCTCTAGCATGAAGGACCAAATGAGGCTTAGTTGTGATGGGTATCCTTTGATAGGAATTCTGAAACATAGGTTCCCTATTGTCGTATGTATAAGGAGCCATGCGATAGTCATTCATTATTGGGAAATGGCTAGGCCTAGATAGCGCAATTTTTCCAAACAGAATCCAAGGAAAATAGGTATCACAATGACACAATTTTGACAAATCAACAAGGTTTAGACAACAAGTTATAGTTGTAAATGTCAAAATATTTGATCAAAATTGGGCAACACAAAAGACACAAGGGAAAACTCTTTTCCTATGTTCAACTAGATGCAAGAGTTTCTTGATAAGGGATGTTTTTACTAAGGTTTGACAAATGTGTAGAAGTACTACAATGAACCTAGGAAAAAAACAAAGGGATTGGACCCTAAGGTACAATGCAAAAGGTTTCCACTAAGGTTTAAAAAAATGAACCCGAGATAAATTTTTATAGCACAACGATGCTAAATTTCCAAAACAAGGTGACTATAGAATAACCATGAAATCCAATAGACTCAAAGTGAACCCTAGTCAACTAATGAATAAAGGATGAAAACTACCCTAACAAGGTAATATATGACACATGTTTTCCTTAGAATAATACAATGACGCACAAGGCTCAAAATTTAGTTACAAAAATAGTTTATTCTCTAAGATTTCATATAGATAGGTTTGCAACCAAATAGTGACAACATAATATCACCAATTAGGTCAAGTTTGTGACAAACAAGGCCTAAATGATAAGAGAATGTTGATGTGATCTTCTAATGAGATATACCAAAAGATAGTTTCTAAATACTAACAAAGTCTAATCTTTGTAAAATGGATGATATAAATGTGAGCAACGTAACAATGCTATTTGGACACGTAATCAAATTTTATGAGAAAGAAATATTTTTGTATCAAAATGGCTCTATAAAAATGCTAACAAAGTAACCTCAACACTCACAAAACTCAAGACACTGCTAGGGTGTAAAAAATACATATAAGTATATCAAGAAATTGCTATGCATGCGAGCAACATAACCCTACAATATAGAGATTTAGGCCTAATTTCACAATGGAAACAAGACATAAATATCTCAATTGTATGGCTATAATGTGGGCAACATAACAACTCAAAATAAGACAATGATGAAATCATCTAACTACAATGATAATAAGTCTCAAATATGATTTTTTGAAATAAGGGGGCCTACTAGATCGCGAGTACGTACAATTCACATTTTCAACACTTGTGCTCTGGCATTACAACCTAGTCACGTAAGTAGAATACAAAAGTGGTGGACACGTGATATCTAGTGGTATATGTATATGTTGTTTCCTTTTGTCCAAAAATGGGCAACAAGAAAACAAGGGTGTAGATAAAGTGGTGTTGAAATAAACTTGGTGTTATTTTGGTAGAGTTTTGCCTTGTCTTAAGACAAGTGAAAAACTAGGACAAAATGACACTAAGTAGATTTCATGATGAAAATCATGTAATTTTAAATTTGAGATATTATTTCCCTTGTTTGAAAAACAAGAGTTTGAATATAACAAAGTTGTCACTTTGTAAGAGCTCTCAAGTATAACTGACTATAGACAAAAACAATGGCTCCAAGTCGGAAAGCTTCCTAGATGGTTCTCTCTCCAAGTTTCACAATATATCTATGGCGAGCTTGGATTTACTAAGGTTTCCCAAAGAGTATCTCAGCTTTAATTTACCCCCTTCAGTATAATGAGCACCGAAGTGTGTTTAGTTATAATTTCACTGGGGTCGCGATATAGATATCTTTGACTCTAATCTCACCAAGGTGTACTAATCAAGTCGATAGTGTGGAGAACTTTCCTGTTTCATTCACAAGGTTCCCTCTTGTGTGAACTACTTTAGGGTTCCTAGGACCACCCCCATTATTGTAGCTTAAGGCTTATGCCAAAGGGGTTATGTCCTAGTTTAGCGAATGAGCCGTAGCTCTTAACCAAAACCTGCAATACAGTGTTTTGAATGGTATCTTGGTGTATTTTTTATGTTTTGGATTTAATCAATTTGGTTTAGACCACCAATGGAAACCTACAACACACATGAATGTTAGATTTTTGTTTTAAAGAGAGCCCTTCTTTCTCTTATAAGAATTTTAGGTCCTTCACACAAATTATTAGTAGTTTTAAAAAGGTTCACAATATCATGCAAAGAGGATTAAGTGTTGTTTTTTTGTTTCTCAAGATCAAACTAGGTGCAAGAGAAAGAACATACACAACAAATAATCCAACTAAATAGAAATGCAAAGCTTGTAAATCAACTAACTACCATAAACATTTGCAAAGTAAGGTTTATTCCCAATTAATCCAAGTGCTTTTTAATGAGAGACTAAAAATTACTTTTGGTTCCCAAGATCACACTAGGTGCAAGGGAAGAGCATACACAAATTTTTAGCCTTGATTCTTTATTAAGTGAAAAAGCTCTTAAACTAAAAGATCAAGCATATCAATGAATGATGATTTTTCTTACTTACTCTAAAATAGCAAAAAGTGGTCTAGAAGTGCTTTTGATTCCCAAGATCACACTAAGTGCAAGGGAAGAGCATACACACCCTATTCCAAACTCAAATAAAGCATGAAAAATCACTTATCAAACCCTAAGTCAATTTTATTAAGAATATTGCTCTCAAAATCAATAAATTGACAAAAAAATCATCTGAAACCCCTTAAAAAGTGACAAAAATTCTAAATATACAAAAATTTGAAATTTTGAATTTTGAGTAAATTTTACCTTAGTGCACAGGTGTAGGTTTTGATGCACAGGCGCAAGCCTTCTTGTAGGTGCTTAAAACTATCTTCGAGAGGCCATAAATTTTTCTCCTAAAAACTTGAAATGACTCTTGAACTTTGAAATAAATTTACCTGAGTGCATAGGCACAAGTTTTAAGAGTATGGTTGCACCCTTGAAGCACATGCAAGTTTAAGTAGCATAGGAACGACTCTGTGGAAATTTTACACAGTCAATAGTGCTCAGGCACCTCCTAGAGAGGCATATGTGCAGATCCTAGTGCATTTTGCACAAGCCATGGTTCAGTGAAAAAAATTGTACAGGTGTCCTTGATGCACAGGCAAGCTTTCCAGTAGAGGCTCAAACATCTTCACAGGCCATTTCTGCTCCAAACCTCGCAATGACTCATGCATTTTTTTGCGTGTAAATCTATTGCAGTGAACACATAATGCCAAACTAAATTTGGATGAACAAATGCACAACAATTTAGGGTATTCCTATTTGGAAAAATGGCCAACATATCTAAATTTGAATGAAAAAGATTTCTTCAAAAAGCTCCAATATTTGGTATTTTGAGGCAATTTTGATAGGGATTCGCCTCCTTATATCCTGTAAAAAGCATGAAAACACAACTTCTACCACTAATCTAGTTGAAAAAACTTTCAAAAATGGAAATTGATCTATAAAAATTTGAAAATTACTTTAAACTTTATCATTAATCTAAAATTCTTGAAAAACTAATCTAAAAATCTTGAAAGTACTCTAGAAAGAAAGTAAAAGTAATCTTGAAATTAATCTAGGTAACTTGAAACTAATCTAGAACTTGAAATCAAAAACTTTGAAACTAAGTTAAAAATATTAAAAATTGCAATGGGGTATTGTCCCATTAGGCGTGCCAAATGAAAGCACCCCAAAATTTTACAAAGAAAATAAAATGACTAAGAAAGGAAATCTAACACCATTTCCATCCATCTAGCCAATGATTCTAAGTCTAGTAATGTAACATTAAGATAGAAGCTTAAAATAATTCTTAACTAGTATGAAAACAATGCAAGATCTAATTAAACATGCCTACTAATATGCTTGAATTACCTAACATGGTCCTAAATAGACCTAAGAGGGAAATCAAATGGTTATGGTTGCTACTCCAAACAATGGTGAAATGACCTCTCTAAATGACTTGTTAAGTCACTTTAGATTATTCATCTACTAACCTTGTTGAAGGCTTTAGGCAAGGATTAAACTTGGCTATATATCATGTTTATTATATGAGATGCAAATCAAAGCATTGTCTAAAGTATAAAGGACTGAGGTGTACTCTTTTTATAGTTTAACCTTTTGGGAGAAACTTGTATTTTGGTGCATATGGGACTAAAAGCCCCAAATTAGATTAGAATTGCTAATCATGATTAGGCCTTTCTAATCACAATTAGTGAATTACCAAGTGATTAAGAGGTATGAAGCCCTAATCAACTGCTTAGGGTCAACTAGGAGGCTAGGATAAGCTTTTGAAGCTTGTTGAAATGTTGTGGAGGTGAATGGGGTGATTTTGAGTGGTCATAAGAGGGGTTTGAGCCAATGTTAGGACATATTGACCAAATTAAGGGAAAAGTAGGCTTAATTAGCCTATAATTGGTAATTGTCCATTTTTTAAGAGGATTTTGGCTTACGATTCGCCGTAAAGTGGAATCCTAAATGTGAAAGGGGTTACACAGTAAAAAACATGGTGTTAATTGAAAATTTTGGTAAGGAATGTTAGTTAGTTAGCAAAAACCACTAGTTATAATAGATATTGGCAAGAATGAGAGAGATTTGTGTTCGTTTTGGCAATAAGATTGCAAAATCAAAAGTTAGGTGTTTACACTACCTGTAAATCTTTCAAATGCACTTTCCCAAGTCTATTTAGTGTGTTAGATAAGGAAGGAAAGAAAATCAGATCAAATCGAGTGGTTGGAGTAATCAGATCTACTCATTAATGCCCATATTGACATTTTCCCATTTCTCACCTACCAGATCTGCTAAAATTTTAAATTTGAATATCTAGCACTGTAGCCTATGCCAGTTAGGCTGTCGATTGAGACTAGGTGCGCAATGATCAGAGCTCTGTAAAAAAGATATGGCTATAAAAATATTGTTAGAGTCATCTACGCATGCAAGATACATGGAACACACTAATTAACTAAAAGGATGACAAAATGTGCAAAGTATTTTGTTGTTTCTGCCACGTGTCACTTAATTTAAGGATTCAACGCCTAGCTGGAACTTTTGATTGGTTGCATGTAATACACTCAATCTTGTCAGATCATGACTGTGGCACAAAATGGTATAAGATGAGGGTGAAAAATTATGCGTTGGAAGAATGAGGTGTGGGATAAAGACATGAAGGAATGTCATGTAATCGTAACATGCACAGAGAAAATGGGGCATATTGGTGAGTGGGAAACATATGGTCAAGGCACAATTATTAGAAAGTAATGTGCAGAGTGTGTGAACAGAAGGGCCAGTGGGAATTAGCTGATTGAAGTAAGTGCAAGGCACATGTAGGATGAATAACTACCGAGAATAAGGTGAATGCATAGAAGGTGTGCGAAGGGGAAGAGTGGAACAAAGAGGAAAAGGAAAATAGAAAGGGAAGAAGTGTAGGAGTAAAACGTGGAAGGCATGTGAGGAAACTATGACCAAGGAGATGTGTCATAGAGACAATTTGAAGTGCGCGTAACCTACAATGAAGATCTCAAAGATAAAATATGTATGTAAGTTGTCTAAATAACTAGGTGAGTTATTTGGATAACAATTTTGGAAACTTTTGGGGCCATCTTCATACTAGATGAAAGAGATCAATATCCCAGAGCATCTATTGGGCATGGATTCTGTTATGTAATCATGAATATTTTATTTAGAATCTTGAAAAACTTCCCCTAAAGTCACTTGAAGGATCATTTACTGATTCTATTCTGAATCTTGCAAAACTGATGAAGGAAGACCGACATGGTGGAAGTAAAATAAGAGTGCGCGCAAGAAGCACACGAGAAGAAATAACTATGTATAAACAGAAAATGTGCATGTAGCACACTTGGAGGAATTGAAACTACTATAATATATACAAAACGATGTAAAAAATGCAATGAAAGGGTTTGAGATAGATCCCATTTACTAGGATTTTCAGTGCACCTCCATCAAGATGAGTTAACTCGAAAGAGTTATCCTCCTTGCATGAACTGATGATGTTTGGATCACTCCAAAGTGCATCAAAATTTGAATGGGGCCTTGGATTATCCCTTTCAACATCCCATTTCAAGACCAAGTCCCAAACTTTGCAATGTTGAGGCTTATCCTTTTTGTTAAACCACTTCTTTGTTACTTGTTGATGTTATTCTATCTTGATCATGGTAGAGTTTCTTGATTATTCAAGACTAACCAACTCTACGATTCTAATTTCTCTCTAATCTGAGCCTTCAAATTCTAGTTTTTGGGTAAGTGCTAATGAATTTAACTCAAGATTCAAAGGAAAATTAGCCTCCTTTTCATAAACAAGCTTATAAGGAGAAGTTACTATTACTTTTTTAGCTCTAATTCTATCTTCTCCAAGCGTGCGCGAGACTTTTGTATGCCACTGTCTTTGAAAAATGTTCATTGTACACTGCATGAGATCCTAATTAGGTTTTTGTTTATTGACTCTGCCAAAATCATTTCCTTGAGGGTAGTAGTTGCAAGAAGTCTTTAGATAATGCCCAGATTTAGAGCCCAAACAGTGATTTTAGTGCCAAGGAAGGATTTTACATTATTAGAGATAATAGTTTTAGGAATGCCAAACCTTGTCACGATACCTTCGTTTGAATTCAAGTGATAGAGGGACTCAGTTGACTCCTTGAGTGAGACCCACTTATGTTCATTTGGTGAAGTAGTCCATAGCTTTTAGCACCCACTTGCTGTCCAACGCTTGAAGGTGGATTGATCATGCTTATGAAGTCAAAATTCTATTGCACAAAAGGCTGATCTGTTTGGATTGATCGGAGGGGAAGCACTACCAATCTATTATTTTCTGAAAAGAAATCACATTCCTTGAATTTTAGAACCCACCTGTGCACATCTGTAGACATGGTAGGAAAAAAGATACCTGTCATTATGATCTTCATTGTTATAGTCTTGGTAGAGAAGTGCCCACCAGAGAATCCATCATGAAATTCTGATAACACTTTCTTAGTCTGCGCACAGTCAATACACCTTAACAACACCCCATCAAGACTCTTCTAGAAGAGGAGATTGCCAAACAACACATATGGGATGGATTACAGTCTTAGATGCCTTATCTTTTCTTTCTTTAAACTAATAGGGTATGCACCCTCGGAAAGGAATTCGATCATGTACATCATCTAGTTGTGTACGCCATGATTTGTATTCTGTTCAATTTTTTTGCACCGGAGATCCTCATTTAGAAACAGTGAAGTCTCTGGTTCATTCTGTACATCCTCATCAAGCTTCTTATAGAGTGAACTACCTCTCACCATCTTTTTGGCTTTGATAGTCACATCATATTCCATAATTTTGGTCACCCATCGCGCTTTCTTCTTATTGATTTCTGCTCCCATGATGAAGTATCTAACAAAGGAGTGGGAGACTAATACCTTATTATTTTTTTATAGTGAGCATGCTCTTGAATTTCTTGAGTGCATGTATGATGACATAGATCTATTTTTCCATGTGACTATATCTTAATTCATAATCCTTCAGTATATGGCTAAAAAAAGCCATTGGCTACTCCATTCCTTGTTTATTTTCTTATGTTAGGACAAGAGAAACACTTACATCAGTTCCATAAGCATAAAGGATGAAATCCTTTGAGTAATATGGGTTGATGAGTGTTAACGTGTAAGAAATCTCTTGCTTGATCTTGTTGAAGCTTGCTTTTCCTTTTGTCGTCCATTTGATTGCTATATCGTTCTTGAGCATGAGGGTGATTGGCCTTACCACTCCTGTAAAGTTAGGAATGAAGCGCATAACAAAGTTAATTTTTCAAAGGAAGGACTCTTAGGATTTATTGTTTGTCTTCAGCTCTATCACTTTGTCGCCATATTTGTCATGCAAGTTAACTTTCATGCTTGATGAGAAATCAACTTCATTATGGATGAAATAGATGATCTACATGTCATTTTCAAACACTTGTCAGCTGGTATTATTTTATGGAATGGATGGTCTAGTTACCATATTTATATGCTGAGTGTTTCCTTTGAAAAATTCCTCAGCAGGAGAGAACTATGAACCAGGCATGCCATATGATTATATTCCTTATTTATTTTACACAACACCACCTAGAGATTTAGAGCATCAAATATCTCAAGGAGATCCCATAATTTGTGTTTATTATCTTTGAGAAGCTTATTCGTTTTCATGCACTTGTTGGTGACCTGACGGATAACCAATTCCATGTCCCCAAATATCTTCAGTGCCTTAATCTTCTTCTTTTCAGCAATAAGCAGACTATGCACTAGTGCTTCATACTCTTCCATATTGTTAGAACATGTGAACACTAAAGTTATACGTGAAGAAGAATTTCTCATCCTTATGAGAAATGAGAACAACTTCTCCCGCACCGTTTCTACTTGTGGATCCATCAAAGTATAACTTCCATAGACCAGGAAATTATTCACCTTTCTTGAGCACACGCAACAACACAACTTATTCTTCAAGGATGCAGTAAGTACCAAGCCCAGTTTCATAAGCTTCTAACTCCTCAGCATATGGAAAAACTTTATGGTGCCTCTCCACCCACTCATCAAGTACTAGATTAGGAATGGGAGGTGGAAGAGGATACTCTTCAGAAACTGAAACTTGTTCTTCTTTGATTAAACAATTGGCTTGGGGAGGGGATTGAACATATGATGCTACATGATAGGAAAATATTGTCTCATTTTTTATGGTAGACTGGGTAGCATACCTTGTCTTGAGAAACAAATCGGTCCAATTAGAAGATAAGTAACCACCCACTTTAGTAGTAAAAAATCTCGACAAAATAAGGAAAATAAAGGGGGCGGATCAATGATTACCACATCCTGAGTTATTCTGAGTCTTAGACATGCATGGAGGGTTAACTCAATATCCTTTATGATTCCTAGGGTAGTGATGGTTGAACCATCAAGCTACAAGACTCCTTTTGTAGAGGGAATATACTTAAGACCTAAGACATCAACAATCTTCTTAGCATGGAAAAAGTACTAGGGCTTAAATCAATCATTTAGTTATAGAACAAGATGTTTTCCTATGATTAAGGACATATAGAAGGGTGGGGTTTTAACAACCTTACTTGCTTCTCCTCTTCTTGGCAGATGTTGACAGAAGCGCGTGGCTTATGGGTAGCTAGGTCAGTGCACAAAATTTGAGAAAGAGTTTCATGCAACAAGTCACGCTGAGATGGAATAGTCAGGGCATCCCACATTGTGACATTTATGTTTGTCTTTTTCATCTGGTTCATAATGTTGAATGGAAGATCAAATGACTTATGCATTTGAGGTACAATAACATCCTTTCTTAATTGTTCAGGCACAACGACGCGATCCTTAGCTAGCACAGAGGCTTGACCTATCAAAGGATGGGTGCACGCTACTTCAGGAGGATCTTTACGCAAAGCCTCACATGCTAGGAATTTGGGAATTATTATTATGGGATGCCTTGGCTACATCTTTCTGCTTTTGAGGATCATCCTGTGTTGCTGGAATTGAAACTTGCATGCCAGATTTGAGAATTCTCCTTTTATACCTTGTGTTATCTGCAACCTGGGTGCATGGTTTTCTTGCATAATCTATGACTTGATTGATTGTACAAAATTCCTCAAGGCACCAAAGAATATCAAGTTGGCTTCAGGAGGACCTCTCAGAATTTCTTGGTTCTCGAGATCGCTTGCACTGGTTAAAGGCTCAAAATTAGAAGAATTCGGGATCATATAGGCCTGCACTCATGCAATATTACCGTAATGATATTGACAATGGTGCATGTTACAAGGAAAGCACTACTATGACTCTTGTACCATGTTGTTATGAATTGGACCAAGTGCCTGGCTTGTGCTAGGTGATGGAAGCGGTGTTGTAGGATGAATAACTTACAAAGGTAATTACACATTAGCATGTCATCTATCATTTTTTTGGTTCTTCCCGTATCTTTGATTCCCATAATTATTCCATCAAGATTGATTCCTTTGGCTTTGTACCTGATTAGAACTACCTCTCTAGGCTTGTGCATGTTGTTTCTCCAATTATATGACCTTGTTGGACAAGTTTCTAATTAAGGATTTTAATTATTCATCTTCTTTCTACTGCGTGGGAGAATAAGACGTGGATGCAACGGGTTGTGTGCTCTACACTGGAATAGGGGAAATAGAAGTTAGGGAGCTGGAGACATGTCTTGGGAATAAGGCCGCAAGAAGCCTAGGTGTTAATTTACCAACCTGAATAAGATTGTTTTCTACCCTTATTGCAATGTTCTTTGTAGCAGGTAAAGTTCTACCTCCCATGGATTGAATCATGATTGATATGTCACTATTCAAATCCCTTAGATAGTACAAGAAATCATGTTGGGTTGTAGGCCTTACCACTTGAGGAATTCTATCCCAAGTCTTCTAGAATCTAATGTTGAAACCAGTCATTTTCTTGTTGGGCGCACATTTCGTTGTAGTCAGCTTCTCCACTAGTAATAGATGATCTGATTTATCTTCAAAGTAATTACATAAAGTCATTTCAGGCTCATCCTAGGTGGTAATAGATGCAGGGCTCAAGCCTTGGTACCACTGGAGCTCTTTACCCTTAAAATAGGATGCAAGTAGCCTAAAAAAATGTCGTCATGCATGATCAGATAGAAAGAGAATACATTGGCCACATATTGAATGTGTTCAACAAGAGTGACTTGATTCTCTTCTGTGGAGTATGGGATACTCTTGAGCATGGCTACTTACATATCATGTTAAGCATTAAGATTGAGCGGGCTTTGTCTAGTGAAATTAGCAAAGCTCCTTAAAGGAGGAGGAGGTTACAACACCATGGAAGGGGGTGCTTGTCTTTTTTGAGGAGGAGTAGAGTGTGTGCGGAGTGCTAGAGATGGGGATGTGTGCACCGAAGATCTACTATATGTGCTTCTTGGTGAAATATGGAGGTACTTGAAGGATCCTTCAGCTGCTACACTATGTCTGGTATGCACTCTTCTCATAAAAGGCACTCATGGATGCTAGTGTTCTGATTTAGGTGTCTCAGATTACTATTAGTTTCAATCCAATCAAATTCTTGGTAACTAAACTAGTGAAGATCTCAGGTTAGGTTGCAGGTTGGGTTGGTGGTCTGAGGGTCACAAACAGGGTCTGGGTAAGATTTGGTGTAGTTTTGGTTGATTTTGGGTGATTAGGAGGCTTTCTCGTCTAAGGAATTTTTACTAGACATAGAGACCAATGCCGGTCAGGGTGACTGATGAAGGTTTTGGTATGACCGATGCCGGTTTAAGATGACCAATATCGGTTTTTGTGAGGAATGGAAAAATGCCAAAAGTGGGTGTCTAGGCTCTCTCTTTGTCTGCACAAAGAGTTGGGAAGGTTTGTGGTGAGGTTGTCGGTTGGGTACTAGGTTTGGGTAAGGTTCTGTGAGGGTTTATGGATGTTAGGGGAAGTTTGGTGAAAGTTGATAGGGGGTATAGTAACCGATGTTGGTCGGGTGACCGATGCTGGTGAAGAGGGGAAACTGACGATGGTTAAGGTAACTTGCATCTGTGGGGGCAATTTGGTGGTAGTTAATTAAAAGGTAGAATTGGACTTCTCTGTGATTGCATAGAGGATGAATGGAGGATGGTTGGGTTCGTAATAATGTCAGGAATGCACAGAGGTTAGGTATGGATAGCTAGAAGGTTATGGGTGGTTGGATGGGTAGATTGGCATGAAGATGGGAATGGAGGAATGCAGGAAGAACAAGATATAATAACAAAATATAACCTAAAATTTAAGTAAGTAAATAATTATGCAAATCAAATATACTTACCTATATTTGCAGGCCTAGTTGGTGAAGGATGGCAGTTGTTGATCCGTGAAAACTTTTTGGTGAGCGTCAAGATAATACTTCTTGGAGTTCTCCCGTGAATTCTAATGCCTTTGGATAAGTATCAGGGGCTTTCTTGGGCCTTTGGTTGAGTGTATTCCTAGATCATCTAGATGTCTGAGAAGTCTCTATTTTTTGCTCGAGTGCAATAGATCTCTCAAAACTCAGAATGAAAAACTTGGGTAAAAGGTTACAAAATTAAATATAAGGTAACTGACGATGGTTTAGGGTGACTGGCATTAGTTGAGGGATAACCAACGTCAGTTAAGGCACAAAATCCTATGTTTTCCAAAATTAGGAAAATATTTTCTATTTTTGGCGTGCTCTGATTATCAGTCTGGGTCTCAAGTGAGGGTTAGTGATGAGGACATAAATTGGTCATAAATTACAATTATTTTATCCTTCCAAGTTACCTTTGAAAGTGGATTTAAATGTAATATGGGAGCTTATAGTTTCCTTAAGATAGAATATAGGATATATATCTTGTTCATTCTTTAGAAATATTTTTTTATCTATTTTTTGACTAATCCTATTGATTATTAGGGAAAAGATGCAAAGTCTGGTTTATGCAGGTCATAAAGGAAAGATAATGCTAGTGTTAGGAAATGTGAAATTGATCATGAACAGTATATTTAAACTCAAATATGATTTCATATTGATATTCCTCCTGAAAATTTATGCAAGTTTAAACAAATATTCATCTCAATTTGAGGTTGCATGCAAAATTTATAGTTGTTTTAAATTAGCTCTTGAACTCGCAGGCTTCGTTCTGGAACTAGTAGAGTTATTTCCGAAACTCACAGGCTTAGTTCCAGAACTCGCAGAGTTAGTTCTGAAACTCAAAAGTTTAGTTCTAGAACTCACAGAGTTAGTTTCAGAACTCACAGGTTTAGTTATGGAACTTGCAGAGTTAGTTCTATAACTCATAGGTTTAGTTCCGGAACTCACAGATTTAGTTCTGGAACTTACAAATTTAGTTTCAAAAATTACATCAATCGAATGAAAGTTAGTTCTAGAATTTCCAATTCATGGACAAAGCAGATTTAGTTCTGGAACTTACAAATTTAGTTCTCGAAACTTGCATAAAAGGAATGACAACTTTAGTTCTGGAACTTACATCAATGGAATGACAGTTTTTGAGGCATTGTGAAAATTTGGAGATTCCAATGAAAAATCTGAGATAGATTTTTGTTCATAGAAATGTGTTTAGAAAAACATCATTAATATTTTCTACAGGTTTTACCAATGAAGAGAAATCTAAATTTTAGTGAGTTGTAATTCGAAGACAAGTCTATCAGACGAGTAGTAAAAGTTACATAGACAGAAACAGAAAAATTCAAATGGAAAATATAAGAGAGGTTTTATTTCATAGAAATGTGTTTAACAAAAAAATCATTCATATTTTCTACAAGTTTTACCAATGAATATAAATCTAACTTTCAATGAGTTGCAGTCCCAGTAAAATTATATCAGACGAGCACTAAAAGTTCCATAAACAGAAAGAGAAAAGTAAAATGGAAAATATGAGAGATATTTTTTTTCATAGTTATGTGTTTAACAAAAACCTCATTCATATTTTATAAAGGTTGTACCAATGAGGATAAATCTAAATTTTAGTGAACTGCAGTCTAAAGAAAAATCATATTAGACAAGCATCAAAAGTTCCACACTAAAAAACAACAAAGTCAAATGGTAAATCTGGGAAAGGTATTTGGTAAAAATCATCTTTTGAGAAAAAACCTCCTTCCAATAATGTACGAGAATAAAATCATTTTGATTCTTGTTACCAAAAAGCAAGGAGAAGATTTGGGAGTAAATCTTCCTAAAATAAGCAAGATAAGGTTTGAATTCAATAATATATCTCTCTCCATATTTTGTGGAGATGGAGATTTTAGTTGTTAGGATTGGAATAAAGATAAGATCAAATTGTATTTCCTAAAATAAGGAGTTGGTTGGATGCATGAATTCCTAAATGCAACCTTCCACACTTAGATATGTAATTCTTTCTCCCAAGAAATAAAGATTTGTTCTTTCCTCTCAAATATTCTGTAGTTTTAAAATCAGAAGTATGATTTAAATCCTCTTCCAAGAAATGAGATGTCCACTCATTTTAAGGAAGATGGATCTATGTATTTATGTTTATGTTTATTCATTTGTCTGTAATTCATTTTGTTGTATTGTTTTTATTTATGTATTGTGAAAATTTAGTCTGTTGTGAACCTACAGGTGTTTCGTTTAATTATGTTTATTTCCAATTCAAGAAATTTCAATTTTTGAAAGTGTTTTTAAATTTATGCAAGCGAGTTTAAATTTATGAAAGTGTGTTTAAATTCCTGCAAGTTTGATTTCCTTCATGCAAGTGTGATTTATTTTATTTAAGTTTGGTTTGTGTTTAAATGAGTTACTTTCCAATATCTTCTTCCCTTAATGCATATAGCTATCAGACACCATCCTTGGATTGGAATTATTAATGAAGAGGATTTATGACCCTCATCATTTTGGCACTACTACCGGGAAACACGGTGTTATTAGGAGATTCATAGTTCTCTAAAAGAATATTCTAGTGATAGTAGAATACATTTTAGTAAATTCTACGATATGAGGTATTCGGTAAGTAGTTTATTTAAACGTTTATTTCTTGTAAGTAGATTAAAATTTCATTTGTATAATTAGGAATATTAGATTGTAAATATTTATCTCCCCACAAACTAACTTTGTGTATAAGAAAATGACTGTGATGTTTGATCAAGAAGGTATAATGGTATGAACAAAGAATTCAGATATGGAAATGGTAGAATATGATATTGAATCTGGAAGTAGATCTAGATGATGAAATATCATATGTCATTCTTGATAACCACCACCATTTCCCCTTGTATCAACTAACAACTCAGTGATATTATGACACATAGCCTTAGTCAAAAACTGGTTTATCTAGTTTGTAATAATGAAGTGATAGCATTTCTAATTAACTCCATCTATATTCAGGTATTTTATTAGAGCCAAAATAAAAATCCACTCATAATAAATCCATCCATCCAAATTATTTTTTCATCCCATAATAAAATTCAATCCCTGAACCATATTCATTAGAAAAATATGTTTTCATGTCTTTCAATTTCTTCATTTTTGTATATGCTTGTATAACATTAAGAAGTAATTATTGTGAATATCAAGGAAAGAAATTTTTGTGTACTAACATCTGAGGACTTGATCTATAGGAATTTCTAGATTTGTTCTTAATACCAGCATGCAGATTTTGGAGCACCAACAATATCAATTGAGGAGCATGTAGATTTTAGAGGGACCCACAGATACCTCCGTTCTCTCTTTTAACAACTCTCCATATCCTGAGATCACTAGTCTAAGCTTTGAAGATTACTATAGTGATTCTAATAATACAAAATTCAAGTTGGCCTTTGAAGACCTAGAAATTGTCTACACAATTTTTAGAATCTTCTTGGAGTTACCAAGTATGCAAAAAGGTTTTTATGAGATCTCAAACATTACTTTCCATTTTACACAAGTTGTAATTTGATGAATATAGTCTGATGATGGATCAAATTTTTCTCTAATCATTCTCATGCTATTATTTCTCAAAAAATAAAAAATAAAAAATATTTGATTAGAAAACTAGCTTGCTGGCCAATCAAAGACAAAAAAAATCAAAAATCAAAAAATAAAAAAGTTTTGGCTGGAAACCCAACTTGTTAGCCAATCAAAGACAAAAAAATTGATTGGAAACCCAGCTTGTTAGCCAATCAAAGGAAAAAAGGAGGTGACTAGATTCTTTAAAGGAAATCAACTATTACCTGTGGCTTTCTTCTCGGCACTATTTGGCCATGTTAACGATAGGATGACAAAGACAACTAGAGGTATGATCAAGTTATTTTGTTCTAATATTTTATTTTTAATCTTTCTTATAAGTATTTTTATCACATCTAGACCTATTTTTAAATATTTCTAAGGAAGACAAGATAAAATTCATATCTCCCCTACTTATATGAAAAATATGTGCACTTCTTTGCAATCAAACTTTTAGAGTTTAATTTGTGAGTAGTCATGAATAAATAACATGCATGAGGACATGCATGAGCTTAAGTGTGGGAGAGAAGGATAAACACGAGGTATGAATTTTGATTTTAATATGAAACACAATAGAAGGAGATCCACAGAAGAACCTGTTGTAAAAGAAAAGAAATCAAAAGCAGTAGAAGAAGATCCACACAAGAACCTATTGTAAAAAAGGAGATAAAAAACAACAGAAGAAAATCCACACAATAACCTACTATAAAAGAAAGGATATAAATGAAAAGTAGTAGAATGAGCTCCACACAAGAACCTGCTGTAAAAGAAAGGAAATCAAAAGTAGCAGAAGGAGATCGACACAAGAACCTGATGTATAATAAAGGAGATCAAAAGAAAAATAAGGAGATCCACACAAGAACCTTTTGTAAAATAAAGGAGATCAAAATAAACATAAGGAGATCTACACAAGAACCTGTTATAAAAAAAGAAATCAAAAGCAGCAGAAAGAGATCTACACAAGAACCTGTTGTAAAAGAAAGGGGATAAAAAAATAGCAGAAAAAGATCCACAAGAACCTATCCTCAATGTGGAGAAGACTCTAAGAAGATGAGATGATAATGTAATGCATGAGGATATGTATAAGATTAAGTGTGGGGTAATGATGAGACCATAAATTGGCCATAAATTACCATTATTTTATCCTACCAAGTCACCTTTGAAAAATGGATTTAAATATAATATAGGTGCTTATAGTTTTTCTTAAGATAAAATATCGGATATATATCTTGTTCATTATTTATAAATATTTTGTTATCTATTTTGTTGACTAATCCTAGCGATTATTTGGGAAAAGATGCAAAGTTTGGTTTATGCAAGCCATAAAGGAAAGATAATGCTAGTGTTGAGAAAAGTAGAATTGATCATTAACAGTACATTTAAACTCAAAAATGATTTTATATTCAGATTCTTCTCTAAAATTTATGTAAGTTCAAAAAAAGAATCATCTCAATCCGAGGTCACATGCAAATGTTATAGTTATTTTAAATTATCTCTGGAACCCGTAGAGTTAGTTCTGGAACTCAGCAGGTTTAGTTTCAGAACTCGCAGAGTTACTTTCGAAACACACATGTTTAGTTCCGGAACTCACAGGTTTAGTTTTAGAACTCACATATTTGGTTTCAGAACTTGCATATTTAGTTCCAGAACTTGCATCAATCAAATTATAGTTAGTTACATAATTTCCAATTTATGGAAAAAAGTAGATTTAGTTCTAGTAACTTGCAAATTTAGTTCCGAAACATGCATAAAATGAATGAAACCTTTAGTTTTTGGAACTTGTATCAATGGAATGACAATTTTTGAGGAATTGTGAAAAATCAGTGAGTCCAATGGGAAATCTGAGAGAGGTTTTTGTTTATAGAAATGTGTTTAATAAAATATTCATTCATATATTTCTATAGATTTTACCAATGAATAGAAATCTAAATTTCAATGCGTTGTAGTCTGAGGAAACGTGTATCAGATGAGCACTAAATTTTCCATAAACAAAAATAGAAAAGTCAAATGGAAAATCTAAGAGAGGTTTTTGTTCATAAAAATGTGTTTAAAAAAGCCTCATTCATATTTGCTATAATTTTTACCAATGAATAGAAATCGAACTTTCAATGAGCTGCAGTACGAGGAAAAGTGTATCAGACGAGCACTAAAAGTTCCATAAACAGAAACAAAAAAATTCAAATGGAAAATATGAGAGAGGTTTTTTTTCATAGCTGTGTTTAACAAAAAATTCATTCATATTTTCTACAATTTGTACCAATAAGGATAAATCTAAATTTTAGTGAACCGTAGTCTGAGGAAAAAGTGTATTAGACAAGAGTCAAAAATTCCACAATAAAAAACAACAAAGTCAAATGGAAAATATGGGAAAGGTATTTGGTCAAAATCATATTTTGAGGAAAAACCTCCTTCCAATAATGTAGGAGAATAAAATCATTGTGATTGTTGTTTCCAAAAAGTAAGGATAATATTTGGGAGAAAATCTTCCTAAAATAAGCAAGAGAATATTTGACTTCAATAATATATCTCTCTCCATATTTTGTGGAGATGGAGATCTTAGTTGTTGGGATTGGAATAAAGATAATATCATATTGTATTTCCTAAAATAAGAAGTTGGTTGGATACATGAATTATAAATGCAACCTTCCACACTTAGATATGTAATTATTTCTCCCAAGAAATTAAAATTTGTTCTTTCCTCTCAAATATTTTGTACTTTTCAGATCTCAGAAGTATGTGTTATCCCAATTTTTCCCCTCAGAAAAATTGGTCAAACATGACCCTGCACAAAATAAAATCTAAGGGTCGGCTCTATCCTACGATCCCACATTCAAATATAATAATCAGGGGGTAGGCGGGCTCTACAATGGAGGAGCAAGATCAGAAAATGAGGCCAAACGATGTCAAAGGATATCAGAGCCCAACACAATAAGATTGAATCAAGGGGCTCAAAGTTTTGAACTTCACGTACGATTCAAATTGAGGCCCAAACCACCCAAGTATAATCAAACTCATGAACAACACCATGCATCAACTAGGCGCAATTCCAAAAGTTATATGAGAAACATGGTCTCCAAACAAGCGCGGAGCTTCCACGTGTCCAGAACCCAACATAGTCATTCCTAAATAAGTAGAAGGGACTCATCCAAAATACAGAGAAAGAGGAGTGGGCTCAGAATTAGTTAAGTATAAAAGGACTGACAGAAGGAGCCATGTGTCTCATTAGTACAATTCGAGGGGAAAAATCCAAAGCAAGGACCCCAATGAGTGCAAGGCTTCCACGTGTCCCAGGCCCAAAGAGGAGATAGAGTTGGCAATTGAAAATTCAAAATGGGGTAGATCCAGCTGAAGGTGCCACGTGTTGACTCGACACAACTTCAAAGATCAACTATGAAGGTGGTCCCCAAAACTAGTGCCAACCCGCCACATGGTCAAAGCCCAAAGACAGAACTGGAATGAATCATCTAAGTATAGGAGGGTTAGCAGAAGCTTCCATGTGTTTCATCAGCGCAACTCTAGGGGAAGATTCAAAAAGTGGGTCTCCAAGCGAGCATAAACCCTCCACATGTCTAGGGTCTAAGAAAGGCAACCGGCCCAAATCGGCTAGGTATAAGAGAGATAGCAGACGGAGCCACGTGTCATGTCGATGCTACTTCAAAGGTGTGGCCCAAATTAGAGACTCAAATAAGCACGAGGCTTCCACATGTCCAATCGGAGCATCTTCAAAGGTCAGACCCAAAGGCTAGTTCCAAACAATCGCAGGCTCGCCACATGTCCAAAAGTCAAAAAGGGAGACAGAGCCGGTTGTTTAAATCAAATAAGAGTAGAAGGGACAATAGAAGCCTCCACATGCCTCATCCGCGTAACTTCAAAGGGAAAATGTGGAGGGAGGTCCCAAATGTGCGTCAAGCCTCCATGTGTCCTAGGTTTGAAATAAAACCTCCGCCAAACTGAGGGGCTTAGTCAAAACAAAAAATTACAGAGAAGGCCCGCAAAGGGACACATGGCCATGTTTCAAGTCAAAGCGGGAAGGTGGGTCACTGGAGGCAATTTGAATTTTTGGATTTTGTTTCAAAAAGGAGTAAATTATAAAAAAAGTCACACTTCCGCCGATGCCCAGAGAAACCACATGTCAGGCTTAACTTATATGTGGGAAGCTGGGCCTTGGAAGGATATTTTGCCAAAAGCAGGCCGGTGTGCCTGGGGAAGACTTTTCTTCCAAGTGGAAAATCTGGGCCGGCGGGCCCGGAGATGATTCTTGGACAAAAGTGAATTGCGGGGCTACAGGGAATTTTTGGCACTTTTGTAAATTTTTGTGCAAAAGGCGCAAAGTGAATTTCAGGCCCGCGAACCCATTTTGTAAAACTGGTTTTTTCGCCATTTTTGTATGGATTTGATTCAAATATTCAAATGAGCATAAATTTCGATCCAATGCTCAAAATTCAACAAATTTGGCACCATTGGAAAGTTATCGACCTCATCTATGCCATGGAAGTCTGAAACTTTAATTTCAACAAGGTTAGGTGGGTAAAAAATAGGAAAATGTCTTTGATGCCATTAATGTACGATCCGATTACTTCGACAACCAAATCAAATTTTATTTGATCCGCCATTCTTCCTTCTTCAATAGGCCAAAGAGACATAGAGAGGAAGACTTGAAAGATTGTGGGTGGATTTACAGGGGCATTGATGGCCGGTAGCTGAGCTTCTAGATCATATTTCTTGCCTCTTTTATTCTCCTATCTTCACTTCATCTATAAAGGTAAGAGCTTGGCTCATGTTAAAGGGTTGGAAATTTTGGTTTTACGCCCTCCCTTCTTCTCTGATTTGCAGATGAATTCATGGAGTCTTAACCTTTTATTAATACTGTAATGTAATTTGTTTGCCTCTTGGCCATTGTAATGCTTTGTATCAATTTGTGAAGCAATAATACATGTATGTGGATGATTTCAACCCTCTCTTGCATTCATTGCCTTCATTTGATCTTTAATTGCAATATTGGTTACCTGTGCATGGTAGTTGTATTACATTTTAATGGTCTGTGTTTGATAGCAAATACTAGGGTTTATCATTCCTTTGGTGCATCACCTCTGTTAGTTTAGGTTTAATTTCATGCATCTTCTTAACCATGTCTCCTTGGTAAGTTAGAATAGATTTTAGGATAGATCCTCTACAAAAATTATGTGTGCAACTGAACATAGGAATACGAACCAACCTTCATCCAGAGAGCTCTCTCGATTTCAATCTTCCATGCTTTGAGAGATGATCCATGTTATGTAATCACACTGAGAGTCTCAACCCATCAAGTTACAGACATTTGGGGCTGTTGTTATTTTGCACTAACAGTTTTGGCATGCCCGGTGGGACCAAGAGGTATTCATTTTTATACAGCAAGATTTATGTGCACTTGTTGTAAGTTTTCATCTTGTAAGGAGCTTTAAAATTGCACATCTGGAAAATCCAAAAGAGGTAGAGTCCACTAGTTTCAGCACCCCAGGATCGGCAGATTCATGAAAATAATTCAAACTAGATCAAGAACTAGAGAAGAAGGATTGTTTGTCTATCTACACTTGTCCCTGGAATAGAGGGAGAAGGAGAAGAAGAGCTCAAAGGTCTACATCTCCACCAAATATACCTTTGTCAACACCTCTCCCTGGTATGCCTTTCATTCAATCAACAAGAGTTCTTAATTCAATCATAATGGCACATCCACAACCTAATCCATATGTCAACTTTACTGAGAAGAAACCCACTTACTCTCAATGCACAAAATATAGTTCCATTTATAGCATTAAAGAGAATTTCATATTTCACTGGAGAGAACCAGACTACTCCTAGTGACCACATTCAAGACATTGAAAATGTTTGTGCAATTCATGAAATCGTTGAGATGGGAATTACAGTTAGATTGTTAGCCTCTTCATTCAAGGGTAAAGCTTTGCAATGGTTTAGGAGTCTAACAACAGGCTCTATTCAAAATTGGGACCATCTGTGTAGAGCCCTTCACAACCAATTTGGAGAGAAGGGTGATAATATATCCTTATTGGAACAACTAACAATAGTTAAGAGGGATCCTAATGAGTAATTAACAGATTTCATCTTCATATTTCAAAGGACATGGGATAGGATTATAGATGGCAGTAAGAACAACAGATGAAGGTGCTTTCTTATACTTTCTTAAAGCTTTAAATTATGATATTTCTATAATGATTCAATCCATGGGAGGTGTAACCATACCTACAACCTATAACATTGCCAGTAGAGCCAAAAATTGCTTAGTTCAGGCTGGTAAACATGCACCTAGACCACCTATGTCTCTATATAGAGAACTAGGAGCTCCAAGCACTAATCAAATGCCAACATTAGCCCCCATACCTGTTCCAAGGAATCAGAGTTTAACTGAAGCCTCCACCTCATCTTCTATCACTTCAAAATAGCTACAAGAGGTTATGAAACAACTACAGAACCTAGGAAATGAGCTAGTGACTATCAAGAGACAACAAGCTCAGAGTTTTAGGTCGTATCAACCTCAAACTCAATATCAAGCTAGACCCCCATATCAGCAAAATAGACCACCATCTCAGGCTACAAATCAAAACCAAAACCAAGGACAACCTCAAGCTGCTAGGCCCTTCTGACCATATCCTCCAAACGAAGCTTCAATATCGAGGGCCTTGGTTCCAACACAAAACAACATGGCACAGGAGTACGACTGGTGTTACCCTTGTAATCTACCTCACAATCAATCAACGTGTTTCAATGGTGCACTAAACCAAGGCCTTGATGGTACAGACCATTGGCATGTCCCAAGAACCTAGTCAAGAGGAAAATCAGTAGTAAGAAGCTCGACAAGACACACCTCCAATTGAAACTATACTAGTTAATTGGAAAATAGAATACCTCTGTGGTATGAACCAAGCCCCTTCTCAAACTGTAGTTGCCAATACACGGTCCAAGAAAAGTAATATTGGAGTTAGACAATCATCAAATTCAGGTAACCCACAACCATCTATAACACCACAAGGTATTGGAAATCAAAGTGTAACTCCCAATGTGCAAGGTCAGCCCAAGCCACCCCTTAGACTAGCTCAAGTGCTAGTTATAACAACCCATGTGCAAGAGAAGAATATAAAAGGAAAGGGGAAACAAAAAGATAGCTCATCCCCATTTAACATCATTGAAAAAATGAAGAAGACTAATCTAAACATCTCAATGTGGGAGTTGTTAGCTATCCCAGGACAAAGATACATGTTACAAGATTGCTATGGCCAATTGATCAACCTCAAATCAGTCCCCCAACCAATAAGAGAAAGTGCTTACCAATGCAGCTCAACCTAAAGGAAATCATGGAGGACAAGTAGTTAAGAATCTAAAGCCCCCTCCATTCTATGTTTCATTGATCATTGGGGAAAAATTGGTACATAATTACATGATTGATTTAGGAGCAAGTAGCTCTGTAATGCCAAAACAAATAGCTGATCAGTTGGGTCTTCAATACGAAGTCATCTCCAAGGGCGTAGTGCAATTGGATGGGATAGTGATAACAACGGTTGGATTCATCAAGGATTTGAGCCTCACATTGCACGCATGCCCCAATGTGACCGTCTTGCAAAATGTATCAGTCATAGACTTGCCACCAAACTTTGCATTGTGTTTGTCAAGAGACTTCACTGCTAAAATTGGAGGTTATTTATCTGTTGATTGGTCACACATGTTATTTAGAACAAGTTATGGAGCTAAGGCTACGAGAAGATCTGTGTCCATTGCATATTTTCATATTGAGCCTCATATACCCAGCCCAACCAATGTGAATTGTTCATCCTTTGATCAGGAAGACCTCCCAAGCACTTATGAGGTAGATACCAAGGTTGGGTGTATTCTAGACTTGACTCTCGATGAATGGGTGAACAAGAGGCATGCTTTTGACCCTTATAAGGAAATGGAGGAATCTGAGCTAGGATTCTATTGCTTGCATGAAGAGAATCATCCTCTTCCTAATATCACTAAGTCATACCACAAGGATGATAATGAGGTATGGAAGTTATTCTTTGATGGCTCAAAAAGTAGATAAGGTGTAGGAGGAGGGGTTATGCTTGTTTCACCTCAAGGCACAAAGTATTACTCAGCTTTCAATTTCTAGTTTTCTTTCTCAAACAACATAGTTGAGTATGATGCCTTAATCCATGGAATGCATTGGGCAAGAAAAAGAGGCACTAAGAATCTACAAATATTTGGTGATAGTGATCTGATTATGATGCAAGTCAGAGGACAACTTGCTGCAAGGAATGAGCTACTCGGGAGCTATAAAAACTGGGTATGGGACCTCATTAAGGACTTTGAATCTTTCAACATTATGTCCATACCCAAGAAAAAGAATGATGTAGCAGACAGACTGGCAGCAATTGGGGCAGCATTTGATGTTATAGAAAGTATAAAAAGTGATAAGTCTCAGCCCCATATCAAGGTGGTTGTGAGGCCAAATGTCCCAGATAATAACACAAGTTAGCAGGTCTTTGAGAATTATCAGTAAAAATTGTCAATTTTCTACAAGAAGAAGCTTAGTTCTCCTCTAGAAGGCAAGACAAATTGGAAAAGCAGTATGGTGACCAAGTGGTGTAGCTGAGAACTAACAAATTACCAAAAGGTCTTGTAACCATAGAGTCAATCTTCAACCTGAATGATCAATTACGGAAGGAGAAAATAAATATTCAGGTAAAGGGTGAAGATTCAGAACCCATTTACATAGATGAAGGCAAAATGTTGTGAATCGGCAGGGTACGTACCCAACAAGAAAAATTTAAGTTCATTCAAATTTTTCAAGAATTCTCCAGATGTCTTTGCTTGGACTTACAAGGATTTAAGAGGTTTCAATCCAAGGTTGGCACAACACACCATCGAGCTAGACCCAGGATCTAAGCCTTTCAGAAAGAAGCAAAGGCTAGTAAACCCTCACATTGAACCTCTCATGAGAAAAGAGTTGAACAAGATAATTAAGGCCAGCATCATCTTCCCTATCAAGCACTCAAGTTGGGTTGCAAACTTGGTTCCTATGAGGAAAATAAATGGAGAAATCAGATTGTGTGTAGACTTCCATGATCTAAATAGAGCATCACTCAAAGATCACTACCCACTTCCATCGATGGAGCAAATCTTGCAGGTTGTAGCTGGCTCTGAGAGGTTTTCATTACTAGATGGAAACTCTAGCTATAATCAAATAATGGTGAAAGAGGTAGATCAGTACAAGACGACCTTCACAAAGAAATGGGGCACATATGCTTACAAGAAAATGCCATTTGGGTTGTCCAATTCCGGAACAACATTTCAACAAGCTATGGATATGGAGTTTAAAGGATTGATCAACAAGATGGTTCTGGTGTATCTAGATGGTAACATCGTCTTCTCAAAGAATGATGCAGACCATATCTTCCACCTCAGGTAGGTATTTCAGAGGTGTATAAGGTTCGAAGTGTCATTGAATCCAAAGAAGTGTGTATTCTTGGCACATGAGGGAAAATTGTTGGGCCACATTGTCTCAAGAGAAGGGTTAACAATTGATCCTGAAAGATTTGAAGCCATCCAAACACTTCCATTGCCACAACACAAGAAGTCTCTCCAAAGCTTCTTGGGAAAAATAAACTTTGTTTAGTAGATTTGTGCCTAATTTTTCCACTCTTGTGAAGCCTTTAACAATGATGTTGAAGAAGAGTCTTGCATTTAAATGGATAGCAGAAGGAAAAGATATTTTTGAGGCCATCAAGCTCGCAATATCATAGGCCCCAACTCTTATTAACCCAGAATTTTCAAAGGAATTCATGTTGTATGCTTTTGGATGACCACTATCTTGGTTCATCCTAACAAGGAAGGTTCAAAACAGCCCATAGCCTTCTTCAGTCAAAGCTTGGAGGATTACGAGGTAAAGTATTCTTTCATTGAAAAGCATGTCCTTGTTATCATTAGGAGTTTGAAGAAGTTCAGACACTTGGTCTCGAACAACAAGATTCAACTGCTAGTGTCTCATGTTGGTGTCAAGGATTTTCTCCTAAACAAGGACTTGAATGAGAAGAGAGTAGGTTGGATCACTCATGTAATGGAGTATGATATTGAAATCAAAGTGACCAAGCTGGTTCATGGTAAGGGTCTGTGTGAGCAGCTCGCTTCCAAGAAAAAGATGAGTCAACGATGAAGAAGAGGTTGTCTTGCTATTGCAAAATGATCAAGAGCAGCCAACTAATGATGCACCCATTCCATGTTGGACTCAAGCCTTGGTGCATTATCTCCAAACATGTTTGTGCCCTCCAGAATGGAATAAAGAAGAGAGGAGATACTTCAGGTTACAAGCCATCCCATATGTGCTTATTGGTGGTGTCTTGTTCAAGAAGGACATCAATAGTGTTCTATTGAGGTGCATTGGGACAAGCCAAATTGAGAGGGTGTTGCATGAGTTCCATGATGGAGAAGCAGGAGGCCACTTTGCTCCTCGAGTAACAGCTCTCAAAATCATGAAATCTGGTTATTATTGGCCTATGGTGTTTAGTGATTGCTACTCATGGATCAAGAAATGTAAGAGGTGTGCATTCTTCACAGGGAAGGAAAAGTTAGCAGTCTTTCCCCTTCATCCAATTCCAGTGGATCAGCCAATCATGAAATGGGGACTAGAATTCATTGGAGTAATTAACCCAAATTCAAGCCAAGGCCACAAGTGGTTACTCACAACGACTGACTATTTCACCAAGTGGACTAAAGTGGAGGCACTAAAGGAGGCAAATGAATCTAATATCTTAGATTTCTATAAAGGGATAGCCACTAGGCTTGGAGTCCCTACCACTATCATATAAGATAATGTATTAGAATTCCTTGGTACAAGGATCACTAAATGGGCTGTCAAGAATGGTGTATACCTCAGCACTTCATCAATATTACCCTCAAGGTAATGGCCAAGAAGAGTCCACAAACAAGAACCTACTAAGAATTATTAGAAGGACTCTTTATGAGAATCAAATAAATTAGCACACAAAGCTCAAATCAGCTCTATGGGATGATAATATCACATCCAAAAGGTCTACAGGAAGCTCCCCATACAAGCTTGTATACGGAAAAGAGATAACATTTCCCATATCATTTGAGCTACCCACTTTGGAGCTTATGAAACAGTTGGAACTGACTGAGTTTGAACCTATGGAAATTAGGTATGCAGAGCTGATGGAAGTAGGAGAGGCAAGAGAACATGCAATGCATATCATGGAGAAAGATCAAGCATTGATCAAGAAGAGATTCGATAAGAAAGTAAGAACAAATACCTTTCAAGAGGGGGACTTAGTTCTAAATTGGGATATATATCACGCAAAACCAAGAATGCATTCCAATTTTTATGCCATTTGTAGTGGCCCCTACATGGTCACAAAATGTAAAAGTAGCAATGCCTTTCAGTTAGCTAAGTTGGATGGCAAATAATTGCATATTCCATTCAATGGGTTCTACCTCAAACACTGCTACTAAAATGAGAATTTCTCACCCCTGTAAATATTAGCCTAAGTTTTCAATTTCTACAAGTGGGTATGCACATTGTCTTGTTATAGTTTAGGTTTCAATTTACCTAAGTGTTGGTGCACATTCTCTATTGCTTCTGGTGTATGCCTATATACAGTTCATCTAACTTATGGAAAAGACTTGTGGCCTCAAGAAATGTAATCTACATAGTATCCCTATTGGAGTAGGTCTGGATGTTTTCATTGCACTCCGACAGATCAGGTTTGAGGAAAATAAAATAATGGATAAGTTTCCAGGCTTTCAGACAATTCTCTACTCTCACAAATCTTTAATCCAAGATTTTCTTGCAAAGATAAGAGTGCATGCAATAGAAGGCAATTCCAGACCAATTTCAAAATTACCAGGTAGACTCTATGCCTAATGGATACTTCCCAGGCTACTGGTCTCTTCATCTAGTAGGTAGATGTCCCTGTGAGTCACCAAACTGTTATCCCAATTTTTCCCCCCAAAAAAATCAGTTAGACACGACCCCACACAGAAGAAAATATAAGGGTTGGCTCGATACTGCGAGCCCACATTCAAATCCAATAATCAGGGGATAGGTGGGCTCTACAATGGATGAGCAAGGTCAGATAATGAGGCCAAATGGCATCAAAGGAGATCAGAGCTCGACAGAAGAAGAATGAATCAAGGGGCTCAAAGTTTCGGACTTCACATACGATTCAAATCGAGGCCCAAACTGCCCAAGTATAAATAGACTCGCAGAAGGCACCATACGTCAACTTGGTGCAATTCCAAAAGGTATAGGAGAAACAGGGTCTCCAATCAAGCATGCAGCTTCCATGTGTCTAGAACCCAACATAGTTTCTCCTAAATAAGCAGAAGGGACCCAAACAAAAAACGGAGAGAAAGAGGAGTGGGCCCAAAATTGGTTAAGTATAAAAGGACCAGTGGAAGGAGACACATGTCTCATCGGTGAAATTCTAAGGTCATAATCCAAAGTGGGGACCCCAAATGAGTGTAAGGCTTCCACGTGTGCCAGGCCTGAAAATGAGACAAAGTTGGAAATTGAAAATTCAAAACAGGACAGAGCCAGCAGAAGGTGCCACGTGTTGACTCAGTGCAACTTCAAAGATCAACTCTGAAGGCGGTCCCCCAAACTAGTGCCAACTCACCACGTGGTTGGAGCTCGAAGACATAACTGGCCCAAGTTAGCTAAGTATAGGAGGGTTAGTGGAAGCTTCCATGTGCCTCATCAGCGCAACTCCATGGGTAGAATCTAAAAGTGGGTCTCCAAGTGAGCGAGGAGTATCCACATGTCTAGGGTCTAAGAAAGGCAACCGGCCCAAATCGGCTAGGTATAAGAGAGCCAGCGGATAGAACCATGTGTCGCATCAACAAAAATTCAAAGGCACGGTCCAAAGCAAAGACTCGAATGAGTGCGAGGCCTCCACATGTCCAATCGGGGCATATTCAAAGGTCAGACCCAAAGGCCAGTTCCAAACAAGCGCAGGCTCGCCATGTGTCCAAAAGTAAAAAAAGGGACAAAACCAACTATTTAAATTGACTAAGTATAGAAGGGATAGCAGAATCCTCCACGTGCCTCGTACGCATAACTTCAAAGAGAAAATATGGAGGTAGGTCCCAAATGTATGCTGAGCCTCCACGTGTCTCGGGTCATACATAAAACCTCCGCCAAACTGAAGGGCTTAGTCAAAACACAAAATTATAGAGCAGCTCGGAAAAGGGACACATGGCCATGTTTCAAGTCAAAGCGGGAAGGTGGGTCACTGGAGGCAGTTTGAATTTTTATCTTTTATTTTGAAAAGGCGTAAATTATAAAAGTAACCCGAACTTCTACCGACACCCATAGAAGCCACGTGCTAGGCCTAAATTACAGACAGCAAGGTGGGCCTTGGAAGGATTTTTTGCCAAAATTGGCCAATGGGCCTGGGGAAGACTTTTTACCCAAGTGGAAAATGCAAGTCGGTGGGCTCGAAGATGACTCTTGGGAAAAAGGAATCACGGGGCTGCGGGGCATTCTTTTGCATTTTTGTAATTTTTTTGTGCAAAAGGTGCAAAGTGAAGTTCGGGCCCGCGGACCCAAATTTGTAAAACTAGTTTTTTCGCCATTTTTGTACATATTCAAATCAAATATTCAAATGAGCATAACTTTTGATCCAGTGCTCGAAATTCAACAAATTTTGCACCATTGGAAAGGTCTCAACCTTTTCTACGTCATGGAATCCTGAAACTTTAATTTTGACAAGGTTAGGTTGGTAAAAATAGAAAAACGTCTTTCATGCCATTAATGTACAATCCGATTACTTCAACAACCAAATCAGAATTGATTTGATCCATCGTTCTTCCTTCTTCAACATTCCAAAGAGACATAGAGAGGTAGAATTGACAGATTATGGGTAGATTTGCAGGGTCATTGATGGCCAGTAGATGAGCTTCCAGATCAGATTTCCTGCCTCTTTTCTTCCCCTCTCTTCACTTCATCTATAAAGGTAAGAGCTTGGCTCATTGTAAAGGGTTGGACATTTTAGTTTTGCACCCTCCCTTCTTCTCTGGTTTGCAAACGAATTCGTGGAGTTTGAACCTTCTATTAAGACTGTAATGCAATTTTTTTTGCCTCTTGGCCATTATAATGTTCTATATCAATTTGTGAAGCAATAATACATGTCTGTGGATGATTTCAACCCTCTCTTGTGTTCATTACCTTCATCTGATCTCTCATTGCAATATTGGTTACCTGTGCATGGTAGTTGTATTACATTTTAATGGTTTGTGTTTGATAGCAACTCTAGTGTTCAGCAATCCTTTTGTGCATCACCTCTGTTAGTCTAGGTTTAATTTCTTGCATCTTCTTAACCTTGTCTCCTTGGTAAGTTAAAATAGATTTTAGGATAGATCCTCTACAAAAATTATGTGAGCACTTGAATAGAGGAATAGGAACCCACTTGTTCTGGCCTTCATCCTGAGAGCTCTCTTAATTTCAAAGTCCCATGTTGTAAGTGATGCTCCATGTTATGTAATCGCACTAAGAGTCTTAACCCATCTAGTTGCAGACATTTAGGGGTGTTGTGATTTTGAACTAACAGTATGATTTAAATCCTCTTCCAAGGAATAAGCAAGCCACTCATTTCAAGGAAGATGAATCTGTGTATTTATGTTTATGTTTATTCATTTGTTTGTAATTCATTCTATTGTGTTGTTTTTATCTTTGTATTGTGAAAATTCAATCTGTTGTGAACATGTAGGTGTTTTATTTAATTATATTTATTTCAAATTCAGAAATTTCAATTTATGCAAGTGTGTTTAAATTCCTGCAAGTTAGATTTCCTTCATGTAAGTGCGGTTTATTTCACGCAAACTTTATTTCTGCAAGTGTGTCTTTATTTCTGCAAGCATGCCTTTATGTTTACAGGTGTATCTTTAAATTTCTGCAAGTGTGATTTATTGTATGCAAGTTTGGTTTGTGTTTAAATGAGATGCTTTCCAAGATCTTCTTATCTTAATGCATACAGCCATTAGACACCAACCTTGGATTGACATTATTAATGGCGAGGATTGACAACCCTCATCAGTTAGCACTTAGATAAGAGGAAGTACTGTTGGAGAAGGAATAAGACTTTAATTTTAGGGTTTGAAAAAGTCCAAGTTGGTTAAGTGGAGACTCAGTATTAGTTAATTAATAGACTAAGAATAATTCCATGGTGAGGTGTAAATTAACTTAATTAAAAACTAATTAAATTAATTAACAATTTGAGGATGAACATTAATTCAATT
This sequence comes from Taxus chinensis, assembly GCA_019776745.2. Taxonomy (NCBI): domain Eukaryota; kingdom Viridiplantae; phylum Streptophyta; class Pinopsida; order Cupressales; family Taxaceae; genus Taxus; species Taxus chinensis. Next base: position 88,877,006 of record CM034153.1, on the reverse strand, counting down.
ATAAGTAATTAAATTAATATGAATATGGGATAAGGGGTGATGGTTAGGTGAATACATTACGTTAATTAATTAAAGGGGACTAAGGGAAGTGTGACCCAAATTTGGTGTCTTTAGTTGGTGTTGGAGAGAGAATTTAGCATATTTTGAGCTGAAATTTGACCATGCACTTACTATTATTTCTCCTTTTCGGTTGAGAAAAAATAGGGAATGCTTCCATATAACTAACATAAAATCCATGCAATAAGTAAAAAATTAGCCACACTTATTTGAACACTTGGCTATAAAATCGTTAAGAGGGAAAGGAAAAGTTCTACCCTCCCCTCTTCCACACCCGCATAAAATTTCCAGCTACAATAATAGTTAATTCCTTAAGATTTGGTTTTTTTCTGTAGCTACAGACAACAACATTCATAGGACCCCATGTTGAGAGAGAGAGGAGTGGGAACCCGCTCCTAACTAGGGAGGAAATGGTAATAGATAGTCACATGGGTTATTGTCAAGACTACATAGAAACGCCCTAGACCCCCTTGTACCAAGCTGGGTACGTACCGGGTATGCGTACGTCCTAAGTACACTATGGGTACGTACCCACATGCCCTAGGTACATCTAGGGTATGAAAATTTGTACCTGGGAAGTACCCTTGTGGGTATGTACCCACATTTTTAAAGTGTAAATAAATAAATAAAACAGAGTAACCATAATTTTTTTAAAGTGCAAATAAATAAATAAAATATAAGGGCATTGATTGGAATTGAACTTTGGAAATGTTAGCCAGTTTTTTACACATCTGAAACCCTAGGATTTCATGAGATAAATCTCCCTCATTTACCAGTGAGACTCCCGTGTAAGATTTTTTCAATTATATTTTCTAGTATCTATTTGTTGGTATTACTTTAACTATGTAGCTCATGAACCATAGCTAGATAGTTTTACAACAAGTAAGTGGCTATAAGAGAAAGGAAATATCTGTAGAAGAGGAAAGTAATATGAAATAGGAAGAAATGATAGAAGATGTGTAACCCAATCAATAGTTCATAGAGTTGATCACATGTACATAGATAAAAAAAAATAGATCTTAAGATACATAATTTAAAGCAAAGGAACATTTTCAGATCTAGAACTAGAATAACATAAAGTTTATGTAAAGATATAGAAAGAAACAAGAAAAAAAATTCATTTTTGACACAAAGTTCTCCGGAAATCTTCTTCCTCTCTATTCATTAGCTTGTAGAAAGATATCCAGGGTTTCAACTCAAATTCTGGAACGCAAGAATGTTGATTACAAATTTTGATCCCTTAACCCATAGGTTCTTCCTTCATTTATAGTGCATGGAGGGGAAATTACAAATATGAAACTATAACTGAACTGACACATGTGGAAGTTATAAAGGAAACAACTGGAAATATCCCTCCTGGAACTCCTCTTTGCATGACATGCACGGTTTATTTAACTAAAAATAAAACCTTCTATTTTGCATGTCTGCCACCTATCTCCAAGTAATTGACTTCTTTAATTAATGGATTTTAAACAAATCACTTAAGTTTTATAATTTAATTGATTACTCAAATACTTTGTCGGAGAAAATAAGAGAAAGAGGAAAATAAATTAGAAGAAAGTTGTAACACTACCAGTCTTGTTCTTTTTCCATATTTTGTATGCAGTTGACTCTTTTGCCTTTGATTCCCACTAAACTAGATTTGGAAGCAGCTGACTGTGATTTTCTTGTGGGTATTGCCTTTGACTTGTCCTCCCTCTTATCCTTGAAGTTTTTGCAGTTAAGTAAATTCAATGAAGGCTTCAATTGGAAGATTGGGAGCACATGCACAAGATCCTAAAAGGAATTTTCCATACACTGAATTCCACATGAGTTGTAATAGAAACAAGAGAATGAATTTTTTCAGGAAGCCTTCGCAATTACGATATCTAGATATGTTGATTAAATCAGTGATTTCAGGGCCTCTATCTATATCATTGACTTTAGTAATTCTGGAAGCTATGAATGATTATGTTGATCCTTCTCTTTCATCCCACTTCATCATGGTTGGAGAAATATTTGTCTGAGAAACCTTTGCCTGAGCTCTTTTTCTTTTAATCCTGCTGGAATTCCTTGCAATTAGATCAATCTGTGCAGAACTGGAAATTTATTCAGATTCAGAAGATATATTTAATGTATTTGACATTGATTTGAACTCCCTTTCACTTATATAAGCACCTGTAATGAATACATGCAATTAATTTAGACAAAGCTGGAGTCTAGGGCATGAATACTTGATTTTATCACCAAAACTCTACATCTAAAGCCTGTTCCCTAAAATTTGAGGCTTCGCTTACAGGAAAAGAAAGAAAAAATGTTATTTAATTGACCAGAGCATTCATACCAACATGAAAATAATCAACACATTGAAAATCAAGCCATTCCACCCCTAAGTGCCAAACCTTGAAGCTCTCTGGCAATGATAAATACTCATTAATGCAAAAGCTTCCTTCCTTTGGCGCCAAAACCTGTCCGGGCTGCAATCCTTAGCAAAATAATTAATTGCTTCCTTTTTATGGCAGCCCATTCTTATATAGCCCTTAGCATATTATTTTTAACAATTTCCCTTCCTATTTCTGGTAATTAAATTAATAAACAATCATGTTTATTCACCCAAATTGGGCGCCTGATTATGCATGTTGCTGGATGCTTTTAAATAAATTTATTTTATTCATTTTTTAGCATGCATATATGATTTCTCTTTGGCTTGTCTTCTTGCATTGACTTTTCCCCAATTCCTGGTGCCAAAATTAAGCATAGAAGCTTTTAATTAACATCATTAAAAGCATTGTTTAATGCCTAAATAAGTCACACTTTTTGGCAAGGGTAATTTCTAAAAATAAGAATTCAAAATTTGATGGGAATTTTCACCCTGCACTGCAAATGTAAAAATCCCTTCTTCCACTTAAGTTATTTGACTTTCATTATGGGAATTTTCACCCTGCCAAGCAGGTAAGAAATTCCTGCCTGCCTGCTGCTTCTAATTTTCCCATTCCAACTTAAGTCATCTCCCAAAAAGTATGACTTGCATTAAAAATAGCTTCCTTTAAAAAAGTGCAACTTGTATGGGTGAATAAAACCTTCTTTATGGGAAAAGTTAGCCTGCTAGGCAGGCAAAAAATTCCCATGGCACTTTAAGTGAATTTTCTTTATTTTATAATGGGAATTTTTACCCTGCAAGGAATGTAAGAATTTCTCTCCTGCCTATCGCCTCTAATTTTCCAATTTTAGCTTAAGTGACTTCGACTTCATGGGGAAAAATTACCATGCAAGGTAGGTAAGAAATTTCCGCTTGTCTTCGACCTCTAGAAATCCCATTTCAACTTAGATCTATCCATCCCCAAAATGTGACTTTCCTAGGAGAGGCTTTTTGTGCTTGACTTCATTGGCCAGAAGTTTACTTTCTGAGGTTGATTCCTTCTGGTTCAGCAACCATAAATTATCTCCAGATGCTCTAGGAAATTAAACAGACTATACAGGACAAAGAATGGACCCAGTGGAATTAAACAGAAAGACTATAGGGAAAATATGAGAAAAACACAAAAATTAATAAATAAAAATGAAAAACGTTGCTAGAAGTCACAGACAAAGCTCATAATTCATTCCTGGTGAAAACTCTATTGATATGTGTGAGTATTGGCATGCAAAAATTCAATAGGATTCAACCAGAGCACAATTTACTTCAAACAGGGCATTATTTATTTAATAAATATTTAAATAAGATTTCCCGCAGACAAAAATTTGTAGAGGGATAAAATGAGTTTTGGCATCTAGGTATTTGTCGAAATTGGCTCATATGATTCACTGGGAATATATTAATGTAATATAGACATCTTCTAGCAATAAAAACATGAAAAGACCAGTTATTTTAAAAGAATGAAAGTTTTTAAACATGGGGTAGTCTCTGATTTCAGGGTAAAATCTGGAGACACTAGTCGGATCCGTCTGTGGACATATTTACTTCTATCAAAATGAAATAAGTGAAGTTCAGATCCCAGCATCTCTGGTTGCGTGCCTTATCCATTAGGTTTGAGGTTAGGCCACAAAAAGAAAAGAAAAGAAAAAAACAAAAGTTTTATTTATATACAAATAGGTGTTACCCTATATCTCAGTTATTGAACAGCTTCAAATGTTGCCCATGTTGAAAGGCAATGGTAAATCAATGCCATCGTAGTAGGCAAGGAAGAAAGTGTCCATTCTAGAAGCTCTCTTGATCATGAAGGGCCCTTTCCATAGTGAATCAGATTTGTCGTGCATGCCCTTTGGTTCATGTCTCTTATCCCACAAGAGTACCCAATCTCCAATCTTGAATTTCCTTTCTCTGGCCTTCTTGTCGAATACCTTAGGCAAGTATTCATAAACTTAATCCTGTGGTGGCTCATCCTTTCTTCTCTCTGTGGTGGGTAATTTTGTATCAACTTCCTCCATACTCAGATTCACCAGTTACGCTTCTGAGGAATAACTATCACCATATTATTTGTTCTTCTTCAGGTACTGATCATGCTTGTTGAAAGTTTCCATTAAGGAAACTAAACCCTTGGTGATTTTTTAACCTTTTGGTTGGATTATTTCACTACTACCATCATAACCTAGATCAATTTTTTTTTGTGACTATTTATCATGGTGGTGACTTACTCCCTTCAACATACAACTTGTCAAATTCATCTTGTTCCATACATGCAGATGTTTGGTTGTCATCATTGAAATCCTTCCATTTTTCAACATTATCAGGGAATTTGGGGTGGTATACCATATCAAATTTATAGTTTCCTTGTCTTAATATAGACCATGGTCTATCTGGATTCAATAGTGCAACTATGATTGCCAAAGAATCTACCTTGGATTTTTGATTGGTTAGAATGAATTCGATAGAGAAGGCTGCAAAATCCAGTGTGGTAGAAAGCACTTTATCTTTGTAATGCTTCAGCTCATCTCTTTTGACTTGATTTTTCCCTCGAACTTGCTTTACTAGAAGTTTAAACATCTCCTTGGGCTTTGAGGAGTCTTACTCCTTTCTTTCTAGCTTGTTCCATTCCTAACAAAAATGCTTCATACTCCACCATATTATTGGTGTTTTTGAACATCAGCTTGTGGGAGTATGGGAATATCTCATGATCTTAAGATATTAGTAGAACTTGTTGGCTACTGATCCAAAATAACAAAAACTGCCTTTAAACTCCAACGTCAAAAATTTTTCCTCTTCTTCTGTTGACTCTGGCTCTAGTTGAAGTTCAGGATCTGGAACGTCTTTATCCATTTCCAAGAAATAGATCCCATAGTCAGATTCCTAAAAAATAATCTGAGATCGAGGATCCTCAGATTTTGTAACCATGTACTTGAACTTCTTTTTTGGCTCTAGCTTCTAATTTATTCCTTTAATAGGAATATGAGTACATAACCAATCCATATTTACTTCTCCTCCTAGCTCTTTGCATAATTTTCTACTAAACAACATCCCATAGGAGATAGGAATATCTACAATTAAGATTGTCATCTTCAATCTTTTGTCAAGAAAAGTTGTCAAAACATCTTGTGCATATTTTATTTTTCTGATTAAAGGGACTTGTCTCTCCATGGAGTAACATATTTTTATGGTCTTTGTCAAGGTAATCCCAAGAGCATCTGTAACTTTAACTGGCATGACATTTTCAGAAGCACCTGAATCTAGAATACAATTTCTAAACTTGAAATCATTAAGCAATAGGGAGACATAGAATTGTTCTACTGTTTCATAAGATAATCAGGGTTTAACAACTGCAATGTTGTTCTGGGGAGGAGTATCCTTGGGATTACGTAAAAGGCATTTTGATGTATTGGATTGTCCTGGTGATTACAAATATTTAACTAGTCTATTTAATTTCTCAGGAAAGGATCTCAGGTATTCAGTTTCTGACATTTGAATCCTATTTTTCTTAACATGATCAACAATGTTGAAGGAAGGTATAGATTCAGATACCTGAGTTGCTTTCTGTGGGTGAGATGAAGAACTCACATTCTTATTTTTGGGAGCTAAGGAAGAAGCTAAAGGGCTACCCATTCTTTTTTCATCAACTAATGCCTCAACTTGGCGAGTTTTTGAGTGTGTAAACACTACATATGCACGACCATAATCATCTTCAAGAAGCTCCTCATAGTCATGTTTAGATTTGTAGTTTAGGTAATTAATGTTTGAGTCACCAACAGGAACTACAAAATCATCATCCTTAAGCTGATTAGCATTAGCTTCGTAGTCTTCTTAATTCATCTTGATGTTGTTTCTGGGAGTAGCTTCAATTGATAATCTTTGGAAGCCAGCAATGCGGTTCCGGTTGTTGTTTTTGTTGTTGAAATTCCAAGCAGGGGCAGTGTTGTTTCCCTGAGCCATTTGAGCCATTTGTTTATTCATCTATGCCATCTCATTTTCTAAATTTTGCAATAGTGAATCAGATGTAGTAGCAGAGGATGAAATTTCAGCTCTAGAACTGCTGCTCTTTATCTTTCCAACCCTGATGAGGTTGTCTTCAATTTCAACTACCATGTTTTGGGATGCTAACAAGTTAAAAGGACATGATCTTTAGAGTTGATAGCTTACTTCAGGAAGTAAAGAATTGATGAATAATACCTTTTGATTCTCATCATTCAGAGAAGTAAAAGCCAGAATTTTGTAAAGTAATCTTTAGAATTTTACAGTAAAATCCCACATGTGCTCATGTGGCTCCTTCAACTGAGTCAGTTGAGTTATCAATGTACTAGAATCTTTGGCTACCTTGAATATTTTCAGGAATGTATCTCACATTATAGCCCAACTGGTTATTGTACCAAGAGCTAGTCGGTAGAACCATTCTCCAGATAAGTCATGTAGAGTCTCTATGAAGATTTTGATAGATACATCTTCATGTTCAACTGCAAGCACTCCACAGGATATAAAAAACTTATCTAGGTGATTATCTAGATTTTTCTTGCCATCTCGAAAGAATTTTTAAAAATTATTTATCGTCCCTTTAGGTAGATCATGCATAGGAGGAATCAGATTCAAAGGTCCAAAGGATGCACCCCATGGAATAGGTATTGTAGGGGCAAGTGGTTGATTCTGCATCATGAAAGGAGCACATATTCTTTGAGAATAGACTTAGTGAATAATCCTAGTTGTTGGATTGTGCTGGAAATTATCTGGATCTAGAGGAGTTTGCACTCTTCTTCCTACCGAAAGGATGGATCTGCGACTTCTGACTTGAGGAGGATGATTGAAATTGAATTGATCTTGCAATCTATAAAAATTATCAGCACTTCCTTTTTCTTTGACAGGTCGAGTGAACAGGTGTTCAACCAGGTTGAGAGTTCAGTGGGAATAGCAAGATAAGCTCTGGTCTACAAAGATTGTTGTTCCCCAGTGGAGTCGCCAAAAATTATTGGCTACATTTTCTGCACAGCTAAAAACATAGGCAGTCATGAGATAAATCTCCCTCATTTACTGGTGATGCTCCCATGTAAGATTTTGTCAATTATATTTTATAGTATCTATTTATTGGTATTACTTTAACTATGTAGCTCATGAACCATAGCTAGACAGTTTTGCAATAAGTAAGCAGCTATAAGAGAAAGGAAATATATGTAGAAGAGGAAAGGAATAGGAAACAAGAAGAAATGAAATAAGATATGCAACCCAATCAACAGTTCACAGAGTTGATCGCATACACATAAATAAAACAAATAGATCTTAAGATACATAATTTAAAGAAAATGAATTTTTTCAGATCTAGACCTACAATAACACAAAGTTTATGTAAATATCTAGAAAGAAATAAGAAACAAAAGCACCATTGACACAAAGTTGTCCAGAAATCTACCTCCTCTCTATTCCTTAGCTTGTAGAAAGATATTCAAGGTTTCAGCTCAAAGTCTGGAATGCAAGAATGCTGATTACGAATTATGATCTTATAACCCATAGGTTCTTCCTTCATTTATAGTGCATGAAGGGGAAATTACAAATAGGAAACTATAACTGAACTGACACATGTGGAAGTTGTAAAGGAAGCAACTGGAAATCTCCCTCCTAGAATTCCTCTTTGTATAACATGCATGATTTATAACTGAAAATAAAACCTTTTATTTTACATGTCTACCACCTATCTCCAAGTAATTGAATTCTTTAAGTAATGGCTTTTAAACTAATCACTTAAGTTTAATAACTTAATTGATTTCTCAATTACTTTGTCGAAGAAAATAAGAGAAAGAGGAAAATAAATTAGAAGAAAGATGTAACATTTCTAGTCTTGTTCTTTTTCCATATTCGGCATGCAATTGACTCTTTTGCCTTTAATTCTCACAAAACTAGATCTGGAAGCAGCTGACTATGATTTTCTTACGGGTATTGCCTTTGACTTGTCCTCCCTCTTATCCTTGAAGTTTTTGTAGTTAAGTAAATTCAATGAAGGCTTCAACTAGAAGATTGGGAGCACATGCACAAGATCCTAAAAGGAATTTTCCATACACTGAATTCCACATGAGTTGTAATAGAAACAAGAGAATTAAATTTTGTCTGAATCCTTTATAATTATGAGATTTGGATATGTTGATTAAATCGTTGATAGGTTCATGGCCTCTATCTGTTTCATTGAATTCAGAAATTCTTGAAGCTATTCATGATTTTTTTGATCCTTCTCTTTCATCCCGCTTCATCATGGTTGGAGCAGTCTTTGTCTAAGAAACCTTTGCCTGAGATATTTTTCTTTTAATCCTGCCGAAATTCCTTACAATTGGATCAATCTGTGCAAAATATGGAATTTTCTTCAGATTTGGAAAATATATTGAATGTACTTGACATTGATTTAAACTCCCTTTCACTTATGTGAGCACCTAAAACAAATACGTGTAATTAATTCAAACAAAGATGGAGTCCTGGGCATGAATACTTGATTTTTATCACCAAAAATCTGCATATAAAGCATGCTGCCCTAAAATTTGAGGCTTTTCTTGCATGAAAAACAAGAAAAAAATAATCAACACAAAAAAAATCAAGCCATTCCAACCCTAGGTGCCAAACCTTGAAGCTCCCTGGCAATGAAAAATACTCTTTAATGCAAAATCTTCCTTACTTTGGCGCCAAAACCTGTCCAGGCTGCAATCCTTAGCAAAATAATTAATTGCTTCCTCTTTATGGCAGCCCGTACTTATATAGCCCTTAGAATATTATTTTTAATAATTTCCCTTCCTATTTCTAGTAATTAAATTAATAAACAATCATGTTTATTCACCCAATTGGGTGCCCAATTATGCATGTTGCTGGTTACTTTTAAATAAATTTATTTTATTTATTTATTAGGATGCATCTGTCAGTTCTCTTTGACTTGTCTTCTTGCATTGACTTTTCCCCAATTCCTTGCACCAAAGTTAAGCATAGAAGCTTTTAATAAATATCATTAAAAGCATTGTTTAATGCCTAAATAAGTCGCACTTTTTTGGCAAGGGTAGTTTCTAAAAATAAGAAGTCAAATTTTGATGGGAATTTTCACCCTACACTGCAGCTCAAAAAATCCCTTCTTCCACTTAAGTTATTTGGCTTTCATCATGGGAATTTTCACCTTGCCAGGCAGGTAAGAAATTCCTTCCTGCCTGCTGCTTCTAATTTTCCCATTCCAACTTAAGTCATCTCCCAAAAAGTATGACTTGCATTAAAAATAGCTTCCTTTAAAAAAGTAAGACTTGTATGGGTGAATAAAAACCTTCTTTATGGGAAAAATTAGCCTGCTAGGCAGGCGGAAAATTCCAATAGTGCTTTAATTGAATTTTCTTTATTTTATAATGGGAATTTTTACCCTGCAAGGAAAGTAAGAATTTCTTTCCTGCCTTTCGCCTCTAATTTTTCAATTGCAACTTAAGTGACTTTGACTTCGTGGGAAAAAGTACCATGCAAGGGAGGTAAGAAATTTCTGCCTGCCTCTGACCTCCTGAAATCCTATTGCAGCTTAGATCTATCCATCCTAAAAAATGTGACTTTCCTGGGAGAAGCTTTTTGTGCTTGACTTCTTCTTTTTTGTCTAGAAGTTTACTTTCTGAGGTTGATTCCTTCTGGTTCAACGGTCATAAATGATCTATAGATGTTCCAGGAAATTAAACAGACTATATAGGACAATGAACGAACCTAGGGGAATTAAACAGAAAGACTACGGGGAAAATCAGAGAAAAACACAAAAAAATAATAAATAAAAATGAAAAACGTTGCCAGAAGTCATAGAAAAAGCTTAGAATTCATTCTTGGTGAAAACCCTATTGATATTTGTGAATATTGGCATGCAAAAATTCAACAGGGTTCAACCGGAGCACAATTTACTTCAAACAGAGCATTATTTATTTAATAAATATTTAAATAAGATTTCCCGCAGATAAAACTTTGTAGAGGGATAAAATGAGTTTTGGCATCTGGGTATTTGTCAAAACTGGCTCATATGATTCACTGGGAATATCTCAACGTAATATAGACATCTTCTGGCAATAAAAACATGAAAAGACCCATTATTTTAAAAGAATGAAAGTTTTTAAACATGGGGTAGTCTCATATTTCAGGGTAAAATTTGGAGACACCTAGAATGTTCATGTGAGATTCAATATTGCAGGTAGGCTCCAAAGGGTCGAGAGACATAAAAAGGACTTCATTTGGTTGGCTTACTATTTTGTGGCTTTATTTTTTCTCGTCATGGGTCCTTTATTCTTCAATCAATTTGGAACACATGGGAACAAGTGAAGCATTTAGTGGTTGGGAAACCTATTTTCTCTTCATTTGACATTAGGTGCCAAGCCTACAAATCGATTTCACCGAATCAAAAATATAATAACAAGATCCTTGCCTTTAAAAACGGTTGTTCTGCCCTCATTTGGTTTGAGAAAGGAATTAAAATATTTCATGGAAGTGGATGGAATGGAAAAACCTTAAATATTTATATAAGCTTCCTCAATCTCAGTTCAGAATGTATAAAATGCTCAAAAATTCTTTCACAGCTCCCTCTACTAGAATAATTATGGATGGTGAGAATAAAATGTATAAAAATGCATAGAGAACATATAACAACCCAATTTTAGAAGAATTGAGGACAATTTCTTATGGTTTCCAAGCTAGTTGCATATTATAAGAGACAAACATTAAATATTTTTTCAATGTCCAATGAGACGTCTAACTCAAGCTTAAGGCATTAATAATGAATTATCAAATCAATAATACATCGTATGTTATTAACTATTATGTTTTGAACATTATGAATCAATACAAACTCAAGTCTCTTCTCAAAGTATTGGAAAATTGTTTTCATGTTCTATGAATGATCTTAAGTTGTGTGAGTATTAAATTTCAATAAGTATGCGAATGCTTCTTTATATATATATATATATATAATACGTACTCAAAAGCGTACCATACCCAAAGTTTTAAAAAAAATATCATTTCCATGTACCGAACCCATACCTGTACCCATACCAAAACAATCTTGGTTATTGTACTTAAATGTTAAATGATGAGATGATGTCACATGGCTTACATTAGGGTGGTGCTTGCTTAGACTAAGACTCATGCAAAACTCGTTGCTTCTTTATCTGCTATTGGTATTTACATGAATTCATTTTGTAGAACAGTTCCATCTCTATCTGCGAAGACCATTTGAACATGATGCATTCCTAACATGGAAGGTTATATTTTTGGGGCTTTTGCTGGAATTCATACCATGCTCATAATTTCTCATGATATAGAGGAAAAGAACCAAATTGCTCGATTTTTTTAGGGAATAAATAAATGGAAGCAGAGTGTACTCATTTTATGAACTCTATAATTTATTTAATTTTGTCTTTTATTTGATCGGTAGGATAAGTAAAAACGGGCTCATGTAACATGTAGCCGTAAAATTATGTCTTAAACATACTAGATTTTTTTTCAAAACTATCTGAAGAACAAAATAAGTTTGTAACTTTGTGGAGAGGTCCGCCACAAAAATAAGTTTTGCAAAGCTGCTAATTTTTTCAACTTTTTAAGACAAGGCAGTGGGGGATGGTGGGGGAGTGTAATGCTCTTGAGTGTGTTCATAAAAATATCAAACCTTAAATTTGGCAACCGTTTGACTCTCATAGGTCAGATTATCTTGGGCATATAATGAACTTTTTGAGCTTGTTTTGTTCCCTAGAAAAAATGCTTCAAGCTCGATGTTGTGATGCAACTAGATTGAGACAATCTATCACCAATCCGTGGGATATTTGTAGAGAAAGTGATGCAATTGTTATTCAGTGTGGAAACCTTCACATAGTGTGGAACTATTGGACAAATCAAAGATATATCCAGGGACTTTTTCAGATGGATAATTTTAAGCTATCCATTTATCCCCCGCTCCACGTTCCCCTTTGTCAAATACCACTTACAAATTTTTTTCCTTCAAAATTAACCCTTCATACCTCATCCACTCTTCACTACTCCCCCAATCTCTTTTGGCATTCACATTTCACTCCTTATGCGCCATTACTAGTTAATAACAAACACACAAATAATATATAATGTATTTTGAATCACATGACCCTTTTCGATAATTTTTAAATGATGCAATTTAACACTTTTAACAGAGAAAATAAAGTTATTCTAATTAATTCAAATTTAGATTCGCTAGCCAAGAGAATGCATGATGTCGGTGTTAAAAATAAGTTAAAAAGATCATCCGAATCTTTTGAAAAGATTTATAACTTTAGTTATAGAGATATTTTAAATTAAAAAAATCTATTTATATTTTAATTACATGCAATTAGTATTTATATTGTTTTGTACTATATTAAATTTTGCGTGCAGGCCAAGCAATTTAGAGAAACACCTTTTATTACGCGATATAATTCGTTGTTTTTCTTATAAATTCAAAGATCCATTACAATCTACGGCTGCAGTGAAAATGGGGTCAGGAATAATTTCTTACTTGTTCAATTTAGGATTTTCTAAATCTCGCATGGGTTACGAGCTCGCCAGAAAAAGTAGAGAGTTTGCAGCAGCAGCAAACAGAGGTAATAAAAAAAAGCTTGAGAAACTTGGCATGGAATCAGAAAAGTTCATTATTGAATAAAAAATAGTTACAGAAAAGACACACAACTGTTACTGGCAATCAAGAATGCTTGTAATAGAGATGCCCTAGGTCTTCCTTCAGGCGTCAATTCTGGGTATGAGTTTACAAACAAAAGTGGAGGAGAAGAGAGCTCGGTTGGGATCTGAATTTTACACATTACAAAAAGAGGTTGTGGAATTCAACGAATTTGTTGATGATATTCTTGTCATTAATGTCTAACACCGATATCCAACCAATATGATCCATTATATTAAATACTGCAAAACATAGAAGCCTCATACATTATAATAGTACCATCATGAGTCATGCGTGTGAAAAAACTAGCAGCATAACTCTACAATAATCAAGATTGTCTAATCCATGCAAATTAATGCATATATATACGGGTGGGAATTTCCCTTCACCGCTCATGTGCCTTCCAAAATAAGGCTACATGCTAGTAATATCCAAGTGCCTTTACAAGGAAATATAAAAGATGCAAGTGTTCTAAAAATAGACTTCCTATAATCAACTCCGAGTAGAAATCCTATTATTAGATTGAAACTATGCATGGCACTCGAAGTGCTACACATCCCAAAATAGCCTTGTGTAAGATGCAAGTCTCCACATCTTTGCATGCTGAACTGAAATCTGTAAACCGGATTAAATTGCAAAAACAAGGTGGAGCTTGCTGTGATTTTATTAATATAAAATGAAGCATTACAACCAAAAGAGAGAGCTGCAATATTTATAGATATTAGAAAACTTCTATCTCTTCCACAATACATGGAACAAATCTCCTAAACAAAAAAAATATGTAGAAATAGCATATTGCCCCTAAAAATCTTCTACAGGAAATCATCCAAGAATAATATTCTAACTAAAGAACATCCTCCACAATCTAAGGGATGATAACAACACACTAATAATAAAGCTAACTAAAGTAATTAAATAATTACTTTATTACTATTACACATTAATCCACATATGGTGAATTAAGTGTTAGATTATTTCTAACATTCCCCCCCTTAATTCATCATACTCTGAAGTGAACAGGAGAGAAATACACTGAATGCCTCAAATTTAGGACGTGCAAGAGATTTTGTGAAGATATCTACACACTGATGTTTTGTCAGGAATGAAATGATGAAGCAGAATGTTGTTGTTCTAAACATGTTCACGAATGAAATGTACCTACACCTCAATGTGTTTAGTTCATTCATGAAAAACTAGATTCTGAACAAGTTTTATTACTCCTTCATTGTCTACATGGAGAATTTTTGGATGATCCTATGGAATTCCCAATCCTTCAAGTATCCATCTGAGCCAAATCACTTCACAGAAAGCTCCTCCTGTTACACAATATTCTGCTTCTGTGGAAGACCTTGAAACACAATTTTGTTTCTTGCTCCCCCATGAAATAGGTCCAGATCCCAAAAAGAAAAAAAATCCTGAAGTGGACTTCTTGTCATCAACGTTCCCTACATGATTTGAATCTGTATATCTTGTCAAGAAGAAGTTATCATTCTTCTTGTATTCTAGGCCAAAGTTCATGGCTCCTTTGATGTATCTCAGTACCCTCTTTGTTGCTTTCCAGTGAAAAACCCTTGGTTCTTGCATAAATTGAGAAAGATAATTGACTGCATAGTTGATATCTGGCCTAGAATAAGTTAAGTAAATGAGACTCCTAATCAACTGTCAATAAAGAGTAACATTTACTTGTTCTGATGGATCTGTGTGAGATGATTGAAGCCTTGTCTCCATAGGTGTAGCCATTGGTATACTATCCATCATTCTGAATTTCTCAAGCATTGTCTTGGCATATTTTAGTTGAGTAACAAAGATGTGATTTTCCTTTTGCCATACTTCAATTCCAAGACAATAATGAAGAAGCCCGAGATCTATCATGTTGAATGATCAATTTAGATCTTCCTTAGTTGTTTCAATCATCTTCACTGAACTTCCAGTGATGACTAGATCATCGACATATACTGCTATGATCACTATCTCCCCCCTTGCTTTTTGAGATAGAGATTAGGATCATATGGACTTCTTTTGAATCTGTGTTTGATGAGATGCTCATCAATATTTATGTATCATGCCCTGGGAGCCTATTTGAGACCGTACAGTGACTTTATGAGTCTACATACCTTTCCTTCTTTACCTGGTATGACAAAACCTTCTAGTTGAGTCATGTAGACTTCTTCCTATAAATCCCCATTGAGAAATGCACTTTTTACATCCATTGATGAACTTTCCAACCAAATTGTGTAGCTAGAGCAAATATCATCCTGATTGTTTTGATATTAGTTGTTGGTGCGAATGTTTCTTCATAATCAATGCCTTATTTTTGTGCATAACCCTTAGCTACCAATCTTGCCTTGTATTTATCAATGCTTCCATCTGATTTGTAATTTGTTTTAAATATCCATTTGCAACCTATTACCTTCTTTCCTGGTGGAAGATCTGTAGTTTCCATGTATTATTCTTAATCAAAGAGTTGAATTCTGAATTCATAGCATTTGAATAAGGTTTTGACTGTTTGGCATCCTAAACTGTAGTGGGCTCACTTGACTCAATTACTATACCCATCAAGGCTAAGTTTACCTCATTTTGAGCCATACTACGAGTTCTTGGTCTTGAAGTGAATGTGTTAGGATCACTATCCAACTTATCATCTTGAATTAGATTAGTATACCACTTAGGCATACATTTAGTTGTTCTTATAGATGGAGGAGTTAAATTATCCTTATCATCATTATCTTCATCAAGAAAATCTTTTATTTTCTTAGTAGGATTGTTTTGTGAGTTTATGGAAGGAGCATCTACTTCTTTATTTTCAAAAAACTCAACATCTCTACTTGTGAAATTTTTTCTTGTTTTCGGATCCATTAACCTGTATCGTAAGGCTTCATCACTGTATCCCAAGAATATAAGTTGTTCTGATTTCATATCAAGTTTAGTTCTCTTTTTCTTAGGAATGTGCATACTTGCCTTGTATCCAAAAACTCTAAGGTGTTTTATAAATGGTTTTTTCCCTGACTAAGCTTCTTGTGGTGTTATTCCATCAAGTGTGGAAGTGGGAAATCTATTCAACAGATAAACTGTTGTTTTTACTGCTTCTGCCAAATATGTTTTACTCAAGCCTAAATCATCAATCATACACCTTACCATATCCATTATAGTTATGTTTCTTCTCTCAACTACACCATTTTGTTGTGGTGTATATAGAGGTTCTATTTTCCGATGAATTCCATGTGTTTCCAAAAAAAACTTTGAACTTATTACTAGTGTATTCACCCCCTCGATCTAAGTGGAGTGATTTTATTTTCTTATCAGTTGCATTTTCACAAGCTACTTTGAATTTATTTAAAGTTTCAAAGGCTTGGTATTTGGTGTGAATGTATTATACCCACATTTTTCATGAGTAATCATCAACAAAAAGCATAAAATATTGAAACCCTGAATGACTAGGTCTCATAGGTCCTCACAGATCGGTATGCGCCAGATAAATTTTACCACGGGCCCTGAATGTACTATTTTTCTAAAAAGAAGCTCTATGTTGTTTTCCTACCAAACAATTTGTACACTTGTCTATATTCTTCTTGAAATTTGGTAGTCCTCTTACCATGTTATTTTTTCGAAGTGTTTCAAGATAGCCAAAACTTACATGGCCAAATCTTTGATGCCACACTTGTGGCAATGATGTATCCTTAGCTACAAGGGCCTAATTTTTGGTTTGAAAAAAATCCAGCTGAAAAATATGACCTACACCAGAAGCTCGTGCAACAATGTTGGATTTTTTAGACTTATCTTTGATTAAACACATCTTCTTTCCATCTGTACAATCAAAATCCACTTTTAAGTTGTGCTCCAAAAGCTGACTTATTGAAAGTAGATTCTTTGTCAATCCAAGAACATATAGAACATCTATTATTGTGTAGTTTCTTGATCCAAGAGGTAAGGAGATGTTTCCAATTCCTTGTACTTTGTACCATGAATCATCACCTAATGAAATAGAGTCTTTGTTAGGTGTATTCTTTAACTCTAAGAGCCAATCATTTCTCCCAGTCATATGTCTTGTTGCTCTTGAGTCAACATACCAAATTGCCTATGGTGAATTGATTTCTTGAGTTGATTGTGCAGCAAATAGGAAGTCCTCATCTGGTGAGTTATCTTCCTCTTCAGTAATGTTGTCGTGCTGCGGTGTTTTCTTTTTCAGTTACTTTTCCTTTTTCCTTGTTGTTTGTTTTGATAACTCTGACTAGATTGTTGAAAATTTGGCTTCTTGCCACTAGATGAACCCTTTTGAAATATTTTATACCAAAAATCATTTAATTCATGTCATTTTTTGCCACAAATCTGACACTACTTTTGCTGAGTGTTCCCTTGATTATTCTGTGGAGTATGTTGCTTGTGTTGCTTACCAGTTGTATGAATCTGTTTCTTTCCCTTATGAAATGAAGAGAGGGCTTATTCCTCATCTTCTATAGGTTTGTTCATGGACTCTTCCTATTGTAACATGTTCACTAACTCTTCAAAACTTGTAGTTGGACCCATAATGTTCAGAGTTGTGACAAATATTTTGTATGAGGTTGGTAAAGCTCTCAATACAATAGGGACAAGAGATTCATCAGTGACCTCTTCTTCTAAAGCTTGGAGAGATGATCTCAATATAGCAACACGCTTTAGAAAACCTTCAATAGAATCATTAGAATTCATTTTGAGATGATGGAGTTGTGTTTATAATTGCAAAATAACATTTTTGTTCTTAGCTTCATATACAATTGCTAGTTTATCCCATGCTTCTTTTGCAGTTGTCACTTGACGAATATGAGGTTGTACATCATCAATTACACCAAACAAAATTATAAGTTTTTCCTTTTTATTAGCACGATCAAACACACGTTGTTGAGTAATATCATTTTCTGGTCTCGTTATCGGGCCATCAACTACACCAATTATGTCCTCAAATTCAAGTTGAGTTTTACTTTTCATTTTCCATGCAGCATAATTATCTCCTCGTAGGAGTTGTGAATCAGGAAAAAAAAATTTAGGTGCATTGTTGGCCATTTTTGCATGAAAGAAAAGAGAGATAGAGAATCAAACACGAAACAAATCCCCCCTCAAATCAGTACACACCCCCCAAAAATTGATTTTTATTGAGTGTGGGCTCATTTTTGGCCTTTTATAATGATTTTTCGGCACTATTGGCCGTTTTTACAAACATTTTGTAAATAGAAAAAGAAAATTACATCACCCTTCTTGTTTACAAAAAATTAATATTTTCACAATTTTTTAAAT
This sequence comes from Taxus chinensis, assembly GCA_019776745.2. NCBI lineage: Eukaryota > Viridiplantae > Streptophyta > Pinopsida > Cupressales > Taxaceae > Taxus > Taxus chinensis. The sequence goes on along the minus strand of CM034153.1, from coordinate 88,858,629 downwards.
TTTTGGGCACTTTGGCCTCTTTTCCCTTACAAATTTAGTTTTGGGATCTTTGGCCTCTTTGACTGGACCAAAGCGTAGAGCTCGAAAAAACATATACTTAAAAAAAAAAAACATCACCTCAATCCGAGGTACCGGCGGAAAGAAATGACAAATACAAGTTTTGATGTTATGATCTTTCTGGACCCCTTTCCTAAAATAGAATTTTTTTTCTCTCCTAAAAAATTCCACAAAATCCAAAAAAGGAATTTTTTTTTAAAAAACAATTTTTAACGCAAAAAACGTGGGTCTGAGTTACGCATGTGTGCAGCTTTATTTCCTCCATTGTCAGCCTTGTTTCCTTCACTGCCCTTTCACCTTAAAGGCTCTCTTATGCTCTGTTCTACAAGGTCACACACGAATTTCTTGCAGATTGAAGATGCACAGCTAGATTAGTATCCAACTTGTTTTTTTTTTCTTTTACAAGTGTGAAGTTGTCATGTAAATCCGTAGGTCTACAAGGTGAATTCACAGATATATGCAAATACTGTAGCTACATACAGGTTACAGATCGGTGGTGGATGTTTCTTTTTTTATTAAAAATGAAATCTACACACCAAACCTGAATAGTGGTGCCTCCAAAATTGTGGTTCCACTAAATTAAATCACACTAAACGGGATCTATGAATTAGAGAAAAAGAAAAAAAAAACAATTGTATGTAGTTCATATGCAATGAACACTATTAAAAAAATTGATACAATCACTTTGTTACCAATCTTGGAGGTGTTTCTGTACTATTGCTTTTGCTGCTTCTGGCATGTGGAGTAGGGCAGGGGATTTGTGAAGAGGTTGGGGGAAACTCTGGTTCCTCCTAGCTCAAGCTTCTTATTCCTTCTCCCTGAAAACTTCCTACACTTTTCCTTAGATTAGAATGTTGTTTTGATACCAGATGAAATCTGTAAACTAGATTAAATTGCAAAAACAAGGTGGAGCTTGTTGTGATTTTATTAATATAAAATGAAGCATTACAACCAAAAGAGAGAGCTGCAATATTTATAGATATTGGACAGCTTCTATCTCTTCCACAATACATGGAACAAATCTCCTAAACAAAGCAAATATGCATAAATAACATATTGCCCCTAAAAAGCTTCTACAAGAAATCATCCAAGAACAATATTCTAACTAAAGAACATCCTCCACAATCTAAGGGATGATAACAACACACTAATAATAAAGATAACTAAAGTAATTAAATAATTACTTTATTACTATTACACATTAATGATCCACATATGGTGAATTAAGTGTTAGATTATTTCTAACATCAGCACTCCAACCCCAAAAATAGCCTCAAACTGCAAAAGAGACTAAGTCTTGTTAACTGATCCAAGGTGTGCCCATACTCTACTATACTTCTGCATGCCCAAACCTCGTGCGCCTTCACCCTTGAGCCATATTCCAGCTGTTTAACAATAAAATAATTTTGTTCTCTTCAGATGTCACAAAGATGAGCTTTGCACATTAGTGGAATGTTCCTTCTATCAATCATACCTCCTACACTCAAATGATGCATGTATCTCCATCTTTTAATACAAATAAACACACCCACTACTATAAAACTAATGACATATAAAATGACACTACTTACAAATAAATACTTACTGCAATCTGATGATGACTCGAAATCATCCTCTGCCTCTCAATATCATCAACACCATCAGGAACTAGAGTTGTCAACTCCTCTTATGGAAACTATGATGATGAAAATTAGAATATGCATGAATTTAATTTAATTATACTACATGATGTTATTTAATACAATCATTTAACTATGAAAATTACTTTAATAGCACATACCTATGCAAAAAGCACAACAGAAGCTATACCCATAGCAACTACAATATCTAATGATTTTCAAATCTCAATGGGAGAGTGTAATGGCATCATCAACTGAAAAAATGAAAAAGGTAATACACATACAAGTTACATTACATTATCTTCATACGTTAACTATAGCTCATTATCTTCTTGTATATGATGAATAAAAAGAATAAAACTCACATTAGTAAATTCACCAACATGAGAAACTCATACAAGCATTCACATGTTCAACACCAAAATGTAATTTTAGGATAACATCTCTATATGGAAAACAAATTAACACAATATATTTACTGAGTTATTACCAATTTATACCTGAGGGGTTGACATGTTCACAAACAACTGTGGAGAAGGAGAATGTGACACTGGATGTATAGTTTGAACCTGTAATTTTATAAAAATACACATGACTCATTAAATTTCATTCATAATTGATCAACATTATTAATTATAAAATTAGTATGAAATATATATTAAATTACAATTAAATTCATGTAAAAGTAGGTTTATAGCTTAATACGAATAGTTGAATCCAGTAGAACATATGTGATTATGATATTTTCTAACAAAGAATCACATTGTGCCTCCTCTAATTTAACACCCTGATCATCATGTGGAGCATCCTGAATAGGATGTGGAGCTACCTTGAGAGGCTGTGGAGTTATTTCGCTAGGCTGTATAGAGCTTCCACATCAACCACATAGGTGCATATACTCCTACAAATATTAAATTTGATGTTATATGATGTCTAATTCCTAGAAGGACCAGCCTCGTCACCTTAGGAAATATGAGTTCCATGTTACAGCAATGAATGTGTCAATGACCCAATAGAATCAATATTCTCAGCCTATATTATCTCCTTCACAACAGAAGGAACTGATACATGTTGGATAAATGGGTGAGCAATGGTTCTAAATGGTTTGTTCTAAAAGTGTTTTGCCGCCATTCTATCATATGTAGAGCCTCTACCTCTTCTTTGAAAATCTTGAATATCAAAATAGTTTGGTATTTCATTGAGGATGAACTCACAATAGAGTTTCCTCAAGAAACATTATGGCGCCCCATAATTGTTACAAGGTGATTTGTTAAAAACCATCCACAACCTATCCCAAAAATTATTTTTTATCCCCTCATGATTACACCAGTGGATGAGGAATCTTTTGCAACTCAATAGTAATGGTGCATTAGTTTTAAGATCAATAAACCATGCATTCAACTTGTTTTTGGTGATTTTTTCATCTTCACTGCATCATAAAACAACTTGTATGCATAAAAATTGTGACAATTAGTTTTAAAACTCTCCCATGTGTTTATTTGTCCAAACACATTATCGATATTAGATAATAATGATTATAATGACGTAGTAAGGTTTTGGAAATGTGGATTTGTAATATTGGGGTTTCTTAGGGTTTCTATTAAACCCTCAATTTGAACTTTTCTATTTTTAATATCCTCTAAAATGTATTGTTGGGTGTTTAGAGGATGTATTTCTATTGAAGGGGGTGTTTCTGTAATGTTTTCTTCTTCATCTTGGTTTACGAGTGAATGAGGGGTTTCAATCTAAGCTATTGAAACTTATGAAAATGAAAATAAAAAACAAATCAACAACAATGCAAAAAAAGATTAATAATGAAAATTATCCTAAAATCAACTATAAATGACCTCCTGGACTTTTCTCCATAGTTGATTTGAGGTCCTAAATCATTTTGATGCCCCAAAATGCATCCGCACTTTTCCTCGCTCATGTTTTCCACTTGTAGAATTTTTATTTTTATTTTTGGAATGATTTCTCCTCTCTTGTTTTGACTGTGTTTTATGTCAGTTGAAATGCACTTGTATTATAATGTGAGATCAATTTTTCCTCGTCATGATATAATGCAACTGAGCCATAACATGAGGGTTTTACGGAAAAAATGAATAAAAAATATATTTTTGTCCACTTTTTGGTCCCCCATCTCCATTCACATTCCCACCATTAGGAATACATCATGATGAGGCATACAAGTTTTACTATGTTGGCTTCATTGAGATTTATTTGTTTGATGCTACCATGTCATCTATAAAAAACTTTTTGACAATTTTGTCTTAGGTGAGATGGGTTAGTTGAGTTGTTAAGTCATCAGTGCAGGTGTTATAGGAATTGATTGGTAAACATCTAACCAAGGAAATATTGAATCATTACTGTGATATCCTAATTAAGAGCTCTCAAAAAATAAAAGAATAAAATTTAAGGAGATGTCCTTAAGAGGGGTGTGTTAGGAATTATAATATTTAGTGTTCACATAATTATTGTTGAGTTACCGTATAGTAAATAGTACTTATAGTTATTTGGTTATTTAGTTAGTTCATATCATTTGGGATCGATCTTGTGAGGTTATGGTTGGTAGTTTGTTGGAGAGAATATATCCATGGTTATAGGGAAAATATTTACTATATACATATGTAATTCTCAGATGAATATAAGGAATGTGAACATCAATATACAAAATACTATATAGTGTTGGTTATTATTGTTTTTAATCTCTACAAATTTTCTCGTAGCATTTCATCTGGTATTAGAGCGATGATTTTTTAGAGTAGTCCAGGGGAAATTAGCATTCTTCATTGTCCCATATTATGTGCTCAATCTTGATCAGTTGTGTAACGCCCGTAAAAATGACGTTCTCGGAACTCGCTTCAACCTAACACTTAACCTGAAAATGTGACTAATTTTTTTTCTTGTTTAAGTTAAAAGAAAAGGTTACGATACAAGGATGCGGAAAGGGTACTTATCCTTTAGGGTTCATTAATTTACTTACACTACTTGACTCAGTTTACAAGTTAACACAATTATCTCTAGGGTACATTACAAGAGCAAAAAGGAATGTAAATCTATTTTATCTCTTTTTCATTTCCTCATATAAAATCAACTTTCTAAATGCAATATAATCTAGCTTATTTTTCCTCTTTCATTTTACTACAATGTTCATTCATTCAAAGATAGCTAAAATAGCTTTATTTTCCCATACAATGTAATTTTGTAAACAAGTTTGACTTCTTATTATTTCTATTTTTCCATCTTTCTCATTTACAACTTCACAACTTTTGAATGCAATTCTCATTTGCACAAACAATTTCCAACTAAAATTTTGCACTATATTTCCATTTTAGTCATTTTTTTTTTCCTTATTACATATTAATAATAAATCAAATCTACAATGAAAGTAAGCTTTCCTTTCCATTTCCAAAAAAATTCCCACAAAACTTTATTCTTCCCTTTCAATATAAATTACACTTTCATAGCCACAATGAAATACAATAAGTTTCTTTCCACATGCAATACAATAACAATAAAAACAATTGGATTACAAATTTCTATTACAAGGTCATTACAATTTCCTCCACTTGAAGTGGGAATCCATACAAAATGTAATAAAATAATGAACTACATTAATACAATTTCTTCCACTCTAAGAGGGTAAAAATACAAGGTAGTTTCACATGATCATCAACAAGACTCTAATGCTCCAAAACACCAACAAGGTATCTCCTCCAAAAAATTTCTTGATTCACAACAAAATATGGGGAGAGGCAACGCTCTCCACCCAAACAAGATACCCAATGGAGAGGAGAAGCCATCCTCTCCATTATCCCCCGAGCCCCAACCACATTACAATAGGAGAAGATCTCAACTCATGGAAACTACTAGCTTCCACAATACTTAACATATAATTTCACATTCATTCAATTTTACAAACAACACAACAACAACTCAACAAGAAGAAAGCAACAAGAACAAAATCACAAGGCTTATCAAGAAAGCCAAAAGAGTAAGACCTATGGGGAGGCCACTTATGCCTCCCAATGGGAATGGGTGCCCACCCAAAAGCCTCCAATGCAAATGAAAATTTCCCCTTACTACTCTTATGCCTCCTTCAATTACCCCTTATACCTCGATAACTTTTATGCCTCCCTACATCTCTTATGTCTCCCTCATAGCAAGAACAAAAAAGGAAATGCAAGCATCCCTCAAACTAGGTGGGGCACCCAACCCAAACTCCCTCCACAAAAAGGGTAAACTCTTATGCCTACCTACATAAAAATCCCGATATTCTACTCTCATTCCAAAACTTAGGCAATGTACCCATACCCAAGCAACATTCCAAAGGGAAAACAAACATACAACACAACATATACACACATACAATAAAACAAGTAACATAATTTAAACTAAGGTGAAGCTCCTACCTCTCCATGGTAGAGCTTGTTCCAAGTATGAAGTTCCAAGCTTCTCCAAAGATCAAGAAAGCATCCACAAAGCTCCAAAATCCACAAACTCTCTCCAAATCCTCTCACTCTCCAAAAATTCAAGAGACTAAAAATGATCATCCTACCCCAAAACAAGCAACAAGAATTCAATAAATAGAGAAAAGAGAGGGAGAGATGATGTGGCTCCAAGTAGGATGCCAACTCATTTCCTCTCCACTCCACATCATTTGGTCAACCTCATATTCCAATGCACAATTAATAAGTGCTTGGATGAATGACAAGAAACTTACACACTCCATCTAAGCCCACTCCCCCAAAAGACAAAATTAAATATTTGAAAGAAAGTGCAATTAACATTTTACCTTTTTATCCCCCCAAAACACCTAAAAGAGCCTAAATTTGACCCCCCAACCCATAGGTAGGGTTGGCATGGGCATTTAAGATGTGTGGGACAAGTTTGACTTGTTCCACAAGCTTCCAAATTTGGCCTCAAAGGCCAAATTCGAGTTTCCCATGAAGGGTAGAGTGTGTTACACTCAAAACTCAAACACACTTCACTCAACACAAAATCCAAGAGTAAATCAAGTTTAATTAATGAAATCCTTTTAGTCACATCTTTAATTAGTTTAGAACAAATTTAAATTAGCTTAATTAAGACACTACAACCCATGAATAATAAAGGGGTAAACACAAATCCAAAAATCTAAATAATAAAACAAGTGAATTTCATTACTAAAAGGAAAACACATACTAACATACTAAAAGGGGAAAATTAAAACAAAACAACACATGACCCCTAGGTCACAATTTTCTCCTAACCAATAATTCTAACACACACACACACACACAATTATATGTTGCCATGGTGACCCTGATTGAATTCTTCTCAAATTCCGATGTGGTTGATCTCCAATCCCCCGATGTTGTTATGAATATAATATACCTGCAAAACAGAGAATACTTTCTTCGGCCTCGTGGCCACATTAAATCATTCATGTCAAAATTTGTGATATAAATCTAAAATCAACTATATACGAATTAATCTCATCTATGCAAATATGATATCACTTAAAATATCTAGCACATTTCTAATCCACATTTCATCCATGTCAAAATGACCACAACATTAATCCAATTATCAAGATCTACTCAATATGACTAAATATATCACATGTTAGAAATATAGATAAATAACCATGTCAAAAGTATATCAATATCATCATCAAATGTCTCCAGTAGTCCATATGCATCATATAAGAATCAAATCAATAATAGTCCAATATCTCTTATATCTACTAACATGCTATATCAAAAACTATAATATATCCATAATGTAGACGACAATATCAAAAAACAATAATAAAAAAGGTGTCGAAGGGAAGTGGGCACTACAAGTTGTTGGAGCAGCTTTGGAAAATTATATCATAGTTTAGAGTTATAATATTAGAAATGGCTTCATTTTGTGACTACTCTTTATACCATTTGATAGAAAAACTAGTTTAATGTAATTTTATTATGATCAGGATTTCGTGTAAGAAGGGGCTTATTTTTATTGAATTTAGCATTGAATTACGACTAGCTTGCATCTCTTGTGTATTTGACGGCAAGTAGCAAGTCTAACCAACATATTTCCCAACACTTCTGTTTGATTCTCTCTATTTTCCAGTTGGCGTGGATGATAGACACCTCTGCATAGACCTACAAAATGTTAATTTGACAATGTTGGTGTTAATGTTCATATTAGATCTTAGCAGATTCTGTATACATAAAAGACAAAGGAAATATCTCTCAATGATAGGAATATTTTTCTGTGCCTAGAAATGTCTGAACACGTGCTCGTTTTGGGACCTGTGATTCTCACAGAGATCATCTTCAACTCAATGTTGACTATGTTGAATCTTGCGTGTGTTGCATAAGTAGAAGGAAAATTTTAAGTATTTCATATTATCATTCAAGCCACCTTAAAATCACCGATACGTGTAATTTTTGTTTTCTATCAGCATTTAGCAGCTCACGTGAAATAATTCTACCTCTTTTGATGCCATTTGGGGAGATTTCTATATTGAATTGCTCATATTTCTATGTAGTTTCTACAATTTGGTGATTTTTTCCTTTAATATTTTCGGTCCATTTGAGGCCACGTGTATTCTGTGACCTACATCTTTTCCCTGAAATCTACCACATATTTTGGGTTTAAAAGATTCAGCTACTTTTGGTCAACTCTAATATCATTGTGTTCGATTGAAAAAGTTTAGGTTATTTTTTGGTCAACTCTATAGGTGTCCCTTATAAAAAAAAGAGATAGAGAAGGTGCACTTGTTCCTTACTATAACTATCATGTTAAAAAGGTCATAGTATTTTGAGGATCTTGGGTCAGAATAGAAGTTGCTCATAAAATATATTATTGACTATTTGTCAATTGTATGTCAAATATTTTGTATTAAATTGATGGTTTGATATGTCTAAGTTTGGTTTATTCGTGTTTCATGTATGTTATAAAAATTTACAAAAAATTTAAAAAATTACCAACGCATTTTCGGTGTTATCCGACATCCTTGCAATCATTGAGCCTCAATTCAACTTCTGCTGAGTTAGCAGCATGACACTAGAGGAAGGAGGCATCGAAGGTTATAGATCAATCAGTGACCTCTCGTCAGTCACTAACAACGAGGCCGCACACTACTTTGATGACATGTGTGTAGTTTGATTTCTATTTTCAATGCATTTCAACAGTCCTGTTTTCAGTGTGATGGTTTTCTAAATAAACATCTTTCCATAATTTTGGGGAAGATTCATGATTTTAGAAGACTTGCTTTGGGGGAGTAGGTGAAGATTTTGAGGTAGACTAAAAGGGATGATTATATAGCTAGTGTGAAGTTTGTGGATCTTGGTGATTAAGAATTTGGACACCCAGTGAGGAAGGGAAAGTCCCATAAGAACCCAAAGAGGAAGGGAGAATTCTTGCATACTTCAGCTCGACACTACACCTTTACGAGGATAAATAGATAATCTATGGAGTTTTTACCCTATCTAAGTAGTGCTTTTAGGAGGTGGTTCAACTTCTTCAAATATGGTTCTTCATCGTGTTCACATTAAGGGGGTGAATGTTAGGAATTAGAATATTTAGTGTTCACATTATTATTGTTGACTTACCGAATATTAAATATTACTTAGAGTTATTTGGTTATTTAGTTAGATCATAAGATTCAAGATTGATGGTGTTGTTGTTAACACAATATTGTTGCATATAGTCTTGTGAGGGTTTGGTTGGTAGTTTGTTGGAGAGAATATATCCATGATTATAAGTAAAATATTTCCTATATACATATGCAATTCTTGGATGAATGTAAAGAATTTGAACATCAATATATATGTGTGCAAGTGTTGTTTTTAAACTAATGCTAATGTAAACAAAGACTAACACCTAAATAGTCTTAATTAACAAGAATTAAACAACATTATAAACACCATCATGATAAGAATTAATCAAGGGTTAGATGCTAAAAATTATCAATACAAAACTATGAAATCAACTATGTTAAGAACCTAAATATCCTCTATTCTCTAACAACATATAAATGAAGGAACCTAGGTAGGTACCATGGCTATCAAAAATAGTTGCCCTTAATGTTCCAAGAACCTATGAATGGGGGCTAATCAAAGTTGGGATACAAGACCTTTGACACCTCCCATATGACCCAAGCACTTTAAGAAAGAGGCTTAACTCTTTAATATGATGAACTCTCAAGAAAACAAGGTGCAAGCTCTTAGTCTCTTTGCTATATGCTTTGCATTTGCACTCTTAAGAAGTTTAGGTGTGTGTGTAAAGGTAGAAGGAGGGATCCTTATATAGCCCAATGGATAAAGGAAACACTTTATCCCTTTGCATGTGGGATAAAGGTAAAACATGATTAGGAATGGATAAGGTTGTTTTATTAAAGGTAACCTGACTTTAGAAGGGTTTAATTTATGCTTAGCAAGTCATGGGAGTTGGGGGGTGTTTTAATTAATCCAAGGTGATTAACTAATAGGTAAATGTAAGCTTATAGAAGATAATTAGTGGAATATTAGTAGGATTTAGGCTATTAGAAGGGGATTAAATCAATTAAATATTTATTTATTTGTTAAATGGAAGGGAAAGATAATTAATTAATAATAATTAATTAGTCTAGGTAGAAGGGGTGATTTATTAACGGAAGGTCATTAATTAGAGTACTTGTTGGATAGGCAACTTAATTAATTAGCTTAGTGTAATTACTTAATGATGATATGAGAGAAAATGAGTGCTTTTGACGATATGTCGTTGATTTGTGAGAAAGATGATAATTAACGCAATTTAAGTATTTAAATTGCTTGGGCGTAATTATGGGTGTCTACATTTGCCCCTCTTTGGGGTGGCATAAGTGACGCCACTTCAAAGATAGTAGACAGGTGGGATTTTGAAGAGGTAGACGAAAAATTAGTAGAAGTGAGAGATTTCTCCTTGAGTTTCGATGGGGTGATGAAAGAAGATGATCGATGATCGAAAGAGGTGAGAGATAGATAGAATAATGGGAAGAGGAAAGATGCCCTGGTAAGATGGAAGAGGAGGGGTGAGAGTAAAATGGTGTAGAATGAATATGGAGGAGAGGAGAGAAGAGCTTAGCCTCTAGCCACTGTGTATTGGAACAATTTCAATGTCATTATATTGCCATAAGAGCTATGTCATCGGTCCTTATGAAAAATATAAGCATATGACAAAGGTAGAATGACATGAAAAGCCATACTACAAACGAATGTCCATTGCTGAAAACACCAACTCCATACAACATACAAAATGTAATGCAATACGAGAAAGTAAACAAGCTAAACTAATAGAGAAACATAATATAATATTTTTATTATTGAGCTTCAGTTATGACCTGTGCAAATTAGTGACAAGGGTTGATGATGGTGCCCCAAGCAAGGATACATGTGAGGGGAATAGTGGAGGACACTTGGGTCTGATGGAAAAGTAATGTGCACTATGAAATAGTACCATCTAACTCGTTGTGCCCCAGAGTACGGATGAAGTAAGCAACCTAACTTTTGTTGATGGAGGTAGATCAAGATGATCCACAAGTCACACACATGAACAAGTGAGAACCAAAGAGTGACATTTTTGTAGGATGATTTTCAATTTTTAGAAGTTTTTCTGAAACATATTTGAATGTTTTTGATGATTTTTCTAACATATTTGAATTTTTTGGTTGATTTTGAAAGTGTTATGAAACTATGTACATGAATATAAGGAAGCGTGGATTCCCCTAGCGATAGATGGGATGTATAAGGGCATAAGGCCATGTACATACCAGAAAGGTGAAGATGTAAAAATTACCCAGCAATTAGGTGGGAGTATTCAAAGGTAAACTCTTCATAGGTAGAAAGGTAAACATGATGGTGAACATAAACCCATGAAGTGCTGGGAAGAGGCAAGGATGCCTCTAGTGTAAGTTGGCCTAAAAGCACATGATAGAAAGGAAGGAGAAGATTATTTTTGTGGAAGGGGACAAAGGTTTCCACAAACATGGAAAACAAGTAATCTTATACACATGGATGTTCTGAACAAAGTAGAAGAATGATGTGAATGATATGAATGTAGCTTAGAAGCCTCGTGATAAAGAAGTGATTAACAAAAGGCATAAATCGTGAGATGAGATATGGACTAGATTAAGAGTCTAAACAAGGTCCCAAAGAAGACACTTGGTAACATACTAATCCTGTTTAATCATAGAGATCTAGTGTGTGCACGTGGATTTTATTACCTCTTGAAGTGAAGATTTAATAAACAACAAGTGAAGAGACCCTAACCAATGTGTAGGAATGATTTATTTTGATAAGTGATTTTGTGAATGGAGGGTGAAAGGATAGCCATACATTGCTTCACTGCTAGCCAAGCATGTCCATAGCCCCAAAAGAGATGTATTTGATTCTAACCACAAAATTTCTCTACTACCAGTCAGGTGTCCATAGCCCCGATAGATATTATTGGAAATAACCCAAGAGAGAGTTATATATTAATTTACTTTTGCTTTGTAGCTTTTAGCTTTTGAGTTTTGATTGATTTTGATTCTTTTTCTTTCTAAAAACTTATTTCAGCTCTCTTGTTTGACAAGGGGTTAAAAACCACTGATGGCTTGATGGAAGGAGGTGGAAGTGATTGTGATGATAAAATTGTCTAGTGTCAACAAATATGTCCAAAATTTCTTCGCAACAAGTTTATTAGGTGTTTTAATGTGATAGGCTCTCCATGAGGTCAGTCGTTCTTTAATTTACAAAGGTGATAAAAGACCATGGACAAACAGATACCATAGAGATAAATGTCACAAAATGCGTGCGAATAAGCTAAGCAAAATATCACCGAAGGGATGAAAATGGTAGGAAGACTTGCAGGAGAATAGTAAGGAAGGGAAGAAAGAAATATCCATGTGTACGCAACACCTGATTGCAATGTTTGATCTTTGTACCTTTGATTTTTGTTGTTTTTTTTTTCTCATGTTTTTTTTGTATTTTTGTATTTTTGCATTGTTTTTTATTTTTAGATTTTTGATATTTTGATTTTTTTTTGAACTGTTGTTACTAACAAAGTCACTTTGTGTGATAGGATCCAAACAACGATGTTTGGGAATTCCTTGATAAGGGAGACTAAGTGTGTTTATTTATCAAGAGTCGTGTTTTCCCCAATCTCAATGATCGTGGTGAGTTCACACTCAACAAAGGACTGTGATTTATCCTAAAACATGGATTTTGTATGCGGGAACTTGAGTTCCCTATCCAGAGGTTTATGCACTTTGTGCCATACTTGATGGTTATGTTGATGTGCATTCTTGAATCGCGCTTGATTTACAACTTTGAGATTGTTCCAGTTGTTGGGGGATTTTTAGCTCTTGGAAGTTTTGACCTAAGCTTGATAATGAACCTGTTTTGGTTTCTTATAAGTTGACACTTGAATTTTTTGACCTCAAGAAGGAGAATAATGTGAAAATTTACGATTGATGATAAGAATGATAGAAATGGTAGTGGGCTTGCCATAACCATTGATAGAAGAAATATGTGATAGATGAAAAGGATACGGTCCAAGAATTGAAGAGGATGGGCTACCAGGAGGTGAGCCATGGATAGAAGGTGAAAGGCTACTAGGATGCGGCCCAAGAATAGAAGAAGAAGGGCTACTAGGATGTGACCCATAAATAGAAGATGAAGGGCTACTAGGATGTGGCCCCAGAATAGAAGAAGAAGGGATGCTAGGACGTGACCCATAGATATAAGATGATGGACTACCAGGATGTGGCCCAAGAATAGAAGATGATGCACTACCTAGGGGTGATCCATACATAGAAGATAATGGGCTAGTTAGACGTGCCCCAATAATCGAAGATAGTGGGCTACTCAAAAATGTCCCACAAATAGAAGAGGGAGGGATACTAGAAGGTGACCCACACCTAGATGAAGATGAAGGGCTACTTGGCGCTAACCCCACAAGAGATTGTGATTGAGGAATTATGATAGACGAAGAGTTATTGGGTGATGAGAAGATAGGCCATGGATCTATGCAAGACCAAGGAGTTTCATCACATAATGAAGAATGTGAAAGATGGAAGAATAAGAGGGGGATCAAGTTGCATTATCTGAGGCTCTTCCTCTATTTCTTAATCAAAGGAATCAACATTTTCCTCACAATATGCAGACACATCAAAGTCTAAAGAGAATTTTTTTTGTAATATACTAAAGGACTATCTTCATATGCCCCTATAAATGCCCTGATTGTTTCTTCATTCTGAAAGAGATCAATCGGTATGAGTTATTGATCGATCCCTAGGGGTTTATTGGAAGAAATAGGTTCACTTGGTGTGGAATACTTAGAAGATGTTTGATGATTATTGATAGAAGAAGATGATGTGGGGGATGAAGAATATGTGTAGCTAGATGTATTAGGAGTAAAAGAAGGTGGTGTGGACCTACCTATAAAATGGTATGTCATATGTAAAATAGTAGGATTAAGTCCAAAGTTTGTAGATTGCAACACATGGGTCGATTTAGATGTTTGTCTTGAAGGACTTTGAGTCACATGAATCTTCATGGAAGGAAGATTCTGTGGGGGTGATTGATGAAGAAGGTCCTGCAAAGAAGTGGAGGACTGTGATTCAAACATCGCATTAGATGAGTGATGACAAGGGTCCTGTGCAAAAAGAGAGGACTGCGATTCAAGAATTGTATTATACTTCTAATTGGAGGGATTTAGAGTCGTGTGTATCTTCAGAGGAAGAATACATCGTTGGGGCAACTGATAAAAGGGGTCCTGTGAAGAAAGGGAGGACCATGACTTAGGAGTCACATTAGATGACTTAGGAGTGGAATTAGATGAATCTAAATAGTAGTTTGGATCTGAATCCTCAAAAGAGTCAGAGGAAATATTTGGATTGGAATCCTCAGAAGAAGAGGAAATGTTTGGATTCAAATTAGAAGAAGAGTGGGGGGAACTCAAATAATAATTTGGATTATATGTGTCCAAATCACACCACCGACTATGAGATGAAGGTGGGGAATGAGTTACCTGTATGGGATCTCTAGCACAAAGAACCAAACGAGGTTTAATTGTAATGAGAATCTTTTTCTTTGAATTTCTAAACCTAGGTTCCATATTTTTGTAAGTGTGGGGAACCGCACGATAGTCAGTCATTTTTGGTGTTGTTTTAAGCACAAATGTCTAGATTTAGATAGTGTGATGGAACTCCTTTAAAGGGAAGGAAGTGACATGTCAATTTGGGTAGCATAAGGACAACCAGCTAGACATTGTGTAAGTATGGGGATGCATGCATGATTTTTTTAAGAAGTTCTAAGGAAAATAGACATCGTGACGACGCAATATCGATGAGATAAAAAGGGATTGTCCTAGAAAATAAGTTTTCTGAATGAATAATCACAACGAACAATCATGCAAGTGTGAAACCCAAATCCAATCAATAAGGAAATACACCATATGAAAATATGATGAAAAGATGATCAACAAGATGTTTTCACTTATGCCAAGTTCAAGTAAATGAACAAAATGTAAGTAAAAACAAGAAGTAAATGTGATCTCCCAATCAAGATATATGATGAGCGAGCTCAAACTTGATTAAGACTTGTATCTCAAAAAGTGTCAATTACAATTTGTGAATGACACAACAATATCACCAAGATATGTTAACCTACTTTGCGAGAAAGTGAAGTATTGATATCGAGGTGTTATTGATATAACACGCATAAATAGTAACACCTAGCACTCTTTTAAATCGAGGTAATAATAGAACCAAACTAAAAAGCTCAAAGTATAGCTAGGAATAGTTAAAAATGTGTGCAACGTAACCGAACAATATAGGTATGTCGAGTTTACAAGAAACAAGACATAAATATCGAAATTGTAATGATATGAGACAAACAAGCTAACTCCTCTATGGAAGTCCATGGTGATGAACCACACTTAACTACAATGATGATCTTGACGTGGGTATCAAGATCACAATGACTACCAATGACGTGAAAATGCCTCTTCTCACTTTAGACGTTTAACTAACCTAGCCACAAACATGGATGGGCGTAAACAGACATAAAAGTGAGAGAAACGGTCAAATGGAAACACAAAGGTAATCACACCTCTTTTGATCAACAAATTGTCAAAAGAATATGAAAGAAATAAATCAAGAAAAATGAAAAAAAATGCTAGCCTCACTTCAGCAGAGTTTTGCCTCGCCCTAAGGCAAGTAAAAACTAGGTGAAAGTAATACGTCACACATTTCTCAAAAAGAAGGTTCACAACTCAACACTATTTTAAAATGGTCAAAGTGGGATCCTGACCAAAGTATATTCTCCTAGCTGGTTCTCTTGCCCTAAGTGTTACAATGTTTCCACGAACGAGCACGATTTACCCAAAAATTCACACTGACTAGTTTGGGAGTATCTCATCTTTACTTTACCCCCTTCAAGAATAGTAGGCAACTAGTGTGTCTACGTGTACCATCACTGGGGTCGCCACAACGGACAACCTGTAACGCTATCTCACAAAGGAATCACTAGTCAAGTAGGTAGTGTGGAGCACTTCCCGTTTCATCCACAAGGTTCCCTCTTGCGTGGACTACTTTGGGGCTCCTGGAACCACCTCCATTGTTGTAACTTAAGGCGTTATGCCAAAGGGGTTATGTTCCAGTTGAGCAGAGAGGGACGTACCCTTTTCCAAAACCTGCAATACAATGTTTTGAATATGTTTCTCTTTTTATCTTGTTTAATTAGGTGTGGTTTGCTTGAACACCTTTTGGCAACCTGTATAACAACTATATTAGTAATTTTTGATTTTGTTTTGATTCCTCCTTTCTTTGACAAGCGTTTTTAGGTCCTGCACTCAAGCATTAGTAGTTCTCTAAGAAAATCACATTATTTAAAAGAGGATTAAGGGTTGCTTTTGATTCTAAAGATCATCCAAGGATGCAAGAGAAGAGCATACACAAAAAATAATCTAAATAAAAAGTAAAGAAAATATTTTCAATCAATGAACCATACAAAATTATTGATAAATGTTCATTACCCTAAACCAAAAGTAAAATATGAAGTTTCCAATTTACGAAATGTTATAAAATGAAGACTAAAGTTGCTTTTGATTCTCAAGATCACCCTAAGGTGCAAGATAAGAGAATACAAAAAATGTATCCCAACTATATAGAAATGGAAAACTTCAAATCAAAGGACCATTGAAAAATGCTTTGTAAAAGGTTCATTCCCTTGAGCAAAATGAATAATCAAATTTCCAAGTTTAATCCCAATGTTAAAAAGATAGAGATCAAAGTTGTTTTTGATTCTCAAGATCACCAAAAGGTGCAAGAGAAGAGCATACACACGATTTGGTCTAAATCGAGTAAGCATGGAAATACAACATTCATCAAAACATTAGACATGTTAGAAAATGACTAGTTTTAAATTAACAGAAAAAATTGCAAATTCTATAAGTATAAATACCAAATTTATATTTTTATTTCATATTTAACTTCAATACCTTTCCAACGTAAAAAAAATAAAGTCATTTTGAGTTCAGGAGAAAAATTTATGGCCTTCAGAAGATGGGTTACGCATATGCTCTTAAGCTCACGGGTATCCACTAGACATGCACTCAAAAAATGTCAAAAAAACGTCTCTTAATCTACAAAATGGGCAATTTTTTCCAGCCAAGATTCAATTTTGACAACAACCCATCACATCAATATATGAATATAAAACTCAACACTATCAAACATT
This sequence comes from Taxus chinensis, assembly GCA_019776745.2. Taxonomy (NCBI): domain Eukaryota; kingdom Viridiplantae; phylum Streptophyta; class Pinopsida; order Cupressales; family Taxaceae; genus Taxus; species Taxus chinensis. The sequence continues at coordinate 88,841,237 of CM034153.1, read as the reverse complement.
AACATACATACTCAAGAATTTAAAATTTTCAAGAAATTGACAAAACTAGCATGTAGAATGATGAAAAAGTAATCTCTAAAAATGAAAACATGATGAAATCTTAAAATTTTCTCACCAAGATTAAATTTTGACAGCAACCCACCACATTAATACGTAAATAGAAGACTCAGCACTATCAAACACTAACCTACATGCTCAAGAGTTTAAATTTTTTAAGAAATTGACAAAACTAGCATGTAGAATGACGAAAAAGTAAGCTCTAAAAATGAAAACATGATGAAATCTTGAAATTTTCTTACCAAGATTAAATTTTGACAGCAACCCACCACATTAATATGTAAAAAGAAGACTCAACACTATCAAACACTAACCTACATGCTTAAGATTTTAAAACTTTCAAGAAATTGACAAAACTAGCATGTATAATGTTGAAAAAGTAACCTCTAAAAACGAAAACATGGAGAAATCTTGAAATTTTCCCATCAATTCCAATTTTGACAGAACTTCACCTCCTTTATACCTACAATGAAGACTAAACACATGCAAACTCAATAAAACAAGTTAAGAAAAACAAGTTAGATCAAAATGTGTAAAAGAGAAGATTTCAAACCTCTTTCCATAATTTTTGGGAAGATTCATGTTTTTAGAAGACTTGCTTTTGGGGAGCAAGAGAAGATTTCGAGGTAGACTAAAAGGGATGATTATATAGCTAGTGTGAAGCTTGTGGATCTTGGTGATTAAGAATTTGGATGCCCAAGGAGGAAGGGAAAGTCCCACGGGAACCCAAAAAGGAAGGGAGAATTCTTGCATACTTCAGCTTGACACTACTCCTTTACGATGATAAATAGATAATCTATGGAGTTTTTACCCGGTCTAAGTAGTGCTTTCAAGAGGTGGTTCAACTTCTTCAAATATGGTTCTTCGTCGTGTTCACATTAAGGGCGTGAAGTCAGAGATTAACAATGTTCATAGTAAGGGGGTGAATGTTAGGAATTAGAATATTTAGTGTTCACATTATTATTGTTGACTTATCGAATATTAAATGGTACTTAGAGTTATTTGGTTATTTAGTTAGTTCATATGATTCAAGATTGATGGTGTTGCTGTTAACACAATATTTTCGCATATAGTCTTGTGAGGGTTTGGTTGGTAGTTTGTTGGAGAGAATATATCCATGATTATAAGGAAAATATTTCCTATATACATATGTAATTCTTAGATGAATGTAAAGAATTTGAACATCAATATATATGTGTGCAAGTGTTGTTTTTAAACTAATGCTAATGTAAACAAAGACTAACACCTAAATAGTCTTAATTAACAAGAATTAAACAACATTATAAACACCATCATGATAAGAATTAATCAAGGGTTAGATGCTAACAATTATCAATAAAAAACTATGAAATCAACTATGTTAAGTACCTAAATATCGTCTATTATCTAACAACATATAAATGAAGGAACCTAGGTTGGTACCATGGCTATCAAAAATAGTTGTCCTTAATGTTCCAAGAACCTAGGAATGAGGACTAATCAAATTTGGGCTACAAGACCCTTTTGACACCTCCCATATGACCCAAGAACTTTAAGAAAGAGGATTAACTCTTCAAGATGATGAACTCTCAAGAAAACAAGGTGCAAGCTCTTAGTCTCTTTTCTATATGCTTTGCATTTTCTCTCTTAAGGAGTTTAGGTATAGGTATAAATGTAGAAGGAGGGCTCCTTATATAGCCCAATGGATAAAGGAAACACTTCATCCCTTTGCATGTGGGACAAAGGTAAAACATGATTAGGAATGGATAAGGTTGCTTTATTAAAGGTAACCTTACTTTAGAAGGGTTTAATTTATGCTTAGCAAGTCATGGGAGTTGGGGGGTTGTTTTAATTAATCAAACATGATTAACTAATGGGTAGATGTAAGATTATAGAAGATCATTAGAGGAATATTAGTACAATTTATGCTATTAGAAGGGGATTAAATCAATTAAATATTGATTTATTGGTTAAATGGAAGGGAAAGATAATCAATTAAATAATAATTAATTAGTCTAGGTAGAAGGGGTGATTTATTAACAGAAAGATCATTAATTAGGGTATTTGTTAGATAGAAAACTTAATTAATTAGCTTAGTGTAATTAATTAATGATGATATGAGATAAAATGAGTGCTTTTGATGATATGTCGTCGATTTGCGAGAAAGACGATAATTAACGTAATTTAAGTATTTAAATTACTTGGGCATAATTATGGGTGTCTAAAATATAAAATATTATAGAGTGTTGGTTATTACCATGTATAATCCCTACAAATCCGCTCATACCATTTTAGGGTGGAATTCTTTATCATGTCCTTTGAAACCTAGAGTTGAAGTCTATCATCGACTCACAAGGGGCCCTTTTGATAGTTTTTTGTCACTGTTGATGGAAAATCACAGCACCCCTGAATGTCTACAACTTGATGGGTTGAGACTCTCAGTGCAATTTCATAACATGGAGCTTTTCCCAAGTATGGGACCTTGTGAATCGGGAAAGCTCTCCGGATGAAGGCCAATTCCTATTCCTTTGTTCAGATGCACACATAAAAATGTAGAGGGTTTACTCAAAAACCTAATCTAACTTGCCAAGGAGACAGGGTAAGAAGATGCATAAAAATAAACCTAAACTAACAAAGGTGATGCACCGAGGAATAAAGAACACCTGTCTTGCCAATAAACACAAACCATTAAAATGTAATGCAAGATCATGCAAAGATAACAAAAATTGTAGTGAAAGCTCAGGAGAATGCAACTGAACACAAAGAGGGTTGAGAATCATCCACAGACATGCATTATTTTCTCCAAAGATTGATACAATACACTACAAAATGCCAAGAGGTAAAGTTGCATTACAGTTTTAGATGGGAGGTTTGAACTCCACAAATTCACCTGCCAAAGAGAAGAAGGGAGGGACAAAACAAGAATGTCCAACCTTTAGAAAGAAGCCCCTCCTTACAATTTATAAGAAGAATGAGAGAGGGAAGAGAGAGGAGTTCCCAATCTACCCCAACCACCTCTAGGTTGTATTTAATTCATCTCATTATGGAGGTAGGTGAGAACCCTAGCAAACCCAAAAAGTGGCGAACTGTATTTTGCATTTTTAAGAACTTGTGAATCCGAGCTCCAGCCTTGCGAAAAGTCTAGCCTTGCGCGAATCTGAGCTCCCTGTGAAAATTTATGGCCATTTGAATATTTGGGTCAGGGTCTTCATCCTGTCAGCGCTCAAAATGGTGTGCCTCCTGAAGGTTCACCTTAGCGCATCCATTTGCGTGTTGTCATACTCTTAAGTGCGCCAGGGCGCATCCATGTTCATGTCGACACTCTTTGACGTGCACCTTCTACCTACGCATTGGCGTGAACTTTTTCATGTCGACACTTTTCTACCTGCGCCAGGGCGCATCCATGTTCATGTCGACACTATTTGACGTGCGCCTTCTACCTGCGCCTTGGTGCGAACTTTTTCATGTCGACACTTTTCTACCTGTGCCATGGTGCATCCATGTTCATGTCGACACTCTTTCATGTGTGCCTTCTACCTGTGCATTGGCGTGAACTTTTTCATGTTGACACTTTTCTACCTTCACCAGGGCGCATCCATGTTCATGTCGACACTCTTTGACATGCGCCTTCTACCTGCGCCCTAGCTGTTGGTGACGCAATAAATATCGGGCTCTGAGTTTCTTTGATTTCCATATTCTTCTGCTTGTCTATATCTACCTGGGGGGAGATATTTACAACAATTTGGTGACTCAACAGGATCACCTACCTGCTAGGTAGAAGATCAGTGGCCTTTTAGCAATCCATTGGGCATAGATTCATAAGCAATTACTTGAAACCATCATGATATCTAATCCCGAGCTTGATACTGCAAATCCTTCTTCTGAGAGCATGCTGAATTGTAGAAAATCAACACTAAGATCAACAAAACCTATGCTGAAGCACTTAGGGAAATTGAAACCTAACTATAACAAGACAATGTGCATACGCACTTAGAGGAATTTGAAATCTAGGCTAATATTTACAAGGGTAAACCTTTTCCTTTTAGTAGACAATGTTTAAGGTAGATTCCGTTAACCGGAATCGGGAGTTATTCTCCATCCAATGTAGACAATTGGAAGGAATTACTACTTTTACATCCCATGGACCATGTAGGGGCCACTCTAAATGGCATCAAACTTGGAATGCTTTCTTGGTTTTTCCTGATCTGCATCCCATTTCAGAACTAGGTCCCCTTCCTAGAAGGTCCTTGCTCTTGCCTTCTTATCAAACCATCTTTTTACTAAGGCCTGATCCTTTTCAATCATCAGAACTACATGTTCTCTTATTTCTTACAATTCCATCAACTCTGCATACCTAGCCTCCATTGGTTCGAACTCAGACAACTCTAACTGCTTCATGAGCTCCAATGCTGGCAGAATTCTAATGATATAGGCAATACTGCCTCTTTCCCATAGACCAACTTGTAGGGAGAATTACCTGTAGATTTCTTTGGTGTTATCCTGTCAGCCCATAATGCTGATTTTAGCTTGGTATGCCATGTCCTTTGGTTTTCATCCAGAGTCCTTCTGATGATTCTTAGCAAATTCTTGTTCGTGGACTCTGCCTGTCCATTACCCTATGGGGGTAATAATTTGAAGAGGTGCTCAAATAGATTCCATTCTTGATAGCCCATTCTGTAATCTTGGAACCTATGAATGCCAATACATTATCTGATATGATAGTGGCTGGCACACCAGAACCTGGTCACTATTCCTTCATAAAAGTCTAGTATGTTAGACTCATTTGCTTCTTTGAGCGCTACTGCTTCGGTCCACTTGGTGAAATAGTCTGTTTCTGTGAGAATCCACTTGTGGCCTTGGCTTGAGTTTGGGTTGATGACCCCGATGAAGTCCAATCCCCATTTCATAAATGGTTGGTCAACCAAAATTGGGTGCAATGGAAGCGCTACTAGTCTTTCTTTTCCCGTGAAGAGTGCACATTTCTTGCACTTTCTTATCCATGTATAGTAGTCATTGAACACTGTGGGCCAATAATACCCTGCCTTCATTATCTTGAGAGCTGTTACTCATGGGGTGAAATGTCCTCCAGAATCTCCATCATGAAAATCTCGTAACACCCTCTCAATTTGACCTGTCCCAATGCACCTCAATAGAACTCCATTGATGTCTTTCTTGAACAAAACACCATCAACAAGCACATATGGAATGGCTTGTAATCTAAAGTATCTCCTCTTTGCTTTGCTCATTTCTGGAGGGCATAGGCCTACCTGTAGGAAGTGTATCATATTCTGAGTCCAACAAGGAGTGGGCACATCATCATTTTCCTGTTCTTGACCATCCTGTAGTACCAAGACAGTCTCTTTTTCATCACCTGCTTTAACTTGCCGACTCAAAGCTAGCTGTTCACATAGTCCTTTTCCACGTACTAGTTTTGTGACCTTAATCTCGATGTCATATTCCGTGACACGGGTTATCCATCCTGCACGTTTCTCATTCAGATCCTTGTTTAGAAGGAAGTCCTTGACTCCCGCATGAGAGACCAATAATTGGATCTTGTTGTTTGAGACTAGGTGCTTGAATTTCTTTAAGCTCCTAATCACTGCAAGGACATGCTTTTCAATGAAAGAGTACCTAGTTTCGTATTCCTCCAAGCCTTGACTGAAGAAAGCAACTGGTTGTTCTAATCCTTCTTTGTTTTGCTGTACCAGGATTGCAGAAATTGTGTCTCCACCACCAAAGGCATATAGCATGAAGTCCTTGGAGAAGTCTGGATTGACGAGAGTCAGAGCTTGAGATATAGCCTCTTTTATTGCCTCAAAACTTTCCTTGCCTTCAGATGTCCACTTAAATGTCATGCTCTTTTTCAACATCAATGTTATTGGCTTTACGAGAGCTGCAAAGTTTGGAACAAACCTGCGGACAAAATTGATCCTTCCCAAGAAGCTTTGAAGAGCCTTCTTATGACTTGGCAATGGCAACGCTCGAATTGCTTCAACTCTTTCTGGGTCAATCGTCAATCCCTCCTTTGAAACAATATGGCCTAGAAGTTTTCCTTCATGAGCCAAGAATATGCATTTTTTGGGATTCAATGATACCCCAAATCTTCTACACCTCTGAAATACCTGCCTCAGATGAAAGAGGTGATCCACTGCATTTTTGGAGAATACAGTGATGTCATCAAGATATATCAGAACTATTTTATTGATCAACCCCTTGAATGCCATATCCATTGCCCTTTGGAAAGTGGCTCCAGCATTTGATAGCCCAAATGGCATCTTCTTGTAGGCATAGGTGCCCCATTTGGTGGTGAAAGCCATCTTGAACTGGTCATCTTCTTTCACCATTACCTGATTATACCTTGAGTAGCCATCTAGGAGAGAGAATCTCTCCGAACCGGATACCACTTGCAATATTTGTTCCATTGAAGGAAGTGGGTAATGGTCTTTAAGAGATGCCCTGTTGAGGTCTCGGAAGTCTACACACAACTTGATTTCTCCGCTCTTCTTCCTGACCGGAACCAAGTTTGCAACCCAGCTTGAGTGCTTGATCGGAAATATAATGCTTGCCTCTATTAGCTTGTTTAACTCTTTCTTCATTAGAGGCTCAATGTGAGGGTTGACTGGTCTCTGCTTCTGCCTGATGGGCTTAGCGTTTGGAACCAATTCTATCGTATGTTGTGCCAACTTTGCATTAAAACCTCTCAAGTCTTCATAGCTCCAAGCGAAGACATCTATAAATTCTTGGAAAAGTTGTATGAAATCTGATTTCTCCTACTCAGTGGCCACTTTGCTAATTTGAAGTGTTTTGCCTTCCCCAACCAGAATTGGCTCTGAATCTTCTCTCTTGACCTGTATGTTAGCCTTTTCCTTACGGAACTGGTCGTTAGGGTTGAAGATAGAATCCAATGTTACTAAACCCTTGGGAAGCTTGTTTGTCTCACAGCTGTACTACTTGATCCCCATACTGTTGCTCTAATCTGTCCTGATTCCTAGCTGAGAATTCAGCCTCTTCTTGCAAAAAATTGATGATCTGTTGATCATTCTCAAACACCTGCCAGCTTGTGTTATTATCTGGAACTACTGGCCTCACAATCACATGGATATGTGGCTGTGTTTTTTCCCTTTTGATGTTGTCAACCACATCAAACATTGCTCCAACTGCTGCGAGCCTATCCGCGGCTTCATTTTTCTTCCTGGGTATGGACACGATGTTGAAAGCTTCGAAATCCTCAATGAGGTCCCACACCCTATTCTTGTAGTTCTTCAGCAGTTCATTCTTTGTAGCATGTTGTCCCCTGACTTGATTGATGATTAGCTCACTATCTCCAAACACCTGCAAGTTCTTTATGCCCTTTTTCCTGGCCCAATGAAGTCCATGAATCAAGGCCTCATATTCAGCTGTGTTGTTTGAACAGGAAAACTGGAAATGGAAAGCTGAATAATATTTGATGCCTTGAGGTGAAACAAGCATAGCTCCTCCTCCTGCACCTTGCCTACTCCTTGATCCATCAAAAAATAACTGCCATACCTCATTGTCATCCTTATGGTCTGGTTTGGTGATGCTAGGAATAGGCTGGTTTTCTTCATGTATGCAATAGACTCCTAGCTCAGATTCTTCTACTTCTTGGTAGGGATCAAAAGCATGTACCTTGCTTGCCCATTCATCAAGAGTCAAATCTGGGATGCTTCCAACTTTGGTGTCAGCTTCATCTATGCTTGGATAATCTTCTTGATCAAATGCTGAACAGTTGGCATTGATTTGGCTTGGAGTATGAGGCTCAATATGAAAGTTTGCAATTGGTTCAGATCTGATTGTGACCTTAGTACCATATCTTGTTCTGAACAACATGTGTGACCAGTCAGTAGATAAGTAGCCTCCAATTCTAGCTGTGAAATCCCTTGATAAGCATAGGGCAAAGAGTGGTGGCAAATCTATCACTGACACATCTTGCAAAATGGTAACGTTGGGGCATGCATGCAAGGTAAGATTCAAACTTTAATCACTCCCACCATTGCCACTGCTGTCCCATCCAATTACACTACCCCCTTTGATATGACTTCATATTGGAGACCCAGCTGATCAGCTATTTGCTTGGGCATGACAGAACTACTTGCCCCAGAATCAATCATGCAATTGTGTACTAGTTTATCCCCAATGATTAATGAAACATAGAATGGAGGGGGTTTCAAAAATTTACCTTGTTGTCCTCCATGATTCCCTTCAGGTTGAGCAACATTTGTGAGGACATTCTCTTGCATATGGACCTGCTGGTTCGAAGTTGACCAATTCTTCATGGCAGCTTGTAGAAGATCTCTTTGGCCTAGGATGGATAAAGATTCCCACATTGATATATTCACATTTGTCTTCTTCATTTGATCAATGATGCTAAATGGGGATGAAAGATCTCTTTGCTATCCTTTAGGCTGCACATTCCTTTCTTGTGCATGGGCAGCAACAGCTGGCATTTGAGTTGGTTTAGAAGGTGGTTTGGGCTGTCCTTGCATGTTTGGAACTGTATTTTGCTTACCAACACCTTGTGGAGTGATGGAAGGTTGTAGATCACTTGGAGCCAATGACTGCCCTTCACCAATATTCCTCTTCTTTGATCTTGTGTTAGCTGCTACACTCTGAGAAATTGTTTGATTCATGCCACAAAAATCCTCAGCTTGCCAATTCACAAGTGCGGTATCATTTGGAGCTGTGTTTTGCTGAGATGTCCCTTGTTGCTGATTTGTTTCTTGACTCACTTCACCCTCTACGCCAGTAGTTGTCACCATCAAGGCTTGGTTCAAAGCACCATTGAAGCACATAGATTGGTTGTGAGGTTCATTACATGGGAAACACCAATCATACTCTTGAGCTATATTGTTTTGCACTGGCACTAATGCTTTAGAAGTAGATGCAACATTGGGGTTATAGGGCTGAAATGGTCTATTGGCGGGAGGCCTTACTTGGCTTTGATTTTGATTTTTAGCTGGATTGGGTGGCCTATTGGGCTGGTATGGTTGCCTAGCCTAGGTACTGAGCTTGAGGCTGATAAGAAGTCTAGCACTTTGGGCTTGCTGCCTCTTGAGTAGTAACCAGCTCATTTCCCAAATTTTGCAATTGTTTCATGACCTCTTGGAGTTCATTTGAAGCACTAGAGGATGAAGTAGAAGTTTCATTTGAACTTTGATTTCTAGGAGTGGGAATAGGAGCCAAAGTGGGTGCTTGACTAGTGCTTGGATTTTCTAAGTTTGGATACAAGGGCATGGGAGGCCTAGGAGCCAGCTTACCAGCTTGAATAAGACAGTTTTCGGCCCTAATGGCAATGCTATAAGCAGCAGGTAAGGTTGTGCCTCCCATAGATTGAATTAACATAGAAATATCAGAATTCAAAGCTTTAAGATAGTATAGAAAAGCACCTTCAGCTGTTGGCCTAATGGCCACTGGAATCCTATCCCAAGACCTTTGAAATCTGAAGTTGAAGTCAGTCAGCTGCTCATTGGGAGCTCTCTTGATAGTTGTCAATTGTTCTAGTAGAGACAAATTGTCTCCCTTTTCTCCAAACTGCTCATGGAGAACTATGCATAACTGATTCCAATTTTGGATAGAACCAGCTCCAAGGCTCCTAAACCATTGCAATGCCTTCCCTTTGAATGAAGATGCCAGCAATTTGACAGCAACATCCATTTCATTTATCTCATGGATTGCACAAACGTTAGCAATGTCTTTGACATGATCACCAGGAGTGGTATGATTTTCTCCAGTGAAAAATGGAATGTTCTTCAATGCTGCAATTGGAACTGGATTCTGTGCATTGAGGGCAAGTGGGCTGCTGCCAGTGAAATTGACAAAGGGATTCAGTGGTAGATGTGCCATTATGATTGGCCTAAGAACTCTGGTTGATGTGAGAAAAGGTCTACCAGGTGGAGGTGTTGATAAAGTCTGGTTAGGTGGAGATGGTGATCTTTGTGGTCTTCTTCCTCTCCTTCCTCTGCCTGGTGATAGCTGTAAAGTGGACAAATAGCCCCTCTTCTCGAGTATCAGACCTGGTTCGAATTCTTCTCATGTGCCTGGGCAACTATTGCTGCTAAACCACTGAATTCTATCCCTTTCAGAGTCACCAGATGTGTTAGATAGTGAGCCTCAAAATGCTAGATTCTGCCAAGTTACACACCAAACCTGACAATATTAAAAAAAAGAATTTAAAGCTTGAAGGACCCAGAAGATATAGTTCTTCAATTTGGTTATCAGGTTTTGTTGTGCAGCTACTAATCCCCAAAAGGTATACGTAAAACATAGGTCATGTAAGGCAACTTACAAAACCTGAAACACACTGTGTCGGAACTTGGGACATGCTCAACACCTGGGAAAACCCGAAATACTAAAAAACCATGAAATTTTGAAAGTCAAAATCTCAAAAATATAAGAATACCCTTTTGAAGATTATCCCCCGATCTATCAACTGGTGAAATTTTGACTTGTTTTGAGCAAGTTAAGCCCTTGAAAATCAATTTCAAAGTTCAGCCTGGAAGGTGAAAAATCTGAAATTGTAAAACCTACAATTTTTTAGTCCAAATTTCTTGAAAATTCCTTCAAATCTTGTGGAATGACCTCTTGGTCCCACTGGGCATGCCAAAACTGTTGATGGCGAATCACAACACCCCTGAATGTCTGCAACTCGATGGGTTGAGACTCTCAGTGTGATTGCATAACATGGAGCTTTTCCCAAGTGTGGGACCTTGCGAATCGGAAAAGCTCTCCAGATGAAGGCTGGTTCCTATTCCTCTGTTCAGATGCACACATAAAAATGTAGAGGGTTTACTCAAAAACCTAATCTAACTTGCCAAGGAGACAGGGTAAGAAGATGCATAAAAATAAACCTAAACTAACAAAGGTGATGCACCGAGGAATGAAGAACACCTGTCTTGCCAATAAACACAAACCATTAAAATGCAATGCAAGATCATGCACAGATAACCAAATTTGTAGTGAAAGATTAGGAGGATGCAAATGAACACATAGAGAGGGTTGAGAATCATCCACAAACATGCATTATTTTCTCCAAAGATTGATACAATACACTACAAAATGCCAAGAGGCAAAGTTGCATTACAGTTTTAAATGGGAGGTTTGAACTCCACAAATTCACCTGCCAAAGAGAAGAAGGGAGGGGAAAAACAAGAATTTCCAACCTTTAGAAAGAAGCCCCTCCTTACAATTTATAGGAAGAATGAGAGAGAAAAGAGAGAGGAATTCCAAATCTACCCCAACCACCTCTAGGTTGCATTTAATTCATCTCATTATGGTGGTAGGTGAGAACCCTAGCAAACCCAAAAAGTGGTGAACTGTATTTTGCATTTTTAAGAATTTGTTCTCACCCAATTAAAGATATCTAGTCGTAGTTGGACAGAGGACCTTGTAAGCTTTCTGAAAAGTCCAACCTTGCGTGAATCTGAGCTCCCTGTGAAAAGTTATGGCCGTCTGAATATCTGGGTCAGGGTCTGCTTCCTGTCAGTGCTCAAAATGTTGCGCCTCCTGAAGGTGCGCCTTGGCGCATCCATTTACATGTCGTCATACTCTTAAGTGTGCTAGGGTGCATCCATGTTCATGTCGACACTCTTTGATGTGCGCCTTCTACCTGCGCCTTGGCACAAACTTTTTCGTGTCGACACTTTTCTACCTGCGCCAGGGCGCATCCATGTTCATGTCGACACTCTTTGACGTGCGCCTTCTACCTACGCCTTGGCATGAACTTTTTCATGTCGACACTTTTCTACCTATGCCAGGGTGCATCCATGTTCATGTCGACACTCTTTGACGTCTTTGACGTGCGACCTTTTACCTGCGCCTCCATGGCATGTCGACACTTTTTCGCCTTCTACCTGTCCTTGACACTTTTTCTGTCGACCTTTTCTACCTGCACCAGGGAGCATCCATATTCATGTTGACACTCTTTGACGTGCGCCTTCTACATGCGCCTTGGAGTGAAAAATTTTCATGTCGACACTTTTGACGTGTGCCTTCTACCTATGCCTTTGGCGCATCCATTTTCATGTCGACACTCTTTGACATGCGCCTTCTACTTACGCCTGTGTGCCTTTTTTATGTCGACCTACGCCTTGGCACATCCATTTTCATGTCGACACTCTTTGACGTGCGCCTTCTACCTGCGCCTTGGGCTGTTGGTGATGCACTAAATATCGGGCTCTGAGTTTCTTTGATTTCCATATTCTTCTGCTTGTCTATATCTACCCGGGGGGGAGATATTTACAACAGTCACTCTAATAAAGAGATATTATCTACCTTTTCTCTAAAATTCTTATGAATATTCTCTCCAAGTTCATCCCATGTATGAATAAAATAAAGATACAAACTCATATACCACTATAATACTGTAATTATTTTCCTTTGAAAGATGAGGCCAAGAGCTCAACCAACACATCATCATTAGTAACAAGATGAACTGAACCAACATTTACAACATCTAAGATGTGCTTCATAAGGGTAAAATTGAATTTTCACTTGTAAAAAATGGAATGCTCTTTAGGGAAGATATTGGAATGTCATGTTGGGCATTCAAATCCAAACGAATTCCACCATTAAAGTCACAAAAAGTTGATTTATTTGATGGACTATGAATTTTATGGGTATTAGAACCCTATAAGACAACAAGAAAGGCCTATCAGGAGGAGGAGTAGAGAAAAATCTATCTAGAGGTGATGGCAATCTTTGAACTAATTTGACTCTTCTTCTTCTCCTTGGTGTCAGCTACAAGTAGTCAAAAAGATCTCCACTTGCTATCCTTTATCTTGTTTTAACTCTTATGATGAAATTGAGACATTGATTATTGCAACTAGTAGATATGTTGTTGGGAGTCACCAGATGTGTTGTATAGAGCCTTGAAAGTTCGGATATTACCAATATACACACTAAAATATTAGTAAAATGACAAGAAATTCTTCAATGTGTCCCCATCGAGAATTCTAGCATTGTTATCAAGTAGAATTGGCACCCTTTGATTTGATCATATGTGAATATCATAACTTCTAGGCAACATGGGATTGTCTCCAAGTGCGGGACCTTACAAAGTGAGACAAACCTCTAGAGAAGGATGATTCCTTCTATCTCATCCCAGTACAAACTAACCTACAACTTCAAAATAAAAATTAAATCTAGACTATGAATTCACATGAACCAAAGTTGAGAAGGGAATAAATTATGTAAAATAGAAGGGGGTGATGCACCAAAGCTAAAACAGGGTTCAAATCTGACCTGTAGAGACACGAATGCAACCATATATGTAAGAATTCAAAGGGGAACCCATATTTTTGCAGGATATAAGTGAATATATTCAAAATAGAGAAAAAGGGTAGAGATTCACATCAAATACACAACATTTAAAGGAATGAACCACAATTGTTTATCATTTGAAAGCATTTCCACTTACATTTACAATACATAGGTTTGTAAAACTTACAAAAACATAGTTACATCTATAGGTCTGGAGGTTTGGAAAATGGAAAACTCCAAAGGATACCTCCAAATCCTTTAGGAAAGAAGCCTTTAAAATGTGTAAAAACACTTACAAATATAGGAAATATATATAGAGAGAAAAAGGGGCAACCAAATAACCATAAATGTCCATTTTCACCTACACTAGGACCAAATGACATCATATTTATAATTTTGGGCATGGGCATCTTTCCCTCTCTCGTGTACTTTTTATTAGAGCAATTAGAAAAGTTATTAACATCATTCGTCAATAATTCCTAGTGGTTGAAGCTGTTGAATGCTTGTATGAGTAAGAAATGGTGTTTTTCCCTTTAAAAACTATGTTTTTATGCCAGCTGTAGTTTTAGATGATAGACTGAATGTTTCTTGCATGACCATATTTACCGCTTTAATATTTTGGTCTATGGCAGGGTTATCAGTCTTGCGAGGAAGTGAAGGAAGTGGGGAATGTTCCATGTATGATTTTTGGGCCTAAATTCTATAATCTCACCTTACTCTATGTCCTATCTCTCCCCAATTGGTTGATCAACGAACCATTGCAATGTGGGAATGTTCCAATGATTTGGAAAACTTCCTCTTTTGTCAATGACTTTCCTTGTATCATCCCTGTCTCCACTAGTCAGTCATCACAGATATTTGGGGAACTCATAGAACATCAGAACTATTTCACGAGTTCCATTAGTGCCTTACATTGCCACCTTAAGGGATGCCCCACCCCGTTCACCTCTGTGTTGGATATTGCAGAGGTTTGGGGAACCTTCAGAACCCTAGAATATTTCCCGCAATGTCAAAAAATGTTGATTTACCCAATAACTCTTAAAAAATGGTTGAAATTAAGATGCAGGGAACTTAGGGAACGATGGAACTGCTCCCTCTGTTCCCCAAAAATGTTGATTCTCATGATTTTTCCTTGTTATTGCCCAAAATTGAAAATTCCAGCTAAGTGTTGGACTGAAGAGCTTTGCAAGAGGGGAATAAAATTGCCCCAAACATGATATTTTGCCCATTTCACTGAGATTTTCCTCAGTACGAAGTCTTGATTGTTTTTCCTTATCTAAGTCCAGAGTGAATATGTAAGTGGTTAAAATAGCCTAGGGGTATTTTTTATAATTTGATTGACTGATTTGTCTTATATATTAAATTTATATTGTAAGTAATGTCATATCATTTGTTGTTTCATAGTACGTCATGTACAATGTTATTACATGATTAGGAAAGTTAATGAGAAAAATTTAATACAGTTCTTTATTAGTTTTATGTTACATAAATAATTAAATAAATATTAATTATTTATTGTTAATTAAAAGTAATACTAATTACATAACAACTTAACTCAAGCTCTAGCATGGGTTAATATATATTTCCCATAACATGTCAATAATTCAGTAAAAGAGTCTTTGATAACGTGTCAGTACCAGATAAATTTAGAGGGAAATAAGTATTATATATCAACGCAGAGTGTCGATTAGACATTTATAAGATATATACTTAAATTATGGAATATGACTTACTGATTGAGAGTCAGATAGTTAATAGGAAAATAAATATTAAACATTTGAATATTCAAGGAATAAAGTCCTATTTTTATTTTTATTTTGTGATTAGAGGTTTCAAATAAGGTGTCCAATGTGGTTTAACATTATGAGTGAACTGTGATGACAAGTCGGTGGCATGAGAGGGGGCATCAAACTCTAATGACAAGGCGTTGGTAAGCCCCACCCCCATGATGAGGCTATGGAGGAGAGTGGCAATGAGATGGCAAACCCCCATTAAGAGCAGTTGTACTGATGACCCTTGCGCTTCGACGAGTGACTCCGTACGACGACAGGAGGTTAAGTAATATATGTTTAGTCTCAAACAAATAAAATTATCTCTCTAATTCCATCGAGTTTTGATACCGCTATTCTCAACGTGTATAATAATAAAAACTTTGTTAAATTTTTACATTGTTCCATTAAATTTTATAATCTTTCGGCATATGATTTGTATATAGAACCTAACATTTACCCAACTTAATCTAATTTACCAACATGAATTATTCACTATTAAAATAACACTAAAAACCTATTTATTTTTGGGGTATTTGTTTACAAAATGCATGTTCAATATTTAAAAACAAACACACAAATAACATATAAATGTATTTATATATAATAATTTTTAAAAAGATGGAATAAAAAGACAAAATTTTATTTAACACTTTTAATGGACAAAATAAAGTTATTATAATTAATTCGAATTTAGATTCGCTTGCCAAGAAAATGCATGATGTCGGTATTAAAAATAAATTTAAAATATCACCCGAATATTTTTTTAAAATTTATTGTAACTCTAGATATAGTGATATTTTACAGAAAACAATTCTATCTACCTATATTTTAATTACATGCAATTTGTATTGATACTGTTTTGCACCATATAAAAATTTGCAGGTAGGCCAAGCAATGTAGAGAAAGAGCTATTATTTAGATCAATTATTGTTATAAATTAAGATGCCCATTTTAATCTACCCCTGGAGTGAAAATGGAGTCCCGAGGAATTTGTTGCTTGATTAAGGAAGCATCTGCTAAATCCCGAGTAAAAGAACCGAATTGCTTGATTTTTGTAGGGAATAAACAAATGGAAGCAAAGTGTACTCATTTTATGAACTCTATAATTTATTTATTTGTCTTTTATTAGAACGGTAGGATAAGTAAAAACGGGCTCATGTAACATGTAGCTATAATATTATGTCTTAAACATATTAGATTTTTTTGCAAAACTATCTAAAGAACAAAATAAGTCTGCAACTTTGTCATAAAAATAAGTTTTGCAGAGCTAATAATTTTTTCAACTTTGTACGGAAGGCAATCGAGGATGGTGGGGGAGTGTAATGTTCTTGAGTGTGTTCATAAAAATATCAAACCTTAAATTTGGCAACCGTTTGACTTTCATAGGTCAGATTATCTCGGGTATATAATAGATTTTTTGAGCTTGTTTTGTTCCCTTCAAAAAAAAGTTTCAAGTCCGATGCTGTGATGCAACTAGATTGAGACAATCTGTCACCAATCAACAGGATATTTGTAGAGAAAGTGATGCAATTGTTATTCAGTGTGGAAACCTTCACATGGTGTGGAACTATTGGACAAATCAAAGGTACATCTAGGCACTTGTTCAGATGGATAAATTTAAGCTATCCATTTATGCCCCGCTCCACGTTCTCCTTTGTCAAATTCCACTAACAAATTTATTTCCTTCAAAATTAACCCTTCATACCTCATCCACTCTTCACTACTCCCCCAATCTCTATTGACGTTCACATTTCACTCCTTATGTGTCATTACTAGTTAATAACAAACATACAAATAATATATAATGTATTATGAATCACACGACCCTTTTCAATAATTTTTAAATGATGCAATTTAACACTTTTAATGGACAAAATAAAGTTATTCTAATTAATTCAAATTTAGATTCGCAAGCCAAGAGAATGCATGTTGTCGGTGTTAAAAATAAATCAAAAAGATCACCCGAATATTTTGAAAATATTTATAACTTTAGTTATAGAGATATTTTAAATGTAAATAAAAAATCTATTTATATTTTAATTACATGCAATTAGTATTTATATTGTTTTGTACTAGATTAAATTTTGCGTGCAGGCCAAGCAATCTAGAGAAACGCCTTTTATTGCGCGATATAATTCTTTGTTTTTCTTATAAATTCAGAGATCCATTACAATCTACGGCTGCAGTGAAAATGGGGTCACGAAATTTATTTTACTTGCTCAATTTAGGAATTGCCAAGTCTCGCATGGGTTCCGAGCTCGCCAGAAAAAGTAGAGAGTTAGCAGCAGCAGCAGCAGCAAATGGAGGTAATAAAAAAAATCTTGAGAAACTTGGCATGGAATTAGAAAAGTTCAGTATTGACTCAAAAATAGTTGCAGAAAAGACACACAGCTTTGACTGGCAATCCAGAACGCTTGTAACAGAGATGCCCCTGGTCTTCGCTCAGGCGTCATTGCTCGGCTTGAGTTTAGAGTTTAAAGTGGAGGAGAAGTACAGAGCTCGGTTGGGCTCTGAATTTGACACATTACAAAAAGAGGCTGTGGAATTCAACGAATTTGTTGATGATATTCTTGACAATTTTGAGAAGTACATCAATGGGTGATTTCTATATTGCTAATCGATGCATAATATAGTGTAAATTTCCTTCTTAGTTATTGAAAACATTGATCTTATTTATGGATTGTGTTGAAAAAATGAAAGTGTTAAGAAGAAATCTATTTCTACATTTTCCATACAAATTATTTCTTAATAAAATTGCATACTACCTATGTAAAATTAGAGGTTTGACACGCACATCAAAGTGTCTATAGAGTATTGATCAAGCGGCCAAGAAGTAGTCCTGACTACTTTTGCTGGTCCTTATTGTTTTTTTTTTTACTGCTTCTTGGCTGTAGGCTTGCTGTTTTTTTGCCATTGTTTTGCTGTTAAGTCTCGTTTGTGTAGCTGTTTCCGGGCTTCGTTGTTCTTTGCTGTAACTTTTGTGCTTTGCTACAGCTTCTCTGCTCCTCTCTCTTATTTTGGCTTTTAGGCCTCCTTTTGTATACAAGGGTATAGTCCCTTTCAAAAAACTATTTACCAATATTAAAAAAAAAGTGTCTATAGAGTGAAATATATTTTGCAACAAAAGATGCAGTTGTTGCTTCTTCTTCTTTTTGAAACAATGGTACAATACATAAAAACATTCAACATATAAAAGAAATGAGAAACTAAAAAATAATTAAAATTTTAAAAATATATTAAGTTCAATTTCACATGGGATACAAATGAGAAATGGAAATTTAAACTTCATTTTTTTTTTTTTTTAAATATACATTTTCTATGTCCCTCACAAATTTTCAAATATATCCCCATAAAACCATGTGATTAATAATAAACATTTTTCTTTTATAATAAATTAAAATATTTTTTTCATGATTTAAACATTAAATTGTATATCTTATTATAAGAATTAATAAACCGTAAGTTCAATTTCAAATTCATATAGATATGTAGAAATAGAAATCCAAACTTCAAAAAAGATAAAATTACCTTGTAATATTTTCCATGCCCTGCACAGGTCCAAAAATAAATAAAAAGATTTTTATGTTGTTAAAGTATTAAATTGTATATTTTATCATTAAAATTAATGACAAAATCTGTTATAATTTTATGTGATGCCGTATTTTGTCGCATTGAAAAGTTTTCTTAATCAACATCTAGTCTATGAAAGTTTATGAGATACTTATATAAATATTTAGAGTATGATGAATCTTATTAAATTTTCTCAAAAATATGTGAAAAATCTATTACAGATACTGATTATTAACCTCCTATCTTGTAAGATTATTTGATCAACAAATATTGGAAAATAATACAACTGTAACTTCACAAATACAAACACATAAAAAATACCCAACAAGGTGAACACAATATTTTCGGACAATTGTCCCTGGAAAAAACCCTGTAGGGAAAACCAGATGAAAAATATATTAAACTTCAGCAAATCAAGAGATACAAATACTGCTTGCCTCTTACTGGCAGAGCTCCGACAATCTCCCAATCCTCTTGCTGATATTCCTCCACTGCTATCTCCAACGCTATCACTGCGCCCTTGCTAACACTGCAAGACTACTTGCTAACACTACAAGTTTCTCTAAAACTTCCTTATTACAAATGACCCAATGACCCCCTTATATACTACTCTCATTGAAAATCAACGGCCGAGATTAATACAAATGAACGGTTGAGATTAAGACAACTCAATAACCATTAACAACCTTGGTTATGAGGTATCACCTAAAAGTAGTCAATATTAAATAACAATTGTTTTTATCCTAACAATATTTGTTTGACAAAAACAACTATTTTTCTAAATTCTAGGCCAGAACGAATAGTTGTCCAAACTACCCATAACTAATGTTGTTATATCGGGTGAGGACAAATAGTTGTCCAAGCTACTAAGATTAAAACTCCCTCTTAGCGAGGAAGTTGTTCTGCATGACACCCAACATCTCTCTGAAGAAGATGAACTTTGCCTTCCCCAATGCCTTTGTCAGAATGTCTGCTACTTGTTGATCTGTAGGTACAAACTGTAGCTTAACAACCCCATGCTGTACACAATCTATGATGAAGTGATACTTGATGTCTATATGTTTTGACCTATCATGAAACACCGGATTCTCATTCAACTTGATGCAACTCTGATTGTCGTAGTGTATCACCGTAGTCTCAACCTTCTGACCAAACAAAGCTACTAGCAACTTCCGAAGCCATATAGCTTCACATGTTGCCATGCTAGCTGCTGTGTACTCTGACTCTGATAAACTCAGAGCCACAGATTTATGCTTCCTGCTGAACCAAGATACAACTCCTGATCCCAGACTGAAACAACACCCTGAAGTGCTCCTCTTGTCCATTATACTACCTGCCCAATCTGCGTCAGTATAGCCCATCAACATGATTCCTTCACCTCTAGCGTATTTAATTCCATACTCGATTGTACCTAACAAATAATGCAACACATGCTTTGCCGCAGTCCAATGCACTCTCTTTGGCTCAACCATGAACTGACTAAGAGAGTTAACTGCAAAATCTATATCTGACCTGGTATTGACCAAATACATGAGAGAACCAATCAACTACCTGTATAAGGTGGGGTCTACATCCTTCTCCTTGGATGTGTCTACCTTCCTCCAATTCATGATCATGGTTGTAGACATGGCTTTGCAATATTCCATCCTGAACCTTTTCAAGATTTCCATGCAATATTTCCCTTTCCCAAGGAAAATCTCTCCATCTTTCTACCATACCTCCATGCCTAGAAAGTAGTGCATAAGTCCCAAATCCTTCATCTCGAACTCCGCTGCAAGATCCCTCTTACATCCTTCTATGAGCCCCAGTGAACCTGTAAGAAACAAGTCATCTACATATAGGACAAAAATGAGAATCTCACCTCCAACTACCAAGTAGTAGAGATTAGCATCTGCCTCACTCTTCACAAAGCCCATTTCCTGCAAGAAACTATCAATGTGCTCATACCACGCTCTAGGATCCTGCTTGAGTCTGTACAACGCTCTCTTCAATCTACACACGTGGGTCTCTTTGTTGTGTGCTACAAAGCCTTCTGGTTTTTCTATGTATACCTCCTCTTTCAACTCACCATTAAGAAACGTTGTCTATCTGCCATCCCATCTGTGCTGAAATTGAGATTACAGCTCGTATAGAAGTATACCTGGCAACTGGAGCAAATGTCTCCTCGTATTCTATTCCCTCTTTCTGAGAGAACCCCTTTGCCACGAACCTTGCCTTATATTTCTCGATGCTACCATCTGCACTGTGCTTGATCTTATAGATCCAGCGTGATCCAACCACTTCCCAATCTATTGGCCTAGGCACTACCTCCCACACATCATTCTGCATAATTGAAGTATACTCCTCAACCATTCCTTCTTGCCACACTTGATGTTGTGCAGCCTCCTGATAGCTATAAGGTTCACTATCTACGAACATACTAACTAATTCAACATAGTCATCATACCTGGCTAGTGGTTTTCGTTGTCTATCACTCCTCCTAGGAGTACCCACTAACTCCTGAGTATTCTTCTATGTTTGTTGAACCTCACGGTTCTTGCTGCCAAATGTAGAGGATGAAATATCAACCTCCATGTCTTCTTTATGCATCTCTTCTTGCACCTGTTGCTCCATCCTTTGAAAACTCTCTCCTCCTGAGTCTATGTTTGTACTAGTAACTGTACTCGAGCTTTGCTGCCCTTGAATCGATTGAGTGATCCTTGGAGCTTCTGTTGGATGCTCACTCTGATCATCTAATGTAAAATCTCTAGACCTTCTAAATGCCTTGTCCTCCATGAACTTGACATCACGTCGAACAATAATCCTCCTGGTCCCCAGAATGAATATCCGATATGCCTTTGAGGTTTCACTGTACCCCACAAAGTACCCTCTCTCCGCAGTCTGATCTAACTTGGTACGTGTATCCTTAGGAATGTGACAATATGCCAAACTCCCAAAGATCCTAAAGTGACTGACATTTGGCTTCTTCCCAGTGAATGCTTCCTCTGGTGTCATCTTCCCTAGTACCTAATGTGGAAGTCTATTTTGTATGTACACTGTTGTACTGCATGCCTCTGCCCACAGATAACGGGGTATATCCTAGTCATGCAACATAGCCCTTGATGCCTCCATTATAGACCGATTCTTCCTCTCAGCAACTCCATTCTGTTGCGGATTGTAAGGAACAGTCCACTCTCTGTTGATTCCTTCTCTAGTACAGAACTCTTGGAACTCATTGCTTTTGTACTCGCCTCCATTGTCTGATCGAAGAAATTTTATCTTCCTTCTTGTCGAATTCTCCACAAGAGCTTTGAACTCTTGGAAGCGACTGAAAACCTCATCCTTGGTCTTCAAGAAGTATATCCATGTCTTCTTGGAGAAATCATCAATAAAAGTAGCAAAGTACTCATACCCTCTGAGAGACTTCGTCGACATTGGTCCACATACATCTGAATGTACTAGATCAAGAACGCCCTTGGATCTGGTGTCACTCCTTGGAAAATATGCTTTAGCAAACTTCCCCAACACGCATCCCTTACATACATCATCATGCTCTGTGCTCACCTCAGGAACACCTGTCACTGTCTCATAAAGTAATTTAAGGGCTCCATGATGGATATGGCCCATCCTTCTATGCCATAGCTCTCCCTGATCTCTAAGATTACTGTTGCTCATGAGTGCCTTCGGAATATCAAACTGCAGCCTATAAAGCCATCCGCTCCTAACTCCAATAGCTATGGGTGATTTCTAATCCTTGTGCTTGATCAACACATGTGCCCCTCTAAAGAGTACATTGTACCCTTTGTCCTGAAGGACAGATATAGAAATCAAATTCATCCCTAAGCCTGGAACATGCAACACATCATGAAGGGGAATCATCTTACCACTCTCCCTCTGAAACTGAATAGTCCCTTTCCCAATTGAGTTGAGTTTGGACATGTTCCCCATAGACATCTGGATTCTGGTGCTCTCTTCCTTATAACCAGAGAAGTATTCTCTAACTCCTGTCATATGATATGACGCCCCACTATCTATGTACCAAACACTCTGTGAGGTTGAGCTAACCATACATGCTATGAGTGCAAACTCATCTTCCATTCTACTAGAGAGCTCATCTGCACTTGCTGAAGCCGTAACTTGCTTCTTTCCTTTCTTTTCATTCTTCTTCCTTTCTGGGAAATCACTGACATAGTGGCCAAACTCGTGACAGCCATAGCACTTGATCTTCGAAGAATCTTTCTTCTTCTTTTCACCTTGTGAATTTGATCCTTTACTTAGACCCCTTCTTTGCTTTCCCTTTACCCGCTAGGGTGACATTTTCTTGTTCCACCTCACTTTTCTGACTCTTATTGTTGGCTCCATTGACAAGACTTAGTCTAAGCTCCTCCTGAGTGAAATCACTCCATAGTCGATCCCAACTCGGTAAGGTGTCTCGTCCATTGATGACTTGAAAAAAGACATCCCACTGCTTAGTAAACCCATTTAGGGCTCTTCTCACTAGCTCGTCATCATATGGTTTGTCTCCAACAGCTGCCAATTCATCCTTGACAAGTCTAAGTTTGGTGAGGTAACTTGTGACGTCTTCTCCCTTATTCATCCAGGTATTCCTCAACTTTTCTATGAGAATCAGCTTCCGGTTAGTGGTAGCATTCTGGTACAGATTCATAATGGCATCCCACATCATCTTCACTGTATCTAACTCTGCAATATGCGGAACAATATGATCCTTGACACCGTCAAGAATCAGCCTCCTCGCGTTGGCATATTCCTTCTTATATGCTAAGAGTTGTGTTACATCTGTAGGTACAGGTACAATAGTGGTCACATATTCCTTGATACCATTATCTTCCAGCAATAGAGAAATTTTGGCTTTCCAAACACCAAAATTTGAGGCTCCATCCAATCTGTCCTGATCTCTTAAACCTTCTGAGGCCATCTTAAAAGAAAATAATAATAATAATT
Source organism: Taxus chinensis (assembly GCA_019776745.2). Lineage (NCBI taxonomy): Eukaryota > Viridiplantae > Streptophyta > Pinopsida > Cupressales > Taxaceae > Taxus > Taxus chinensis. The sequence continues at coordinate 88,817,643 of CM034153.1, read as the reverse complement.
TTGAAGAGGTTAAAATGGGTTTTATAAACCCTCACTTTCTTTCACCTAGGGTAAATCTCTTCTACCCGAACTTGCTCTGATAGCATGTGAAAAATCTATTACAGTTACTGATTATTAACCTCTTATCTTGTAAGATTATTTGATCAAAAAATATTGGAAAATAACACAATTGTAACTTCACAAATACAAACACATAAAAAATACCCAACAAGGTGAACACAATATTTTCAGACAATTGTCCCTAGAAAAAACTCCGTAGGGAAAACCAGTACTACAGATGAGAAATATATTAAAATTCAGCAAATCAAGAGATACAAATACTGCTTGCCTCTTACTGGCAGAGCTCCGAAAATCTCCCAATCCTCTTGCTGATATTCCTCCACTGCTATCTCCAACGCTATCACTGCGCCCTTGCTAACACTGCAAGACTACTTGCTAACACTACAAGTTTCTCTAAAACTTCCTTATTACAAATGACCCAATGACCCCCTTATATAATACTCTCGTTGAAAATCAACGGCCGAGCTTAATACAAATGAATGGCTGAGATTAAGACAACTCAATAACCATTAACAACCTTGGTTATGAGGTGTCACCTAAAAGTAGTCAATATTAATAACAATTGTTTGTATCCTAACAATATTTGTTTGACAAAAACAACTATTTTTCTAAATTCTAGGCCAGAACGAATAGCTTTCCAAACTACCCATAACTAATGCTCCTATATTGGGTGAGGACAAACAACTGTCCAAGCTACTAAGATTAACAAAATATAATATCGAACATCAAAATCTCATGATCAATGAGCTGCCTTAATTGATTTTTTTTTTTCATGTAGCAAACAATTGCTTCCATGCTTCCCATATTTGTGCTTGCTATTAGTTATAGTTTAATTGGTACCTGATGTTAACATGTTCCTACTACAACCCCACAATCATATCATCACAAAATTCACTATACATCAAGATATTTCTAATTCTACTACATTTCCCAATTCACATAATATTGACCTGATCTCTTACAACTCGTCTTAATCAATAATTTCATTAAACCTTTTGTAATAAATTTTTAATTTCTTGCAAGAGCAGTAACACATACCATCGACTTCTTCACTATTCTCAGTTGTTTTCTCCTGAAAATTCAACGTGGTGCAGGCAAGGTTTAGAGTGAACAACACCGATCTTTCTCTATAATGAAAAAACTTCTTCTCTAATTTTGGAGCAAAGAAACCTGATTTTGAAATCTGTTCACTCTGTTTTTGGGACTTTTGATACCAATACAAGATAAGTAAAAAGGAATGAATTAATTACGCTCCAAACATGGCAGGCGCATGAAGTCCTCAACGGTGACTACATTTTGATTTTAGGATCAAAGGAGTGCATTGGATAGAAAATTCAATTATATGTGGACCTGTCTGTGTTAGTTGAATATAAAGCCCTGTGTCCAGAGTAAAAACAAAACGGTAGATTTTTATTTTTTTTCAATACATTCCTATATTTTATGATTTTTCAGAAATATGCAGTCTTTTGTCAAGGCTTGGTGTCAAGCTCAAGTCAATTAGTTGATGTTAATATATTGGCAATTTGTTGTTGGATCAGTCAACTGAGGGCTAATCTTTAGGATACTTGTATGTTTTTTGAAACGTCAGGAAGATCATTCTTACCCACGATACCGATATTTAATAACAACACTGTACATTCCTATCATTCCTACATGACCACAATTTGTAATTGGAGATAGCAGGGCTTGAAGCCCTTGGATAACCAGGAATGGTTAATTTTTTTTAAATGTTCAATGCCTACAATTTAGAATAGTGCAACTAAATTAGATTTCGACCAAATTACACGAGACTTCCTTATCAGGTTTCCTGCACTTCTGTGGATTGTATAAACGCATCCCCTGACATTTTCCCATCAATCAGTATGCCTGTTCATCATGCATCTGTCATTACTACTTTTCTTTGGATCATGCGTTCCCTAGACACTATTTTCAATTTTCTATGTTTCAATGCTGAGACTACTTGTACACATGGATCCAGGTATACTCAGTATTATAAAGTAGTGTGTGAGACCATTTGATGTTAGCCATATCACGAACGTATAGTATTGCATCTTAATTTATTATCATGTTATTTCACATTTGATCTCAGAGCACATGTAAGTTAGGGTATGCCTGGATAATTTACAACATACTACGAATTGTTCTTGGAAATGAAATGGGTCTGAGTACTGTTACAATGAAAGTTTCTATGTTTGGTATTGCCTTTGAGCTACGATGATTGTACTACGATGCCTTACAGTCTTAGGAGTATGATACGCCGTGGATTGCTTGATAGATTTTGTAATAAGTAATTTATTTTGATTGTGGAAAGGCTATTAGGCTATGATCTCGCAATTTGATTCAATAGTTATCATTATGAGTGTTATTTTATTTGGATAGACGATGTGTATGCTATGAGTGGAATTATGTTCGTCATTAGATTTCGATATGTGATTACAACATATGTTTATGGTAGTGGCCTTATGATTTTTTATTAATGGATATTGCATGGGAATATATGACACTTGAGCTTGAGTGTGCCACGAAGGTATTGAATACAGTTTCCGGGCGTCCACAAATGAAAGAGGCAAGGACCAATCCATATAATGAAAGTAAATCACTCTAAATGTTTCAATGAGGACTTATGTCAGGTGTTAATTTTTGGTGTTGTTCTTAGAGCAACATGTCCACAAATGAGAGTCCAGGCAAAGACCAATCCATTTTTACCATCCCTACAAATGTATATAGGGGTGTGGATTCATGTTTTACATTTGAGTTAAGAGTCATCCCCATTAAAAAAATTCCTTTATTTGAGTGGATGGTCATTTCCAAAAAGTGGAGTGAATCGTGAAGGCATGCCTATATGAGTGTCCTCGGAAAGAGTTGTCAAGGTATTGTACGAGTCCAGTTAATTGATTTTTTTTTTTCCAAGTTCGTGATAATTTGAGTGGATATAAGTTATGAATTTCTAAAGGGATGTCAAAAACATGTCATGGAAGGTTGTTTGGTCACTAAATGGTGAACTTAGTTTGCCTCATCCTAGAATCTACGAGGGATCAAGTTACATTGCCATGGAGTATATGCAAAGGCCCTAGAACACTCCAATACGGAGAGTCAAGTTAGTTGAGTTTTACATCCATGCCTCAGATAGTAGGAAGGTTTTAGGGTACCCAGGATAATACTGTTATAAGACATTCATTCAAAATCAATACAAAATATCCTAATTTGTAAGTTACAATGTCTTGTTGCATAAAAATGAGTTACACTATGAAACTTGTTATTGTTTGTGATTTAAATGATCATGAATATTTTAACACAGACCTTTCAGTATTTTCTAATGTGGTATCAATAAAATATATGAAGGTTTTCTCTTCACAAAAAATACAAAAATGGATTGATGACAATTAAAAGGTGACTGTATAGCCGTTGTACATAGTCAAGATGAAGTATACAACATTATTGGATGATAACTTCCAAGTGTTTTAATGGTTGTAAAAAACAAAAAATGTGTAAATGTATTCAACACACTGTAACCCTTGAACAATGGTCCTTCATGTTAAGTTAAGAGAATCGAAGGGATTTGTTGTGAACCAGTGCTTTACTACTTGGTGTTTGAGGCCATGCTTGGACTGACATGTGTGACTATGATAACCTTTATGAAGATTGGTTATTTATAAAGTGTTAGTTGGGTTACAATTAAGTAAATCTATTAAAGGTACATTTGATTAAAAAATATTGAAGGTCATTGTGTATGCAGTGGTGAAGCCTTCATGGTGCTTTGTCCTTTGTTGTGTTACCAGTTAGTAGAAGGAATGTAACTATGAGTAGGATGGGAAATGTGTGATTACATGTTTGTATTCATTACTTAGAATATGGAAGGTTTTTTGGCTGAGAACATAATCCATTATAAGGATTGCATTTGAGGGTTGGAGAGAGAATGATTAAAAACCTTGTATTAGATGTGCATGTACAGACTGAAATAGGGAAAGGAGGCTTAGATGACACGTGTGGGATTCTTATTCAAGGTCATTTTTAATATTTACTTGTTGATAACTATAATATAGTCAGATGGTTTAATTTTTAAGGTTTGAAATTGAATTTTTAAGTTTTTAAATCCATTTGAAATCCTCATGTTTCTAGGAAGGGTTCACTATGACAGTGTTATGGTTTGTAATTTTGAACATCAAACCAACTCCATTTGCCTTGAAATATTCAAGATAACATGATAAGGAAGTATATAAAAGGATTTTGAAGAATTTTTTTGAAACTAAGGGTTACATTTTCATATTTTCTTGACAATCTAGGTCTAGGGTGACAAACACGGTTAAAGGGCTAATTAAAAGGCTCATTTTCCAAAGGAAGTCATATTTAGACTTAGAGTCTAAGTTGAAGATTTTTCATGCTCAAATAAATCATAAATGGGTACTCTAAAAGTTCTGGATTTTATATTGAATCCATGAACATAAGAAGTTATAGGGATCTTAGGACTGTCCTAAGCTAATTGGTTTCTCAAGAGAAAAAGTTGCAAAAAGGAAGATATAAGGAGTTGTGCTAAGAGTTAATTTCTGAAATTTTGCAAGCATATCAATGGTGGTGAAATACAACCGAGGAAGGTGATAGTCCATTCTATGTCACTCTGTAACTTCATATCCCTAGTGATAGAGAACTACTTGTTCTCACGAGTATGGGAGGAGAGTTAAGACAAGATAGTAGAGGTTGAGTTAGGAATATTTTTTGATGTATTTTGTTGATACTTATAATAATGGGTTGAATGATAGACATGGTAATATGTGGTGGAGAAACCATAACAAGATGGAAAATAAAAAATTTCATGATTTAGATTAGAGACTTGCAAATAAGGATAATAACAAAGTTGAGTAGGTTAAGGTTTTGACTATGAATCAGTGTGAAGGAGTTATTGGCATGGAAATAGGATTTTTTTGTAGGGCGTGGAGATGATAAGGACCTTATAGGTGATATTGTATTAGTTTAGTCAAGATTTGAGTAAAATTTGAAAAATTTAGCCTTTGTGGGCTTGTTCTAATCCTCTAGTGTAAAGCATAGGTGAAGATAATTGTTTAAACCTCCTTGTTGATTGAGCATATAAATGAAATTTTATTTTTTTGTACATCAGGTATGGGACTAATTTTTCTTTATATTACTAGTGTGTTTGTATGTTCATCAATAATCTATCTCTCATTAGCCTCTTGATGGCACATTTTCCTTGTGTTTGTTTTACTTTCGACACAGTTTCCCTATTTTTTAAAGTCTCATGTTGCTTCCTTTCCCTTAATTTTTATTTATCCATTTTCCCTCCCTATTACTTTGAGTCCTTGACTTGTTTCCCAAAAACATAGTATAGTGCTTGACCATGTCTAAAACCATATTATTGTTTTGGATTTGTCTTTTATGTGGGCCATTTAACTCTTATTTTGGGTATTGTGGGGTTTGTGTCCCTTCACTATCAAAATTTTGCACCCATTATGTGTTGGCATACATGATAATATGACGTGTTTCTCCCTATTTTTTGTCTCCTCTTGTTTCCCTCCCCTTCCTCTTAATATCTATGTTCCCTCCTTGTTTCTCCATATTTCTGGCTTATTTTCTAGAAACATAGTTTTGTCCTGATAAACTACTCAAATCGTATTATAGTTTCTAGCTCCCTCTTTTTTGTAATGCATTTGACTCTTATTTTGGATACTTCATTGTTTTTGTCCCTTCATTATAGGCATTCATTCCCATTATGTGTTGACATGCATACTAATAGGGTCCTAATTTGAATAAGATATCTATATATACATATAGGTGATTAGTTAGTGTATTTAAGATATAGAATAAAGGATAATCATGTTAGGCATGTAGCTATGGTATTGAACCAAAGCCATTAGATGTCCTTTAGGATGTAGCAATGCTATCAAAGAAGAATCTGCAAGAAAATATATTGTTCTTGTAGATCTATGGTGTGGATCCTATTAAGAATTCTATTTTATCTAAAGGAAATAATGGTACAAAATGATTAAAATTTACTCTTAGATGTCATATTTACATGTGTTCAAATGTAAGTAGTGATTCTATGTTGTAAATGAAATCTATTTGCATTTCGTGGGTATAACACCATCTAAGTGGTGAAAGAAAACTTGTAATTACAACTATATCAAATCTAGTTGCCCATTTTTAGATAAGTTATTTTCAATGAGTTGCTTGAATATGTGTGGATTTTAGCTTCACACCAGAAAAGGTATATCCAACCTATCAAAGTGTGTTGAAATATTTATGGATAGTAAAATCTCTACCACTTTATTATATGAAAAAATGTATCCATTGAGAAAGATGCAATATCATGGTCCGAGGTATGATTGTGAATTTAATTCTATTGGTATCCAACATTTTAAATAAAGAGTGTGAGTTGTATGGGGTGAATTCACAATTGTATTCACACACTCAAATATTGTTGCGAGATAGGAAATAAAACCTCTTAAGATATTTCAGAATTGATTTTTTGCATTGGACCATCTTTAAGCTATGGAAAGTGATGTTCTCATTGTATACTTATGATGGAAACATGGAGAAAGGTTGTTGAGGGTCATAGATGAATTTGAGGTTATAGGAAAAGAAAAAATCTAGTTACATGAGAGATCTATCTAATGTAATATTTGAATAGTATTTATATTGATGCTTGTGTGAAGGTGTTGTCTAAAATATCTTATGAATGATGTATGGGTTGGTGTTATTCTCCCTTTTTTTGTGGATAGGTATTTGAATACACACATTTGAAATTATAACCATCTATTTTCCTTGGAATATTTTGGTAATATCACAAAGGAGAAATATACACATGGATAAAAATGTGTATAATAATTGGAAGAAATTTTGAGTATGCAAGGACTATTTTTGTTCATGAAACTGTGTGTGACCCTATTATAGCCAAATCCAATTTATCATCAATATATTTAGATCCTTCAATTTATTCCTCCTCTGACAAACAAGATCATTTTTAATTAAAAAAGGGTCCTTCTAGGAAATGTGAACAAGAATAGATCCCTTTTAATGGAGCTAAGAGGTATTATTTTTTCCTCACTATATCTAAAATATGTTCATTTCATAAAAAAATTCTCTTCATACAAATGAGTTATAATTAGCTGTGATCATAATTTTGAAAGCCTCACATTCTACAATTAGGTATTTTTTCTTTGAGACTAATCATAAGTATTTCATCAGTCTAATGTATGGCCAATCATTTAGAATCTAGATGAATTTATAGTGTTAGCATTGTTTGTGTGAGGAATACAAAAATATCCAACTTCTAGAGTAATTGCCTGCATTTTGAAAGGATATATAAGGGCCACAGAGAATTTTGTTTTTTCCTTAGTACTCTCTAATGCCCTTCCTATTTAACACTATTGAACCATGTTTTCAATTTCGAATTGATTATAATCTTGAACCTTATCATTGTATTCTATTTAGCATACCAGTAAGATGCGTAGGACATCATGATTAATGTTGCATTTCGATTGTTATTGATTTTATGGTTGTAGTATGGAATTCAATGTACATTAATGTATATGTTTTGATTAACCTACTTGATAAACAATATGGAGGTGGTAGAATCTTGACATGATGTGACTTATGCGATGGATTTTAAATGTTTGATTTACATATCAGTATTGATACTCTAAGTGCTTCCAATGTACTGACACATTTGATATATATATGTGTGTGTGTGTTTGTGTGTGTGTGTGTGTGTGTGTGTGTGTGTGTGTGTGTTTATGTGTGTTTCTATATGAGTTAGTTGATTTCGCGATCTTATTGCTAGTTAATAAATTGATAAAATTGAAGTAATTGAAATTGTGAACAATGGGTGAATTACTTGTTTATGGATGGTTTAGTTATGATAATTGATGATATGTACACATGTGTTTTACTATTTTGATACCGTTAATATGGCCATGAGGCTAGAAAGACATGGTTTTAAATTTTTTAGGTATTCACAACACAACAAACCAAACTGGGATAGGAAACCAACAGTGAAGGAATTTGGGGTATTGGCAATGGGTCACCTTGGAAACTAGTGTGTATGGTTTTTGTTTTGTTGTTAGGATGATAGGAGGTCCCCATTGGGGGGGTGACCTCAAATGTGACCTTGGGTAAGTTTTTTATTTTGTCTTTTTGATTTTATTTATTTATGAGTAATTGTATTTTTTAATATGTGGAGTCACTTTATTATTATTGTTTAGCACTCCTCTTAAGCTAATTAAGATTGTTTGACTAGTGCTTATTAGGATGTGACAAAAGAGGGGAAATAAATGTGAGTTGGTAGTCTTGGTTTATATTGGATTGGAAAGAATTTAATTTTGTTTTGGACTAGTGTGTACTCAATCTCTCAAGTGAATTTCGGATTTTGACTTTCTAAGACATTCTAGAGACTTGTGGGACAAGTTAAGCTTGTCTCTTACCTCTTAAATTCACCCACTCACTAGGCCTATGATTTGAGGGGATTATTTTAGGCCCTATTTTGTGTTTTAATGGATAAAAAGAGAAATTAATTGCACTTTTTTTACAAGGGTCTTTATTTGTGTCCTTTAGGGGTATGGGTTTGGGTTGAGTGTGTAAGAGGGTGGTCATTCCCTCAACCAAAAAATTATTATGCTTTGGGGTTTGGGTTTGACCTTGGTGATGTGGAATGGATGATAAATGATGTGGCATCCTACATGGATCCATATCATCTCTCTCTCCCTCTTTTCTATTTATTCTAATTTGTGTGGGGATTTGGGGGTTACTTGTTCATTTTGGGGAATGCTTGTAATTTTGGGAGTGATTGCTTGAGAATGGTGATTTGAGCTTGGAGTGGATGGTGCTTTCTTAGGATTTTGGAAGACCTGAAGCTTGCTTGTGGTTCTATCCTCTTACAATGGAAAGGTAGATCTTCACCCTTGTGTTTACCTTTCTATTTTGTTGTGCTCATATGTGTGGATGATGGTTGTTGTATTGATTATGATTTTGGGAAATAAATTTGATATTTAGGTTGTGGGAGAAATGTAAATGGGGATAAAACTTGTGGAAGGCATAGGAGTAATGTTATTGGGTATTTTTAGGAGAGATTTGGGTTGGTATGTCCACCTTATTAATAAATATGATTTGTGATTATCTTGTTATTTTCTTGAGAGAGGCATAAGAGTGAGGGAAGCGTAAGAGTGGGTTGATTTCTTGAGGGAGGCATAATATTTTTTTATATTCTTGGAGGGAGGTATAAGAGTTGTTATGGGTATTTTGATGGAGTTCTAATATACATACTTATATAATACTAATACACATAGAATGTATTATTAATATATATTAATTATGTGTTAATAATATACATATACATTATTATATTCAAATTTTGTAATACTAAGATGTGAATATATATATATATATATATATATATATATATATATATATATATATATATATATATATATATATATATATGATAAGAAATTTAAATTAAAAAAAATCAATTTATATAACTACTGTGGGAAATGTGACCACTTTAGTTTTGAAAAGAATGTTTTAAAATAAAAATAAAATAGAATTTATAGGATTAAATTAATTTTGTTGGCCATATGGGCCACGACCACGAATGTAATAAGTTTTATTATCCTGCCGAAGGCTAGTTTCACAATAGCAATTACATATTTGCATTTCTTCCAATTAGATTCTCATGTTTGTATTTAAATGCTGTTAGACTAAAGTTTGAAATTTTGATTTTGTAATTGTGGCAAATTTATATTGTTTATATTGGCTATTCCCTTTATTTGTCACTGTAGAAATGAAAAGTTGATGTCCCCATGCCCATTGAATGCATTTAGTGTTACTCATTTAATGCATTTACTATTCACTATGCAAGGTTGCTTGATTTTGTGTGGCTCGAGGATGAAAATGGTTTCATGGTTTGAAATTGCCTTGTTCCCGTGCCGTTTCAAAAATAGAAGCAGACGCAAAGAAGTGAAGTTTTGACAACCAAAGCAGAGCAGATCAACAATGGTGCGTGGGGATACTTCTGTAATCTATTTTCTTTGTGTTTTAGAGAGGATCATATTTATTTTTGTGGCTAGTTATAGGGAAAGGGAACAAGAAGTTTCATTGGGTTTTTCATGCCCTAGCAAACCAATATCATAGGCTGCTAAAGGGCCGTGGTGCATCCCTCTGAAGTAAAACAATGAAATATGTTATTTAAATAAGAAATGTGTCATTTGTTTTGTTTTTGCAGTCGACAAAGAGCCAACGCAGAGTTGTTTTTGGGGTCTCTTTGAATCGAGGGTTTTTAAAAATTATATATTGGGGTTTTGTAGCATGGTGTATAAATTGTTGTCATTGGCAAATGGGTTTATTTTTTTTCTTACAAAATAGTTGTTTCCGCATAAGAATCCTGTTCAATGCACAATAATCTTGAAACCCTTGATTTTTTTTTGATTGATTTTGGTTTTGTGTGGACATAGTCAAGCAACAGTTGGAGGAGTAATTTTGGTTGTGTTGGGAAGATGGATTTTGATGAACATGATTATTTGGAGAAGACGGTGGAAAATCCTGAAGAAATTAAGGGTGAAGATGGTAATGGCAGGTTACGGGTAGGATGATGGCAAGGGATCAGGTAAAATAATATTCAATGTATGTGATTCTTTTTTCTAGTTTTGTTAAAAAAAATTGACATTCATTGCAAAGATTAGTGTTTTCTGTAATATTTCAAGATTTTTTTTACTCAACTGTAATCTTGACATTCATTGCAGAGTTCACTGACTATGCAATCTTGTGACTTTCCCGAACATCTTCCGTGAAAGTGGGTTTCCTCTGTTACATTTGCACCATTCGTGGATCTTCACATCAGCCTGTTGATACATAGATTTGCATGGATCCATTGAGGTTGTCATTGCTCTTGTCTACTGTTGTTGACTCCGTATGTTCACAATTTTTGTTTGGTCTGGAAAGTTTGTAATATTTGATGAATGACAAAATAAATGTCAATGTTGTTGTCAAGTGCTTGCTCTATAGTATCAGAAAGGAGTGCCAAAGTCATCTCCAAGGTTTTTTCAACTTCAAGAAGGTTTTATCATAGAATTATAAACTTCATGGCCTTCTTTTTCTTTGCAGAGAATATTCCTAAATGGTGGATATGGGGCTACTGGTCTTCACCAATGATGTATGGATAGAATGCCCTGGTGATAAATGAGATGCTTGCTCCCAGATGGAATAAAGTAATCCTTTTGTATTGCATGCTTATTTAAGCTTTAGCATAAACATAAGTTTTAATCTACTCTGCAACAATTTGGTTTTTCTTCCCAATTTCCATAAATGAATATCTACGAGGTTACCAAGCTATGTTAGAGGACACTTAAATAATCTCTGTTTTAAATCAAAATTGGGCTGCAGAGCATAAATGGTACATTGAATTTGGGTGTTGAAGTACTCAAAAGTCACCATTTCAGAGAGGATACTGGTATTGTATAGGGGCTGCTGCATTACTGGGGTTTATATTGATCTTCAATGTTTTGTACACAGTCGTACTTTCATACATAAATCAGTGAGTTTATTTGATGGTAATGCATATCTTCTTCTTATATTTATTGTTTTACTAAGAAACTTTGTGGCTTTCTGCATACTGAATCATTTTCATATTGGTGTCAAGTAATTGGGATACCTCAGCCTATCTTGTCTCAAGAAACCATTGCAAAACGGCAAGGTACCAAGTGTAACAATATAGCACAGGAAGAATCCTAAATGTTTTCATCATGGTCCAGAGAATTTTTTGGAACATCTCCCTTCGAAAGTCTCTGGGAATGCTACAGGCAAGAAAATTCTTGCATCTAAATATAAGTCATTTATTATTCATCGTCAATATCTTCAAGATCAAAATTTTCCAAGAACATAATAGTGTCCAAAATATAAAAAGTATGTAGGAGGAAAAAATAATTACCAGGAATTGGGAGTTCTCTGGATGAGCTTTATCACAGGGAATAGGGGTATCTGTATCTCCTAAAATTTATATTTGGAGCATTGATAATATACATATGTCATGTACATAGTGACTTGATGTAGCACGGTAAATGAAAACCAAGCTACTTATCAAAATGATATAAATGCCACATAAGCTGCAGAAATCTTGTGTAAATTATATCGTGCTTTTCTCCATTCCATAGGCTCTAACATGTAAGTGGAGCATAAGCTGCAGTGTCGAAATCATGTGTAAATTCTATTGTGTTTTTCTCCATCCCATAGACTCTACTATGTAAGTGGAGCATAAGCTGCAGAAATCTTGTGTAAATTCAATTGTAACTTTACTCCATCCCATAAGTTTTACTGGGGAAATGGCACATATGTTGCAAATATCTCTTATAAATTCTATTATGTTTTAAGAGATTTAACGCTTTCACAATCCATAGATAAATCTAAGAAATTTTGGGGTGAATATTAAAAATTGTGTAAAAATATTTTTTCTCTATGTTTGGGGTCACATTCTGTGAACCATCGTTAGGAAAAACTACAAACTTTTGTTGTTTCTCCTGAGAAAATTTTGTTATATGTCCTGATAATGGTTCACAGAATGTGACCCCAAACATGGAGCAAAAAAGAGTTCTACACAGGTTTTAGCCCAAAATTTTTAGATTCATCTATTATGCTTTACTCCATCCCATAGGTCCTACAGGATATATGAAAATAAGCTTCAAAAATCTTGTGTACATTCAAATTGTACCTTTACTCCATCCCATAGGTCTTACTGGGGAAATGAAACATAAGCCGCATAAATCTTGAGTAAATTCTATTGTACCTTATTCCGTCCCATAGGTCCTACTGGGCCTCTGGTTCACATAACTAAAACTATTGTACTCTATAAATCCTGATAAGGTTGTAAACTGCTTAGCATTGTGCTTGTAGATATAGTCCAAATGGATGTAATGAAGTCCACTACTTTGTAGACATGCCAAAGGTGCAGATGAAGCTAAAATTATGGATTCTCATATGTGTTTCCCTTTATGCCGACTTAAATCTGAGAACCTGACTGTGTTTAATGCCAATCCAGAGTGTGTAACTTGAAATTTCTGCAGGAAATGGTAAATCAAGGTGTAACTGACAAACAACTTCAGCTACTGCAAGATATGACTGGAGTGTTTAGACCTAGTGTTCTCACAACTTTGATGGGAGTTAGTGGGGCTGGAAAAACAACACTTATGGATGTATTGGCTGGAAGGAAAACCAATGGGCATATTGAAGGGGACATCAGAATCTCTGGGTTTTCTAAGAAGCAAAAAACCTTTGCTCGGATTTCTGGTTATTGTGAGCATAATGATATACACTCTCCACAATTCACTGTGAGAGAGTCTTTAATATTTTTTGCATTTATTCGTCTTCCAAAGGAGGTTGATAAGACCACCAAAACTGTATGTCCAAACTCTAATTGCTTCTCATTTATTCAATCATTCTATATCTCATTCTGGAAAGGTTCCATAAGTTTCACTGACATGGCCAGTTAACCAAATTACAGACCTTTGTGGAAGAGATCATGCAACTGGTGGAGTTGGAAAACTTAAGAGTTGCATTAGTTGGACTACCTCGTGTAACTGGTTTTCCAACTGAACAAAGAAAACACCTAACAATTGTCGTTGAGCTTGTTGCAAATCCATCTGTTGTTTTCATGGACGAACCAACTTCGGGACTAGATGCCAGAGCAACTGCTATTGTGATGCGAACTGTGCATAATACTGATAATACAGGAAGAACTGTTGTCTGTACCATCCAACAACCTAACACTGATATATTTGCATCATTTGTTTGAGTTAAAGCAATGAATATTTGCGCTCATTGGTCATTATCTTGACATTTGCATATTAGTCATGGATGTCTGATTTAGATTTGGTGCAGCTTTTATTGATGAAAAGAGGAGGGAAAATCATATATGTAGGACCCTTAGGTCAGAACTCCCACAAGCTGATTGAATACTTTGAGGTGAGTTCGATTTTTTTTCAAGCAGACAAGTTAAGGGTGCAGAGGAAGAAGTTGAATTGATAGGCTATATGGATCAGTTTTCTGACAAGAGTAGTAAATAGTATCATATGAACTGTAAACTATAGAAATCTACACCAGTAAACTGAATTGAATTGAATGGTTTATCCCCAACTCACTGTCATCAATATTCTGCACAATCAGTTCCAGGAGTACCCAAGATAAAGGATAGATACAATCCAACTACATGGATGCTCGAAGTTAGTACTGCTGCTTCTGAACTTCGCTTGGGGATTGACTTTACAGAGCACTACAAGAACTCACCTCTTTATGAGTAAGCATGCCATTTTGTTTTTTTAAGATACCACAGGAGTGATGACCCAGGGACCTAACTTTCCTAGTATTTTTGTCTCGACTAGCTGATTTTCCAACTTATTCTAACAAATACTGCCACCCTTACAAATGCTGAAGAAACAAAACATTCGTGAACGAGCTTAGTATACCAGTTCCTGATGCAAAAGATCTCTACTATCTGACACAGTATTCACAATCATTTTGTGATCAATTCAAATTTTGCCTATGGAAGAAGTGGTGGAAATATTGGCGTAGTCCAAGCTACAATGGCATCAAATACTTAGTTACTCTGATCATTGCTCTGGTATTTGGAACTATATTTTGGGACTTGGGAAAAAATTGTAAGTTTTTGTATTCTATTCATGCTGACCTAAAGGAGTTTCAGTTCATCATATGCCTTGCCAACAATATGCCTGGCACAGGATATCAATCAGTTGTTTATGTTTGATGCAATTTTATGTGTCCTTTTTGGCATTTCATTTGGAAAGATGCTAACAATTGTCATGCTTTTATATCAGGGATAATGACACAGATCTCTTTCTTATCATTGGGGGCATTTATGGGGCAATTATGTTCTTAGGAGTGAGCACTACCATTTTTTGATTGTAATATTTCATTGCACCTACTTAAATAGTCATTGCATTTCCACAACATAGCTTTAATTGATTACAAAAGCGATGTCCACACACACTTCTTTCGATGTAAACTCAAATTGAATGCTTCTCGCATGTCCGGGCCTTGTGATTTAATGGGTCCATCCTCTTTATAACACATAATTTCCAAGAAAAAAACAAAAAACAAATACATCCAGCGCAACAAAAAAAACATGACCTTTGGCAGGATTTGCGAAAGGTATATTGTCTTGACTGAAACAAAAGCTCATATTGATCAGTTTCAATGAAATTCTGCCATGTTTATTAAATTGAAATTGGGCCAAAGTTTAATATTATAATATTATATTTCAGCTCCATTTCATTGGTCGACCCTTGTTTGTGACGAAAAGAATTTGTCCTCCATTGCATTTAATACAGTCACTATTGATGACAGGTTTGATTCATGTTGTTGGACTTGAGAATGGACTTGTCCCTTGTTTCCTTTGACCAAAAGCCTGATTTACTTCACCATTTTTGTGTGCCTAGGAAGGGAAAACTGAAATCTTTATAGGAAGCAACTCTGATGAAAATTTCTGCACATTTTCATAGACAGGTATCTTGTTATGTTTCTCTGCTTGTTCCTATTTTTGTATCCAAAAATCTGATTTTTTTCTAATGTCCACAACTAAGCATAGTTTCCGTTCCCCATTCTCTGTTATGTATTCCCTGATATTTTCCATGCAGATCTTCGAATTTGTTCTCATTTTATTTTCTTGTCTTTACATGTTTTATTCCATTGACATCCATGAACTTCCTATTTTCCCCCAATTAGCTCGTGAGTTTACAGTTTCCAATGCCTAATAATAGTCTTCTGAATAACATGCTCTTCCATTAGCTGTTGTGAATGCAGAAGGGAGAGGATACTTACAATTTTGAAAGGTGATTGCTTAAATGGTAGTGTGGGTCGCCTCTACATGCATGAGCATGAGTTTGAACATTTGTGAAATAACTTTATGGCAAGAACCATTCTCTGTGTCATCGCTCTTTGCCAAATAGCTGATGAGTTGTCAAACCCATTTAATTATGTCTCGCAGAAGATCCTCTTGAATCTCCATTTGGTCAAATTTAAAAATTGCTTCCACTCCTACTATTAATTCTGGTATATTTGATTTTCATCATCCTCTGCATTACAGCCAGGGTTTCAGTTTATGCAGCAGATATTTTTTACTGGATTGCACAACAATAACAATCCTATTACTTCCTGTAAACTGGTGCCGCAAGATATCCTGTCCTCCATTTGCAGATTACCAGTCAATAAAGCATGCATTGTTGTCATAAATTTTGTCTTGGATGGTGCTGTATAAGTTTATACGTGTCAATAATTTAAATTGTATATGCTAATGCACTTTGTGATCTACCTTTCAAGTATGCATGGTTATGAAGTTTTAATCAGAAAGAACATCACAAAATCTTCAGTTTAGTGTTAATAGGCTGCATAATTATTTTTCGTCTGGCATTAGAAGCTCTTTTTTTCATTTGTACTGGAATCAGCAGGACCACAAACAAAACTAATCTTGTATCCAGCATCGGATCTTTGTTATAAATGGCTGATATCTCTTCTTCCCAGGAAAAATAAAGCTAAAAATTAAACATATTCGATGAAATAACATCATCATAGTAAATATTGAGTCCTTCATTAAGAAGAGATGGTCATCAACCATTTTTCCTCTGGATTATCAAGATAGAATAATAATCAAACAAGTTTTCCATCAGGATATGACAAAATAAGAAAGTTAAAAGAAGTAAGAAACAACCTTCCAGCAGACACATATCTATCTGCATAATCAGTAGGAAATGGGAGATCCTCTGCATTTGTGTTGCTGAAAGAAAAGAAGAATTTTAGTCTCGAAACAAGAAATCACTTTAAAACAATAAAACATAACTTAATATACATATATTTATTCAAAACATATTCAATTTACAATTTCAGGTGAAAGGAAGAAATAAACATACCGAAAACTTACACTCATTCCATAATTGAGTCAATGATCACAATATTGTATGTAACTATCTTACAAAATGTTAAAGAATGTCTACCCTATCAAAGCACTAAGCAACCATAAAATAATTTACAATTGAAACCTATGATTAAATTTTCAAGATAGCGAAGTTGTCATCCAAAGCTAATGTCAAGGTATGCGGGAGTGATTGCAAACTAATCACTTGTAGTCATAGTTTTCATTCACTAATGCTTCGCTAAGCTTCCTTATCTCCCATATCCTTGGTTTTTCATAAACGTTACAAATAACCTTCTTTTAATTGCAAACCCTTCAATACTATTGAATATTACATTATTCTCAAAATTCTTAGCTAATTATAAATTAACTTAATCCCCAGGTTTTAAAAGGATAATTAATCAAATCTTATTTAATAAACAAAATGATTTAATCCTGAATTGACTTTCACTCCTTTCCATTATAATTTTTTCTTACAACTTCAATTTTCTTTTGCCTTAATTGATAAAGTCTAGCTTTGATTGGACTCTTTGATAACATTAAAATTATAGATATATAATTCTTACTGTGAGCATTTAGTTTTTGTTCTGATTCCAATTTTTAATTTTGCTAGTTAGATGCGTAGAATTCTAATTCTATTTTTGAATATTTTAAATTTACATTGATTTTCAAATTGAAATATTGACTAATAAATTAAATTAATATTTAATTTATTAAAGTCGTTATCCTTTTTCTTTCATGGTTGAGATTAACATCATCGGATCTTTGTTATAAATGGCTCATATCTCTTCTTTCCAGGAAAAAAAGTTAAAAAATTAAACATATTCGATGAAACAACAACATCATAGTAAATATTGAATCCTTCCTTAAGAAGCCTGGCCATCAACCATTTTTTCTATGGATTATAGAGATAGAATAATAATCCATCTCTATCTACATAATCGGTAGGAAATATGCTATCTGTTACATACATTTTTTCTTTCTTTCGAAATAGTTTTTTTTTGTAATGTTTTTCCTTTCTAATTCGTTCTCTTCTACACAAATTATAAATGCTTAAAACACTTTGGCTATTATTTATCTTTGCTTTTTTGAAATTCATATTAAGCAGTTGTTTTAAAATAACTTCTTTTCCATGCTACTGTATTTTGGATGTTTCAAACTTTAAGGCTCCCTCTTATGGAAAATGTGTGGGGTTCTCTTATTGCTTCAAATTTAAAAGCAACTGCACTGGTTCTTCCTTTCGGCTACCGTGTGCATGTGACAAGAACATTTTTTCTAACTATTTACAAACAACCTATTTTTCTTTCACCAATTCTATATGTTGCACTGTAATTTTAAAATGCGGACGATATAATACAATCAACTAAATATTTGATCTCACTATCGAACATGGATGACTCCTGAAGGCTTTTTCTGTTAAGACAATCTCTTGCAAACATCGAAGGGGATTTCACATTGCAATAGGCCCTAGACCACATTAAGCACACTTCTCCTCAATGAAAGTGCTCTTCTCGAATATTAGAGACCTGGGTATCAATAATAAATATAGATTTTTTCATGCCATGATCAAATCTAGCAACTCTGATTTATTTTGTAACAAGGAACCCCCCATGTCTACTGTTAATATTGCAAAAATCTCTACTGCTTCTCAGGGTCCTACAACATATCACAGTCTTTATTTGAGTGGGAAATCAGGCAGCATTGCCCTCATCTGGAATCCAAAAATTTTTGATAAAAAAATCATCTCAATAACATTCTTGAGATTTGTCCACCGTCTTCAAATTTTATTATTTCGATTTGGATTTCCTTTTTGTTTCTAATGGTATTCTGCCTCATGGCAAGATGAAAAAACTAGCTCTCCATAAATCTGAGTTTAACAAACTAGACATAATCATCATTCCTTTCTGACCCTATTTTCTCAGGTATACTAGAAAGTAGTTAAGTGGAACAATCTATAAGCCAATAAGCCTTACCGTTTGCATTCTACCCTAGTTCAGTGAAAAAAATGGCTTCTGCTTGATTTATATTTTCCTCGCCAAATTAGTTTCCTACATCCCCAGATATGCTACTTTGACCTGGGGTTTTCTAATACATTATGCTGGCTTCTGCTAAATTTTCCTCATAATTGTTTTACCTCGGCAGCCTTCATGCGAATATAGTTTGACATATTTTTGGGCCTCCGCTTAAATTTGTAATTTTATGATAGTTCCAATCTCTGTAAACTGATTAACTGTTTCTTCAATATATTGGATTCTTGTCTATTTGTTGTGCTGATTTATATTTTTTTTGTATGAACTACTTTTATAAGCCATTACTAAGATATAATTCAAAAATTACATATCGGATTTAATATTTATTGAAATTACATATCGAATTTATTTTATTGAAACACATATCTATGTCTTTTGAAACAACTGAACAACTAATGGACGTGAATTGATTAGTTCTTCCACAAAATTCAAATATGGTTTTCTTTCCATTTACACTTACAAATAGCTAACGAACTTTTATACCTCTATTTCAATCGACTACACACAGGTGCCCAACGTGCCCTGTACTCATCCACTTTCTAACTACATGTCAAAAACATGTTTTGCTTGTAGCTTCAAACCAAAGTGTGCTTCCACACCACAAAACTTCATTTTCGGCAGGATTTGCCATATCATGGCCTTGTTTTAATAAAGGTTGGGGGGAGGGGTGCCAACCCCACCCTTAACTCATATATTATATATGGGGTCGAGGTGGGGTCGGTGCCCCTCTCCCCAACACTATTAACCCCTTCCATAATTTAAAACAATACTCCACAATGTTTCAAGCAGTATTTTTAGATTTTATGTTATTTTGCATTCCCACGGCCAAGAAATTAGTTCGGTCACCATATTAATAAATTTCAATAACTAACTAACTATATATATATATATATATAGAGAGAGAGAGTGTGTGTGTTTATAAAAACGTATCTCAAAACCGAATGACATTTAATATGGTTTTTTATGATAGAGAAATATATTAAATAAGTATATAAATACACACACACACACACACACACACACACACACTCAATTGTAAATATATATAGATATGTATTTCCTGTAGGCCTACACACTAAAATTCTTAAGTTGAGCCTATATATATAATGTGTATATACCCACAACCCAAATGTGATAGATAAAAAAGGGGGGGAATTGAGATTATGCTAATGATAAATAGTTTTAGAATAAACTCTAAAAGAGGGATGCAAGCAAATATTTTTCTTGTGTGTATCCATCCATAATCTTGGAGCTCCCTTCCATGGCCTCTCTCCTTCCTTCACCTACAAATCCAAAACAAGAGAAATGAAAGAATAGGTTAAGAAATTGAATATAAAAGAACCCTTAAGGATTGATAGGGTTTCATTAGTATAACCTAAATCTAAGGGCTAGGAAATATTTAATCCTATGGCCAAGATTTAACCCTACATCACTTAAGTGGGGAATATTTTTGTGGGAGTGTAAACTCAATTACTTTGCACGAGTAATGGGCTGCATGGGGCCTAAGGGGATTGAATAAGTTGTGTATCTTGTCATTTTGGAATAATGAACTTATAATAATGTGCATGTCTTTAATAATGCAAGGTTACTATCCTTGTCTAATTTAATATAAACTTAATTATGGACCTTAAACAAATTAATTTGAAAGGGATTAATGGAGTTAAGTAATGAAAAGCTAATGAGGATTATTTAAATACAATATTGGAGCTTAGTAAGAGAGATTAAAATTGTAATATCATGTTGAAACTGGGTCAAAAATATTAGTCGTCATTTTATTTTCCACCTGCCTTAGAATGTTATAATTGAAAATTAAATTAAATCCTAGTGGATGTTACTATCGCTACCCTTCAAAGGAAAATTATAAAAATGTGATATTTTAAGAGGGGTTGGATCAACATTAACTAATGATTAAATTTTTATCTGACCACCATGTTCTTGTGTAAAATTTTATAATCAGGATTTAATTAAACCTTGGATAGCGCCTTACCCTTTTATATATATATATAACTTTTTCTCTTTTAATTTTTGGGTTCTTGTGTGGGAAAATTGTGGACGTTACATACTCATTTTATGCTTCTATAGTAAAAATTCTTTTAGATACTTTACTTTTTCTTCTCTCCTAATAGTTCCTTCAAGTTTTTCCCTCATGAAATAAACTCCATTATGTTTAATTGTAGCATTTAGAATCCTCTCAAATCCAAACACACAAGATCCTTTTGGCTATGTTCTTTCCATTTAAGTTGTTTTTCATGGCCTTTAACTTAATCCTAAAGTAAAATGATGGTCTTCCTATGTCAATTTTCAATATTCACAAACTCACTCTTTTCCAAAGTTATTAAAAGCCCAACCTACATTGAAAAAACATGATTTGAATCTTAGTGGGGAGGTTTTAATTTCTCACACGTCATTGTAACGTTTGAATTTTGTATATTAATCAACCAAACTCTTAAAAAGTTATTTCCCTCATTCTCAATCCTTAAGACTCTCAAATGTTTGAAACAATATTTACTATAATACATGATTATCATGTGTTTCTTGTATTTGTGAATTCTTATATATATATATATTTGATTTATTTTATTAATCAACCAAACTCTTAAAAAATTATTCCCCTAATTCTCAATCCTTAAGACTCTCAAATGTTTGAAACAATATTTACTAAAATACATGATTATCACTTTGTGTTTCGAGTTGGTTAAATGCTTTACAAATTCTTATTTTGTGCCTAAATTCAAGGCTTGATTATGATGGAAGAGTCAATTATTATGTTCATGGCCACCAAATAGGATTTTGGATGCCCAAAGGCTTCATTGAGAGTTCAAATTCAAATATATTTGATGATTATTATCTTCTTGAACCCATGTGTGGCCTTAATATCTCATGCAGTGCATACAAAAAAAACAATAACACAAGTTATTTTGGTCAAACAACTTGAATCAATCCTTTTAAGCTTGCAAAATGGCATGTTTTGTCAACTCAAACATCCTTCAAAATTGTACTTTTTCCCCTAAATGATCAAAATGGATGATGTAAAAATTGTACCATGTTTTATAACCTTTAATCAATCTAACCCCGTCATCAAATTGGATGAAATATCAAGAATTAGCCCATTTGACTTCCTTTTGCTTCAAATTTTCCTTAAGATTCTTAAGAACCATGCTCTTGGTGAGTTCACATGGTTGAGAACATATACAAACGACCGAAACAATCTATGACCACATTTGAGTTCCCTTTAAGTTTTTTGAATTGTGGGTTAAATGTTTTGGTTAAAATCCCAAGATAGACCCTTCTTCTTCACTATTTTTCTTCCTTGGCTTGAACGTTCCTACTAGTCTCGTACGAGTTTAAAAAATGCTATATATTTTGATAGAATTATTCATCGAACACAATATTTACCTTTTTGACTACCCATTTGATAAATTATTTTCTGTGCAAAGTTACATGGTACCTTTTTTTGTAAAAATTATTCCAATCTCACCGATCCAAGTTCCCAATTAAGTCTTTGATGCTTTGTTACATGACTGTAGATAACTAGTACAAGAAATAAATTATATGTTTGGATTAACAGTGTTTAACATTATTGATCATGATTATTATTTATAATATAATATGAGTTGGTTAAAAACTCATATTATTAGTTATATGTTTGGTTATAACAATTATTTGTTATATGAGTTTAACCACTCACATATATGGTGTCCATGTGTGATATTCATAGGAGAGTAGTTATCTCTAATTCCTAAAATATAGGGAAGTAATTTCCTATATATATGTAAGTTTGTAATGTCAAATAATATACAGAGAATATAGAGAATAAATATTGTTTGTATTAAGATGTACACTTGATCTTTCATTTGGTATCATAGCTAGTATGAAGAAATATAGGGCATGAGTGGATATAATAGTTATTTTTATCTTTTAATCATATTGGCGTACACTTTACAAAGGATATGAATTCCTATTGCATAAGCTCTTAACATCCATCTGAACAGTCGAGCCCATAGACATTTGATCAAGTTATTGAAGACCATGCAAAGGTGTGGATTTTCATGTAATAATTGAATCGAACTATGTTGTTCACTATACCATAACATAGGAGAGTCCCTTCTATTTTCCCATCTTGGTCTGGGCATGGAATATTTCCCTCCCTCATTTTTTGGGGGTTTATGGAAGGCTAGGAATGATTGTATATTCTGGGACCAGAAATCTCTTCTCTTAAAAGTTAGAAGAAAACTTTTGGCTGCCATTAAGGGAAATATCAAACTCTTTAAAGGAAAGGCAAAGAAACCCTTCCCGAAAAGGGAGCAGAAAGTTCTTGATAAGTTCTCCCTTGGACCAGTGGAATTACACAAACCAAAAAATAACCCCATTTGGATCAGGCCTGAGGAATTTTTTTTTAAGTTAAATTTTGATGGGGCGTCAAAAGGGAATCTGGGTCTTGCTGAGGGAGGTGAAATTTTAAGAAAAATTGAAGGTTATTGGTTGTTTGTTTATGTTGGTTCGTTAGGTTGGAAAACAAACAATATGGCAGAAGCTAGAGCTCTCCTTTGGGGGGTTTCTTTGTCAAAAGAAAAAGGTTTCAAGGAAATCCAAATTTATGGTGATTCACTCATCATTATTAATGCTCTTAAAAATCAGGGTTCTATTAATTGGCCCTTAAGAAATATCCTCAATGATGTTAAGGAAACTTTAAAATATTTTACAAAGGTTTCTTATAATCATACTTTGCATTAATGGAACAAGTGTGTGGATAATATGGCTAATTACAAAGATCTTAGTAATGATTATAATATCTTGTGTAAAGGAGATGATTTAACCATAAACATTAATGAAACCATTATTAGAGATAGAGGGCACTAAGTTTGATGATGTTGGCATGAGTGAGCTCCGGGTCTATGATAAATTACTTAATAAGTTGTATTCCTCGGTTTCTGTTGGTGTGAAAGGGGGTTTGATTTTGAGAAGTGTTAGAAAACAAGGGAAGTTTGGTTTTGTAAATATGGGAGGTGATAGAATCAGGGTTGAACCAGCTAGTCAAAACATTGAAGCTTTTAATCAACATTTGTGGAACAAGCTTAAGATTGGGAGTTTTAGTAATTTCATTTCAAAATTACATGGTCATGACCTCTCCCTATCAAAGGATTTTGGAAAAGTTTGGAAAGAGGGAAATTTCAAGGTTAGAGGAATGGAAATTGAGGTTTCTGAGTCCACCATTGCCCTTGCGATGGAGATGAAAATGGACGGGCTCAAAATATTTAAGGATAGAACCTACAGAGAGCATGAAATTGAGTTATTCTTCATGGGTAAGGAAAGGTGCTCTTTCTTTACTGATTGTATTTCCAGGTTGTATATCCCGGGAATATGGAGAGATGTTTTCCTTCAAATCATGAATTATATCACTCTGGAAGGAAAATACCAAAAAATTTTTACTCATCATATGAACCTTCTAAATATGTTCCACCATAAGTTCATGGTGACCATTCGTTTCTTTCTATTTATGTCTTTGAAAAATTATTTGATGGCATTCCAACAGGAGAAGGAAGAGATTCCTTTACATGAAGGCCTCATCCTTCTGTTGTTTGAAATGGGAAATCTATTCTGAATTCTTCTCGGAAAGATATGGTGGAAGAGGATGATCTCACTCTGGCGGAATGCCTTACTAAGATGAAGGCTGGGAAATGTAAAAATGTGGGGGAGGATTCTAAAAAAGAGAAGAGTGAGGAAGGTCATGGTGAAGCGAGCACCTCGAGAAAGAGGGGTTGGGATGGTAATTTTAAGGGTTTCGTGGATTGGAGTAGAAAGGTTCAATATTTAGAGGGAGTGCTTTAGGTGATGGAGGAAACCAATGTTGGTCAAAGGGAAACCATGTTGGATGTCATTAATGTTTCTAAGAAAATTATCTCTTCCCAGGTGAAGTCCAAACAGAAGGTTCTGGAGCTGGAGCATTAGATCAAAAAGCTGAGTGATAGGTTGGAAGGGATGGAGGAAGGCACTAAAAGGAGGAATTTTAATTTATGCATCAATAGTTCCGAGGAAGAGTTGGAGGAAGACATGAATGTCAAGGGTGCTGAGGGTGTTGGGATCAAAGGCAGTCATGTTGGTAGCAATGAAGTTTCTCCTAAAAATTAGCTTGATTTTCTGGATTGTTGGCAGACTTTTGGTGAACTTCTAGAGTTTTAATGGTTTACGACAGGTTTTATTTTTCTCTATTTTACTCTCTTTGGTTAAAGTATTGATCATCATTGTAAGATTTAGGCATGTTTAACTCCTTTTGTGGATTTTTCTATTTCTTCCTTGCTTGTTGGTTATTTTTCCTCCTTTGGTAAGGCCCTTGGGAGCCGATCCCTATTTTTACCTTATCTAATAAAAAACTATACCATTACGTGTGTCTATTCTTTGGATGTGATCATACCTCAAATTCTATGCCTACTACATTTTTTTTCTATAAATCCAAGTGTTATAACCTAATTCTTAGCATGTGTTGTTTTTTTACCTTTTCCATGTATACATATCTACCTATGTCTATAATAGAGTCTTGTGTAAGTAATTTTAGTGCTATAACGTCATATTTGAACATGTATCAGCTAATACTTTACCTTTTATCATCATTGTTTTCATTGTGTCTAAATTTCATTGTCAATTTAATTAAAATAATTTAATATTAAAGTTCCTTCTAATGTCTATAGTCATTTTTGTACCCTTCCTAGAATAGGAAAATCCCCTGAGCACTGGACTATCACCCAACGGGCGCTGGGTGCTCACCCGAGGCATGCGCGGGCACCGAGTCTATCCTTTATGTGAGTTTTGTGAGAATGCATCATCGTAGAACATATAATCAAATGCAGGACATAAAAGAACTAAACCACATTCTTATGAACTTGGGAGGATTTATCATCTCATTGTATGCAGGTGAGAGAAATAACAAGCAACACATGGAGATGATTCATACAAAAATAAAATGCATAAGTATTGAACACAAATGATTTATAACAGAGAATTATATTCATACTATTAGAGTTAATAACCCACATTACATCCCTTGAGGTCATAACAGATCCTCATATAATTATGCAGAGCCAATTCATGCATTAGAACTACACCATGTTCATCATATACAAAGAAAAATGCAGACCCATCCCTCTAAGTGTGTCATTTCTCACAGAGCTTTCCTAATCCTTATCCATAACACCATGCATTCATTTTTTTGTAGGGATTCACCTCTCTTCAACTGTATCATTTTATTCTATCGGGCGCTTGTATATATAGACTTAGCACCCACTGTCATGCCTTCAAGAAGTTACAGATCAGTTGCCAAGTGTCAAAGTGGTCCTCTAAGGAATCATCCCTTTCAAGATCTGAGCTCTCCATTCCTTGCAATGATTTCTTCTGGAGCCTTCTATTACATGCTTGGAATATTCCCGGTCAAAGCACAATGTTATGTCCCACTTCGTGTCCCAAAAACACGTGTAAGAGGTTGGGCAGGATCGGAAATCGAGTGTGTTCGTGTGAACACCCCTTTCGCGTGAACCCCCTTCATCTGAACTACCACGTAGGACAAAGAAAATGGTTTGCGCGAATGGGGTTTCGCGCGAACCCCTTTGGGTTCAAATAATTTTGGCGGCAAAGAGTTAAATATAGATATTTACATAGTTTTGGGTGGCAGATTTAGGGTTTAGGGGGATTCGGGCGGAGGGGGTTCACACGAACCCCCTTCAGGTGAACCCCGTTCAAGCGAACCCCCCTTCACGCGAGCCCCCCCATGTGGCACATTTTGGTGCCAAATTCATTTGGAGGATAATTTTATGCCAAAATGTGCCACTTAGGTGCCACGTAATTAGGGTTAACGAATGATTAAAATACCAAAATTTTAACACAAAATACAAAATTTTATTAGCTTTCTAAAAATATAATTTTTTATTTTAAAAAAAATTGTTTTACTATTTATTTTTTATATTTTGCTAACATATGGTATTTTAGGACAATCGATCGTACACAATCAACCCAATTTGAAAAATAGCAAAATATATCAAAAAAATTTGAAAAAAATAAACTTACTATTTGTTGAAGTCTTCTTCTTACTTGTGAAAAAAAAAATTCAATTTCGATATAAATCTTAAAATTTATTCGCATAAAGATTTGTACGCCATTTATTTGAAAATATTTTTACTAAATAATTAATTAAAAAAATATAAGTCAAAAAAATATAAAAAATTTGATAGCATCTCAAAATTCAAATCTTGAACATATATCTAAAATTTCATGGTGAAAAAATAAATTTTTATTTAAAAAAACCACCCGGGGATAGTCATTCCTCTTTTATAACATAAGAAACAACGTATGAATAAAATTAAGAAAAAAACCATATTTTTTGTCATTTTTTTATAAAAAATTTTACATGTATTCTACACTCTAAACACAAAATTTCTTTAGTTTGTGGAATTTCATGAATGTGTACGGTTTTGTGACTATTACCTTTAGAAAATCAATGAAATTGAAAATTCATGTTTATAATGGTACAAAACATACCAAAAAGTGGGACATTTTATTGTGCTTTTATCCTTGAACCCTTTTTGATCCAAAGTCACCAGGCTGGCACCTTATCCATAAGGGTCATGATTTTCTCGTGTACTTCTTGGGATGCCAAATGCGACTAAGTACAAAACCTGTTTGCCTTGTATGTGCATGCCATGTGTTCTATAAAACCCTACCAGAACCCTTTCCCTGTGTGCTTTCAGCCCATGCGCCTTCTTGTACTTAGCTAATATTTTGGGGTCCAACATCACCCCACACTACACCTGTTCTCTATCTTTAGAAACACTCTTCAATAAATAATTAAAGAATGGTGGATCCTTATAGATGGTTGGAATGGAAGAATGAAGGAATGAAGAATTGGTGAAAAGAATGAAAGAATGGGGAACTTTATTTACTTCTGGAGGAGGAGAGGGAAATCCTTCCTTAAATCAGCTTCTAATTTCCCCTAAGTGTCCACCTCATTCTATGCAGAGGTCACCCACCAGGGTACTCACTTCTTCAAAACTAAGATGTTATCCCTTAGTTCTCATTGTCTCCACAATATCCTCCAGTTGCTTTCCCAAATCCTCGAGTGCATCCATCCTTCAAGTGATTTAAAGTTACAATTCATTTATTTGGATCTTGATTGATCCTCACAAGGTCTCAATGGAATCTTATTTATTTTCTACCTCGGCTAGGATCTTGTCTCACTCTACCATGTTCCCCTTGTTATTTTCTTGGAAATCCTTGAGTTCCATTTCATGGGTGGAAACTAGGATACTTGCCACTCTATCTCTATCTGTGCAGTTGTCATAGGCAGCCTCAACAATTTGTGCAATGGATTTTACATCAGCAAGGATTTTGTTGTACTGAGCAATAATATCCACTACCATCATCTTATTTTCTTTCTCTTAGCCTGCCAATTACTCATCTACTAATTCTAAAGCAAGTTATCACCTCTCTATGGTGAATATTCGGGTCAAGTCCTCTAGGCATTACAAGGATGATCCATACTTTTTTATAGGCGGTGTCAAGTTTGGATACTTTAGGATAATGACATTTGTGATCATCTATATTTTCTTGTATGCCTCGCGGAATCTTATCTTTTCATATTTAAACTCATGCCTTAACTGAGTGCTGATTAAATCTTCCCGCTTCATTTCCTTAGTCTTTTCAATGATCTCTTCTTCCTTTTTCTCCATCTCTTCCTCTAGGAAATTTACCATGTCATTTCTCCTGAGCCTGGCTTCAACCTCGATTGAGACTTTGTTCAGCGCGTTACAGATCTACTCATCTGACATCCTATAAGCATTCACTAAAGTGTTTATCCCTTTTTTTTGGCACTTTCATCAACACCCCTTTGCTTACTTCAAATTCTAACTCATCAATGTGGGACTCAAATGCCCATGATAGCATTTTCCTTGTCCAAGGGTATGCACCTTCCTCATCAAATGAAGTCATGGCTAGAAGTTGTTATGTTGGAACGGTTCTCTAGAAGCGCGCCCAACACCTTGTTTGGATCATCAATTTATCCCATTCCTTGAGCTTGTGATGCTTATGCACTCTTCTTCCCTGTGCGTACGACCTTTGAAAATATCACAACCAAACTAGGATCTCATCCCATGCTGCCATATTATTTTTCTATGCTCTCCTCCTCAGCTTCCTTCATCACCACGTCTACGTTGCGTTACACTAGGTCCTTGTTGATTTTTTCCACTTCTTGCTTCGCAGCCTCATCTAACTGTTCCTTTGTGAGGCTTGGGGTCCTTTTTTCTTTTGTAACTTCTTCCTCACCTACCCCCTTATCTTGGGTCTCAGCTTCTTCTTCATCCCCCCTCTCCTAATCTCTTTCGTTATACTCCTCATCTCCTTCTTCTTCAGAATCATGTATCTCACAGATGGAATGGTCTTCGCCTCCCGGTTCATATTCATCATCATCCATGTCACCGATGTAGGCATATAGGTCTTTTGTTTCCCCTAAATCATCTCCATTTGTTACCTTTTTCTTCTTCCTTACTGGGGATTCCAATACAAGGGATTCTTCTCTTTCTTTTTCTTTGATAGGTGATGTCTTCCTTGGCGATTCCTCATGAGTGAGGGGATCTTCATGCTCAGTTACCTCTTATTCTGAAGTCTTTACTTTGACTATAGAATTCTTCCTCCATGCATAAGTATTAGGCTTAGCGCTTGTCTCCGGCACACTTACTGCCTGTGTAGTTGGGACACTAGGTGCCTTCTTAACCTCTTCTCTTTCTCTCTTTCAAGGAGTGGCCTTCTTCCTTCCCGTGTAATCTTCAAGAATGGAGACATTGTTCTCCAAGTAAGCACCTTTTTCAAATTTTGGCCTTATGCATAGGTACACCCTTGTTGTGGTCCTTCCTACAATTGGCACCGTTAAAGGCTTTATAATTTCTATCTCATGGGAGACATATCTCTCCATGTATGCATGCTTCTTTGGGTAGACTAGCTTCCGGCATAGCTCGTTGTGTTCTATATCTACTTTTCTAAGGTCAAACCTTCATCTCTTGGCCTCCTTGAACAGATTAACTCTGGCTTGGAAGTATAAAGTGGTGAAGGAGAAAGGTATTTTTCACCACGGACTCATGTTCTCATCCGTCATCATAAATTTACCAATGCAAAAGTGTTGGTACACTGAAAATTCTGCCTCTCCACTCATGAGTGCAGGAAACTACTCTGGGATCCTCCACTTAGCCCCAAATTCATCACACATTCACTTATACCATTTCTCCAGGGACACCTTGTGAGTGGTCATCATGGTTTCACAAGTATACTTTACAAACCTCTTTGTGAACAAGGGATCCTCTTCTGGATATTCCCAAGTAAATGTTTATGGCTCGTCAGACACTCTAATCTCTGAGAAAATAATTATAAGGAGGATGTTTCCAAATAGTATCTTCTCTCCCTCTTACACGTCACTTATAATTTCATCTACAATAAAAATGGACAAGTTGTAGATGGATCCTTCTGATATCTTTTGGCATACATTCAGCCATGCCTTGTTCACTTGCATCCATTGTTCCTAGTCATTGAGTTTGGTGACTAATTCCACAGCCATCCTCATCACTGGTTCTAGTATCTTGGCGATGTCAAAGTATCGTAACCCCTTTTTGTAGTCACACGCGGATACAGTCTCCTTGATGGCTTCCTTGTCACTCAAATTGTCATCAATGCTATCTCCTTCACAATTGAGGTCTATGAACTTAGATATCGGTTGTGGTGTGGTGCGCATCTTGTGTCCCATGAATTAAAATTGATCTTCATATATGCGCAACATCATTCATTGATAAATGCACTCATGTTTTCTGAAGTACGGTAACTCATAAAGCTTCAATAGCCCTACCTTCTCCAATTTGACCTTTACTTTGTCGCTATATATTGGCATGCCTTTTGGTGTCCTCTTATTGGTTGGTCGAACCAACTGCAAAGCCATCTCCTTCTCCGTTGTGTTTTTGTGATGATTATAATCACTTACAACCATCTTCCACAGGTGTGACTCCCATTCTCTTCCTAGAAATACCCCATCCGAGTACTGCATTTCCATGTACCATTCTTTGTTGGTGCTTACGACAGAAGTGATCTGATTTCCCTTGCCCTTACCCTTTGTTTTCTTTGGTGAAAAGTTGGTTTCCTTGGTTCCATTCTTCTGATTAGTGCTAACACTTAAATCCTCTTCCCCTTTCTCTGCTCTATCACTCTGTGCAATCCCAAAGATCAACCTTACAAAGAAACCCTTCTAAATCTGTGCCCTAGCCGCAAAACCCTAACTGGAAAAATCCTTTCACAAGATGATGCTTCCTCAACAATTTTTTCCATGCCTGTGTACTCCTTCGACACTGGTTTGCAGATCTACCCTAGTCACACACATTAGGATTTTTTGATTCTCCTTTCTTTGCACAAATATCTCTCTAGATTTTCCTAGTTCGTAAGATCTTTTTCTTCTTCGTAAACACAAGGTAACAAATGATTTACCAGACCTTGTATTTATAGTTTTTGCTTCTTTCCATCATTAAATGTTATACCACCTACCAACGTAATTTAACATTAAATGCATATTTTTCCACTAAGTCGTACGTACCACATCCTGCGTGAAAAACCCTTTTACAACCTTCTAACAGGCAAAAATCCAACCCCACTAAAGACTCTTATGCACGCGTCCATAACGCCAAAGGAACTTCTTATGTCCTTTACCCTTTTTTTTCCTTTGTCTACCTCATGTTGTTTCTAAAAATATTTTTTGGCACCAATCATTCTCGCCCACCTTCTCTTCTACGTGCTTCTTACCCTTAGGCACTTTTTATCCTTCAACCAAGCCTTTCACCACAACTTCTACTACCAGCTCAAACTTGTATTATAGGCATATACTTCATATCACTCCACCCCACACTAAAAAAAATGTGCAGTCCTTAGTGCATACACAAATTTGGAAAAATAATGTGGTTACTAGTGCACAAGGTGCAAAACAAAACAAAACAAAATGAACAAGAAATGAGAAAGAGAAACACAAGAAATAAAAATCATAAAGGGAAATTCTAAGCTAACTAGCAATACTACCATCTTATAAACACCAAGAAGTCTTATTTATAGTAGGGCTTCAACCTAATCCCATTGAATTGACCTAGTAACCTCATCCCATATAGTGCTTGTAACTGGTAAGAACCTAAATCAAGAATGTACAAGATGATATAAGGTCCCAACCAATGGAATTTCAATTTCCCAGGATGGCATAGATACTTGGAATCATACAACAACACCAACTACCCAACCTTAAACTTCTTGTTCTTGATATGACGATCATACCATGCCTTTTGTCTTGCTTTTTCTATCTTCTAACTCCATCTAACAAGTGATCACCTTTCATTTAACTGCATCAACTTATCAATTATTTCTTCCATCAGTTGCTCATCAACTAACCCTCTTGCACATTCTATATGTAGCGAAGGTAACATGAATTCCATTGGTAAAACAGCCTCCGTGCCAAGCACCAATTGAAACAGTGTGGCCTTTTTCAACCTTTTATAGGTTTTCCTGTATGCCCATAGAACAGCTGATACCTTATCATCCCAATCGTGTCTTCGAACATCACATATCTTAGTTAACGTGTGACTTAGTATTTTGTTAAAGGCCTCAGCAGTCCCATTTTCTTGAGGGTGATATGGAGTATTCTTATGATGGGCCACTATAAATTCTGCTAACAAAAGCCTGACTGTTTCATTGAGAAAGTGTGTACCCATATCACTTGTTAAACTTAAAGGGGAACCATACATGTTGATTATTTTCTCCCATAAAAATCTAGTAGCTGTCGATGCAGTGCAATCCTTTATAGGCGCTACCTCTTCCCAATATGTCAAGTAATCAGTGCAAGTGATGATATACTGCGAACCAATCCTTCACGCAGCTGGTGTAATTTGGCCCTACAAAGTCGATTGCCCATTTTTCAAATGGTTCAGTGCTGGCTATTGGTTGTAAAGGCATTTCATACCTCTTTCTAGGTTTTCCAAGGTGCTGGAAATGGTCATAGGCCTTGCAAAACTCAACACAATCCTTGTAGATGGTTTCCCACCAAATGCCAGCTAATAAAATCTTCTGTGTGGTAGCATTTATTGCATAGTGTCCTCCTACAATCCCACCATGTGCTTATTCCATAATGGCTACATGCTCATGTTACGATACACATCGGCACATAACCTCATCATGACCTAACTTAGAAAAATCTCTACCAGTCAATATGTAGGGTGCAGCGTGTATTGTTAATTGCTTTCTCTCCAGGGCCTTCATTCCCTCCGGTGCCACACCTATCTGTAAGAACACTACAATATATTCTAAGTCTGAAGGTGCATGTCACAATATAAATAGTTGTGTGTCTAGCATGGTATCCTCAACACTTTCCGCATCCTCTCCTAAATTAATCCTTGATGAGTGGTCAGGTCATGAATTTCTTTTTCCTAGTTTCACGACCACGGTGAACTCAAATTCTTGAAATAGTAGGACCCAATGACATCCGTGCCCTTACAGAATGGGTTTGTTAACTAATTATTTAAATGCCATGTGGTCTGTGTAGAATAAAAATGGTGTCACCAATAGATACTGCCTAAACTTATGCAACACGTAGATCATAGACAATGCTTCACGCTTAGTAGTTGTGTAATTTTTCTCTGCTGGTGTCAACTTTCTACTTGTAAAGCACAAGGGATGATCAACAATTCCCTCACCAGGTTATGCTAGTACTGCTCCCATAGCTGTTGTTGAGGCATCAACATGCACATGGAAGGGCTTATCCCAAGAAGGAAACGTAATATGGGCACCGTGACAAGCCTATCCTTCAAAGTGTCAAATGCCTCTTACTGTGCCTCTCCCCAATGAAAGGCACTCTTGTGTTTTAATAATTCCTCTAAGGGAGTGGCTATCTTGGCATATCCCTTGATGAACTTCCTGTAATACCTTGTATGCCCAAGAAATCCATGTACTTTACTTTGACTAGTAGGATCCCCTAATCCTACAATAACTGCAACTTTAGCGGGATCTACTAGCAAACCTTATTTGCATATAATGTGTCCTAATAGGGTTCCAAATGGAGTAACAAAGACACATTTCTTAATGTTGAGGGATATGCTTAATTGCTGACATCTATCAAACATCAGCCTTAAGTTGTCACAATGGTATTTCACCAATCCATACACAGTCTTGTCATCCAGGTAAACTTGAAGAAACTTATGGATGAAGTCTTGAAATGTTTGTACCATAATGCGCGAGAACACAACAGGCACATTCTTTAATCCAAAAGGCATAACCATATAGGCAAAAATTCCCCATTCAGTGGTGAGTTTTTTCTTTCTCTGGTCTTCCTTTGCAATATTGACATGGTGGTACCCTGAGAACCCATTCGTGAAAGAGTAGACTTCGTGCCCAGCTACTCCTTCCAAAATTTCTTTAGTAAAGGGGGTTGGGAAGGGATCGATGACACATACTACATTCAAATCCTTGTAGTCAATGAAAATTATTATCCTCCCATCCTTCTTGATACTAATGACCATTAGGCTTATCCATTCTAATTCCTCTAGTACCTCGATGATACCAGATGTTATCATTTTGTCTATTTCCACCTTGACCTATATGCACAAGTTTGGATTCATCTGATAAGGCCTCTTCTGAATTTGGCGTGCACCTTTCTTCAACTTGATCTTCATATCCCTCGAGGAATGGTGAATTCCTTTGATTTCATGGTACCTATGAGGGAACAAATCTTGGAACTCGCACAACAGATCATTAATATTTGAAACCTTCTTTTATGACCAATAGTCACCGATGATAGCTTCCTTAGGTTGAGCCTCCTTCCCAATGTTAACCTTCTTTGTTTTTAAGGGCTCACAGTAGGTGCATGCTCTCTCATTAGCATTTTATATGACCTCATGCATACCCTCATAATGGTTAAAATCCAAAGTCTCCATCTCTTCTTCGTCTATTACATAGAACATTTTTCCTTTTTCATTTTCCATGCATGCGCGCTCAAGCTATACGTCCTCTAATTCTTCTTCATTGAGGAACGTCTCCACAAAAGGCTCACCTAACAATCCTAGTAGCCTATCCTTTTCCATAGCACTATCCCCCATCATAAGACACTTGATCACTTGCAATGCCTTATCCACTAATGGTTTGGTACTCCTATACTCAAAATCTTGAATGAGATCAGCCACCAACTCTTTCCAATTTCTCGTCTAACGACCCATCTCTGAATGAACATAGCAAGCATGCGTACAACCTTGTAAGGGGGAATACAACTTATGTACCCATAACAAAGGAGTAAATTCTTATGTGCTTCCCATCCAGGCCTTCTCACGCACTTGTATATGAAATGAAGCGGTCTCTTTACCATGGTAGTCTTGTATGACCGTGGCCGTGTTGCTCTTGGAAAACCTTACAGAAAATGTGATCCTTACCTCACACCACTCTAGGAGGTTATCCTGATGTGTATCCTACCAGTGCGTTGTAGTCCCGAGTAGGCTATATCTAAGCATTCCTCTTCTCTCATCCTCATTTTTCCATTGTGCTTCCATGTCCCATAAGAAAATTTCAGGATATGACCCACCTGAGTAACTTGGAAACTCCTTTCCTCCTAGGCACTTGATTCAGCACGCCTTTATAACCCTTGTTACAAATCCTCTTAACTGTCACCCAATTAACGCATAAGCCCCATGCGCCCAATTTTCTCATGTCATACTTGTGGTGTCACTCATGAACTGAGCATCTTCAAATTGGATAACTCTTCCATTGGGGTGAATTATCTCAGGATCTTTGATGGAGCACACATATATTCTATTAAAGACTTCTTCTCCTAAGGGCTCAGTATAGGGTGCTCACTTCCAATCTGCCAAAGGAATGACCACCCTTTCCTCCTTGTTATCAAAACTAATATATCCCTTGTTAAACCATAGTTCAGCATTGTTCTTATAACACCATGGGCATCCAAGTAATGCTGGAAAGTTTTCTGCCTTGGTGAGCACCAAGACATCGAAGTCTCCAGTGAAATTGGATCCTTGAATGGTAATAGCTACATCCTTCAGAACTCCAATGGGCATTACCTTAGTCTTATTTTCCATATACAAAACATTTGAAGATGGTTGTAATACGGGCCTCCCCATTTGATGTCAAGCATCTAAGGTAAGAACATTGATCTTTGCTCCCATGTCGATGAAAATATTTCTCAGAAGACACCCATCAACAACTGTATTCAAAGTAATCTCCTTATCATATTCAAGGTTGTGAGGAGGAACTTTTACATGCAAGACCTGTCTTTCACACTCTGATCCAGCGCATGGTACCTTATCTCTCATCCATTCTCCTAGAAAGGGAATACTATTATTTTTCCTTAACATTTTACACACTTCTTTGACTTCATCCAGGTCCTTTTTTGGAGCCTCAACATTCCTTCTTTGCTCCTACTACCTAGACTACTCCTTTTGACACTAGATCTCTCCTTGTAGACTATGAATGACATCCATAGTCTCTTGATACACTTCTTTCTGATGATAAGGGTCTAGATACTTTCCAAGTACTACTTCCTCTCTTGAAACTAGTGTCCTTTGCCTTGGTATTTCCTTAGCACGCGTAACCTCTACTCATGTCGTCACCAACATAGGTTCTAGCCCTGACTCACCTGCCACTCATGATATCCACTGTGAATTGTCCTTCTTGATTCTTACCATCCAAGTTCCTTTTTCCTTCCGATGTTGTCAATTCATATGCTCATAAATTTATATACACTCTTCATACTTATGTTTCTTTCCACACCATGATCATTGTAATAGGTCAGGACACTCACTTTTGTAATGCTCTCTAGATCCAATATTATAACAAGTTCCTTGTGGGAACTCACTTTGCCATCTACCATGGTTATTGGGACCACGAAAAAACCCTTCCACACGTTCCTCCATCTGCACACCCTTCATAATGTTAGTCATCATGCTTTGAACTACTTGCAAGGATACTCTGGCACACACCGAGATCAATAGCATCATTGATTGAATCAATTAGTTTGTAATCCTTGGTATCATGGGTCGTAGAGGTACAAATCTTTCAATAGTAAGAAACATTCTTACGGATTGTGTGCTAGAGTAGAGTGCATCTACTTGCATCATGATCCCCATGGAAAATATCACAATCTATTGCCATAACGTGATCTAACTTCCGAGGGAAACTATCCTTTGTATGCCCCTCCACTTCACAATATTTACACCAAATCTCACTATAAACCTCATGCGTTGATTTTGTAAATAGATTTTCTAACTGCTTAGCCATCGTATTAATTTGAGCCTCTAGAAAAGGGCTAACACCAGTGTCAATGCTCCCAATAGCTTCGGTGCATAGGGTAGCTTCCAATGCCTTGCGCAAGTTTGTGAAAGTCTTGTGTGACAGAGCCCTTCCAAATTTTGTTATCAACCCTCTGATAAACCATTGAGCATGTTGAGAAGGATGAATTTCATAGGATAAATTTGACAAGAGAGTCTTGAAACATGCGTAATAATCTCACACACTCTCTGTCATTCCCTGTTGAATCTCCTTCAAAGTGTTAATGCTCTTCTAGTCAAATTGTGGGATATAAAACTCTGTTAAGAAGGCATTCTTCAATGTGGTGTAGTCTACCACTATCTAATGGGGGTTGTACTTCCTATACCATCTATATGTGTGCCCTTGAAACGTTGTTGGAAAAATGACTTGCCTTCCACTCTGGGGTAATGATCCCCTTCGCACTTCATAGTAACTCACACTTGTGCACATGCTCTGTGGCATCTTCAATACCCCTGTAGTTTGGTAAGTTCAAAGACATCTCAAAAAACACTTGGGGAGGTTGTTGGGGTCCTTTTCCTCCTGATCCAGAGCCTTGGTTCCCTCCGGTGTTTCCTCCTGACCCACCAGATCCACCAGGTCCTGTTCCTCCGACCCACCAGATCCACCTCTTGTAATCAGAAATGGACCAGAAGTGGTCGTGCCTAGTGTTCCCAACGTCCCACTGAATTGCGTGCCAATGGTTTGTGATAATTTCCCACTACTATTTGTATGTCTCACACCACTCCAAGACACGATATGCAAGCTTACATACTTGTACCTTGTTCAAAGATTCCTTTAAATATAGGAATGGCTTGTGCAGCCATGGATGTTCCAAACAAAAAATTATATCTCCTGGGTACCGATCGGTCACTCCCACTGATGCCAACTAGGTTAACAATAATTATCCCTTGATTTGGAAAACCAAGCGCCAAGGGTTGGTTGCTAGGTAAGTAAGTTCAGATGCACGCCAATGGCTCTTCTTTCTCCATGCAATGAAATCTCATCATAAGCTGAAGGGGCCTCTCTCCCACGCATGCTAAGATGGGGTAGCATAGAATTTTCAACCTCCACATCCTCCACGTGAACCTCAACTCCTTCCCTCAACGTCTACCTCCATAGATCCATCACAATTGTAACCTCACATTTTCTAGTCATCTCCCTTTCATGAGCTTCACTATACTTGATTCGTCTCTCCTCCCTTTCCTTTTCAGCCTAAATTTCCACCATCTTCCTCCACCCTAGCTTCCTCTCCCGAAACTCAGAGAATCTTATCCAACCATGGGAAATGCTTCTAAACTCAAATTAATGACCAATATCTTCATATCCAAAGGAATAACATGCAAAAATGATCCTCTAGGATCCCTTAGAAACTTGAACTCAGTAACTTCTAGCAAGAATACGTAGAAATGGCTTATTCCAAAGTATAACTAGCCAACACTCCCTTCCACCAATGATAAAAAAATGTGTCCAAGTCATATATGCATCATCCAACCTTTGATATTCATCTTTGCTCCACACGTGTGATCTATAGTACCAGCTTGATCTGGATGTGTATGCTAAAAGCCATTCATATAGTTATACTGGGAAGCAACAAAATAATGTTTCATACAACTCATGGTATAGGTTCTCTTCTACCCATATACACGCATCAAACTTAGGTCCAGTGCTAAATAATTTAGCAGACTCATTATTTGTGCTCTTGAACCATGTTTCAACACTTGCTAGGGTCAAACACTCTATCATCACGCATCACAGGGAAAAATATGCATTCCATTTCTCACAAAAACTTTGAAAAGAGGTCCTAGAAATAGAACCAAGATGTAGTCATTTTTGTACCCTTTGCAGAACAAGAAAATACCATGCGCGCCAAACTATCACCCAGCAGGCACTGAGTGCTCACCCGAGGCACGCGCAGGCGCCGAGTCTATCCTTTATGTGAGTTTTCTGAGAATGCATCATCTTAGAAAATATAATCAAATGCAGGACATAAAAGAACTAAGCCACATTTTTATGAACTTGGGAGGATTTATCATCTCATTGTATGTAGGTGAGAGAAATAACAAGAAACACATGGAGATGATTCATACAGAAAGAAAATGCATAAGTATTGAACATAGATTATTTATTACAGAGAATTATATTCATACTATTAGAGTTAATAACCCACATTACATCCCTTGAGGTCATAATAGATCCTCATATAATTATGCAAAGCCAATTCGTGCATTAGAACTACACCATGTTCAGCATATACAAAGAAAAATGTAGACCCATCCCCCTAAGTGTGTCATTTCTCATAGATCTCTCCTAATCCTTATCCATAGCACCCTCCATTATTTTTTTTAGGGCTTTTCCTATCTTCAACTATATCTTTTTCTTCTACCGGGTGCTTGTATATATAGACTTAGCGCCCACCGCCATGCCTTCAAGAAGTTATAGATTGGTTGTCAAGTGTCAAAGTGGTCCTCCAAGGAAGCATCCCTTTCTATATCTGAGCTCTCCATTCTTTGTAATTATTTCTTCTGGAACCTTCTATTGCATGCCTGGAATATTCCCTTTTTGATCCAAAGTCGTCAGGTTGGCACCTTACCCATAAGGGTCATGCTTTTCTCGTGTGCTACCTAGGATGTCGAATGTGACTAAGTCCAAAACTTGTTTTCCTTACACGCGCGCACCATGTGTTCTGTAAAACCCTTCTAGAACCCTTTCCTAATGTGATTTCAACTCACGCATCTTTCTTCAACTAGGTCCCGCGTGCCCATGTGCCTTCTTTTCCTTAGATAATATTTTGGGGTCCAACAATGTCATAGGGTTAGTTAAATTAGTAAGTCTTTGTTAGTCATGAGTCGTACAAGTTTATATTTTCGTTGTCATTTTTTCTTGTAAGTCGTATAAGTCTTGTTGTCAAAGTCTATTTATTTAATTTATTCCGAGTCAAAGTCATTATCCAAAGTTGTAAAAAAAACTTGCAATTCTCCTGGATGCATTTTTCGCTTGTACACGACATCCAAGTTAAAATTGATGGGACATTATAAAACTGAGCAACATGATCAAATATGGCTGAGGACAAAGGCATCAGAGGTTGGAGGTCGATCAAATTCCTCTCGTTAGTCACCAACGACGGGGACACACAAATGGTTTGGTGGCATTTTTTAGTGTGTGTTTCAGTTTCAATATTCCTAGTTTTCATTGTTCATTTTGTGTTTTGTGTTGAATAAACCCCTTTCTAGAATTTTGGGAAAGATTCATATTTAGAAAACTCAATTTTTGGGAAAATGAGAAGATTTGGAGGTAGACTCAAGGGATGGTTATCTATTTAGTGTGAATCTTGTGGATCTTGGAGATTCAGAATTTGGATGCCCAGGGAGGAAGGGAAAGTCCCATAGGAACCCAAAGAGAAAGGGATCATTCCTACATAATTCATCTCTACACTACGCCTTTAGGAGGGTAAAGAGATAATCTATGGATTTTGTACCTGATCTAAGAGGTGATTTCAAGAGGTGGTTCAACTTCTTTGAAATATGGTTCTTCATCGTATTCACATTAAGGGGGTGGATATTGGGAATTAATAATGTTCACACTAAGGGGGTGAATGTTAGGATTAATAGTGTTTAACATTATTAATCATGATTATTATTTGTAATAATATGAGTTGGTTAACAATTCATATTATTAGTTATATGTTTGGTTAAAAATTATTTGTTATGTCAGTTTAACCACTCACATATATGGTGTTTGGGTGAGATATTCATGGAAGAGTAAGCTACTTTGTAAAATATAGGAAATTCATTTCCTATATATATGTAAGTTTGTAAGGTCGAATAATATATAAAGAATATACAGAAGAAAGATTGTTTGTATTAAGATATGCATGAACTCTTTCATTATCTAGATGGGTTAAAACTTAAAATGTATAAAAATATGAGTTTTAGGTGTCAACATTCTCCCTTAAAAATTTCAAGTTCAAATTTTAAATATAATCCCTCCAAATTATTTGGTTGCTTCAAACCCTAAGGGTTTTACACAATGAACCCCAGTGAGCAATTTTGATCAAAAATTAAACTATCTCACTAATGATGTTGATAATAATTTTTCTTACCTCCTTAATGGAAAAACTTTGTTCCAAAACCTACCTACACAGTGCTTGAAACATGGGTCTTCTTAACACTAAGTTAGTCAAGCCTTCACCTTCTTTGGTATATATTCCTATGTGGTTGTTATATCTCTTTACATACAAACCAGTCTAACTAATCCAATATTTACCTTCCCAATTCAATATCTTCTAAATTAAATTCTAAGATTAGTATAGATTTTGTCATATAACAAACTGTCACATAGTCACTGAGTTATTCAAGCCAAATCACTTAAAATTTCTTAATCTCTCCACAAATAGAATCAAAGTAATGGAGATATAATCTTACCAACCATAAATTTACTTTGAATTACTCTATACATGTACTTTTCAATACCACAATACTCTGCGCATATTTGAAATGTCCTACAGCTGTTTTACAAAAAGAGTTCTTCACCTCCAAAAATGTTCTTGGACCTCTTCCTCAGTTTTTTTCATTAGAGTGATATTAAGAGACAATTAAAATTCATGTTTTAAATACCTCCTTTCTTCTAAATACCTCCACGACTAACAACCATGATCATATGATAAGGTTTTATGGAGGTTATAATCTTAAGACCAAGGAGTTATAATCAAGTTTCAAGAGCTATATGACAAATTAGACTTCAAGAAGAGTCGCCAATGATAACATCAAGAATCAAAACCCCTAAAGGACATATAGAAACCCTTTAAACTACCTTCACTATACAACAAAGACAAAATTGGCTGTAACAAGTTTCAAATTTTCAAATATGCAAAAATCGAGGGAAACTCCATAGTTTTAATTTTTAACTTTTTGAGCCCAACATAGCAACTTCAAAAGACTCTTCAAACGCCTAAGGACCCCTAGAACACCTAAAAACCTGAAATTATGCCATGAAAATTCCTAGGAATATCCATAGATGTGATGCTCCCACATTATACTCCCAAGGAAAAGAGAAGTCTTCGTATAATTCCTTTCCTTACAAGCTTGTTTTCTCTTTCTTCCTTTGCTTCCAATTAAACACGAGATCATGAAAGTTATCCTTAACTGAGTTCCATGTTTGTTTTATATTCCTTAGTTGTACCATGCTCCTCTCAAGTTATTTATCCTTTGTCATTACCATACTCTTGAGCAAAAATGATGGTTTTAGGGTTGTGTATGATGTCCTTCACCTCTTGTCTGAGATTATATACCTAATGCATCTTTGTATGTGATGATTCTCCATGATATTTGACTCTCAAACTATCCTTTGCATATTCCTCTTGCACTTCATGGTTCATTCATCCTTAAAAATACAAAATAATGGTCTTTTCTTGACATTATCTCTTTCATTTGAATTCTCCACTTTCACTTTACCTACCAAACCTACATAAAAAACACTTTAAAAAGGATTAGATTGAAAATTATAAGTTTCTTATCCATTCTTAATCGCCTCTTCATGCTTTCTTTATTCTTATTTTTTTATGTCTTATCTTCTTGAGATGTTTTGTCACAATTTTCACGACTGTTTTCTTCCTTAACATGCTCTGATTTCTTCTTGTTTTCATTATATTCTGACTTTTGTGCTTCCTTTTTTGCCTCTTGTGCTCCTAATAGCTCATCCTCATCTTAGTTCTCAATGTGGTCTTCAGATGTACCTTCTTCACTCTCCTTACTCATATTTATTTGCATGTTATTATGGTATTCTTCCTCTCCATTCAATCACTTGCACATCTTCTTGAAAGTACCAACCATACTTTCCTTTACATCATCCTCTTCTCTCTGCTGGAAAAATGTTTTAAAACTAATTGAAATTAGTCTAGGATGGTCTTCATGCCATGATTTTCTATCCTTCAATGGATTTAAATTTCTAACTCCATTATTCACAAAATTTTAAGTATTTTCCTATCCACCATGAATGGTTTCCTATAAAATTTCCATGGTCTACCAACAAAAGATGACATGCATCCATATGTAAAACGTCATATAGGACCTGATCATGATATCTACCAATCTGAAAATTTACTAAACATTATTGACTAACCAACACATGATGATATCTCTAACCCAAATAGACCTTATAAGGGTTAGGATGCCTCATTCATCTCAAATTTATCTTTTCAACCATCTTAGAAGAAACTAAGTTATCTGTACTAAAATTATTAATGATGACCTTACAAAATTTACCTCCTATTTTTCATATGGTC
Organism: Taxus chinensis; assembly: GCA_019776745.2. NCBI lineage: Eukaryota > Viridiplantae > Streptophyta > Pinopsida > Cupressales > Taxaceae > Taxus > Taxus chinensis. The sequence continues at coordinate 88,774,004 of CM034153.1, read as the reverse complement.
CCTAAAAATGTCCTTATTTGAGCTGGTTCTTCACTCCTCTTGCTTGCATACATCAAAAATATCCTCATCATCAATGCTTCACCTATTTCTAGTTCTTTCACTAGTGATGGTGATGTCACACTTTATTCTTCATTGACATGTGTAATTTGATTTCTTGCTTCATTCACCCTACTGTTGCATGCTTGTGGATACTATAGACATTCAAATGACCTATGAAAAACCAAATTATTACATTTGAAGCATATACATGTAAAATCACCTCTTCCTCTTCCAAATCCACCTCTACCTCTGTATGAATAATCACCTCCTGTGTATCCACCTCTAGATGTATTTTGTTTCTATGAGCTTCTTACCTCTTCCTCATGTTTTTTTTGTTGTTTTTGTCCTCTATTTGGTTGTTTTCCTCTACCTCTCATTCATCTTCTTGTACCTATGAAGTATTTTGTATGTTTCCTAGACAAATTCTCTTCTGACTTCAAAATTGCTTGGTATGATTCCTACACTATTCTTAGGTTAAATAAGCTAATTTCATCGTGCATATTAAGTCTCAAACTATTCACATGTCTATCTGCCTCTTCAGCATCATCTTCTATGTGACCAGATCCCATTGCCAATTTGTAAAATTATTCAATATAATTAGCTACATTCATTTCCCTTTGCCTGAAATATTGTAATTTCTTAAACAAACTAGTCTGATAATATGAAGGAATAAAATTACCTTTCAGTTTAGAAACCATCTTGTCTCATAACCTTATCTTTTCCTCTCCTCTGTTCACTCTTTCCTTTTTCACATAATCCCACCAAATAGAAGCATGCCTTATAAGTTTTTTACATGTAATCTTCAATTTCTTATCCTTTGTAATGTTCTAAAAATCAAAATTCTTATCAATTTTTACTCTCCAGTCTATCAAATATTCTAGATGTATACTTCCACCATATTTGGGTACCTTCACCCTTGGCTTAATACCCACATTCATGACTACTTTTAGGATCCTTACTTGATCAGGGGATCATTTCAGGCTTTAAACATTCCCTAATTCTCCCTAAAATACTACAATGTGGAAGATCATTTAGAGATATTTTTGTCAACTATTTGAACGCAAAAAATGGACCTCGTACACTTGAGTTATGGCCTCTCAAAGATCAGGTGAAAATTTTTCAACATGGGTCAACAGGGGAGTTATGCGTTGACAATTGTATTGGAAAAAATGAATATTGATCATCGCAAAGTTTGGTTTGTGGAATTCTAGTATTCGATGGTCGAGATAAAAAAATTGGTTGGCCCCATTATTTTCTAGTTGGGGACCCTTAGCCATGTTCAACGCACTCTTTTCTCGGAGGGGTGTCTTGGCCAATGGGTTTAATTATTGCCTTATATTTTTCACCGAGCCAAAACTAGCAATCGCACGATGAAGCGTGCAATGTTAACGCCGTAAGGGATGGGCGGGTGTTTTATTCGAAAATGAGGGTTATTATTGGGTCGGGTGTGTAGTATGATGCAGGTAGGAAGTGCAGTATTAAGTGTATGGAGTTGGTTTTTGGGTTGATTAATGTGCATGTTGTTTTTTACGAATGTATTGAAAATCGTATAGTTTTGAAGTTTACGTTATTGTAGACGTTTTTTTGTGTTGTTTCTATTTACAATGTTAAGTAATTGATTTGTCATTTATAACAACATGTTTTTTACATAGTGAATTGTTTATAGATTGCGAGAAAGCTGTACATGAGAAAGAAAGGCAATTTACATATAGGAAAAAAAGAAAGGTGTTGGCATTTGTCGTCTTTTTTTTTTCTTTGCAAGCCGCCGCTCCATAGCCTTTACCATCCGCACCAGTCGACCCGAACCTGTAGGCATCATTGCATAATTGTTAAGTAAAGTGCATTGCAATTAATTCTAAATTCTTAGAAATTTGTAATTGACACCAATTTGTTTTGGAACGTTTACTTACTTGTTTGAGAGTGGAAGCAGAGCATTGGGGAGCGACAATGTGATTGAAGGTGGCGGGGGGGGATGGGTTGGGGTGGATTATGGTACGGATGTGGCGAAACGAAGATTTTGCAGTCTTGATTCCTCCTCCTTTCTTTGAAGGAGGTGTCGGGAAAGGGACATTTTGGAGTAGCGTTCGAAAGAGAAGGGGGGCGAAATGCGCAGGTCTTTTAAGGAGGGGACTCTTGAAAATGCGGTGAAAGTAAGCCCTGGTCGTTCTGAAGAACCTATATCCACAGTTGCTTTATGTAAAGTAAGCCCTTGCGATTTATGGATTGTAAGTGCCCAAGCCATTTTTAAAGGAAGTTGCCTGCGGCTGCCTCTTGAGATTGGGGGTATGGGGACATGGGTGGGGAAATGTGGATTCCAAGGAGGGCCGTTGTATTTGTTGAAGTCGATTACAACAAAAAGTGGAAGAGCAGGAGGGGATGATGATGGGGCGTAGACAATGTCGATAATGGGGCCAATGGAGCCATTCACAAGGCCAGCTTCAACCCACAAATTTGCGGTGAGCATAACCTTTTGTTGCTTACAGAGGAGAATGATTGGTTCGAGTTGCTCCTCATCATGTTCCTCAGAGTAGTTACGCCTTGTTTGTTCAGCGTTGGAGCGTGCGATTGGTGAATTGAGGGATTTCAGCATGTTGAGGTTGTGTTGGTCGACAAGGTCATTTGTTGCAAACAAATGTGGAGCTAGAAGGAAGGGTGTTATGTCGGCAACAGGTATTTGGGAGTCTGTTCGTTGGATAAGTTTTTTCCAGTCGTGGAGGAGCGGGATTCCATCTCTAATATTTAGTAGTAGTTGTCGAAAGGAAATTTGGGCGTCATTTGAACCTTGTTGCCTAAATATTGTTGTAAGTGTGATGCATGTTGTGAAACTAAACCATAGGTTTGTTCCGTAGGTGTGGCCGACGTAAAGTGGAATGTCATTGACTGGGGGTAGCTGGCCGAGGTCACCAACGAGAATGATGGATCTGTTTCCAAATGAGGTTGATTTAAAGTGGGGGAAGGCTTCACGAAGACGGAAATCGATTTTTGCAAGGAGTGTTGGGCCTATGAAGCTCATTTCGTCAATGAGAATGTAGCAAACATGCTGTAGGGATTGTTGGAGAGTGGAAAGCGACATGCCTTCGAGAGGTTTTATTTCTTTTATTGGAATGCGTAACGCAGCATGTATGGTCGACACGGAAATGTTGAATGCGGCCACTCCTGTAGGTGCGATGACCAGGAGAGGAGATGGTTGTTGCAGGCTTGTCGAGGATAATGCATTGCGGATTTTGTTTATGAGATAAGATTTACCTGTGCCTGCAGTACCTTGTATAATCATTTTTAGAGGGGGTGAAATAGTTCCTTGCTTGTAATGGTTGACTATAGTATTGAAAGCCTGGTGCTGTTCTGGAGAGAAAAGTGTTGCGCTGGATGTGGAATTTTGCATGTGGAGAGGGATTGGTGTAGTGTTTTTGGACATATCGATGAATGACGGGGCAATGTCATGTAAATGAAGCGGTACGCCATTTTGGAGCCAATTGTGATGTAAGTCAAAGTCTCGAAGGCCTAGCATGTTGAACTTGTCAAGGCACATGGAAGTATTCGGACGTAATCGAGATAAAATTTCCCATTCAGAATGTAATGGAGTGGGAGCTAAGTTTTCAGAATCTGAAGGGGATTCGTCAGAGGAAGAGGAATCATTTGATATGGATATGCGTTTGACATGCCAAGGATGATAAAAGTCTTTGAGTAATAGCCAGTTGGAAATGACTTGCTCTGATGTGGTTCCAATGTTTGCGGGGATGTTGCGAAAAGGTTTGTAGAGAAGAAGTTCACTCCAACAGAAGAGTTCAAAGGAAGGGGAATGGTCATTGGGGATGGAGTAAAATCTAGGGGAGACGCGTACAATAGCATTTGTTGACCGTTGCTTCCATTTTTCACCTGCTCGGAGCTTGTTGTGAGACCAGCTTCTTGCTGCTTCGATCAGTGTAATTGATTCCATATGGGTTGGGCGTTTCATGTATGCATCTATGAAATTGGTTGGCTCAGAGTTTGGATGATTGGTTGGAGGTATGCGACGCAAAATTTTCTTTCCAACATTCAGTGAAACAAAGGATCGGCTACAAAGAACAAGAGGCAACTTTTGCAGCATGTGACATGTTTCTTGGGCGCTTATGTCATGATCAACGACACTATCTGTAAGCATTTTTCGGAAGGCAACCTTGGCTGGTTGATGGGGATCGGCTGTTGAAGATATTCTTGAGAGCATTTGGTGGTATGATTCAGAGCGTCGCTCTGCTTTGGAAGCATATTTTGCAATATACTTAAGGACTGCATGCTTAGAGAGTACAGGCTGGCAATCAACATTGGCTCTCCAGATGGATAGCATGGCGGGGTTGTGGATATTCAATCTGTCATCATTTCTGGCAGGCATGTATTGGACTTTGTGTGTGTCATTGACTGTTAGTGTTGATTGTTGAAGTAGTTCCCAAGGTGCTTTGTACCTGCATTCCATGCCATTTTTTTTTTTCGCAGGCATGTACGTTCAGAGCATTTGGTATGCCTTTGCACTCGATTTAGAATTTCTTCTAAGTCTAAAAGAGGATCGGTTGCCAATATTTCAGATGTCTTTAATAAGCATGGATCATCTTGGAGTGGACGGTGAATGTATTCTGATCTACATGAAATTGAACGGGGATTCCATGCGGAAAGAAGTTTGTCGAAGTACTCTCTAACTTGGTTGATAGCAGACGTGTCACTCCAGTCAATCGTCTCCACATTGGGTGCTTCTGGAAGCCAAAGGAACCCATGGACATGTGCAGATCCTCTATGTTGCCACTCGTACCTGGAAAGAGATGAATAAGCAAGAGGAAGGGTTATGATGCCATTCATTCGTGGAAAGAGATGAACAAATATAAGGAAGTTTTCTGGAAGAGGAAATAAACGAAGAGACATTTTTTACCTATACCAGTAGTCTGTTGCTCCTAAGTAGTTTTGCAAGACCTCTTCGCGGAATACTGTGAATCTTTGGTGTAAGTAAGCAGAAACTCGATGAGGGTTGGAGATAATGTTATGGTTCCTCCATTGTTGTGCTTCACGAGGATCTGCAGGGCTAGTGTCAGGCATTACACTATGGAGGTCCGGCCATTTGGTGTCAGCAGCACTTAAAGTGAAGAACAAAGTCGGTGTTGCTAGTTGTTCAACCATATCAGAAAGTTCGCCTCTGCTTTTCAACCAGAAAGACCTAGTTCCGCGAAGCGACGCGCCAAAACGCATGAGATTTTGTGGGAGTGCATCATTTGGATTAGCTTGAAGGCGTTGTCGCAAGTCACTTATAGATGTTGGAATGTTTTGAAGGATATCTTGTTTCATGAAGACAGAAGCTGTTGCTTGGCTACGATGCCGCATGATGAGGTTGAGCAAAAAGTACCTGAACCTGGGGTGTGCTCCGAAGCGGTTGTCAAAGTAACGGAGTAGGTGCAGTGCATATTCATGAAGTTGGACCTCCTTCATGCGAGGTTGTTTAAACATTGCTGAACCTGTGGGAAACAAGGTCGGGAAAGCCATGGAAAACAAGCCTTCTGTGTTGTATTCATTGATTGGGGAAAGGCCAATTTCAGGCCAAGGTAATGATAAGGGCGAGCCATTTGTTGAACCAATCAAGAACCGTTGAATTTCTTCCTCTTCAGTACCTGAATTAGGGAAAACTGGGACAAAGGATGATGGAAGGGATTGACTATCGGGAGATGTAAATTCTTCTAGATCAGATACAAGGGGAATTTCCTCTTGAGGGGGGGGATAATTTATTTCAATTGTTCGCAAGATGGAAGAAACATTGGTTTGTTCAATCGGCAAAGAGGACAAGGCTTCGTAGTCGATCAGAACATCTTTGTAGTAAGGGTCGTTTGCAATTTTGAACTGGAGAGCATCCCAAACACGTGATCTGCTGACATAGAAATCATACTTTGTTTGGTTATGTCCTTTTCTCTGTAAAAGCAAGATGTCCACTTCGTTTAGACGCCGTGGAAGGTATTTAACAATAGATTCAATATTTTGTGGGAAACTGATAGTGTGGCCAGTGTATTTGTATTGTCCCCCACGAACTTGGCTAACTTGTAAGATTGGATTGACTCTTGCAATAAGCATTTCCTCAACTTGTGTAAGGCATTTAAGAATTGCAGGTTGATGGCCTGGATTCATGTTGTTCGATGTAGAGAAGCGATGACCATTTTTCTCAGCGAAGCATCTATTGCATACGTATTTCTGGTCTCTCATTTTCCCGGTGATTCCTGGGTAGCTTTCCATACAGATAGAGCAAGTATTCATATTTGCAAAGGTATCTATTCTTTTACGGAAGGATTGTTGTGCTTGCTTAAAGGCAGGAAGTGTCAATGGTATTTTGGGTGTGGTAGAAGGCCAGGGAGTATATGCATAAATGTTGGTGGTTGAAGTGGAAGTGGAGGGGTAACATGGGGAAGAATGTGTATGGGAACTACAACTGCTGGGCAAATCATTTATGCACTGCAGATTGGGGCAAGGTGGGCTGGAAAAGGAGGTGGAAGCAGAAATACTTGGCGGGGTTGCTTGAATCTGCGGTTGTTGCGGATGAAGCGAGGTTTGAGGTGCGCTAGCCAGCCTGCGAGCGTGGTATCTACGACGTTGCTGCTCAGTGATGTGTAGCCTGTTTTTCGCATAATACGCTCGTTTACGTTCCCTTGTTTGAGGAGGAGACATTTTAATGTTACAGAATTGAATGTTGGAGTTTTCTGCAAGAAATTTGATGAGCAAAAAGTAATTAGTGTATAAGTAATTACAGAAACGTAAATATAGATGTTCATGCATGATAACGTGCAAACATTAAATTTTGGTCGAGAAGATAGTAACAAATGCAATTGTACACATGGGTAATGATAACAAACGATTGATTTTGGACAAGAGCAACATGAAATAATTTCTTTCATAACCATATAAGAGGGAGATATGACAAATATTGCAGAGGAATAAAAACTTAGTGGATGACTGTAGTTGATTTATGAAAATACTATTTGTTTTTTTGTATTGTTGGAATACATATAGCAAGGAAGTTACAATATTCTTTTTAAAAACCTGAACTTGGAAAAGGTACTATGGGAAAAAAGGAATGCAAAAAGAGCGTAGTTGTGGAGGGAGGATCTGTGCATTAACAAAATGTAGAACACCCATATGGTGGAATTCGCAGTATATGTCATGTTGTCTTTGACTTAAGAATAACACATTTTAATTGGGTTGTTCCATTGTATGTTTGCTTTTTAAGAGAAAGAGTGAAGAGGAAAGCATGTCCAATGACATGATCAAAAATCTCCTGTGTGGCATCATTATCAATGCAAAGAAATTGCAAGTCTGCGGCTGAAATTCCCATTATCATTTCTGCAGTGTCATCAAAAGCAGTAACCCCTTTCAGCTCCCCTGTAGCATCTTTCAAATCCATACGCAGAGCGTACTTGTAATTACAGTTTTGAACATGAATATTGCATTTTTTGCAAAACCATTTACCACCAATTTGTTCCTGAACCTTTTTTCTGCATTGTTTGTCATTGACTGTTCTTGGGCAAGCCATGTAGAAGAAATTATCCATGTCGATGTTCGATACTTCAGCTTCAACAGTTACCCACTCATTCGTTTCGAGATTTCCCATCTCTAAAATTTGTAACAAAGTAGCATTGGCAACCATAGATTGTGGAGGCCCATCTTTGCTGGTGACAGATGGGCACGGAACATGTGAATTTGGCGACGATATCCAATCGCGGAGAGCTTGTGTTTCGGAAATCGGAGGGTTGACGTAGCATTTTGAAGCGGAAATGGTGTCAACAATTGTGCCATTGAAATTTGAAACACGGCCATATTTTATTGCCAAGATTGGAAAATCTGGAACTGAGAGTATCTCTGACAACTCTTCGCAAAGATCGTGTAAATGTTGGCCCCATAAGGTTACGGAGATACTGAAGCCGGACATATCTCGCATTAATAGTGTTCTCCTTATAGCCTCAGAATTGTCTCTGCGACGAATGGTCGAGCAAGGAGAAATGGCCATCACAACACCAATTAAGTCCACCATTGAGCGTGCAGGGATGGACGGTATATCTTTTATTTCTTTGAAGTGGAAGTGATGGAGGGGAACATCGTCTTGTAGTTCAATTGCAGGAGTGACAGTAGACGAGGGAAGCAAGAAAATTTCTAATTCGTTATTTAAATGGTTGTAAGAACGATTTGCTTTACCCACTCTGCCATTAGATATACTGTATAGTCCTGCATTTTCTATTTGTGCATAGAATTTTTTTGCAACATCATTGAAAGAAGTGATTCTTATTTCTGCGCCTTTTTTGTCCACAAAATCAAAGGCGAAGATGACGCCACTGCCCTTTGTATTTCGGTACTCTCTGAGAGTTGTTTTAGCAAGAGCCCTGCCTTCTATAGTCCATATCCTTGACGTTAAAGTCAAACCAGAAATGTTTGTGCAATTGTTTTCACTGTTAGCAGTAGTGTATCTATTGCAGGCAGGTGTGTTTGGAGACAGCTGAGTGTGTGCGGGGGGCGTTGATTCGCATACTGTTTATTTCCCTCGTAAAATATGTTCAGGGACGGGAACATGTGTTCCTTGCCTTGGCCAGGTGGAGACAATATTGTCCATGTCAGTAATAAGAACTGTCCTATAACACAAGGAAAGAATAGTCAACATTAGAAAATCAGAAAATAAGACTTAACAAAACTCAAACAATGACGTAGATGCAACTTACAGATCTTTATTATAATTTCTGCAGACATATTTTCGGAGCAGCACAATGGACCCTTCCTGCAATATTTTGTCCAGTACATGGCCTGCAAACTTAGAGGGAAGCAGGGCAGGTTGAATATGATTTCCGTCTGACAGGTCCACTCGGTGTTGAATTGCAGAGTTGAACGATGAACGCAATGGCGACAAGTTCAGTAGTTGTAGTGTCAAGCCGTTATGGGGGGATTCTTTAATGATGCTCAGCACACCTCCTTCAGTCAAGTTTATCTCCATTATGTGTAAGACTATTTAGCTTTTCGGAAATGTTGCAATCCTGTTCGAAAATTTGTTGATTTATTCTTAGTCCCTTTTTTTTATGTTGTGATATGGCTTTTTAGTTTATTTGTCTAGAGTATTTGATTTTAATCAATGGGCATATTAGTATTATTCTGTACATATTTTTTAGTTTTATCTTCATTATAGTTATGTAATGGACATTAATGGAATACATATGGAAAAGAAAAGAGAAATTCTATTTTGTTAAATGCAAGTTTGAGTTTTCCTAGCAATTTGAAATATGGGGGCTCGTTGTAATTCAGCGATAGAATGGGATGAAAACATAAACTACCTTTAATGACCTTAGAAGATGGTGTGACGTTTCATAACCTCAGAAAGTTACCTTTTTGCGAAGCGCAAGCGATTCGAGAATAAATGCAGGAGCGTTTGGCTCGATCAAAGATGTATTATGCAAGCACTGCAACCAACAAATGCAATTAACATAAGTCGTCAATGTTGTTTCTTCAGGCTTTGCAAAGTTTGAGTCACATTATATGTATTGAGGTAGGGAACAATGTGGACGATATAGCGCACAGGTTGATTTAGTTATAAATGCTCAAAAAATTTAAATCACCTCAATCCAGGACAATGCCGCAATAGATCCACTTCAATTACTTTTGTGGCAGCTGCTGTCGTCAATGAAACAGCGTACGCAACAATTGTTTCTGCGAGCAAAACTTGCTAAATATTAGACGAATTATTTGTGCCTTGAACTTTAAAAATGCAGAAATAAAACATTCAGGATTCCTTTTATAAATTAAAACAAAATTAGCTATACGTATACAAATCTAGCATGGCACAAGGAAAAAACATGCATCGCAAGCAAGAAGCTGAGGTTTTGCAATAAACTTTAACTTGTAAGTACATTATTGAATTGCGGGCGAAATCAAAAAATAAGATAATGAATATAACAGTAAGAATAAAAGAATAAATTATAATAACAAAGGGATAGTAAGTTGTCTTTGGTTTTTAATGAGGATAGTAAGTTGGCTATAAAACATTTAGGTAAGTAAAATCCTTTAATGGAAATAAAAATGGAGGCCACAACATTTCTGAAACATTTATGGTCTGCCATGAGCTCAATGCTCAAGAAAAAATCAGACACTGTCAAGGACAAAGCAGATTTAATGAAGAACAAATTGTTGTTGCTCAAATCTATGAGGACATTACTTTCTCGCATGCTTTGAGCATTGACTTTGATCTTATCCCTGATGATGGCTTTTGTAGAGAGACCCGAAACAAGGGTCAAAATATTATAGCGCACTGTGAATTGTCACTTGAGCATATTTCTCAAGAGTTGCAAATTCTCTATTAATAATTCAACACAATCGAGTACGAATTGGAAAATTGAATTGATGGTATGATTTAGAACGCAAATACTGATAGCAATAGCATCCAAAGGGTTTTAAAGAAGTCATGCTCAAATCTTACACAAAATGGAGTTGATATTTTCCATATTGTTAGTACCCTCACCTAGTGCTTTTTAACAAAAGAATTAAGTTGTGATGGATTCTTAAGCTCATTATGGTAAAAGAAACATCCATGCAGAGTACCTGATGACGATTCATATCTATCTGGTAAAAAATGACTAGAATTACTAGCTCTGACACAACTATCTCTGCAAACTTCTCGACATTTATGGGGTCTTTGTATCTCAATACTGAAATGAAGCAAACCTATTATTTTTCTTTGCTAGGGGAGAAACACTTTGATTCTTCTTGCTGCAACAACAAGATTCAATTTTTCCTTGCTAGGCCATGGATGCATCTGATTTTAAACTATGTTCTTGGATTTTCTTTGCTAAAGGATGGAGGATTGTTCTTTACTGTGGCTACTGCTTAAAAATTTGTAAACCCATTATATTCTGCAGAGTTTCTTCTTATGATTTTCCAGAATGGCAATCTAATTCAATGGACAGTTATTATTTTTGTTTATCTGCACTGCTCTGATTTTTGAGAATTTCTTAGGTAATGACATCCAAATTTTATAGAGCACAAAAATTCATGGAATGACATCCTAATTCAACTTGGCCCTTTTGTTGATTTCATTGATTTTGGAAAGTCTGCAAATATCATTTTGAGAAAAAACTTCAAACAGACTGCACATGCAAAATTCAATAGGGCACCTGCAAATATCATTTTGAGAAAAAACTTCAAACAGACTGCACGTGCAAAATTCAATAGGGCACAAAAAACGACTTTCAAAACTAATCTGCATTATCATCTTTGTGTGTTGTTTTTAACCTTATTTTCTTTAAAAACCACTTTTTGTGTTTTTTTAGGGAACATCCTAGGCATATTGGGGATAGGGACAGGGGGCCATCCTGAGGACGTCACAACATCCGTGTGCCGAAATGGAAATTTTGAAGCTGGATTGGAAATCCATAAAAAATATTGAAATCAGAATTTAGTCAGATGGTGTAATCGTGACTACCTTGATAGTCATGTATGCAAAATGTGGAAGTGTATTGAAGGTTCGTGGATTGTCTGGAAAAATTCCTCAACAAGATGTAGACTCGTGGAATGCTATGAGTGCGGGATACAAATGCACATGATGTATTTGTTGATAATCCTAGAGGATTCTTAAGAAAACAGTAACAGCAAGTGTTAAGGCAGACTCAACTTTTTCGAGCATGCAGGATTTTTGCACACATTATAATCTGTACATCCAGATGACATTTCTGACCCCAAAATTCACTAAAAGTCTGCAAAATTGCATCCATGGGGCACTTTGTTCTCACTGAAAATGCTACATCTATGAAGGGAACAGGAATCGAAATTACGTCTTCTTCTGGGAAGGTAATAGAACGTATAATGCCTAGAATGACTAGTGGCTGCCTGACACAATCATCTCCGTAGCAAAGGTCTCGACATTTATGGGGTCTTTGTATCTGAATACTGCCCCTGAAGCCAGCCTACTATTTTCCTTTGCTAAAACATAAACAGTTTGATTCTTCTTGCTGAAACAACAAGATTCTCTTGCACTGCACCGATAGTCCATGAATTGATAAAATGGAAGAATTATGCACACATTGCAGCTACTGTCTCAAAACATTTCTGCTCAATATAAGTCTGCGTGCAACTGTGCCACACCACAATCCTGAACATGCATAACTGACATATTACTGCAAACTGATCTTCTTTGTGCATAACTCATTCAGGTCCTGCCTCAGCATCTTAGAGCCATTGATGCTGAACAAATACAAGTGTGTGTTTATTTTTGTACGCTTTATAATATCTTCCATTCTTGAATTGCTTTGGCCCCAAAGCACTAGCAGTGAAATTCATTGTTTGGTGGAATTTGTGTAGTTTACTGTTCATGGGATACTGCATGAACATAATAGGGTGGAATTATAGGATCTCCTGGCCATGATAACTGCTAAAGGCTCTTGTTAAAATATGGCTACTGGAATTCTTTTGTGGAGAGGAATGAAAAATCACAAGTCTCTGTGGTTTTTAAATCCTGATTGCCATTTAGTGCACATGATATAGAGAAGTTCCTGGGATTGTAAAAATCATAAAGTTTTCAATTGATAAAAAAATTTGCAGACAGTTGGATGTTGGGTTTATAGTCATGGCAGGTGGAAGTAGTAGTGAAGCTCTGCTATTGCCATCGCAAGAATTTTAGGAAGAGATAATCGTGGAATGCTATGATTGCGGGATACAAATGCACATGATGTATTTGTTGATAATCCTAGAGGATTCTTAAGAAAACAGTAACAGCAAGTGTTAAGGCAAACTCAACTTTTTCGAGCATGCAGGATTTTTGCAATTTATAATCTTACATCTAGATGAATTTTGACCCCAAAACTATGCAAAACAATTACTATCCAGAAGCTACATACATTTCTTTTTTCCCTTATCATAGCCTTACATGTTTGTTGCCGATCTCCTCTTGATTCATTATAGGAAAGACAAATCGCTGGTTGGCAACATTCAGTAGCTATGTAATGAGTGGGAGATGTATGGGAATAAGTAGTAGAAAGAGATGTTAGACAAGAGCACCAAGCCATATTCAGCAGTTCTGAAGATTTACTCGAGAGTTTTTTTTTTCAAATAATATGAGCTTTAGTTTTTTTACAACCCACATGCTGAAATCACCACACTGTTTGATTACAATCAGTAGTTAGTTGTTATACTCTAAACTTTATTTAGACAAAAAAAGTAGATACTACTATGCACACTAAATCTGCGATACATAGATACAAAAGGATTCTTTTCTACAGTTTTTTTCCACATGGATAAAGCTTTTGCCCTTTGGAAAACCAGGTAACACAGATACGCAGTAACAAGTCGCAAAATACATGCTTCTACACAAGTGGCTAACCTATGAGACAACTGAAAACTGACACAAGACTAAAGCCAAACAATCAACACACGAGGGCAGCCCTGAAACAGGGAAGTGTCAGTAAGGCTTGGCAATACCATTGGAATAAGATGGTCGAAACAAAACAGTTCAAGCAAGTACAATTATGGACTAAAGAAACTGCTGCGACAGAACACTTCCCATGAAGCAAACAAGCTCAAATGTTGACCACTGATGTGTTTTTGATGCCTTTAAAATATATGGGTTCATAACTATTGTTTTTTTGAAAGTCACAGGTCTGTAAAATGTTGAATCTTATGTTATTTGTATCCATTTATTAAATTCAAATGCAAAACACTGATTATTCGGTGCATTTACATTTGTGAAACCAAAAATAAACAACATCATACAATGGTCTATGACAACAGATTTTTTTTTTTCACATGGATATGAGGTCTATCTAAACAGAGAGGAAAGATTACACATGAGCATAACAAAGGTTGCGGGGTCTGCAATACTCCTTGATAACGTACGAGATGTAGCATGCAATACTTAGCTCTTTACATTAAGTTGTAATATTATGTACTACAACCTAATCTAAGTAATGAGCGATTCAGCACATCCTGGCAGGAAGCTTTGAATCTCAACCTTATTATTTGCTAAGGGATCAAAATCTTAATTTATGGGGACAGAGTAGTGAGTATGAAGATATTTATCCAAAACAAATGATTATCTTCAGAAAAAAAAAAATCCTATAAACAATGCAAATATGTGTTCTCATATTTGGATATACAATGTGATCACATTAAACAAACCATAGATATTTCAATATCTTATAGTAGATAATTAACAACTATTTTAAAAAATAAGAACCATTTATAATCTATCTTGTGACAAAAATGTTTTTATAAATACTCTTGAATTTCTTAAAACACCAATATAGAAATTCCCAGCTTAACTTTTTCAATTATATCATCACAACTAAACTTATCTATTATATATGAATGGAAATAGAAATGTAAAAAGCAAAATATTTATGCTGGAAAACTTCACTTAAAATTTGAAATATTTTACAGGTAAGTAGATCATGAAGAAATGCATACAGCACAATGTTTGCATTGTGTATTTCCAGCTTGCCAAAAAACTAACCAACAGTAGTTAGAGTATGATATTTATATAAAGTAATTTCGAAGCACAAAAATAGCATTTACAACGCAAAACATAAGCTTTAATTACAGCATGATATATATATCAAGTATTTTCAAAGTCAAAAAGGAATGCGCCCAATGTGTAACATCATTTTTTTTTTCTGAAAAGCTTTCTGCTGCACATAGGGGATTTTCTTGGCATGGTCATCTTTTTTAAATGTTGTTTTCCCCTTCTTAACAAAGACACCCATCTTCTTCAATTTGTAGGGGGGCTCATACTTCTCTGCATCAGCAGTCGTGTCGTACGCCAGCCCAAAGCCTTTCGATAATGAATCCACCGTCTGAAATTTTGAAAGATAGATGACAGATTCCACTGGTAAGTGAAGGCGTGCCTTCACAATTTCTGCAATCTGTGGTTTTTCAGGGCGCAATTGTTTAGGATGGAACACATTGACTACAAACTGAGTTCTTTTAAATTCTTCATGCCTTCGTAGTTGTGGTGTTGTGACAGTAATACCAACAGGGGGGATGCAAATTTGACTTCGTGTTTTCATTAGTGCAATCTAAGAGGAAACAAGAAAACGTTAGGTACCGTAATGGCAAGCAAAGGAGGTTAAAAATACTGAAGACAGGCAGCTTAAATAGCCCTACCAAAGCGCAGTCTAACGCCCTACATGGGGCGTATTGAAGTGGCCTCCCAGAGAAATAGAATCTCTCAGCACACTTCAATTCCTGACTTTGGCAGGGCGCATGCCCCTACATGTCCATCTAGATTTAACAAAACCACAAGGCATGGTACTGTATATAATCTTTACAAAATTCATACTATTATTCTTGACAGAATAAAAAAGAATTCAAGCAAAAACAATACAATTTTCATGATAAAATCAGAATACCCAAAGCGCTAAAACTATCAAGAGATCACAACTTAAAAAGCATATTAGAAAGCATGCTATCCAAGGCTAAATAAATAAAAGAATAAAAAAGAATTCAAGCAAAAACAATACAATTTTCATGATAAAATCAGAATACCCAAAGTGCTAAAACTATCAAGAGATCACAACCTGAAGAAGAATTTAGTCCACCCACCGAATTCCATTGCTTACTTTGGGATTTTTTATACAGATCATGCTTTCCTATCATCCATAAATCTTTGTTGTTCAGATTGAAATTACAGATAAGGAAAAAGAAACAGATCATGAAATTGTTAGCCTAGTCCAACCCTTTAGCTTCATCCTTGGCTAGATAATTGCTTGAAGAATTTAAGGACTGCTTAAAAAGCATGCTATCCAAGGATAAATAAATATGTTATGCATGGAGAATGTTGGGCTGTGATCTAGTGGTAAGTTAGAGCATTTGTTGCTGATGACCCGGCTTCAAAACCTGGAAGGCTCAAGCTCCACAGAATAATGCAATGATTTCAGCACAATTGGCAAAATGAAGTTCAATACCCTCTCTAAGGTAACAAATAAAAGACGTTTGTCAAAAAAAAAATGAATGAGGTATGCAGGAAGTTGGTCAGGCTCTAGTCTAGCAGTGAGTTATAGCAACTTACCATTGTAGCTGCCCAGGTTCAACAGTTGGCATTCTCATACTCGTCAGTGCGAAAAAGGAATTTGTCAGATAAGAAACAAAATATGTTATCCATGGAGTCAATTGGGTTATGGTCTAGCAGTAAGATAAAGAACTTAAAACTGCAATGTCACAGATTCACTAAAATTTAGGTACAGTAATTGCAGCGATGGATCAAGTCCAAAATAAAATCTCTTCAGTACTATTTCCATTCTGACTGGGAAGCAGCAAACAACCTTTCCCTCAATGATGTTGTTCAAAGGCCAATTTTACTTCTTAATCAAATTTTTAATTTTCTTATTCTAATTTTTGATTGAAAGTTATTTAGGTAACAAACAAGCATGCAGACAACATGGCACTACTCTGCTAAAATTTACAATACAAGTACCATATGAAGTTTCAAGTTTGTCAGTTCTTTTTGTAAGTTTAGTTATACGCTGGAAAATTGGCTAGGTTCTACTTGGAGTGGTTGAGGAAAACTAATGCGATTCGTGAACCTGGTCACATTCCCTAAGGGATCAGATTCCCAGGAAAAAAAGGATTTCCTAAAAGGGCATATATTTATAAATTGAAATAGATTGACAATCAGACAGAATTCCGGGCACCCTCAACACTGCTGTTGGGAACTTCATTAGATACAGTTTTTATTTTTCTAATCTCTTATTGCTGTAACCAGGTAACATCTTTACCTTGCCGACAATTATATGATTTCACATTCAATTATTGTTACCAAATGGTCTTTTAATATTAGGTATTTTTACTTTACCTTCACAAATCTTTATTTAGTTTAAGGCTTTTGGTGAGAATTAAGGTTTTCGGTGCCCCCATAATAACACTCTTAAGGCCAGAAGTGGCTCTTAAAAATGAATTACATGACAACGCCTGAAAAACATTTCAATAAGATGACAAGAAGTGAGAAGCAACACAGAATCATTTCCACGTAAAGTTAAGAAACTTCCAAGTAGTTTTCATTTTGAGGACAATGCAAAGAAAGGGAAAAGACCCGTAAAATGCATTGATAATAGTACACATGCACAATAATCAAATTGTAGTCCGGGTTCAAAAATTTAAGAGTATTTTACAATACACTATTCTAACTTACTATATACTCTAATTTAACATAGAAACCAGATGAATAAGAACCTTTTTATCGCCTAGAAGATGCAAAAGCGAAGCCAATAGAGTATCTGAACGATTAGCCAAATTCATAAGTCCCTCTTCAGAACCAGTTAGTCCTTAAACAATATCCACAGCTGCCTTTTTCACCTGGTATGACCAATCAGAGAATAAGTCAGCAGCAGAACACAAAGCCATCCAATATCATAGCTTTTGTTAGTACACATGCACAATAATCAAATTACAGTCTGGGTTCAAAAATTTAAGAGTATTTTACAATACTATGGATTTTTGTTTATCTGCACTGCTCTGATTTTTGAGAATTTCTTAGGTAATGACATCCAAATTTTATAGAGCACAAAAATTCATGGAATGACATCCTAATTCAACTTGGCCATTTTGTTGATTTCATTGATTTTGGAAAGTTTGCAAATATCATTTTGAGAAAAAACTTCAAACAGACTACACATGCAAAATTCAATAGGGCACCTGCAAATATCATTTTGAGAAAAAACTTCAAACAGACTGCACGTGCAAAATTCAATAGGGCACAAAAAATGACTTTCAAAACTAATCTAGGCACAAAAATCTGGTTAATCTCATAACCTTTTGCTCAAACTTCGGAAAAAAAGTGTTGGGAAAAAAAATGGCGGTCGAGAACTCAGAAATAAATCCCTTCACAACGGAACAGATCTAAGTTAAAGGGGAGAACAACGAATCACTCATGTAAACCAAGATCCATGAAACTCTCAAGTGCGACCTCTCAACAAATCCCCACAAAGGAGCAACCTCAACGCATGATCAAGAAGCACAAAAGGCCAGGCAATGATAAACTCGACCTAAGTCAAGCATTGAGCGGGTCGAATAAACTCCAAACAAAACACCAAACACATACAAACAAAATACAACCGAGACAACTTACCAGAACACTGCAGGACGAATCTAAACCAACATGAAAAGATACCCTCACGAATGCAAACAGTAGGCAAAGAAATCATTTATAGGCACCCAAACCTTTTCCACATGCAAACGCCTTCTCATATTTCTGCCACGCACAACATAATCCGTCCATTGGCAAAGAACAGGCGCTTATTCCTGAGCTATTACGGCCCCGACTACGAAGTGCAATGATGAAAAACTGGCGAAGCAGAGCAGGCATTAACGACCCATGCAATCTTCCAACAACCCGCTTCCTCCACACGAATGAAATCTAGGGTTTCCTCCGCCGTTGGATTTCAACGACCCCGAAATACAGCCGTCCGATGCCCAAAACCTGTCAGGCAAAACAGGTCGCAACCCATAACAAGAATGCCTCATGGCGTAATAACTCAACATGGCTACATTTAACATTTTTGTGGCACATGGGTTCAACGCAATTCTAAACCACCGCCCACATTTCCTACCCTTAGCAAATAGTTAGGAGATACCCACTACGTGGGAAAAAAAGTATGGACATGTGGCCACAACCATAGTGGAAAAATAGTTGGCCAAGCCTTATAAATGCTTTATTGCATTGGCTCCCCACATATGTGGGAAATTCTACCGCCCAAACATTGAATGAAGACCCACGTGGAAAGTGGGAATAATTAAATACCAACGCCAAAAATAATCAAAGCGGTGGGAATGGAAGCCACGACCAGTGCTCCCACATGCAACGTGCCCACCTGTTAAGCCAAGTGGCTCGATGGGTATCCAATGAAGCTTGCTTCTATTTAAAGAAGCTTTGTGAGGCTTGTGGAGATAACTAGAAAATAGGGCAGTTTGGAGCACTTTTAGAAATCATTATTTTTGAAGCCCTTAGAGGCAAAATTAAGGCTTGGAGGAGAAAGGAGATTTGTTTTAAATTCCAAGCTCTTTACATTGCTATATTTTTTTTAAGTTTTGGAGATTATGTGACACCGATTTATGCTATTAAATTCATTTCTTGTTGAATTTCCAAAGGATTAGTATTTGAAATCCAGTCGTTTGAAGCCTTTAGAGGCTGAATCAGCCTTCAGATAGAACTGGAAAGTTTCTCAAAATTTTGAGACGATCAGTGTAGGAGTTTTTATAACTCATTTGCACAAATTATGCTCGTGGGAAGACTTGAAGATCCACAGATGGATTTGGGGATCATGTTCTAAATTTTCTCAGAGTCATTGTTCACTTATCAACGCTTTTTGCAGATCATTGGGATCTATTATTCATTTTGAAAGGGTGATTCTACTTCTAAGTGATTTTTATAATAGATCGATTCACATTTGTGGATCCGGAGACGGAGGCTTGCATGCCGAAATCCGTTATCAATTTTTTTGTGTCATTTTTATTATGTTGATTTGATTCTCATATCTAATTTCATTTATGTATTATTAATCAAATTTTATATCATAATTTTACATATTAATTAGTTATGACACTTATTACAAATCATGTGAATGAGATCTTGAATAGTTCAGTGGGTTAACTGATGTGGATGTTATATTCATTATTAAATCATATTTTTAAAACACATTGGATCAAATTTCATACCTAATTGAGTTCATCTATGTAAACAATTGGTTAGGGGAATTACAATCTACTAAGTTTATGGATCATTACTTTTGGTCCTTCTTCCTCTAGTTCTCTTCTCTCTTTCTGCTACTACCTCTCTTTCTTTCTATTCTTTATCATTTTCTTCACACAATGCCTTACCTCTTCTATGAGCAACTTCCAATGCTCCCAATCTATCTTGTATTTTTCTTAACATGGAAACCAGCTTATTGTCCCTAGGATTCTTTCTATGCCCTCATCTGACAACTCTTCTAGGTGGCATTTTTAAAATATCCACTTCATCTTGCAAATCTCTTTTCTTCACTTCTTCTTTCTTTTATTTTTCTTCTCTCTTATCAATATTCCTCTTTATCCTAAACTATGATACAAAATGATGCAGAGTATACAAAAAAAGTAATCGCGCAAGTTAGTTTTATTAAACAAATTGAATCAATCCTTTTTAGCTTGCAAAATGGTATGTTTTGTTAACTCAAGAATCGTTCAAACTTGTAATTTTAACCCTAAATGATCAAAATGGATGATGTAAAACTTGTAACATTTTCTCTAACCTTAAATCATGCTAAACCTAGCATCAAATTGGATGAAATATTGAGAATTTGTCCATTTGATTTCCTTTTGCATCTACTTCCCCTTAAGCTTCTTAAGAATGATGCTCTTGATGAGTTCATGGTTCGAAACATATACAAACAACCCAAAAAATATATGAACAATTTTGAGCACCCTTTAACATGTTTGAGGTGTGGGTTAAATGGTTGGATTCAAATCCCAAGATAAGACCTTATTCTTCACTATTTTTCTTCTTAATCTTAAACCTTCCTTCCAACCTTGTGTGATGTTAAATTTTGGTATATATTTTGATAGAAGGATTGAAAAAACATGATCTTCACCTTTTTTACTATCCGTTTGGGAAAATATTATGTGTGAAAAGATAGAGGGTACCTTGTTTTACAAAAACTCTTCAAAACTCACTAATCCAAGGTCCTAATTAGGTATT
Organism: Taxus chinensis; assembly: GCA_019776745.2. Classification (NCBI taxonomy): domain Eukaryota; kingdom Viridiplantae; phylum Streptophyta; class Pinopsida; order Cupressales; family Taxaceae; genus Taxus; species Taxus chinensis. The sequence goes on along the minus strand of CM034153.1, from coordinate 88,753,282 downwards.
TGATGCCTTGTTATAGACATGTAGATAACCAGTACAAAAAATGGCTTATGTAGACGGTTTTAAAATATTAAATGTTTGAAAATTATGAGTTTGAGATTTCAATATACTCCTTTAAAAATTTTAAGTTCAATTTTTGACTCTAAGCCCTTCAAATGCTTTGGTTTCTTCAAACCCTAAGGGTTTTGCACAGTGAATTCGGGTGAATAATTTTGATCACAAAATTAAACTATCTCACATCTAAATCTAAATTCATTTTATCTCAGATCTGTTCCATATTTCTATATTTTTTTATGCTAACAATAATTATCTTTACCTTCTTAATTGAAAAACTCCATTTGAAAACCTACCTACATAGTGCTTGAAACATTGGTCTTTTTGACACTTAGAGTTTTCTAAGTTAGTCAAGATTTCACCTTCCTTGGTAGATATCCTTATGGGTTGTTCAAGGTATTTACATGCAACCAATCTAACTGAGCTAGTAGTTACCTTCCCAATTCAATATCTTCTAAATTAAATGACAAGATTAGTATAGATCATGTCATATAATAGGCTGTCATAGAGTCACTGAGTTATTGAAGAAAAATCACTTAAAATTTATTAATCTCTCCACAAAGAGGATCAAAATAATAAATATATAATCTTAACAACCATCAATTTCCTTTAAATTACTCTATACATGTACTTTTCAATCCCATAATACTACACATAGATTTTAAATCTCTAATAATTGTTTACAAATAGAATTCTTCACCTCCAAAAAATTTCTTGGACCTCTTAGTTTTTTTCTTTCAAATGATATTAAATAACCATTAAAATTCATGTTTTAAAGACCTATTTTCTTCAAGATACCTCCAAAATTAATAACCATGATCATAAGATCAGGCTTTATGGAGGTTATAATCTTAATACCAAGGAGCTATAACCAAGTTTCAAGAGCTATATGGCATATTAGACCTCAAGTAGAGTCTCCAATGAAAAACATACAGAATTAAAACTTGTAAAGAACCTATAGAAACCATTTAAACTACATTCGCTATAAAATTGAGCCAAAATTTGCTCCAACAAGTTTCAAATTTTCAAATGTGCAAAAATGGAGGGAAACTCTACAATTTGAATTTTAAACTTTTTGAGCCCAGCAAAAGCAACTTAAAAATACTCCTAAGAAACCTAAGGTCCCCTAGAACACCTAAAAAACCAAAATTGTGCCATGTCATGCCTAGTAATATCCTCATTCTTCTACATCAATATCTATGGTTTTGGCTATTACAATGATTACTATAATATTTGATTGATTTTCTTATGTTATATGATTTGTCGGTACTATAAAATTATTGGATTAGGAAATTCATGAAAATTACACCAACTAAACGTACATGTGCATGGAAATTTTCAATTGATTATAATTTGGACTATGATATACAATAACATTATAGACTGAGGCTTACATTGGAATCCCTTTTTGTGAGGATTAAAATATTCACGTTTCATTATTCATTACAGATCAATCTATTGGCTGTTAAAGAGACCATATTTTTTTGTTAATATGAATAATGTTAATAAATTTCCAAAAATATATTTTACTTACCTATGGTTGTTTCCATTGCACACTCATGGTTTAATTGATAGTAATAAGTTATGGGAGGAAAAGGGTCATCCAACTTTTTTTTCAGTATATCAATCAATATAAGCAAGAAAAATCACCGAAGTACAAACCCCACCCACCATCAACTATCAATGAAAAAATCCATAATTTGCAACATCAAGATTCATCATTGGGAAACTAGCCAAGGTAAACATAATAAATTTTACTTGTTGTGGGGTATTATCATCCTCTTGGCCTGTCACCATAATAGATATTGATGGGTGAGGTTGTAGGAATTCAAACCATTACACCGGTGACTATAAGACCTATGGATGGGATGGGTATGTCTACTCTCATAATGTTTCCTACCAAAATATCCATAACCATGGCCCTAGAATGATACCATGGGTGATGATAATATGGAAGGATCCACCTAACTTAAATCATACCCCAATGATCCAACAGAGACTAGAGGTTTTGTACCTCTATACATTCATTCTTTTCTTGAGTAGCTTAAATATGTAACATAAAATTAAATAACATATGGGATTTGTCATTAAGAAAAATCATATCAAGAGATAGATATTTATAAATACATTAATTCTTTACTTCCATGTTATTACTAAAAAAATTCCATATATTGTTAAATATTATGCAAGAAGCAAAGTTGAACTCCCTTCAATAACCACATTCCAAACCTTAAAATGTGTGAAAATAGTTAGAAAATGGTGTGAATCTACTTCCAAGATGACTAGAAATTTTTTTTCACGAAAAGAGATGCTTCAAAATATGAAGGTAATGATGAAAATAAAAATATAATTGGTAATCCCTAAGTGATTTTTTTTTTCCATTTGGAACATATTGGTGAAGAATGGACCGAATACGACCGATTTTCTTGGGCTCAATAATATTTTCCAAATTTTTGGCAAATCTATAACTTGGATTTTAGCAAAGGAGTTAACCTTATAGAAATAATTCATAAAATCACTTTGAATTAGTTAAAGAGAGACCAATTCTAATTTTTACGAATGGAAGGTAATCTCTACATGTTATTTCTTATCTTTTTGCCACTTGGAAATTGACTAAAATCCTTGATTTTTAGGGGATGCTCATTTAGAATATCTTGTTTAATCTTAGTGATTGATAATTGATCACTATTGCTATGCTAAACTTAGTAAAAAGGGTGGACCAACAAAGCTAATATCTCGTTTGTTTTCCCACAAAAAGAGATCACATTAATTACCTTCTTGGAAAACTTTAGACTCTTAACCTAAGGAACCACTAAAAATGAATACCATAATAGGATATAATTAGGGATAATGATTTAACAAATATGGAATTTTTTGAAATCCTAATTATATATTAAGCTAAGTAAATATTTTTACACAAGAAAGTAAGCTAATAATATTGAAACCCTAGGTGCAAGAGAGAGAGAGAGAGAGTAGAAGACTTAGTTGATTTTACACTTGATCTCGAAGTATTCTAGACTATAAGACTAATCAACATTAGGATAAAACTATCGTAATCCAACACAAAAAATCTTAGAACCATTGAATGAGCCTGTAATAGGGTAAATTGATTGGGGTGAGGGTTCATAGGTGTTAGAGACCACTATTGGGCACCTTTGACCACACAAGGGCTCAAAAACTAGTTTTTGCTGTGTTGTAAAAGTGTCACTAATCTTCTCTTTTAGTCACATGTAACTCGCTAAATGATCATTTAATTCATTGTATCCTGCAAAATAAATGATATCCTATAAAATCCCAAAGTGCATCAAATCATAAAAAGAAAGATGCAAATTGGGAGTTGGACTAACCTCAAAGGTCACTCAACAGAGTGAACTTACGACTGAGCACTACACTACATCTCAGAATCCATGTAGTTCTTGTGTGTGTGTGATAGAATTTTTGCCCTAGAAATCCCTTGCAAAAGTGCACATGATAATGGGTGATGGCTAAATGTACCAATGTAAGTAGATGTGTGGATGGAAAAATGAACTTCCTCTCATATGAATGTATATAGAAACTATAGTCCCTTTTCCGTTGAATGAGTGCTATATGGATATATTGCTACTCTTAGAATGCCTTTGGATGCAACCTTAGGTGGTGATAATAGATACTTAGAGCTTGGTCCTTTATTATGGTCCATATATTTGTATTATATGATTCCCTTGGTTGAATTTCACAATTGACAACTGGAAAGCTGACCCATAATAAAACAAGATGCCCTAGAGATAAAATATTCCCAAAAAGAGCAAGTGAAGTAGAAAAAGGTTTGGGGTGCCTAGAAGGATGAGGGGGCTTGGGAGTAGACATCCTATCTAGGAACTGGTGTCCAAATCCATGAAAGCTAAAGCAATGAAGTCCATACTGGGATGTAGAGTGTAGAAGGCCAAATAGAAAATAAGAAATATAGATAAAAGGCCAAAGATAGTTGTTAATTGCTATTTTTCTCACTTAGGAGTCATATGAATAGGTCCTAGAAATGTACCCAATTGCATGATTTTGTGTCTAGAGATAGACACAATGATTGAATATTCAATGATAGACCAAATTTTAATCAATTTGAGGTTTATGTGGCTTTTTAGCACCTCCCAAGATTTCCAAATACTTTATCCAATGAAAGTTCTAAAAATATAAATGGAACAAAAGGTTATAAGTGAGTGAATATCAAGACCCTTACATGTCCTTGTACCATATATGGAATTCATTGAGATACATAATATCAAAGAATAATCTTTCAGGCCTCATCTTGTTTAAGATCACAAATAATCAACTTGACACAAATAGTCATGTCTTAGAGTTTGAAATTGAGAAGGCCATGACCTACAATTCCATTAAGTCTACACTAAATATTACAAGACACTTTATGGAAACATTTAAAGATTAAAGAATTGGATAATGCCTGGTGATTTTCATAATTGGCATATTTGGTTTTTTAACCTTGACACTTGTTGTCACCTCCCTAAGAGTTGTGAATTTTACTCTGCAATTTTAATTTTTTTTCAAATAGGTAACTATCAAAATACCCTTGTAAAGGTATTCTAAGAAAGAGATAGTTATAAATAGTTTTTTTAGAAAATTTGAGTTTTGAGGATTTTTTAGTGTTTTGTGAGTATTTCAGCTTTTTCTATCCCTCATGTCCTAAGTTCATCTAGGCTGTCTGTTCCCTGAGTTTTTACTTTTGCCGATTGGTCTTGATTTTTCCTTTTTTTTTCATTATTTTCATCTTTTAGGAGAATTGGTGTCCTGATGTCCCAAGGATAGTCTATGTCAAGTATTTCCAACTTATCCAATTTTTAGTGTGTTGTGGGTGTTTCAGATTTTCTTGTTCCATGTGTCCTGAATATTTCTTAACCTCCATTTCCCCACGAGTTTGAATTTATCTATTTTTATTTTCTGTAAAAATTTTGGCTCCACGCGTCCCAACTATCACACTATCCCTTGGGACAGTTGTGAAAGTTTTTTCCAATTTTTCCACAAATCGGTTATTTCAGCTCCGTGCGTCCCAAATGTCCCGATGTCCCTTAGGACAGTTGTGCACTTTTGTTCCTCCTTACCCAATTTTCAATGTTTTAAGATCAGAACAAATTATTAATTAGCTCATTTATTTCATCTCGTTGACTTGAGTTTAAATGTATATAAATAGTTGGGGTATTTGGTCATTTCTACCATCTCACTTGTATTTACTATTGACTATTCGAGTTCTCTGTTCTCTACCATTTATAGTTGTGATCAAGTCCTACTCTATTATTTTAAAATTTTATAGATATCAAAGAAGTTGTGAACCATCTAGGTATTGATCGAGGAACCAAGGAAATTACTCTCGCAGAGATCTTATGCTCCTACTGAAATGAAGATCATTTTCAAAGGACACAAGCACCTCTCTACCTCAGAGACGGCTATACCAGAGATTGGGGATAGTGAAGCTCAACATCTAGATTTGGATGATTTTTGGGCACACATTAATCGTCAAAACCCTACTCTTATTGCCCAGCTAATCAAGGATAGTGGAATTATTGAGGATGGGATTTTTCCCATTTTAGTTCAATGTGCCAACACAGTACTAGCTTGCAATTCTATTTTGACCCAAAAATAAAAGAAATTGTTGACCCTCAAGGTCAGGTGGTGGCTCAACTTGATGAAGATTATATTTTCACTACTTTCAGAATTACCCTGATTAAAGGCTCAAATATATTCTTACCAGGTATTATGCGTAAACTCTTTTTGATTAGGACAATGAACGATATAAGATCATAGTGGCCAAGTCCTGGTTCAAGAATCTAAGGAAAGGAGCCTCAAGGCTACTCAAGACAATGTTCAGGGTTGATTTTCATGAAAAATTATTAGATTTCATCACTCTCCTTGATAAGATTATGGGAATTCCCTCTCCCAATGAGTTTCATTATTGGATGTGCCCCTATATCAATATTATATGTGAGGGTAAGAAAAAATTTATACGAACAAGAATTATTTGTGATAGTGTTATCTAAATTTTGGAGCCCACTAAAATTAGATAACAAGAAGATTCCTATTGAATTGACTAAGTAATCTCTAAGGTTATTGCAGATTGGAATCCCACCAAGGGTCAAGAATTCAACAACATGGAAGAAATACTTAGCAAAATCAATGGTGAAAAACTAAGTCAGGATAAGCCAACACAAAATAAAGCAACAGACTCGCGGAAAACACCAAGTGTCAACCTAGTGCAAGTTCAAGAAAGAAAAGGGGGGAGGAAGACTCAAAATCCCACGGGACTTACACATGGAGTAAACTATGAGTGTCCCACCCAAGAAATAGTCTTTGAATTAATATGTGGAAAGTCCATTACTTACTCAAAGAAGAGAAGCATGCTCATGGACGATGCCAAGTGTTCACCCAGTGCACTTCCAAAAGCTATGAAGAAAACAGATACCCTAGAAAAGTGTTTTGTCTCCACGTGGATATCATAATAAATGGGCTCTAAGTTCTAAACAAGTTGTGAAATATTGGTGATAATATAAATACCACGTATGGGTAATCATGAATCCTATCTAAAAGTTTTAAATTCTCAAGATATTTTTAAAAGATCAAAGTAAAAAGGCCATTCAGCTTGTCATTTCAGTAACAAAGTTAATGCATAGTTCCGTGTGAAGAGTTCAAACTTGTGAATACTCAATTTGTTCACCTACACTCGAAGGGTCATTATAATAGAATAAAAAAATAGGTGCTACTCGAATCATGATCCCAGAACCTGATGCATGAATCATTGAAAGATTCAGATATGTAATAAATATTTGAAAGGATGTTCCTCAAAAGGTGATTCTACTTCAAGGGATTCATTCACAAAATAGTTAAGCATGTATTAAATGGGTATGGCTCTCACTACTTGAAAGAATAGAAAATGGGAAAGTATGAAATAGATCTCACAAATCTATTTCTGTCACTTCACACCATTTATCATAATTGAAAAAGTAGTTGGAAGATGGTTCAAGAATTATCACTTATCTACTTCCCCTCCTATATATTGTAATCAAAGTACTCATAAAAAGGGGGGGAATTAGTCATTTCTTCTTCTCTATCTCAGTTCCTGTTCTGTAAAAGGCAGGGTCCTGGAGTTTTTTCCTTATTTTTTAGCTTTGCAATAGCACTCTTTCCTCTTATCTGTTGTAATATTGTGCACACATTTAGATTAATATAATATGCCCTGTAGTGCATTTTGTCCATCCTTTGCATCTCTATGTTGTCTCTGATAGCCTTTATTTTGACGTGGGTATACTATGCATGTTTATAATGTTATTACTATCTTCAAAAGTTGTTCTTAAGTAGTTTAAAGTAGTGTTTTGTGTGAATCTTCTCTGGCCTATGGTGCATCTTGTCCACCCTTTTTATTTCTCACCTTTTACCTATTTCAGGAAGTTACATTTTGAGTTAACTCCTTCACTTTTCGGTGCATCGCTCCCATTAAATTTTATGTTTTGTTTCATTTTATATGAAACTCATCTCATACTCAAGAGAAGAGCCAACTTATTTAAAATTTTGAGGTAACCTTAGGGTGCATGTCCCACTAACCTAAGGTTTCCTACAACTCTTAAGGTTCATCTGCAAGGATAATCGTCAATAGATAGCATGACTGAGCAATTGAAAAATGTTCAGAGGACTCAAAATTTGGACATGACCTCCTATCTGATATACTGCTTAAAGCAAGTGGTTTGATTTTTCCCATGTCGAAGATAAGAAAGACACTCCCATTTATATGTATTGTCCATAGTTAACTCTGAAGGTCAGTAATCATCATTTCAGAAGAGTAAATGATGCATTCACTATGTACATTGTCAAATTGTTGGAAGGATATACTGCTAAAATATTATTTGACGAGGAAAAGCAACTGATCAATGTTTATGGCAGCATTTTCACCCAATTCAGGAAGTTTTCATATATTTGTTCGGCTGGATTTGAAGGAAAACCCTTGAAACTTAGAATGTAGTGTAGTGATAAGATGGCTTTGGTTGAGGTATGTAGGATGTTGGATAAATTCCATAGAACTGTCAACACCAATCCGGCACTATGATAATTCTTCACCGGGAACTCCTCGTGCTATGATTATTTACTAATGCACAGCCTTTAGTTTGGTGGATGTAATCTGGAAACAAAAAAACAACAAAAAAAAAAAATACCATCGACTATGATAAGACGGAATGATGACAAATCTGAAATATCAAAGTAAATTATATATTAACATGAAATTGTTACAATCTCACCCATGAGGTACTTCAACAAGACTATGGGAGAAACTTTACAATTACACCTCTCGATGGCTTCTTCAGCACACCTTTCACTGATGGCTTCCTTTGCACACTTCCTACAATATTTCTCACTACTTCTTTCTATGCTAAATGAGGGGGGTGGCCTCTCTATTTATAGAACTTACAGGCTTATCCATCTTATCTCTAAGATAGGATAAGAAATCCACTCTGACGAATCATATTCCATACCTTAACTCTTATCTGTACATGTAAGCTTATCTCTTAAGATAAGATAAACCTTATCATTTTACATGGGTTCCACATTTTTAGACTTTTTACAAATAAAATACACAAAATATTTATGACCTCACTCCTTGTCCTTATTACTAATATAATATTTCTAATTCCTAATCATGTAGACCCTACTTCTCTAATTACCCAAACTTGACATTTTAACATTACCGGACCACTTACGACAAATATTTACTTTTTACAACATTCCTATTGTACTTTGACTGTTACCGTACTCCACATTATTTGCGGCGTCGTACTGGCAGCGCCGTTATCTTCTATCGGACGCTACTACTAATTACACTTAACAACATTCTATTCCTAATACATACATTAATGAAATAGAAATTATGGAGGAAAATTTTAGTGTCGACATCTTCCCCCTTCCTAGCTTCTACTCCGTCCTCGGAGTAGACTCTTCTGGTGCGTGGAAAATCTTCAACTTGTCGTGGTTGACCCATTTCGTAATGGGAGTGCCATCCAATTCCTCCAGTCGGTACGTACCATTTTCATGCACAGCTGCTATTTTGTAGGGCCCCATCCATTTTGGAAGAAATTTCCTCTGTCTTCTTTTTTTGTATCTGGAATCATATACTAGAACCAAGTCATTCACCTGAAATGGAGACCAAAGGATCTTTTGATCAAAGTATTCCTTCTGCTTCATTTTCTTCTTATGGCTTGTATCCTTTGCTATTTCCCTCATTTCCTCTAGCAAATGAAGATGTACCAACCTTTCTTTTATTGAATCACTTTCATCCATCCTTTCATTTTTCATAACTCTCACAGTGGGAATATCAAACTCAATAGGAAGGACTGGATCAATGCCATAGGCCAACTGAAATGGAGAGTATCCTGTTGCTGACTTTGATGTTGCCCTATATGCCCACAATGCTGCATGAATCCTCTTATCCCATTTATGTACCTGCAAGGCTGCATCTTTTGCTAGAATTTGACACAACACAAAATTTGTTCGTTCCACCTGTCCATTTGTGCTTGGTTTGTATGTTGTTGCCTTCCTATGCTTAATAGAAAACTTATTGACTAGGGCTTCTACCACCTCATTAATGAAGTGGCTTCCTTGATCTGTTACAATTTCTAATGGACAACCAAATCTGGTGACAATGCGTTCATATATGAACCTTGCCACTTCATCCATGGAAGCTGTTTTCAATGGCCTAGCTTCAACCCACTTGGTCAAATAATCTGTGGCAACTACAATATACTTATTTTGGCGTGAGGTAGTTGGAAGTGGACCTACAATGTCTATTCCCCACTTTTCAAAGGGACCAAGTGGAAGAATAGGACATAATGGAGCTGATGAAGTCTTACGGTTACCATGTGTTTGACAAATATCACATGTCTTACAATAATTATAACAATCTTTAAAAAGAGTGGGCCAGTGATAACCTGCATCCAAGATCCTTCTTGCTGTAAGTTGTCCAGAGAAGTGCCCTCCACATGTACCATTGTGGAATTCTTCTAGCAGTTCCTTCCCTTGATCACGTCCAACTGCCCTCTTGTACTGTCCATCAGGTCCTATTCGAAATAATACTCCATGCAGAATAGAATATGGACGACTGGCTTGAGTAATCCTTCCCTTAGTCTTTGCATTGGCACCATCAGGAAACTTGAATTCATTCAGATAATTCCAAATATCTATGTATTCACTAGGGATTGTATCAAGGGATAACAATGCTGCATAAGGGAAATCATCATCATCACAAGATGATCCTAAACCATCATAGGATCGAGAGAGTGCATCTGCATTGACATGCTTCATTCCTAGCCTATCTATAATATCAAATTCAAATTCTTGTAGCAAAATTATCCATCTTGCTATCCTCCCTGATGGGTTAGGCTTATTTACAATATATTTTAGAGCCTGATGATCTGTTACAACTAGAAATTTTTGCCCTAGCAAGTAATTTCTGAACTTCTTTACAGCAAAAATGATAGCCAAAGCCTCTTTTTCAGTTACAGTATAATTTACCTCAGCACTGCTCATTTTTCTGCTCCCAAAGTAAATTGGATGTTCATTCCCATTTTCATCCTTTTGGCTCAAAGTACTTCCTAGTGCTGCATCTGAGGCATCAGTGTACACAATGAATGGCTTGCTCCATTCTGGATTCTTCAAAACAGGCGAAGACACCAGGGCTTCCTTCAGTTGTTCAAAAGCTTCATGCGCCTTATTTCCTGGTTCATAAGTAACATCCTTCTTCAAGAACTGGGTTAGTGGCTGTGCAATCTTTGAGAAATTCTTGATGAACCTTCTATAGTAACCCACATGGCCTAAAAATGATCTCAACTTACTTCTATTCATAGGAAATGGTAAATCTTTGATTTTTGAAACTTTATCAGGATCAGTACCAATACCATCTCTGGATACAACATGCCCTAACAAAACGCCTTTAGAACATCCAAAGACACACTTTGTAGGGTTTAGTGAGGCTTGTGCTTCATCTAACCTTTGAAATGCTGTCTCCATTTGGTGCAGGTGGTCCAACTTGCTCCCATAGATGCAAAAATCATCCAGGAATACTCTGATGAAGGTCCCAATGTAGGGTTCGAACACCCTATTCATCAAACGCTGGAATGTTGCTGGAGCATTACACAACCCAAAAGGCATAACTCTATAAGCAAACGTTCCCCAAGGAGTGGTGAACGTGGTCTTCAGCTGATCTTTCTCTGCTATACGAACTTGGTTGTAGCCGCTATATCCATCAGCAAAACTATAGCACTCCTGGCCAGCTACTTCGTCCAAGATCTGATCTGAAAATGGAAGAGGGTAATGATCCTTCTTTGTTGCCTTATTGAGCTTCCTGTAATCAACACAAATGCGTAGCTTCCCATTCTTTTTTATTGAGATCACAATGGGAGAAACCCATTCTGAATTCTCCACAGCAAATATGAATCCTGCATCAAGCAACTTATCTATTTCTTCTTTTACAGTCTTGGAAAAATTAGGATTCATTCTATATGGCATTTGCTTTATGGGCTTAGCACCATCTACCAGCTCAATACAATGTTCTACCCAACTTACTTGACGGAGTTCCTTGTAATCAAAAGTGAATAGGTGTATGTACCTTCGAAAGAGCTGGAGGTAGGATTCCTTCTCACTCTCCATCACAGCATCACCAATCTTTATTTGTTGGAGACGATCATCAACTTCTTCTTCAGATAATTTTATGGGGTCATGAGTTGGTGTGACTGGCAGGATATCCATGACTGAAACGTCCACCTCGCTTTCTTCATCTTCAGTGTCCACTTCACTGGTACTAGAGTAATCAGAGGAGGTCCAATCATCAGTTTCATCACTTGAATCCACAGGTTCTGCTTTATGATGCCGAGGGATCACATTTATCTTCACCCTCTCTCTACCACGTCCAAGTGTCATGAAACCTTCATTCCAGTAGTTTCTTGCATGAACTCTTCTTAGCCATGGTCTTCCCAGCAGCATTGGGTACGCAACAGTACCATTTTTCATCACCTGAAAGTCTACCACACATACAACACCCATAACAGATATTGCCACATTTGAAACTACACCTTCTGGTTTAGTTTTTCCCTTATTTAATGACCTTAACATAAGTGTTGAAGGGCGATCAATTTTTAAACCCAACATATTCATTACAGACTCGGTCATTACATTAACTGCAGCACCTCCATCAACTAAGACATCATGAATTGAAATACCATTACATAATACCTCAGCTTGTGGAGCATAGGGATCTGCCTCTGCCTCCAAAACAGGGACCTCAACCTCCTTCCTTCTTCGAGCATTGAGTCCACCTCGCAACTCCCGCCTCTTCTCAGAAGACATAGCCAAGAGTTGACCATATGTAATATTTGCAGGCCTTTTGGACAGATCTTCCAAGATGGAGTATGGTCCTTGCCCCTGTGAAATCAGAAAATCCTGCACACCCAACTTTCTTCTCCTATGTTTCTTACTAGTTTCTCCTTTCATCTTCTTAGGATCAGTTCCATCTTGATTATCTTTTTCTTTCTTTCTTTTTGTTACAAACACATCTACTTCATTATTTCTACTCTTATCTACTACATCAAGAGAATTCACAGGTGCTTTTCCTTTATCATTATCTCTTGTACCAGATGTAGAAGCTCTATCTGGACAATTATACTTATAATGACCCTTTTTATAACAACCATAACAAACAACTTCAGAAATATTTCTTTTTGGACCTCTATCTCCTCCCTGAGAACTAAATTCCTTTCCTTGAAGAAGATTAATAGTTAACTGACCCATCTTTTTGAGCAGATCTTCATACTCAGTAGATGTACTAGGAGAAATATTTGTGCTCACCAGGAGTGGTTGTGGATTCTGGACCAAAGGTGCTGGTGTAGGCTCTACTTTAGCAACAATTTCTTTGGGCTCCTCTTCCATGCTTTCTTCTTGCCTTCTTGCAATCTCCTTTGCTTGTTCAATGGTAGCTGGACGGTCATACTTCACTCGTTGTCTGATCTCTGGCTTCATCCCAAGAATGAAGTGCTTACATAGGAGATTATCCACGCCGTTCATCAACCCATCCGCTAATCCTTCCTTCCGGATCTGGGCATCGAGCTTCCTCCTTAGCTCTAGAACACGAGCATGATAATCCCTTATCTTCTCCTTCTCTCCTTGGGTTAGCTTTGTGATATCGATCATGAGATCTGCATATCTCTGTTGTTCACCAAATTCTTCAAGAAAACTTTCAGTTAATAAATCCCATGAATTTTTCACATTATCACCTAGTGTTTCAAACCACCTAAGTGCTGATCCATCCAAAAAGGTAGGAAAAAATTCAGTCCATTGTTCCCTTCTTATGAGGCCATTACAAATACAAGATCGTTTAAACTCTTGAATGAAAGAAGAAGCATCTTCATTAGATTGGGCTGAAAAAACAGGAATCTTTCCCATTTTCAAAAGTAACCACCGTGAAATACCAACCCACAATTACAATCAACAAGACTTATGTGCACAAATAATTGGAATCACTGTAATAGAAAGTGACTTTACACCTTTCTACAGTAAAAATAGAAATGACCACGGTAACTATGGTAAAACTTGACTTACTGCGGTAAAAACTGACTTTACTGTGGTAAACACTATTCACGGTAAAAAGTGAAATTACTGTGGTAAATACTATTCACGGTAAAAAGTGAAGTTACTGCGGTAAATATTATTCACGGTAAAAAGTGACTTTACTGTGATAAATACTATTCCAGCAAAAATGACTTTGTCATGGTAACTACTATTCACGGTAAAATGAGTTTACCATGGTAACTACTATGCACAGTAAAAACAAGGTTACCCTCTAATTGATTTTTGACTAATTGGGAATATCTCTCCAGAAAATCCACCAACGAGGAATGGTCCCGGCAACGGAACCAAAATGTCAACACCAATCCGGCACTATGATAATTCTTCACCGGGAACTCCTCGTGCTATGATTATTTACTAATGCACAGCCTTTAGTTTGGTGGATGTAATCTGGAAACAAAACAACAACATAACACAAGAATACCATCGACTATGATAAGACGGAATGATGACAAATTTGAAATATCAAAGTAAATTATAATATTAACATGAAATTGTTACAATCTCACCCATGAGGTACTTCAACAAGACTATGGGAGAAACTTTACAATTACACCTCTTGATGGCTTCTTCAGCACACCTTTAACTGATGGCTTCCTTTGCACACTTCCTACAATATTTCTCACTACTTCTTTCTATGCTAAATGAGGGGGGTGGCCTCTCTATTTATAGAACTTACAGGCTTATCCATCTTATCTCTAAGATAGGATAAGAAATCCACTCTGACGAATCATATTCCATACCTTAACTCTTATCTGTACATGTAAGCTTATCTCTTAAGATAAGATAAACCTTATCATTTTACATGGGTTCCACATTTTTAGACTTTTTACAAATAAAATACACAAAATATTTATGACCTCACTCCTTGTCCTTATTACTAATATAATATTTCTAATTCCTAATCATGTAGACCCTACTTCTCTAATTACCCAAACTTTGACATTTTAACATTACCAGACCACTTACGACAAATATTTACTTTTTACAACATTCCTATTGTACTTTGACTGTTACCGTACTCCACATTATTTGCGGCGTCGTACTGGCAGCGCCGTTATCTTCTATCGGACGCTACTACTAATTACACTTAACAACATTCTATTCCTAATACGTAAAACTTCCTTGGATGCCCAGAACATTGATAGAACCATTTCTCTTCTTACCCTTTACTATTATAAGCGTAGAACTTGTTTTGATATTAAGGATTTCATTTCTACCAACTTTAGAATGCGTTATCAACACCATACTGATAATGAAGACTACTAGGAAGATTTTTTTATGATTATGAAGCCAGGAGAAGGTACTATGGGAGATTATGTCTGCAACAGATCATTGATTTTGGTATATATGATGTATCTGAAGGGTTAGAAGATGATGATGAAGAATTGCAATCTCTGGAGTATGAGAGATCAATTGAGCACACTCCTATTGAAACCATTTATTGGTTTTTCAAGGAGAGAGATGATTTGAAGGAGCTCAATAATCCTGTCCTAGTGAGAACTAGACTTTGGTTTGACAGGAAAATGAATATGTTCAGGGAAAGGAAATCCAGGTCTACTTCGCAAGATACTTCTACTCCTCAAAAATAAGTACCTTTATCAGCTCCTGAGATACATGAACAAATTGTCCCTTCTCCTCCAGAATCTTCAACTCTGGTGTACTCTAAGAAGGGCAAAGGTAAGAAGGATGATAAAGTAGTTGAGGTTATTCAAGAGAGTGAGAGGCAACCATCTCCTAAGAAAGATGAAACAAAAATTTATAAGGAGGCCATTGTAGACCTTGGTGATGATGTCAGTGAGGAGAAAGATCAGGAAAAGCCAGAAGAAAATGTCCTTGAAGAAAACATTGGGAAGGAAGATCAGTCAAAGAAAATAGTTTTAGAATATGTGGAAATATGTACTAATGAAGCTCCTGTCACCACTCAAGATGATACCTATGTGTCGGAAGTGGTTGTGGTACAAAATCTAACTACAATGAGTGTATCTACACTTGGTCCTATTGCTCCTTCCACTTCAATCTCTTCATTTACCTGAGTACAAATATTACTAGAAAGTAAGAAAATAAAGGACACTCCAAGTGTGGCTACTCCTAAATTTGATGCAGTGGCAGCTCTTATAGGTACTACTCCTCCCCCTCCGGATAAAAAGGAAAAAGTCACATCAAGATTGGTTTTAAACTCCTAAGGACAACAATTCATGGAAATTACAAAACCCAAGTTTGATAAAGATGAAAAATACCTATCAATGGGTGATCTAGAGTGATAATAATGGTATAGCTTAGATACCAAATGATATAATAGAATAAGATTGCAATGACCAAAGAGGGACGGAAGCCTCAAAAATATTATTGATCATGAAATCAGATTACATTACAATGCAAGAGCTGTAATATTTATAGATATTAGACAGCCTCATATGGATAGACATGACACCCTAGCAGACACCAACTACGAGATGATAAGACCCATCTCACATGCACATGCAATTACTACTAATACCAATATTGAATGTTATCCAACATAACAATATTGAATGCAAGTCCCTAGACTAGAGTGCACATGTTGCACATTATTAAATAAAAGATAATGCAATAAAATGCAATAAATATGCCTATGCTAAATTATGCTAACATTCCCCCCCTTAATTTTGCATAGTTTCCAATGAAGTGGAGAGGAACTCTCTGAACAATGTGAATTTGTCACGTGCAAGTGACTTAGTGAAAACATCTGCCTTCTATTCAGCTGTAGGACAGAAATGGAGCTGTATGTTGTGCTTCAAGACATGCTCGCGTATGAAATGAACCTGTACTTCAATATGCTTGGTTCTCTCATGAAATACTGGATTGCGAACAAGCTTTAGAACTCCTTCATTATCAACATATACTGGAGTAGATTTCTGTTGTGGTAGACCAATTCCTTCCAGTATTCAGCGTAGCCATATTGCTTCACAAACAGCTTCACCTGCAGCTCTATATTCTGCTTCTGTAGAAGAGCGAGAAACAAAGTTCTGTTTCTTGCTTCCCCATGATATCGGTCCAGATCCCATAAAGAAGACAAATCCTAATGTTGACTTTCTATCATCCATGTTTCCTGCATGATCTGAATCTGAATATCCGGTCAAGAAGAAGTTGTCGTTCTTCTTGTACTCCAGACCAAGGTCAATTGTACCCTTTAGATATCTCAGTATTCTCTTTGCTGCTTTCCAATGACATATTTTTGGTTCTTGCATGAAGCGTGATAAATAGCTGACAGCAAAGCTGATATCTAGTCTAGTATATGTCAGGTAAATGAGACTCCCGATCAACTACCGATAGAGATTTGCATTCACCGGTGGTGATGGATCGGAACGAGATAACTGAAGTCTCGCTTCCATAGGTGTAGCAATAGGAGTACAATCCATCATCCTAAATTTCTCGAGCATTGTCTTGGTGCATTTCAACTGTGACACAAAGATATGATTCTCTTTTTTCCATACTTCCAAACCAAGACAATAGTGCATGAGCCCGAGATCTGTCATGTCGAACGATCGATTAAAATCCTTCTTTGTTGCATCGATCATCTTCACAGAACTGCCTGTAATGACTAGATCGTCGACATAAACAACCACAATGACAATCTCCCCCCCTTTCTTTTTGAGGTAGAGATTGGGGTCATAAGGATTCCTTTCGAATCCATGACTTATGAGATGCTCATCAATTTTGATGTACCATGCCCGGGGTGCCTGTTTTAGGCCATATAGAGATTTTATGAGTCTGCATACCATCATCTCTTTTCCTGGTATTACATAACCCTCTGGCTGAGTCATATAGACTTCTTCTTGCAAATCTCCATTAAGAAAGAAACTTTTCACATCCATTTGGTGGACTTTCCAACCAAATTGTGCAGCTAGAGCAAAGATCATCCTGATTGTCTTGATCTTGGCTGTGGGAGCAAATGTCTCCTCATAATCAATGCCTTCTTGTTGTGCATACCCCTTTGCTACAAGCCTTGCTTTATACTTGTCAATAGTCCCATCTGATTTGTACTTAGTCTTGAATATCCATCTGCATCCAATGGGTTTCTTCCCTGGTGGAAGGTCGACAAGTTACCATGTGTTGTTCTTCATCACTGACTGATACTCTGAATCCATGTCATCTTTCCAAGCTTTTGATTGTAGGGCTTCCTGAACTGTAGATGGCTCAACTATTTCAACAACTCTGCTCATTAGGGCATAATTGACCTCTTCACGAGCTTGACTGCGAGTTCTAGGTCCAGGATTGGATGATGTGCTAGGTGCTTCATCCAAATTTGCATCTCTTATTAATTGAGTATACCATTTAGGTAACTTCTTAGCTGTTCCATTGGATTGTGGTGGATCCAGGTTTTCACCATCATCCAATTCATCACTGTCATCTTCAGTGGGAACATCAAATTCTGTCTTCACAAGAGGTGTATTCTGCATGTTTGTTGAGTCATTGAGTGAAGCATCTGCTTGTTTCTTCTCAAAGAACTCAACATCCCTACTTGTGTATACTTTCTTTACTTTCGGATCCCATAATCTGTACCCAAGTGCTTCTTCACTGTATCCAATGAATATCAGTTTCTCAGCTTTCATATCTAACTTGTTCCTGTTCTTCTTGGGTATGTGCATGCTAGCTTTACACCCAAATACTCTTAGGTGTGCAATTGATGGTTTCCGATTTGACCATGCTTCTTGAGGTGTCACTCCTTCAAGAGCTACTGTGGGCACTCTGTTCAACAAATAGACTGCAGTTCTTGCAGCTTCTGCCCAAAATGTCTTTGTTAAACCTGAGTCGTCAATCATACATCACACCATTTCCATGATAGTATGATTCCTTCTCTCAACTATACCATTCTGCTGTGGTGTGTGAGTAGGAGGCATTTGTCGACAAATCCCATGAGCTTCCAGGTAAGTCTTGAACTCATTGCTTGTGAATTCCCCCCCTCGATCTGAGCGGAGAGTTTTGATCTTGCGACCAACTTCATTCTCAACAAGTGCTTTGAACTTCTGAAATGTCTCAAAGGCTTGACTCTTGTTTCTTAGACAATATATCCACATCTTTCTTGAGTAGTCATCAACACAAAGCATGAAGTATTGACATCTAGAATGACTTGGTTGCATGGGCCCGCAAAGATCGGTGTGCACCAAATCAAGCTTTCCCTTAGCTCTATATGTGTTCTTCTGGAAGGGTACTCTGTGTTGCTTTCCAGCTAGGCAATTGTGACACTTGTCAGTGTTGTGCTTGAGTGTAGGCAATCCTTTCACCATGTTGCCCTTTTGAAGTGTTTGGAGATAGCCAAAATTGATGTGACCATATCTGTGATGCCATAGTTCTGCAGATTGTGTGTCTTTGGCCACTAGAGCTTGATCATCCTTGTGGAAAAAATCAAGTTGGAACATGCGTCCCACATTGGAGGCTCTTGCTACAATCTTGGAACCTCTTGACTTATCTCTTATCAAGCACACTTTTTCTCCATTATTACTGTCAAAATCCAACTTCAAGTTGTGATCAAGGAGTTGACTAACTGATAGCAAATTCTTGGTCAACCCAGGTACATACAATACATTTATGATTTTGCAGTCATGCTTTCCAAGAGGTAGTGAAATGTTTCCAATCCCCTTGACACTGTATGATGAGTCATCACCTAATGACACATGGTTCTTGTTAGGTGAGTCACGTAGTGTGTAGAACCAATCCTTGCGTCCAGTCATGTGTCGAGTTGCACCCAAGTCAACATACCAGATATCTTGTGTGGACTTGGTGTCCTTCATCTGAATCATCCTCATGTTCGGAAATGTACCCTTGTTGTTTGGGTTTTCTTTGCCAATTACCATTTTTCTGCCCTTGATTGTTGTTGTTGTTGGACTTCCCTTGATTTGAATTGTTGTTACCCTATTGGTTATTGGGTTTTGAATTTCTTGATGAACCCTTTTTGTAGGAATTGTACCAACAATCTTTGATGTCATGTCCCCCTCTATTGCAAATGGGACACTTCTTGGTGTTGTCTTATTGACTTTGGTCCCTTTGTTGACTTTGATTTTGTTGGGACTTCTTGTGATTGGACTGAAATTTCCCCTTTCCTTTATGATTGGAAGATAGTGCTTGCTCATCTTCATGATCTTTTTTTGTTCATTACCTCTTCTTGTTGGAATAGATTAACCAACTTCTCAAAGGTGACTGTGTGTTCACTCATATTGATAGTTGTCACAAAGATTCTGTAGGAAGGAGGAAGTGCTCGTAACACAATTGGTACGAGGTATTCATCACTTATCTCTTTTCCCAATGCCAATAGAGATGCCCTCAAAGTAGCAACTCGTCTCAAAAAAACTTCAACCTTCTCATTGTGCTTGAACTTGAGAGTATGCAGTTGTGATAGTAGGTTGAGGATGGCATTCTTGTTCTTTGCCTCATAGACTGTGCTCAACTTATCCCATGCATCCTTGGCCGATGTGGCATCTCTAATGTGGGGTTGCACATCGTCCGTTACGCCAAACAAGATGATCAACTTGGCCTTTTGATTGGCCCTGTCAAATTGAACTTGTTGTCTTCCATCATCAAGTGATCTTGTTGTTGTTCCATCTACAACTGTCCATAGGTCTTCAAACTCAAGTAACATCTTGATCTTCGGTTTCCATGCAACATAGTTGTCTCCTCTAAGCAGTTGTGAATCTGGAAAGAAGAACTTTGGTGCTTGTGCACCCATTTCTGCAATCTGAATTTCTGAAACTCTGAATTTCTGACAAAGGGTAAGGCTCTTATCACTCCAGGTTTATGGTCTCCCTCTCAATATACCGTCAGGCCGATATACCAAACCTTTCTATATACACTCCCTTCCGATATACCCATCAGTACGTGGAAGAAGATCACCCTTTCAATATACCCATCAGTACGGAAAGAGGTGTTAACGCACGTGAAAGAATTTAGTACGTGGTACGTAGACAGTACGGAGAGGGGTTTGTGCAAGCACAAATGGATGGGAGGGCTCAAATGTGTGTGTATTGTGTCCTTATTACTCCCCGTCAATTTTATAGGGTCGATGCCCAGACGACGTTTAGGCAGTTGTGTTAGGTGTTAAGTGCAGTAGTAGTCGTGACGGCATCACCCGTAAGTGCTTCCCAGAGGCACCGTATATACCAAATGCTGCTATGAGATCAAAGATCTTGTGTGATAGAACCAAACATAAAATGAAAAAATTGCACTTTTTTTTTTTTTTCACTTTATGCACCAAGATTAGTACAAAATGCTCCAAAAGTACATAAAAATGAAGTTTTTGTGTCCCCCCTCTTTACAAAAAAGGGTCTAGAATCACAAAATACACAATTTAGGCCAAAAATATTTTTTACCCCCCAATAGGTGTTTTTTCCGCTAAATTTAGCTGTGGCTCTAAATGTGTTTGGTGAGCTTCTAAATTTAGAAATCTCCCAAAATTTAGTAATTTCTCCAAATTTTCCAAAAAAAATAATTTAATAAAAAATATGGAGAGAGTGGGAATTGAACCGCTGACCTGTTTGTTCCCAAGATCCAAACAAACAATCTGAATATTGTTTTCACCTTTTCTCACAAACCGTGATATGGGTTTTTCTAAAATTTTTACAGAAGCATCATACAATATTTTTCTTGAAACCCACAAAATTTCAAAAGAATCAGAATCTTAGTTTTTGAGATCTTACCAATTTACCAGCTAGATCTGATTTTTTTTCAGAAAAAAATGGTCCGACTTGTACAGACTTTTCGTCACATGTAGAGGCCGAATCTGAAGATGATGTAAACTAAAACTTTGTGCGTCTCCTTCTTATATTTCTATAAAAAAAAACGGGACATCAATCTGACATTGTATGAAAAAGTTACGTCCCTTTTTCTAAGAGCTATCTGCTGGAATTTTGTTGACGGGACTGCTTCAACCTTTGCTCCCGAATTCTTCACACCTCCACTTTCAGATCTGATTTTTTTTTTTTTTAGATCTGATCTTTTTTTTCTTTTGATCTGCAAAAAAAATTTCAAGATCTCTCTCCTTTTTTTTAAAAGATTTTTTTTTTTTTTTTCACAAATCTTTTTTTTTTTTTTTAGATCTGCAATTTTTTCCAAGATCTTTCTCCTTTTTTTTTAAAGATCTCCAGATCTGAAATATTCCGCCAATATGTTAGATCAATTGGGTATGCCAATGAATAATAAAAATTTTTTTTTTACCTTCCAAATAAGTGGATAGGTCAAATTTTAGTTGAGGGATGCTTGGAAGGAATGGAGGTTGCGGGATGCTTCAATGGCTCTCCTTTGATGCAGATCTTCTTCTCCAATGGATCCTCTCCAATAGTGCTCCTCTTCAACCTTGCTTGGATAGAACCTGCTCTGATACCAAATGATAATAATGGTATAGCTTAGATACCAAATGATAGAATAGAATAAGATTGCAATGACCAAAGAGGGATGAAAGCCTCACAAATATTATTGATCATGAAATCAGATTACATAACAATGCAAGAGCTGTAATATTTATAGATATTAGACAGCCTCATATGGATAGACATGACACCCTAGCAGACACCAACTATGAGATGATAAGACCCATCTCACATGCACATGTAATTACTACTAATACCAATATTGAATGTTATCCAACATAACAATATTGAATGCAAGTCCCTAGACTAGAGTGCACATGTTGCACATTATTAAATAAAAGATAATGCAATAAAATGCAATAAATATGCCTATGCTAAATTATGCTAACATAGAGTTGACAATAATTCTAAAGTAATTAAAAGGGTGGAAAAAGGGAATCAAACATAGGAGCAATTAGAGGAACAAAATCAAATTCTATCCAATTTCATCAAATCCTTATTGGCAAAAGATACAATACTTGATCCAACTCCCCTAGTTTCCATCCCACCTCCCATTATTTTTTCCAATGATGAGGTTCAAGCTATTAAAGACATTGATAATCATGCCACTTATGGAAATGCAATGGAAGCTATGGTTGATGATTTGATAATCACAGATCTGAATTTTATTGAGGAGGCATTTAAGATATATGAGAAAATAGCTAAGATTCAATAAAAATTCACTACAACACTCAGTGGGTTTGATAGAGAGTTGAAATTATGGAGTGAGTGCACTCAAGATATTAGATTTATGAGTGAGATAGATGTATAGATCCTTTTGGAAAGTAAGGTTTTTTATGATGCAAAATTGAATCTATCCAAATAGTGGGTTTTCAGTATTAACTGGAAAATGAGGGTTCTTGAAGAGGTTATTGGTGAACTCACGAACATGTTACAAAAATGAGAATCTTTTAAATTTTCTGTACTTTTTCCTTCTTGGATATTCATTGCCAAATATTCAAAGAGAATTCAAATGATAAATTTACTATTCAAGAGATCAAATCTCGATTTAAGATATTTGTTAAAGAAGATTTGTTAAAGCAGGACACTATATCAAAGGAAAAGATGAAATAAATTTGCATACTGTAGGATGCTATCACAGATGCCATAAAATAGTTCTTGGAAAATGCAGAGTTTGTAAAATACATATATCTAAATATATTTGTTTAATTACAAGGAAAATATCATTTTTCCTTTATCAAGGACTAATGTCACAGTTATGAAAATAGATCACATATGTTGTAATAGAACAAATAATTCATGCATATTTATATAATTCAATCATATTCCCTTTTTTCAGTCAAGAGTATCAACTATTAGTTGTGTTATTTTACGTGAAAATAAATTGAGTCTTTCCATGTTAGCTAGTTGACAAATCTCTTGAACACTATCATTGCCAAAGATACATAGATTTACACTAAGGTCACCAAGTTTCATAGATGCCACATTACATGTATAGCTATAAAGTTCCTGCATTATGAACTATTATTTTTGTAACAATATCTTCCTCCATTTCCCATTTTCATTAAAGGTCTCATATTTAAATCAGTAATAAAAAATCATCAAATCAATTAATTTATCAAAAGAGTGGTTTCCACTCACTGAACTTAGGAATAGTTCAAACTATTATAAAATTTCATTGCATCAATATAAACTAGTTTAATACATCTTATTTAATAACAAATTAGTACAGTTCAAGGTAGTTGACTCCCCTCCCCTTAGCCATCATATAAGGCTTGATAATCTCTTTAGACAAAAATTATGTTGGAAATTTGGTACATTTGTATATATATTTTGGAAATACAAATCAAAATGGTTTCATTAATATGTTGTTATGTTTTATCTGGAAGGTGAAACATTTGTTTGAATCTCATTTCATGGAGTAACGATGTGATAAACTTACTTAGGCTCAATCTACAGATTTTATGTGTTTTGGAGTTTTCATTTATGTAAACACATATGTTCCTTAATTTCATTTGCATGTAGAAGTATGTTATGATCTATAGTCTTTTTATTTGAAACAAGACCAAGTTTATCTCACTGAATAAGTTCCTTAAAGTTCCATATTCAAATCTAAGTGGTAATAACTGTAAAGAAACAGTCATAGGAAACATCTTGCATATCTTTTAAATGATTACAATAGTTGTAACTATTGTTTCACTAACCTAAATGTTACTTTACATAGTAGTCATTCCAAACCTTATGCAAGATCCCAATCTTATCAAAAAACCTAAATTTAGCTCAAGGGAAGGATCTTACAGATGAAGGAAACAACAAAAGAATCCAATAAACTCAAAGAACAAGATTACACTCATACCAAACTACCTCAAGGTCATGGAAACCGCCATTACCAAACACAAAAATATGAGGCAAAATAAGGTAAAATCGCCATTAAAGAGGAGGGAGTGTCATCCCCTAAACTATTGATTATTTCTACCATGATAAATTTTCCAACCAAAAATCCATAATTACTTAATCATCCTAGGATTTTTTAAAAGGACATATGCAACTTAAGTTGTACTGGAGTTATGAATAGTCTTGGGAAAAGATCATCCAACTCAAGCTAAACAAAATTAATCCAGACCATGATTTCACTGATACCTTGTAAAGAAAGTAAAATAGCATAGGAACCAGATGAGGAACCATTTTATAAATCCTTTTGCAAGCATAACCCAAAAACTTTCTAGTCAAATATAATGCCCTCTTGACAAAACTATCCACCATAAGAATTTTGTTATGTAAATATTTTCACAACAACACATTAATCTTTGGGATGATCTGTTTATTCCAAACTCAATTCCAAATGAAGTCACATATCTCATATTGAAAGAAAATACCATAAGAAAATTTAATGCTATAATCCACATTAATATCAAAGAACCAAATAATTTTTTAGTGTAGGATCCCCACTGTCATTTTCAACTTGTATTTAGGCAATTTACTTAAGGAGCTTCATCCTACACTCATGGGATATGCTTGCATAGGTGATAATTTTGTTGATTTATTTTATCAGTTGTGTCAAGTTAGCTTACTAGTTGTGAGGAGTCAACTCTACTTCTATTATCATTTAGTGAGAGTTATTCACCACTAATCTAGGAGGATATTGCATGTTCACCTCCTATATGTACATCACTTTCATCATTATATCTCATGGAATATGGAGCATATGGAGCATTTAGTTGATTTTGAGCCATTCTTGTCTTGTGAGCTCTTGATCATATTACATCTTATTGTTAATTATTTCACATTTCTACAAGTTACATAAACAGGGCAACTATTGGTCATTCAAACATGCACCGACGTCTCAAATATTTGAAGAGCCGACTTGTTTGAGACAACTAATAGGTTTTTCATTCCTCAGTTATTTAAATTTATTTGGATACTTAATTTATGGAAGAAATAATTCATGTGTAAATATATTTTTCTATGTCTTGGTTCAATATGGTTGTGATTTTTAGTGTTTTTAGATTGATAAGTTGCCAAGGGACCAGGGCTATAAAGATAACCTGAAAAATTCTAGGAAACCTATGTTTCTAGGTGTTTACACCAGATAAAGTAGTTATGAACACTATCTGATAAATATGAGTGGAAAACTATACTTAGTGGATTGCATGTAAGAAGTGCTATGCTTCAAGTTGCAGTACCTTGCAAATGTATTTCCTTCATGGTCAGTCTTTGTGGGACACAACTAAATAAGGAACTTGAAAGGATCCCTCTGAAATCGCTATGACCAACACTCTAACCCTAAATTTTTGTCAACCTGTTGTAATGGATCTACCTCCATTTTAATAGTTGACTTAGTTTTATATTAACTGCTTGCTCAAATTTTTGCAATGATAGACAAACCCTAGTCTTTGAACTTTGTCTGATACTCTACATCCTCCAAAAGTCTCAGATCTTGAAGGTCTACGGCTCAAAATACTAAAAATATGAAGTCCTTAGCATAATTTATAAGTTTTGAGAGTGTCCTTTGTAATAAATGATCATTTTTATTGCATATCATATATGCATAGTTGTGCATTCATTAAGACAAGGGAAAAATCTAATTTTTCATTGTTGAACCACCAATGTGAGGCTATTTATAGTTGCCTGTAAGTCTGTCAATGCACCTTGTTTCATCATATGCACTTCCCCAAGTCTGTTTGGCATATTCAAGATTTAAGGAGGGTGAATTCAGATCAAAATCAGGAAAGTTTGAGCAATCAAGGTCTACTCATCAATGTCTAAAAGGATATATTCCCCATATTCTCACTTATTGTTTCTGCTATAGAATTTGAATTCCAGTATATAATCACTCAGCTAGCTATATGTCATGTGTATATCTGACCATATGTGTGAAAGCACACATTAATCAAAGCTCATATATTACATGACTATAATCTACCATAATTTTTTTAGAGTTATCGACGCATGCAAGACACGTGGTGCATGTTAAAATCTAGCTGACATTTGGATGGCCAGATCTGTGAATAATTTTATCATTTCTACCGCGTGTCATTCATTGATTTATTACAAGTATTTAGTGGCCTTGTGGCACACTCTAATAGGATGCATGTGGCACAATCAAGCATGGTAGAGGATGACCTAGCACAAAAGGGTGTGCAAGCATGCGTGCAAAAGAATGGGGCATGGGAAGAAGATAGAGGGAAGTCATGCAAGGGTGCATGCGGGGAAAAATGAGGAAAAATGGAGAGTAGAGAATGCATGGTCAAGGCCCAATGATTACAAAATATTGGGTGTGGCCTGAAATAGGGCCAGGGACTTAGCTTATTAAAGTGAGTATGAGGCGTGTGTGCATGGAATAAAATGATTGGGAAGAAAGTGGATGTGCAGAAAGTGGGCGCAAGGGAGGAGTGGAACAAAGAGGAAAAGGAAAGTGGTAGGAGAAAAGGAAAGTGTGTGAGTGCATATGAAGGAAAGAAAGGGGGTACGCAGGGAAACTGCAACCAAGGGAATGTGCTAAGTGATATTGAGTGTGCGCAACCTTACGATGAATAACTTAGAGCCAAAATGTGTATATAAGTTACCCAAATCACTAGAAGAGTCATTTGAATAATAGTAACAATCCAACAATAAAACAAACACAACTACAATCAATATCTAAGAAAGTTCGATGCAAACAAGCTAATCATAACTGTAAAGAATACAACCTAGATTTCATATTCAAAAAAACATACACAATATCCTAATGCTTCCAAAAGAAACCAAGTCGAATCGCAATTGATTAAAGGAGAAGAAACATAAAAACTAGAACCAGAGAGTATCCAATCAAGAGTAGATTTATTTTAATGAAGACATTTAAATAAAATTAGAATATTTAAAGAGATAGGGCCTATCATACCTAATAGAGCTCCTATCTTCTATTCCTTTTTGAAAATATTCAAGTAGAACCTCGATAGCAAATTTTCCACTAAAACTCCAAAAACCATGCACTAAAAGCTTTCATTTCTTCCTCTTATAACTTCCTAGCTTGATTTTCATTATCATCACCACCATACAAGGTAAAAATATGCATGCATAGATTCGAACTGGAGGTTCGAAAATGTTAAAACACATACAGAGCTACGAATCTCACAAAAACTAAATGAATAATGAAAAACCAGAAACCACCTTTTTCTCCAACTTCTCCTATTTCCTATGTTGTTTGCACAATGGCCGAGATCCATTAATGCAAATAGGAATGAAAGAGTCCTTCCTTATCTCCTTCCTTTGCCAACTCTAAGTTGGTTATAATTAAGTTTAAAACTTCCATGCAACCAAACTTTAGCAAAGGTGACAACTCATCCTCCTCTAAATCTTCATGCACTCACCAAAGTTGGTGGTAATAGGGTTTTTTAAGCCCCATTAAAAACTCATAAATACTTAGAGATTGATGCCATTTATACCCCTCCTCATGTCATCCACACCATCCCCGCTTTATGCTAGTCCAATCCTTAGGTTAGGTTCATAAACATTATATTAGAAACCAACTTAAGTCGTTAGGTTAAATTTTATTAGTTTAGTCATAGCATATCCTAGTTACATGTCTTAGGATTCCCTTTATTTAATAACAACCATATTAATAAAATAATCTAGCAACTTAGGAACTTATATTTAACTAGGTTCCCTTAACAATTATTAAAATTGTCAATTAAATCTTACCAAAAGAAGAATCAAAATGAAGTTCTCAGATCACTTAAGAAGTATGTGAGTAGTAGAGGTTACCATTGATCCCGTGGCAGTGGGGGCTAAGAAATCCAATATTCTTCCGAGCTTGGTCAAGATGACCTTGACGTCATGAAATTGAAAGCATGCCTTGGATCACTAAAATTGATCCAAGTTATAGCTATTATGTGACATAAATCATAAAGACTGAAGCACAAGTTCAAATGTAATAAAGACTATGAACGAGTTTAAAATGAATCAATTTCCTCTATCCACATGCAGTGAAAATTCAACATAAGAAGGAATAAAATACTTCATTTTAGATTCAGAACAGACATGGCAGGATTGTATCTATTTTTAGAAGATAACATATTATCTACAACAAACATGATTACTTAGTTCACAAGAGTACACCATATTTAAAAAAGAATCACATATCAACATTTGCAACTTCAAGTACAAAATTTATCATAGATATCAACCATGTTAGAGGAATTACAAATGATAAGATAAGACTCTCAATGGGTAGTGATATATTGGACCTCGGATATAGGAGTGAAATATTTAGATGTACCTTCCTAGGAATTGAAAGGGGTTTATTATGTATAATTCATGTGGGAAAGAGGGTTATCCTTTTCAAAATTTTCATAGAGAAACTCCCCAACTTTACATATTTTAATTTTTGATGCAAATTGATCGATGTAGAAAGTTTAATTTTTTGGGAAAGAGGATCGATGTAGGAAGATTTCCTAGGCTGTTTTTGACATTTGAATTTTTTCCAGGTCGATTGATGCGGGAAGCAATTTTACATAGGTAGTCATCCTTCGTGGGAGTGGTCTACAATTTTTATTTTTGACTTCACAGAAATAACCATCCTTTGAGGGACCAGTTTGTAATTTTGAATGGTAGCTATCCTTTGAGGTATCAGTCTATTATTTTTTATTTTTGATAAAGAGCATCCATAGATATGTTATTGAATTTTTGAGCTAAGGGCAAGCCCAACTAGAATATTTCAAGGAGGGGAAGAAATGTGTAGATTCACTACACATGTGTGCCCCATGATATGTCTTTGGTTGGTACAAGTTTAGATGGATGTAATGATTGCGGGGTTCCTACTAAAGAGGAACTTATCCAATGAAAGATGTGATGAATAGATTCTTGGTTCTCATATTTAAGGTTTGTAAGGATAGTGACATAAAACCACATATTTTAAAATCATTATGATGAGAAAAAATATTGGTTTAATGGTGGAATGAGTTTTTAAATATAACTATTGTCATGATGTTCAAGGGTTAACAGTAGAAAGGAAAAAATTGTAAGCCATTCAAAGGTTCCTTTTTAGGTTCACCATCAAGGGAGGATAAATGTTATTCTCTCGACCCATACTTATGAGTAATGATGTATGGACTGATCCAATTAGGGTCAAAATTTCCAAATTTACTCTGTTAAAAATTAGTGATATTTTGATTTTATTTGATAAAAAGATCAACAATTTTGAAGTCACAATCTTTGGCATGTTTATTGTAGTCTTGTTTGACGTATTATTGATAAAATTGATGATGTTATAGGGTTGTTAATAATTTTTCATCTAATAATTCCAATTGTGTTGAGTGGTATTATATGTATTCTTCATTGGGGATAAAGTATTTGAGTGATACATAGATTGAAGGAATTTGAACTTGGAGGTGTAATACTTCATTAGATCCTTAGACTAATGAGAAGAGCGTAGAACCCATAGGGGTTTAGATGCTAGTTTGATAAGCCCAAAGAGAAAATTGGATTTGGAGATGCCAATTCCTGCCGGTGTTATCTACTATTTTTATGAGGATTTTAGCAATTGTTTTATTAGAGACTTATGCCTATCCATTTTCTTGGGGATAGTATGGTGATGAAAACCTAAGTTTGATATTGAAGGATTCATAGAGTTTCTTAATATCCTTATTTTTGAAATATTTTCCATTATCTGTGACAAATTTGTGAGTGACAACAAAACAAAATATGATTTATTGGTATGTGAAATTGATGATTGGTTGCACTTTATTCGAAGTTAAGGGAATAGCCTTAACCCATTTTGTGAAATATTCAATGGTTGTTATAATTGAATGATGTTGTTGAGATGATTCAGGATTGATAGTACCCATGAGGTCTAATCCCCATTAGGAGAAATTCCATAACTCCTAAACGAGTTACAAATCTTTGCCATGAACATGGATGAGATCAAGATGAAGTTGAAACTTGACGCATTTTTTAACATACACACAAAAATCCTCATTAATAGTGGGCCAATAATATTTGATTTGTAAGAAACATTTAGTGACAACATTATCAATGAAATGTCGACCACATATTTTTTCATGGACTTCCTAGATTTCTTTGAAAGATTTGTGAGACTTAATACCCCTTAATAAAAGGCCGTCAAATTTGTGTTTATATAAGATACCACCTATGATGAAAAACCAAGTGGTACATTGTGGAAAAAATAATTTAGCATTTCATGACAGATCAAAGGGAATTTTATATTTAGAAAGATAATCAAATATTTGAGAATACCATAGATCAACTGGATGATTATGAACACTGTCGATATGACGGAGATCATTTTGATGTGACTACGGATACCTTAGATTTTTCTTTTGATTCTTCAGTTTCTAATGGGATGAGTGATTTTAAAGAGGCCATAGTATCTAAAAATTTATTAGAGTATTGTGGAATGGTTTGGATGGTGTAGTGGTCAAAGGTGTTGAGGAGAAAATCAACGATGGCTTTATATTTTTGAAATCTTTCATTTCTACATTGATATACTCCTTTAACTTGATTAATGATGAGTTGCGAGTCTCCGTAGATTTCTAAGATATGAATGCCTAGTAGAATAGAGGTGGTGAGGCCCATGATTAATCCTTTGTATTCAGCCATGTTATTGGTACATTAAAAATTAAGCTTAAATGATAGTGGAATAGGAATCCCCCAAGTTGGTATGATAATAACATCAGTTCGTCCCTTTCGCTAGTATTTAGATCCATCAAATAAAGTAATTTTGATAGGAATGAATTATTTTTCATTTATATTGTTGATGGATTTGTCAAGAAATCTTTCGTGAGGGATACACGTATTAGGAAAGGGTGCTTCAACAAGTTGATTTGTGATGGCTTGTCCTTTAATAGATTTATATGATATGAATTCAAGGTCAAAATTGGTCATAAGTATGAGCCACCAAGTTATACAGTCACTGTGATATGGTTTGGAATGCATGGTTTTAAGTGGGTTAATGCTAGTGACCACATAATTTTATGATTGAGTAGATAGTGACATAGTTTAAAGGTAGTGAAGTGTAAAGCACAACATAATTTTTCAGGCTTAGTGTAATATTTTTCATATTCGTGGAGTGTGTGATTGATGTAATAAATGGTTTTTCTATGGCCTTGATCACCACGATGGGTGATCGTAGTTCTTAAACCATGATTTGTGGTGGATATGTAAAGATAGAAGGGATCCCCCTCGTGAGGAGGTATAAGTACAGGAGGTAATAGAAGGTATTATTTGAGCTCATCGAAATATTTTTGACAATTGAGATACCATCTAAAATCTATATCTTTGTAAAGGATATGATGAAATGGTTGACAATGATTAGATAATTTGAGATATGAAATATTGGATGGACTGCAGTTTACCCTGAAGGCTACATAACTATTTGAGATTTTATGGAGGAGACATTTCAATGATTTCTTTAATTTTGACTAGATCAACTTCAATACCCTAGATAAATATGATGAACCCTAAGATTTTTCCAGTGAGAACAATGAAAAAAAACTTAATGGGGTTGAGATGAAGTAAAAATTTAACAAGAAGATTAAAGATTGATTAAATAATGACAAGATGATATTTTCATTTTTTTAATTTTCCTAAGAGATCATCAACATAGTCCTCTATTAGTTTGTGGATAAGATCATGGAATATATATGTCATAAGGCATTGATAAGTGGCTCCAAAAATTTTAAGTCTGAAGGGCATAACATGGTAATAAAAGGTCCCCCAAGGGGTAATGAGGGATGTTTTATGTTGATCATCAGTGGAGATGAGAATTTGATTGTAATCAGAAAATTCCATCCATAACGAAAAAACATTTCATGGCCATCTGTTAGGTTGACTAGCCCATCGATATTCAGGAGAGGGAAATCATCTTTAGGGAAAGCAATATTGAGATCCCCGAAGTTGATGTAGATGCGTAACTATCCTAAGGATCTAATTACGGCTACAATATTAGAAACCAATTCTGTATAGTCAATGGGTATTTTCTTTACTGGTTTTATGTTGGGATAGGTGATGATATTATATATGATAATATTTGGATTGATACCTTGTATATCGCTATATGAATAGGAAAAATATTGACTATTCTTGGATAATAATTCAGTGAAGTCTTCTAATTCTTTTGGATTGAGGGATTGAACGACTTTAATTATGCAGGGTTTCTGAGTGGTCCCTAAGTTATTGTCATTTTTAAAAATATTTAAGTAGGGATGACGTGTTAGGTGGTAATGTTTTTTCAAGGAAATGATCCTCTTCCCCCATATGGGAGAGGATTTCCTGGTCATCATGACATTGAAGGATGATGATGATAGGTGAGTCTTCTTCAATCATTTCTTGGAAAATGAGAGGAATTTTCTGAGTGATGTGATTGGATTGATAAGTTAGCGGTCCTAAGGAAATGGTATTGACTAAAAAATATTAGGTGGAATGGAGATGGTATCATTTGTGTCCATAGGATCGTCATATTCTACTGATAGTAGTGGCTCAAGTTCAGTGATACATACATATGTGGTTTGAGAAGATGATTCAATAGAGGACTTTTCATATCCAAGTCCATATTTTTCAAGCCATTGGAGGGATTGTAGTGTGATAAAATCATGTATTCCTTGTTCATAGTGTCCAAATCGAATCTCTTCCATGCACATTGGTGAAGGTACATTTGAGCGAAAGTGGGATTGTATAAAGATTCAAAATCATATTTAAAGGGCATGGTGTGGTGTTGACGATTGCATTGTGAAGAGGGATGGTCAATATCCCATAGAAGACATTGGTTTTTAAATAGGTAGGGCCATAGGATATAATGTATCCAATGTTATGATTGTACAATGGTTGTTTATCTGGTCTTCTGTATATCTTAGGTGTGGTAAGTGAATTAAGCATAAGGAGACGATACTCCCCCAGTGAAAGGCATTCCATAACATTTTTGAAGGAGGGATCATGGGGTATTTTTGATGATGGGATGGATGTGTTGGTGGATGATTCATTAGAAGATTGTGATTTTGGTATGAGAACATTGTTTGGAAGATAGGTCATATTACAATCTACGAAAGGTTTAGGATCTGTGGGGACCATGAATGTATTATCTTTTTATTCATATATGAGACAACAATGAAGTGTCAAAGGAACACAATGCACGGTGTGTATCCAAGGTCATCCTAATAACATACTATATTGGAACATTCCCTCTATGATATAGAAGAGTTCGGGTATGGTTTTTATGCCAAATTAAGATGTAAGATGACAGTACGGTTTGATGGTATGGTTGAAAGCATGAAGGAGTAATGGTATTTGCGTAATGAAAATATTTGGAAATCGTATTTGGTTAAAGGAAATGGATGAGATGATTTTTATTTCAGTTCCTATATCAATCATGACCCTCTTGATGAGGACATTATTGATTTGGGATATGATCAAGAGAGGTAAATCATGATCCTCAAACTAAAGTGATGGTATTTAATTAGAGTAAAAGGAAATAGTTGAGGAGGTTTTGAGAGCACCTAGGGAATATGTGCAAGAGTGGGTATCATCTACAAGTACTAATATTGATTGGAGGGATTCGATCATTACTTGTTTGTGTGAGGGTGATGTTAGAACTAGATCATAAAGTGACATTTTAATAGGAGCCTGGTGTAATTGCTTAGTGACGATTTTATGTATTGTAGTGGAGGACAAAGGTGCAACTAGAATGGAGAATTTAGTTTTCTATTTTGATTTTTGATTATAGGTCTCAAGGGATATAGGAATGGAAACCTTAGGTTTATCTTTGGATGAGGTAGAGGTGATCTTGGGAGGTGGTGGGATAGTGACGAAGGTTTTTTATTTATGTTGTTCTAAAGGATTGGATTTGTGGGTATGAGATTGGGTGGTAATGTGGATAGCATCAATCTGATGGGGAAGGAGCTTATTCAAGGATTATTCAATAATAGAGGTTGATGATGTTGTAGGTGCTAGGTGAATTTTCTTTGATTTTTTTAACTCTGAAGGGAGAAGGCCTTTTTCTTCAAGCTTTCTAATGGTTGCGTGAAAGGCTTTAAATTATTCAAAAGAGTGTCTAGGTGTCTGATGGTAGTCATGGAGGTTTCAAAATTATACAAAGAGGATTTCTAGCCTCAAGTGTTATATGGTTTGAGGGGAGGTAACACTATGAGTGATTGTTGAAGCATTTTTTATAGAATAGATGCATAGTGTCCTTTTTATGAGGATGTGGAAGGAAATGATGTTTATTTTCATCTAACTATCTTAAGAGGTTTTTTTTGGTGTGGGTTGTTTAGTTATTTGTTGATAAGTAGCTTTTAATAGTGTGATAGATGGTATATATGAGGGATGGGGCTTGAGGATAGAGGCTAATGTTTGATATTTTGCATAGGAGTAGTGGAATGGTTTATAATGGTGAATTTTTTAGATGGGGGAGGAAAGAAGCTACAAGGTCACATAGATGATACCAAGCTACGAATTCATCGTAAATTTTTCTCATAATTTGAATGAATGGCTATTTTTATGGTTTTTTAGGAAGATTCTTAGAAGGGGTGGGTGGAGAGGATGTAGTTACGGGTGAAGATGATTTATTTTTGACAACAGATTGTGGGGGTGTATCTAATTGTTTAGATGTTAATTCAAATGTGTTAGTATTGGTGAATATGGATGTGGATTCAATAATGGGTTATGTTTAATTGATTATCTTTGTGGTATGATGGGCTTGTAAGTTGTTTGTTTGGGGTTGACTAAGTGGTGGGGTATGATTTGGAAATGGTTATTTGAAGATGTCAAGGTTTTGATTTTGAGGAGCGTTAGGTTTGTCTAAATATATCTCTCCTTTGTCAATCAGCTCCTGAAGAGGATTTTAGAATGCATGAAACCTTTAAATGTCATGAGCCTTGACCCTATGATATTTACAGTAATCATTATCTTTATACTAAGAGGGTTTGGACATTAATGCTTTTAAGGGACAGATGGTTGGAAGGGATATCTTATTGCCAGTGATGAGTTTATCAAATACCGCACTATAGGTTTCTCCAATATGGGTATAGTTACATTAAGGGTGAGAGCATTTGTTGGTCGGACATTCTTTCAAAGTAGATTTGATGACTACGACATTGGATGATGATTTGGGCTTATCTTGACTGGAAGATGACTTTGATGGAAAATATTTTTTTTTGTTTCTTTGGTCTAAGTTTGACTCTGCCTTCTTCAAGAGCGTGAAGTTTGAGTTTACAAGCCATAATAAAGGCTTCCTCTAAATTTTGAAATGATTGGAATTGAAGTATGGAAGAAATTTATTTTGCACATGAACAGGAAAATAATTTAATCAGTTTTATCTTTATGAGAGAGAGAATGACAATTGTTAGATTACATCCCTCTAGCAGGATTCAAATTCGGCAATAGATTCAACTTCAAATTGTTTAATAGTGTATAAGTATGTGATGGTGATTTTATGGGAAACATTTATCAAGAAATGTTCAAGAAATAACTGGGTAAATTGTGTAAAGGAAAAGAAGGAACACTATGTTATGTTGTTATACCAGTCTAAAGTAGGCTCTACTCAAGACATAGGGAACATCCTTAGCATAACGTCTTGGTCATGAGATATCAGGTAACAAGCATGTAAAAAGGCTCAAAGTTACTATTGGGGATATTTCTTGCTATAACATATGAGGAATTTGGGAAGCTCCTAGTGAGGTGGATAAGAATTATATTATATAGAAGGGTGAATAGGTTCATTACATATTTTTTCATATGATAGTGTATTTTTCAGACCCATTGAAGTTGATTCAAGGCTGGATATGTGATTTATTTAGGCCTGAAGTGTAGTGCCCACATTTTATACACACAATTACAACCGTAAAATACCAGGATACTACACACAACACAACAAGGGGTCCAAGTAGCGAAACTCGACTCACACGACAATCACACAGGTCATCGACTCACATAGACACGAGAGAACAACATAGGCATGTTGATGCCAAAATTTTCCCAATGAATGAATACTAGTAATGCCCCAACCACAGAAAGAAGACACAAGGCTAATCAAACCCACACACATCATTTCTTTAATTGTATTTTAGTTACGATTAACACTCCAAGAACATTATTGTGCAAGGATAAATTTATCGTTTGTCCACCCGCAGAGTCTTAAGCTAATACTGTGGTTAAATTATCATTCACCCCTTTATAGTTGGTTTCTTATTCTTTACAAAATTTTCCATAACTTGCATACCTATTTGGGTTAGTTCAAATGCGTACAAAATACTTAATTATCTTTTTCTTATGTGAAGAATATTCTTCTCGAACATATATTCAATGTCTAGCTTTTTACTCTTACAACCCATGTGAATGTGAATTGGTGTCCATATAGTGATATTAGGATTTAATGGAGATTTAAAACACGAGATAAATTTTTACCGAAAACATACCTCAATCACGGGATAGCTATTTCTCTACCATAGTTATTCTAATTCAATGACTTGTGAAATTTCATTTTGTTTTATACATGTATTTTGTTTGCTCGAAGGTTGAACACACCAAGGTAATTCATATTCTCTAAAATAAAAGAGTATTTTTAAATCGAGATATAAGGTCTCCAAGAGAGGCATTATTCCGAACCTCAAATCCCATTTTTACTCTCATATGCTTTATTTTCTACGTCACGTTATGGCCTTATTATTAGAATTGTATTGTAAAAGGAGACACAAAGTTTTTCCACCCTATTGAAGCTACACACAAACCCTAAGTTAACATCTGAGTCAACTGCGGTTTAGATTAGTTCCAACTTCACCTAAGGGTCTACCCCTCAACTATATAAGAGATTTAAGCGAGAGGACATGTTTATGCTAAACCACCTTCATGAAAGGACCAAGGTGTTATGTTGAGAGAAACCAAGGTAACACATTTAGCTGCACGGTACTAAGGAGTTCATTAACAAGAGTTTAAGGCCTAGAACAACTAAGTCACAACCTCCATCCATGTCGTCTGGATCTAACAGGGTTTACACTCGATGAAGAAATTTGACTTTAAATCTAACTTCGGATGACAAGGTAGTTCACTAGGCTATGAAGGAGGAGTTAGCTCTACACACTCCAAGAAAATTTTGACTGTGTTGCCCCTAACAGACAGGTTTAAGACAATGTCACTAAACAAACTAACTAAGACGATAAGCCCATTCTCGGGTTCTTGCTTACTCAAGCTAGGAGATTTCCATCAAGAGAAAAGATTAAGTTCATCCTACGGTTTTCAGTGTCTTCTACGGTAAGGATTATCACACATGAAAAAAAATTTATGCTCCAACATTGAACAAGAGTAGAGTGTTTCGATTTAATTCTTTTTATTACATTTACAAAGTATGAATGCACAAGATGACTCATTAATAATTTATTGAACACTAAATATGCACTACAAGATATTACTTCAAATTCATTTACCTTATATAGATATCAAACCTTTTTACCAGGTGTACTATAAATCAAAATTGAACTATGATTAAATGCACATTTCCTAGATGTCCTTGAAACTAGCATTTCATACATATCAAAAATTATCAATTATAACCTTCTGTAACATGAGAATACATTATAAATTTATCCATTTCACAATGAAATATATAAATTACAATGATAATTAATGCACTACACAACGCCGTTACGCCATCATTCTTTCATCCTATAAAAACCACGTGAGAAAGATATCAGCGATAATTCGTTGGCATGGAATCCACCCTAATCTAACATAATTATCATTTTTCAGTTTCCCATTTACATATAATAATAATTACAATTTACAAGTGAGAGAAAAAGTTTAGAGAAATGTATTCAATGCATTTCATTTCACTTCATTTTGTAACCTAGGAGAGAGAAAGAGAAGGCAAGAGAGAGAAAACACCATTTTGTCAAAAGTTTTATTTCACACAAAAGTTACACTATAGATTTTTAAACAATTATGTATATGTGCTAAAAGTTTTCAGGGTGGTTTGGAAAACCTACAAGGGTCCCGCAGCTTTCTATTTTAACATTTTTTCACTAGCTACAAAACGTTCAAAATGGGCTCGGAGGCTAAGAGACCACTTCCAAAAGTTATATTCCAATGAGAATGCACACCACGATCAAATTTATATGTATTCCCAGATATACCAAGAGTTCATAGCAACTGACGAAATTGGGAAAAAGTGAACAGTTTGCGTTTAGCAGTTAGTTTTCCAGGGCTATTGGTCGTAGCTGACCCAATTGCAAATGAACAAAAGTTAGCTCGAGGGCCTATAACACCACATCCATGACTGACATTTGATGGATGAGCACGCAACGAGACACTTCCTACAAGTTCCACTATATATTGAGAATTCATCATAGTCGACGGGACTGAGAACTAGAAAACCATTTT
The DNA here is from genome assembly GCA_019776745.2 of Taxus chinensis. NCBI lineage: Eukaryota > Viridiplantae > Streptophyta > Pinopsida > Cupressales > Taxaceae > Taxus > Taxus chinensis. The sequence goes on along the minus strand of CM034153.1, from coordinate 88,714,388 downwards.
CAAACGGCGACAAGTTTTCTGGAGCGACAAGTCGAAATTGGTCTAGTTTAACCTCATTAAACTGTAATCGGAGGCCTACAAAATGGCTTTGCCAAACTATCTAGAAAATTATTTTTCCCTAATCTGAATGTTCCATACAATTTTCTAGTATAAACACTAGAGGTTTGCAACGATGGGAAATAATTTCTCTATCCAGGTTTCAAATGGCGGTTCAAAACGAAAGCCAACTTTCTAGATTTAACTTTCTACTACTGTAAAACAGTGTAATAGGGCTCCTATAAGAGCGTCAAAAAGATCTTATATGTTCATTCAGGATCAATCCAAAGGTCAAGGTGACTCCAAACATACCAAGGTACACGAATGAAGCTTCGCATCTCATTTTCAGAGTTACAAAGGGTACTTAATGAGTCTCTGAAAAATGCAAAAATTAACTATTTAAACAGGGAGAAGATCAACTTTATTAATGGTAAGTAAATTTCATCTTGTCGATAAAATAATATTGAAGTGATCCAGGTGGGTAGGAAGTTTTCTAAATCACCATAGAATGAGGTTGGAAGTTCATGTTTTAATGCAGAAGATTTATTTTGATTTCGTGAGTTACGACACGACATTTCATTGTATTTTCATTAAGTTGATATAAACATTTAACTGTATGAAAATCCTAATATTTTGAAATTCTATTAAGTTGCAAAAGAGAACTAAAACATGAGAATTATGAGAGGTAAGGGAAGCTGGACCATGCTTGGAAATGAATTGGTGAGGTAGAAGTCAAGGAGTTGACATCACACCGATTGATTTCACTTGCTTGCAGCCACAAGAGGAAAGCCCAAAAATAGCATCCACAATAATGTCAAAATCAGTGGCCAGTTCTATTGGAAAATCGTCTAGTGGCAAGAAAGGAACAACAAGTGCCTCCAGCTGAGTAACAAGCCCATGGTAAAGAGGCTTATCAGTGTGTTTGGGATAGCGAACAAATGCCATGAGTACTATGAATCCATTATGTGCATATCCAGCAATCATGGCATTCTGTGGAACCATTTTTTTCTTCTACGCATTATGTCAAATAGTGCACTTGCTTGCTTATGTTTCTACATTTTGCATACATGTCTTCTAATGCACCAAAAATTAAATCATCAATTTTTTTTTGGCAGATGCCCACACTCTATTTATAGGTTTCTAAGGCGTATCAACACACCCATATTTTACAACCAGAATTCATTGATATCCAAAAAAAACCACATTATCTTTTGATATCTTGTCAAACATATCAACTGCCCTTTGTATGGCTCCACATTTTACAGTTTATGTAAAACAATATACTGTAACCACCACATTTAATGAAGCTCGATGCCACTAATTATTTAAAGAATCTAATATGCTATGTCCTAAAGCTCCTATTTTGGCACACACATGGCAATCTTGGCAGAGATAAAAGGTTGGGTTACACACCTGTTGGCTGAATTTGTTGAAACGGTGGAAATGTTTTGTGGAAATGTCCATGTCCCACTCAAAAACTCCCATTTAGCACAAGCTGAGATACTGTAGAAGAAGAGAGGGTGCAACAAAGGTTGTGGAGTTTGGGCTACACCTGGAAATTTCATTTCTCTAAAGCACCGCAATGCCTCGTCAAAACATCTTCCTTCCACACATCTTTCGATCATTACATTCTAGGGAAAATCATTTAACTCAAGCATATTTTCAACGACATTTTGTGCACCATCTAATCATAAAACCTCTTCTACCCAAAATAATCATACCAGTGACCATCAATAGATCCTCTCATAGCCAAATGAACCCGTTACAAAATAGATACAAATATAGAACATTTGATTCATGTTTAGAACATGATGAGATATTAGAGTTGCACATCTCTCCCTACACGGTTTTACAGAACCAAGAATGGGACTGATTTTAGGTTGTTAATTGGTAGACCTCCACTTAGCACAGTTCCCTGTAGGTTCTATCTTTTTTTTTTTAATTATGCATGCAATATTCACTCGCTAGCACCATCCAGTTACTACTAAGTTTACAACTTAAACTTGGGTTTCACGGTGGTTAACGCATTGGATCCTAATTGCATTATATACTAATTAAAGTGTTTGCATTATTTTGAAAGTGATGTGATAGGCCTGAAAGGCTGTGTAAGATGTTCCACTCTCTGATATTTGCACTGATATGACAAAAAAAGGCACTGATAAAGGCAGTGGAGTCAGGTTTTACATCTGTCAACTGAATTGTGAGAGGTTTAGGGCACTACATGAAGAGGGTTGCTATGTGATGGCTGTGTTCTTAATGAGGACAAGCCAAGATAACTGAATGAATATTGATTATTTTTATATTACAGTGGGGGATTTTGTTAGGAGGTAATGTTTTGCTGAGGGATGTTCATAGGAATGTTATAAGCAGGTTGTAAGACCAAAGGTTATGATGGTTGGATATAATAATACTGAGGAGGGATGGATGTATTAGAAGGAGGTAGTGATTGTTATGGTGTGTGTTGAAGGGGAATATATGTATGGATAAGGGGCTTTGAATACTGAAGTGCTTGTTGAAAGGGGACAAAAGTGAAAATGATGGGTTGGGATGTTTTGAAGGAGAATGGATACATGGATAAGGGGCTAAGATTTTTGTAACAAGGGATGGGAAGAAGTAAATGACGATGATGGTTGAGGTACATGTGATATAGGTGGGGTCAATTTTTTTTGAAAATATTGATGATTACTGGAAACAACTCTGATATTTATTAAAGGTGTCAATGTGGGAATGGACATTTTAATGTTATGAAGGGGTGGTATGATTTTTTAAGATGGAATTTGTTGAGGTATACTAATAGAGACAACAAAAAAAATCACAAGAGGTTTTTTGGTGGTATAGGAAACTAGAGGAGTTTACATAGATGAAGAGGTGTTTTTATAATCTTGAAGTGATGAAGTAATAATTAAGGGATTAGGTTGTTGAATGGGCATGTCTTGTAAAGAAATCACATTGAGGTCAAATGTAATCATGGGAACCAAATAAATAATAGTATATGTTTTTGATCGACTACTAGTAGGATATGAATATATTTGTTGGATGACTGTTTCATGATTTTGATCAATGAGATGGGAAAAACCACAAGAAGGATCAGGTGTGTATGGTTGTCGTTCAAGTAACGATGATTGAATATGGACACTCTTAGTTACAATATAGGAATTAACGGCTACGGGATTTCAATCAAGGATTTTAGAGGAAATAAGATCCCCACTGTTGAAGAACCGGGGACCGAGAGGATCAGGTATTTCAGATGAGGAATATTGACTACTGAGAGAATGTGGTTGTTCTTGATATTTGGGTGGGGTTTTATCAACATTTGTTTGTGTAAAAAAAACACTCCAAGCATTCTGAAGGTGTGCTTGTGTGTTTTCAATGGAACGTGTAATTGTATTTATCATGTTTTTGGTATTTTGAGGATGGGGTGTTGATAAAAGCTCTTGGCATTGATCAATGAATCGTTGGGCTTCATCTAATTGAGTTTAGGCTTGTTCCAAAGTTTGATGGTATTGTGGTGTGGATTTATGGAATGGAATGGACATGTTTTCTAAGGTTTGGATACAAGATTACTATCTTGTAAGTACCAAACTAAAAAACACACAATCAATTAATAAAATGAAAGGAAATCTAGATGGGTTGATTAAAAAGAACAAGAAAAATTACACAGAATGAGTTTGATTATCTTGATTAATTAAAAAAATTAGAATATGTAAAATGGATTATAGGGTCCTAGGAAATGGTAGTCTATGGATGGTTTTAGTAATGTTTAATGTTGTAGTCCTTAATGTACATGTAGGTACATGAGGTCTAAATTTTTGTTGGTATCAGTATGAGGCCTAGTATTGGAGCCTACCCCCTCACTTCATGGCCCAAAAATGATAAGGGAGTTGGGTTCTTAGCAAATATATCAAAAACTAGTTGTTTATACTCTTCCTCAATACCGAATCGGTTTCCCTATTAGGTGATGAAATCCTAATAGTTATCACCTAGATAGAATGTTTGATGTGGTTTCGATTTGTGTGAGGTAAAATAATATGAATACAATAAATTAACCATTTAAATAATCTATGTGATTAGGCAGGATGCAAGATTCCTTCTAAATCCAAAAGAAAATATTGAATCCAATGAATACAAACAACAAAATGAGATACAGAAAAATAAAGGAAAGGAAAATGACTCACCTAAAAAATGCTTCCTTTTTAATTTTCAAAACAAATTTGATTGAGTTTTTTAGCAAAGCAAAAGTGTAGCAAGCCAAATTCATCCAAAAGAAAAAACCATCAAAAATGTTAGTAGAAGACAAAAAATAGATAAAATGATGCTAGGGGCTGGCTGGCTAGGTAATCAAAAGCACTCACAGAGATCTTTGGTGATTCACTAAGTAGAAGGCAAAAAAAAATTGAAATTTGATTTAAATGAAATAAAACATGACTCATTGTTTCACCAAGCATGCCACAATGTTTAGAGATGTTTTTACCTTTCTACTTTAACTAATGTAGTGAAATAATAATAAATAGGACTAACCTCAGAAGATGCACGGTTTACCGATCCCTGTAGAGATGGATGATGATGTTGATCATTGATTGAAGCTGACCACATGCAAATGAGTGTGAATCCTCCTACCTTTCAAAGTAACATGCGATCAGAGATACTAAACAAAAAGGATCAGATAAATGGATAGCCAGTCAAAGGAAAATTCTAGGAATCCAAAGGGACTTGCTTGGAGGATGCTAGCTCACTATTAGAAAATTAAGCAGATTGAAAAAAGAAATGATACATATGAAGACAAAGATATATAACAAATATATACATGTAGATATAAGGTAAGAATATCTAGAACTCCAAGTGAATGGGAAGGTTCTGTACATCTTTAAAAGTGGGCCAAGCAAGGGTAGATGCAATCTAGACATGTTTAAATTAGTCGTACCATAATTATGCAGTCTCTTATTCAATCTCGTGAATGAATTCCAATTGATCTTCAATGTCTTGGTCGGTGTCAAAAAATTATATTGCGCAAAGTGTGAGTTCATGTAGGATATTGTATTGTTCCCAGAAAAAGGGGTGTTGGAGTATCAGAAGGTTGTATATGCTAGTAATTTCATGTGATTGACCAGGTATTGCCATCGAACAGAGAGTATTTCTCAAGGACATGTTAGAAGTAACATTTACGATGAAAACTGAAGAATAAGATTGATAAAACTTGATAAAATGTGTATTTGATAGGAATCGCTAGTGATTAGGGCAATCATTGGTGACTAATGGAATTGCTAGAGATTAGGCCAATCATTGGCGATTGAGGGAATCACTGAAAATTTTAAAGAACTTTGACACTTTAATAGAACAAATAGTGGATTCTTCATATTAGTGTTTCAAACTGATCAAGATCTTTAAAATGATGAAAATCTATAATAAATATGTAATGGAATACCTAGAGGTTTCAGTGGAGCTAAAATAGGCCTCAAACCTTGCTAGAAGATTATTTATGTTGGTTGAATGATCTCTAGTGTAGTTTGTAATTTGGGTGATGAAGATTGATCTCTATATCTTTGAAATATTAATGGAAAAACTTGATGATGTCTGATGATGCTTGATAACCCTGATATCTTTATGCTGGATGATAAGATGTGGGATGAAAAATGATTGAAGAAAGAGTTGGGGCTTGAGATTAAAAATTGACAATCTTGGAAGAAGGCCTGAAGTTTTCTATTTATAATCGTTGGTGATTCAATAGAATCATCGTCAATATGGTTATTTGGTATTTTAAGTGGTAAAGTGGTTAAACCACTTCTAAACGAAGTTGTTTTGTTTTTTAGATTGGTTAAATGTTTAAGGATGTTTTTAATTCAAATTGTAGGGGTCAAAATTGTTATGAAATAGTTTTTCTTATTTGTCTTGTGATTTTTAAGTGGATTTAGGTAGTTAGGTGTAGATTTAGTGATTTTACAACTGTGAAAAGATGATATTTATGTGAGGTAAATATGATGGAAGTTGTATACTTAGGATAAGGAGTGTATAATTTACATTATGGATTTGATTAATTTATTGTAAATGATGGAGGAGTGTAAATTTTAAATGTCCAAATATGGTGACTACCAGATGCGTACAAACAACTCAATAAAACCTTATCTTCATTGGGTTCCATTTGTTCTTTAAGCATGCATATTTTGAGATTGTTGAGGTCCATGTGGGTGAAATAGTTTTCACCCACTTCTACATACTCAGAGGAAATATTATTGACTGTTTTAACACCTACGAATTTTAATTTCATGGCTTTCAAGACACTTTCATATAGCTTAAAAGTGGGTTTACTATTTTTGGAAAACGACAATTTTCTACCCTTTTCAATTTCAATCCCTCAATTTTTCCTTCTAAATAATCGTTATGCACACTTCCTTTGCCATAAATTTTATTTGTTAAGACTTACTAAAAATAGCAAGTGCTTCTATAGGAGGCTTAATATTTTTATAAGTTTTCTTTCTGGACCTTGTATTTCAATGAAATCAATTTTTCTGATACGAGTTTTTTTTGTTTTTCTTGCACCTCTGAATTTTTGGCTCAACCTGATTATTTCACCTAATTTGTTGTTGGTTAAAAATGAATAGTAAATAGGTTAGGAGGAATACCTATAAGATGTAGGCTGAAGGTTGAATGTGCACGTTAATGACCTTTTGAGCCAAACTGATCATGAAGAGCTTCCCTTTGGATAGGAGGAATGACCTGTAAGAAACACAACAAGACCACCATATAATATTAATAATATAGGTTAGTGGAATTCCTAGAAAATGCTAGATCTGAGAAATGTGGTGCTTCCTAGAAGGCTGCCAATACACTTTTAAATACAAATTAATGTAGAAAATATTATGAAATAAAGGAATCCTAATGTAATTATCCAATGTCTCGTGTAAGTATAATAAGTAAATATAATCTAACAAGAAAATCTATGATTAGATTTAAAGGTTTGGTGGGTTATTCTAGGTTTTTCAGGTCAAATATAAGTATGGAAAAGGGTCTTGGAATGATTGGGTGAGGTCTGGCTTGGTTTTGGCCAATCGGGAAGCTTGCTAGTCATAAGGGTATGAAATGACATAGAGACCGATATCAGTTAGGTGACTGATGTCGGTAGATGATTAAAAATGATGACGGTAGGATAAACTGACATCAGTGGGGGGAAATGACAATAACTTAATAAAAATGGTTTTTGGGCTTCTTTGTGATTACACAAAGACTGAGAAGGGTGTGGTTAGGTTCATAATATTACTAAGAAGAATCAGGGATATGGAGGGAGAGGTCATAAAGGGTGAAAGGACTTGAAATGGTTGGGTTAGTGGATTGGTGGGAAGATGGAGATATTTGGATAATAGTAGAAACTAAAAATAGTGAAAGATATAAGAGATCTGCAATAAAGTAAGCACAAATGATTGAGATCATGTTACTTACTTGTTGCTATGAAGATATCTTGGTTGGAAGGAGGCTAATGATTGATGGAAAAAGTGTTGGCTGGCTCATTTTTGTGGTAGTATGGTCTATGTATTCCCATGAATTCTCCAATGGTCTAGAAGGGAATCCTTGGCTTGTGTTTCTCTCTGATGATGCGTAGACTTTGTTTGGATGAAGGAATGACTCTGAGATCCTTGCTTGATTGCAATATAATTCCCAAAACTAAAATGACCAAAATGGGTAAAGATTTGAAAAGTTATATATAAAGGAACCGATGGCAGTTTAGGTAGACCGACGTCGGTCACAGGTAAACCGGCATCGGTTAGGGAAAAATAGACCTATTTACCAAAAATACATAGATTTTCCCAAATTTGGCATTCTTTCCTCATTGAGTCTGCTTAAGAAAGTAGAGTTCACATGAGAGAAGGTATGATGAATTTAGGAGAGTCTTAGTTAGGTTTAGGAAGAGGTCTTAGTCAATTTACTAACTCAACACTAGGAGTTATAACTCAGTGTTGCGGGTGATGATTCAGTGTTGAGGGTGAGGTGTCATAATGAGTGGAGGTGTGAGGATTAAATAAACTTAATTAATATAATTAAATTAATTAATAATGTGAGGATGAATATTAATATGGGGGAAAGGGGTCATGGTCGGTTAAATGCGTTATGTTAATTACTTGAGAGGGACCAAGGGGAATTTGACCCGAATTTAGGTGTTTACATTTGCTCCTTTTTTGCATAGTTTGTATTGGTAAGAGACGCTGACAAAAATACGGAGTTGGTGCCCCAGGTATGAGTGGAGGTTGGTTACCCCAAGTAGGGTTGAAGGTGATCCCCCTTAAACAAGGAATTGATGAGGTGGGACACGAAGTCGGTGAGTGGTTTGATAAATAGGTAAATGATGAAAGAAAGGGTTGGTGGGTAAGGGTATTGTTAGGTTGGGTACTAGGTAATGAAGATTGAAATCACACACACATTTAGATTACGATAAGGTACTATTAACCTTCAATTTTTACCTTGAAAATATTAAAATTTGACACAAAATTTCTTCTACCCGAAATTATTTTAGAGATATGTCAAAGATCCCAAAAACTCTAAAGTCTGAAAAATTGAACTTCGGATTTTAGAGGTTTTTCTTTTAGGGAAAAAACTGCTAAAAATCAAAAAATTTATTCCAAAGTTCCTAACTTCAAAAGCCTGAAAGTCTAAAAATTTGGAGTTTCAAAATTTCAGGATTTGGATGTCTCCTTTGATTTTTTTTTTATAATTTTGACTTGGAGTTCTGAAGTCTGAAACTCCAAAGTTCCAAAATTTTAGAAATTCAAACTTTCATATTTCAGAGTCTTTCGTTCCATTTTTCATAAATTTTGAATTAGAGTTCTGAAGTCTGAAACTTCGAAGTTCTGAAATTTCAAAACTTTAGACTTTCGGGTTTCGGAGTCTCCCACCTTTATTTTGATATTTTCACCTCCGTACTTCTGAAGTATGAAACTCCAAATTTCTAAAATTTTATAACTTTGGACTTTTGGGTTTCAGATTTCTCCACTATCTTTTTATAAAAAAATTCTCTCAACTTCCGTAGTCCGAAACTCTGAAATTTTGAAACTTTAGACTTTTTGGGTTTCAGACTTCAAGGTTTCTATGGAAATTTAATTCTCACCAACCTCCCCACGTGTTGGATTCTAGGCATTAATTTCATGTTTTTCTATATAAAATCATATTTTTAAAGGTCATTTTCACTTGATGTTTTTCTCTAACACCCTAATTTTTTACCAAACTCTTTGTACTTTTGAGGCGTCATTTTGAAGGTAATTTTGTTGGGTTATTTATTTTTGGTTTATGATTGTTTTAGGTTTTCTTCCTTGTTATTTTATTTTTTCTTCCTTTTTCTTATTTAGTACTAGAACTCTTATCATCCACCATGTTTTTCCTTAAAATGTTTCATAATCTTTACAGTTGCAAATTCCAACATATGCAAACATCTAATCTAGATTGCATACTATTTTCTTCCAGATCTCTACAAGGATTTGATTCTCATTCCTTGCTCATCACCTAATTTGTAGTTCACATATTACCTTTTCAAAGATTTGATATTAGGAGTTTCATAGCTTTTTTGCTTTCAGACTTTCGGAGGTTGGAATTTTGGAAGTCTGCCATTTCAGACTTTTGAAACTTCCATTTTTGGAGTTTCACAGCTAGAGTCTTTTCCGGTTTTCAGAGGTTTATGCTTTGGAGTTAGGATCCTTTCAAACTTTAAAATTTTTGTGTTTTTCAATGTTTGTGATGAAATTCCAAAAGTCCCTTTTTGATTCTAAAACCCAACTTGATGTCAACCTCTTCATCAATTGGAAAATAAAAGATGAAATATACATTTTTAGGATTTTTTCCTCATTTGTGTCTTTCTTCAGACTTGGGGAATATTGGAGATACTGACTTAGGGCAGGTATATTTTCCATACTTCTGGGCAAGGTTGAGAGCTCCTAACAAGAAGTCTTGGATGTAGGCTATATATGACAATGGGCTTGCTCTTTCTGTTGGTTTTCCTGCATCCATGCATTGCCCTAAATTTGTCTTGGCCATAACACCCATTTTGATGAAGAATCCAGATCATTGCAAGATGCAGAAGAAAAAATTGTAATTCGGTTAGACTCTGATTCTTTGAAGATTTGTTCAAACTCCCAGATGTTGAATACTATGCCACAATTTCTCTTGAATCTTTAATTGAACATTGGGACAAAGGAACCAATTTTTGTACAAAGGTTATGATGAAGAGCTACTTGGAAAAAAGTGTCACCAAGTTGCCTAAGACAATGTATCGATTGGATTTAATCCAAGAAGTGAATGATCTCATCATGTTGTTGAGTAGAGTTTTAGGTCTTGCTTCTACAAGAGAATTTTAGGAATGGATGTTGTTGTACATTTCAATTGTCAAGAAAAAAAAGAATTCATATGATGGGGAGAGCACATCAACAACTCTATCTGTTTTCAAGTGAACAAAGTTCTATCTTTAAAGAACTTTTATATAACTTCCTTCTTGGTCTATGTTGTAGCTGCCATGGGAGAATTTCATGTGTTAAATACCAAAGGTGTTAGAAGTGCATCCCAATTTTTTGATTTTTATCATCAAATCACAATAGATGAGGGAAAAAAACATTTTTGAAGGATCAATCATGCCTTCTTTGTTTTTCTTCTTTATCATTTTGACAAGGATTTGTATAATCGAAAGATTTCTAATGAGGCTTTCAAAGAGGTGTGAGAGTGGGGAACAATTTACCTTCAGTTTCCTATATTTACACACATCAGGATTCCTAGTTTCATTGGTCCACTGAGCAAGTTGCCAATATTCCCTACTGATAAATGGATTTTGTTAGAATTGGTTCGAAAATTGTTGGATTATCACAAAATCCATAATAAATGACATAAGTTCAAAATCCATTTTCCCATTTCAATCAGCCGATATACTTGTGCCAGTATCTATAAAGCAAAGAATGTGGATGGAGAAATGTTTGAAGTAACCTTGTGAACCTTTCATCCCCAAAACAATTTTGATTACAAGGGAAAGTTCACTAAAATAGGTTTATCCAGTTCTCATGTGCCCTAGTTAGAGGATATTTGGATTCACTATCGAGATGATTTCATTATTCATCAACGAGAGTATGAAAGGTTAACTTTGGATGAGGTTAGACAGTTTGGAATAGTAGATATTCTAAAGGAAATGGAGGATGAGGAAGAATTACTGGATCCCGTATATAAAGATAACAACGTTGCCAATCAACCAATTCCATGGATCGATTGGTATGTAGAAGAAAGTTATACTATGAAGGAGATGACAGGGCCCATTTTACAAAGAACATATATATGGTTGGCTACCTTGGGAATTTCACCCAAAGGGTTAGATCAACCTATAAGAATAGAAGCCCCTATTTCAAAAATGAGTATTCTTACACCCACAAAGGGAAAAATGTCTACCCAAAGGGCCAATATAATTCCTAATAAGATTTCATTTGTTCTTGAGATTTCCTCTCTTCCCAAGGACCCTACTCCCAAAATTGTGTCTTCTGTAATACAAATATCATAAGTTATTGAAGTTATTGATTCTCTAGTTGTGTCATAGAATCTGTCATCCTCTACTTATTTACCATTTCCACTTCCTCCATCACTACCTTCTTCTCCTACACTCATTTCTTCTTTTCCATCCCCATCTATGGCCCATGTTTTTTTGTCCCTTCATGTTCTCTCAGTAGGGGAAATGATTGGGTCTCCCATTTCCACTACACTTCCTCCATTGCTTTCATTTCCTTCCATTTCAACTTCCAACCTCATTGTATCCACTCCTACAGTTTTTCTCACATCCACCCCATCCATTATTTCTACCTCTATTTCATTGGCCAATAATATTACTAGTACGATTGTGTTGTCTAGTGCTCTAGGTACTTAATCATTTATGTCATCTCCATCGGAATCCGCTATACCATCATGGCTATATCGCCAAAATCCAAAACAAAATAAGAAGGTTCCTCTTATATATTTAATAGATCTAAGTGTGTTGGAACCTACTCCGAGGATGTAGGAAAATGGCCAAATATTGTCTCTAGTCTATCTATAAACCAATCAGGAGAAAGGATCATGGAAATCGCTAATCCTATTGAGGGAAAGTCTAAAGAAACTATTACAGCGGTGGACTATCAAATTTTTAGATTTTCACTAGATAAGGTAAAACAAAAAGGCTCAAGCAAGATGTGCAAGTAGCTCTGGACATGTTTTTGGAAAAATATGATAAGGATAAATCTTTCAAGGATGAGCTGAAAGTAAAAGTTGAGAAACTCACCACCCTACTAAGGAAATTCACACAACCCACTCCATCCAGTTATCCTTCAAATACCACTACTCTAAAAATTTATTCTAGTTTGGATGATATTTCATATCATGAGATTGAGAAGATAGGTCTTAATGGAAGATCAGTGAATGGATGGATGAAACAGCTACTTCAAGAAGCTAATCCATTGATCACAAAAGTTGTTGAAATATATAATGATTTGTAAAATGGAAGAACCTCTATTTGAAGGATGAATGAAGCCTTTCTAAAGATAAAAATAATTTGAATCCAAATTTGACTAGATGGAGCAAAGTTAGGGATGAGGATCAAGATCTACTTCTTCAAGAAGAAGTAATTGATGATAGTTCCAAACTGTTTGAATTTTAGAAAGATATGGAATTTAGATCCCAGGTACTATAAGATTTGATTAAGAAATTGGATGAAAAATGTGTGGAAATAATGGATGCTTTAAATGATATCTCATAGGAGTTTGATAATAGCAAATGCAAATTATTCAATGAGAATATTGATGCTCTTTTGGTAGATCAAATTAAGTTAAATTTCAAGGATTTGGTGAAGAAAGACGGTGAGATAACTAGGAATTTCAGTAGTGAATCAATTGATAGGTTGGTTTCATGCCAAAATTTCACAAGTCCTTTGAAGATGGTGAATAAAATCAAAATGATTCTGGCTAAAGTAGCAAGAGAGATTGAAACAGTAGATGTGGTGAATCATTATGCATGTGGCCTAGAAGAAGTGGAAGTACAAGGAATCATCGAGTGTTTCATTGACTACAAGCATCAGATGACTTTATGGGAGAAAGAGTAGGAGAAGACAAAGGAAGATGAAGTTGTTGCATGACCGAGCTAAAGCTAGGAGGCAATGGAAGGATAGTTCTAAGCTCTAGATCAGTTCAAGTTGTAGGGTTAACTAAGTCAAACCTTTGTAACTACTTTTCTATTTTTATGGGAGCGTGTTCTGTGGAACTTAATTACATTATAATTTTAGTAATTTGTTAGTTAAGGTACAACTGTAATGGCTCAAACTAGAGAACTTATAAATAGTTAAGTGCTTGATGTTGTAAGATATAGATATATCATTGGGAAAAATTACTCTTCATGCTTGGAAGAGTGTTTTGAGTACTTTAGAATCCTTTAAATTATATTCAGAACAATATTTTACCAAGAAAAGCCTAATTTATTATGTTAATACTTGATCATCATATGCTTTGTGAATGTGTAATTCCTTAGTGTAAGTGATTAATTCACCTTTATTTTAGAATATATTGTTTCAAATATGTGAGAGAAGCATGTGTTTATCTTGAGTATCAGCTGTGGAAATATTATATTCCTTCTATTATAAAGTTACATTATCATTAACCGTTATGATGAGAAAAAGATGTTTGACATGTGTATATCTTATATTGTCATGATTTATTGATTGTGTATTCACACAGACTTGATCTTCTTGTTAGATATACTTGGGGTCTTACAAGAAAATTTATGCTATTATGTCTTTGCTTTATTATTGACCCTATTTAAATAGCATAAGATGAATCAGATTGTGATGATTTCTTTGTCCTTTCTGAGTTAAATCCTTTCAGGTGTGAAGATTGGAAAATAATCTATTTATACTCTTGGTGTATCACTATATTTTCCTTATTTGTTATTTGCAACCCTGAAACCCATGAATTGAGTATATTAGAATCATTTTAAAGTGTTTTTATCCTTGCACATCAATCTTAAATTGGGTGCCCCAAGTTCCAAAGGAATACAACCTTCTCCAGAGGTTCATCTCAAGGCAACAAGGTCTCACACCTTGGGGATGTTCTAACATTACACGTGTAGACACCTAAAATATGCTTACACTTAACATTTCCTCCAATTCAACTGATTAACGACACTTCGTTAATTCCAAATTCTTTGCTCCATCCTCTAATGCCCATTTATGAAACCTTCTTGGTCGTATTCCTCCTAAAATCAAATTATTGGGCTAATATATCTCTTATTAGCTAAACATTCCTCCTTTTGACCATTCAGAATCTCCCTATTTCTCTCTAGACCACTTCTATTGGATTCCTAGGCTATCTATCAACCAAAATTGGTTAGCAAGACTCCTCTCAACTCTCAATGATTCTCTAATCACTTGCTAATCAAGTTTAACTAGCCTAATCGTAAATTAACTAAGTCTAAATCATTTTCATAAACTCCTAATCATAAAGTGCTTTTTGATCTTTAGTCCCACATGGAAAAGAATTCCAAACTCTCCCAATTGGAAAACTATAAATGCAAGGCCAAGCCTACTTATTCAACTTACCACTTTACATACAACTTTACTCACAAGTCCTTCTCTCTCACATTTGGAGATATTGGCATTAGAAACCATTTGTGATAGCTTTAAGCTATAGAACATTTGGATCTTGGCCATACTCCATTGTTAATAGATCCCCCATCTTGCATCCATCCACTCCTAAGGAAAACAACTAATCACATAATTTGATTGCTTAGGATCTATACTAGGTTCACTTTCACTAAAATTTCATGGAATAGAGAGTAGTATACATATTAGTTTTTTGATGTTTTTATCAAAATTTATAATGCTTGCATGTTAGTTTCTCTTGTTTAGCTCTAATCCTATGGTGCATGGATGAGTTAGCGAAGCTTTTGAGGTTCTTTTAGCCTCATTCCATAGCTTGTGCAAACTTTCCCATGGTACACATTTGGCACGCCCCGGTGGACACTTATTTCCATCCTCCATTAATGGAGTCACTTTGAAGCTTTTTGTTTTAGTTTCTAACTATTTTCTTAGGTTTAAATCTTTCTATGAATATTTTTCAAAGCTTTCTAGATTAGTTTCAAATCTTTCTAGATTAGTTTCAAAGTTTTTAGATTAGTTAAAGTTTTTAGTTTCACTAATATTTTTGTTCTAACTGGAAAAAATCATGTTTCTTAGCTAGTTTAGAGCTAGGTTTCTCTTGTTTTTATTTCTCTTTGCAGGATCAAAGGAGGTGAAGTGCTGCCAAAAATTGAATCAAATTGAATAAAATTTTTGATATTTTTTGAAAAATCACATGTTTTTTAGCCACCTACAGGAAAGGGGGCGCACCCGCTATTTTGTGCATGCGCAGGCACAACTCTCACTATGTTTTTTTTTACATAAGGGCATGCAGCATACTAAAAAAAGGGATGCATGCACAAAAAAGGGGCGCGCAAGCATCAAAAAAGAGGCACAGGTAGACTAATAATGGCACAGACATCATTAGCAATCTTTCAGAGGCCATAACTTTTGCTCCCGAACTCGAAATGACTCCATTTTTCTTGTGTTGGAAAGGTATTAAAATAAACTACATAATGGAATCATAAAATTAGGATTTTTACTTACCAAAAAATTATGGTTTACATTATTAGGTAAATAGTCATTTTCTTAACGTATCTTAAAGTTCAATATAGTGTTCTTCTCTTGGCCATTCTAACACTTTGAAATATTTTTGTAGCACTAATCAGTTATTTGTAGGGTTATTTTGGTTTTATTTTTGACTAACTTAGTTAAGTGTTTCATTTCTTAGCTTGAGAAAGGTTTCTAAAGTGTGTATGCTCTCTCCTTGTGCCTTCAAAAGAGATCTTGGAGATCAAAAACACTTGCACAACTTTGTATCATATGTTAAAAACACTTGTTCTAAAAGATAAAGTAATTTTAATGTGATTTAGTAACAATTTTCACATTGTGTATGCTCTTCCTTTGCACCTTTTGGCGATATTAGGAATCAAAAGCAAGGTGTAAATTTTATTGATATCAATTTACAATGGAAAATTACTAAACTCGTTGTCTACATGACCTAACACTTGTCAAAGAAAGGTGTCAAAGACAAAACATAAACCCACTAATACAAATGTTTCTTGTAGGTTGCCAAATGGTGTGCTACTTAAAACCACATTAAGTTTAAGCAAGATAAAAAACACACCATATTCAAAACATTGTATTGTAGGTTTTGGAGAAGGGTACATCCCTCTCTGCTCAACTCGAACATAACCCCTTTGGGATAATGCCTTAAGCTACAACAACGGGGGTGGTTCCAGGAACCCCAGAGTAGTCCACATAAGTGGTAATCTTGTGGACGAAATGGGAAGCACTCTGCACTACCTATCTTGACTAGTGATTCCCTTATGAGATAAAGTTACAAGTTGTCCCTATGCGACCATTTTGAGTACACGATGGACGCATTTATTGCCCACTGTGCTTGAAGGGGGAAAAGTCGAGATACTCCCAAACAAGTCAGTGTGACTTTCTGGGTAAATCATCTCACTCTTGGATAATCTTTGTAACACCTAGGACGAGAGAACCACCTAGGAAAATATACTTTGGCCAGGAGCCCACTTTGACCATTCTAAAAATAGTGTTGAGTTGTAAGCCATCAGTTTCATCACGAAACATGTGATGCGTTACTCTGGCCTAGTTCTTCACTTACCTTAAGGTAAGGTGAAACTCTGCCAAAGTAGAGCCAACATTTTTCACCCCCATTTTGATCTGCCTCCTTCACCTTATTTTGACACTTTGTTGATAAAAAAAGAAGGGTGACTATCTTTGTGTTACCAATCAATTTCTTCTGCCACTTTTTTGTCTATTTACGCCCATCCATGTTTACGGCTGGGTAAGTTAAACGTCTAAAGTGTGGGGAGGTGTATTTATATCATTGGTAGCCTTTGTGATCTTGATACCCATGTCAGGATCATCACCATAGTTAGGATTGATTCATAATTTTATCTCCATTTGACATGTTACCTAATTTGCATTGTCTCGACATAATTAAGATACTTATGTCATGTTTCTCATAAACATGATCTAAGTTTCCACATTGTGGCGTTACGCTGCCCACGTTTTAACACATCCTCGGTATACTTTGACTTAGTTTGATTTCAAAAATTGTCCTAAATCTTGAAAGGTGTCTCTTACTTTGTTTGCATCATTTCGATACCACTTTGAAACTAATATCTCAGTTCTCCGCGAAGATTGATAGACATGTCCAATTGGTGTGGTTACCTGGCTTACATTTGTAAACCCCACCCTTTAACATTTAGGTCTTGTTTGTTGTTGAACTTGTTGTGGTATCCTTTGACTCGGTGTCGTATCTACCCTTTGTTAATATTTACGCCTTGTTCATTTCGAGCTTGATGTAAATATTTAAATTGCGTTGATCATCTTTGCATCGAATTATCATTTTGCACACGCATTTTACATAGGGAGTAGTTCCTTTTTGATTGGCTTTATGTTTCACACTTGCGTGATTGTTCCTTATGATTATTCATCTAGATAAATCATTTTCTAGGGAAATATCTTTTGATCTCATTGAGATTACATCATCATGATGTTTATTTTCCTTAGACCCCCTTCAGAAAATCACACATGCATCTTCGTACTTACGAAATGTCTAGTTGGTTGTTGATATGCTTCCTAGATGGACATAGCACCTTCTTCACTTTGAAGAAGTTTCATCACACTATCCAGGCCTAGATATTTGAGATTAAAACGATGCCAACAATGACTGATTATCACGCAGTTCCTCATTCTTAAGACAATAAGGAATTCAATTTTCGGCGTTCACATCAAAGGATGCCCATCATGACTAAACCTCATTTGGTTCTTCGCACTAGAAGTCCCATTCAGGTAACTCGTTACCCACCTTCATCTCATAGTCGATGGTATGATTTAGACATGTCTGATCCCAATTATTATTCGAGTTCCCCCCACTCTTCTTCTAATTCTAATCCAAACATTTCCTCTTCTTCTGAGGATTCCAATCTAAATAGTTTCCCTTAGCTCTTCTGAGGATTCAGATCTAAACTACTATTAGGATTCATATAATTCGACTCCTAAGTCATCTAATGTGACTTCTATGTCATGGTCCTCCCTATCCTCATAGGAACCTCTTCATCATACATTTAATGTGACTCCTACATCGCGGTCCTCCCTTTCTTTGAAGGACCTCTTTTATCAGTCGCCTCAACAACGTCTTCTTCCTTTAAAGATACACGTGACTCTAAATCCCTCCAAGAAAATGTCTAATACAATTCTAGAATCGTGGTCCTATCTTTCTTTGCAAGACCCTTGTTATTATTCATCTGATGCGATTCTTGAATCACGGTCCTCCCCTTCTTTGTAGGACCTTCTTCATCAATCACCCCCAATAAGTATTCCTTCTTTGAAGATTCATGTGACTCAAAGTCCTTCAAGTCAAACATTTGAATCAACCCATGCATCGCAATCTAATAGACTTTTGAATTAATCCTGCTAGTTTACAAATGATATACCATCGTATAGGTAGGTCCACACCTCCTTCTTCTACTCTTGGGACATCTAGCTACACATATTCTTCATCTCTCATGTCATCTTCTTCTATTAATCATCATCAAACATCTTCTAATTCTTCCACACCAAGTGAACCTCTTTCTTCCAATCAACCCTTGGTGGTCGATCAACAACTCATACTGATTGACCTCTTTGAGAATGAAGAAACAATCAGGGAATTTATAGTGGAACATGAGGATATTCCTTTAGAATATTACAAGAAAGGATTCTCTTTAGCCTTCGATGCGCCCGCATATTCTGAGAAAAATGTTGATTCATTTTGGGGTAAGTGCAGCAAGTTGGGGGACAAAAAAGGGGGTCATAAGTGGACGGCATATTGCAAATAACAACATAATATCAACTTGTAGGGATTATTAGAAATACATAAAACTCAAAATTAGAAAAACTTATATTAATATGAATCATAGTATCCAGAATCTAGTTTCTAAAATACTAATTTTTTTTAAAAATGGACAAGATTAGCTATATTAAACACTCAAAATTCAATGACTTGGTATTTTTTTAAAAAAATGCCTATAAAATTATAGTCCGTTTGCCCACGATTTGGATGACCAAAAATTGATATATATTTTTCTCCTTTGGTGAGAAGTTAGATGCCACTATCTATCTTGGGATGGATTTTATTTTTTATTTTTTTGAGTAATATTTTATTTTTTATGATTTTTTCCATGAAATTGGTATGAAAACATAAAGAAAACAGAGCACTTTCCGTTTTTCCCGCCATAACGTCATCAAAAAATATTGAAATCAAATATTTTTTTTTTAAGAACATGTATATAATATTCACCATAGTTGGGATGGTATAAGTTTTATCACATTCTGATAAGTGAAACAAAATTTGCAGTGTTAAACCTAGACATAAACATTCACTGGAAAAAGTGCCTTACAGACCTACCATTAGTAAAAAATTATAAAATGATATTTATCCTATTCTATTCACTTTAAAATCAGTATTTCTACAAAGCTAACAGTCTTCCCTACACAATGGTATGATTTTTATGACATATTGTTTAGTTTTCGGCATGGTTCAAGTCCGTGGAAGACTAAATTTGATGTTTTGTTGTTTTTAATGTAAAATTCAGGATTTGATGTCAACTTAATTGTCCCCCAACTTGGTGCACTTACCCTTTTATCAAGAAATAGAGGAAGAGCCTCAAATCATGCAACTTGATCCTCCTCTTATTCTTTCATCTTCACATTCTTCATTAAGTGAGGAAACTCCTAGGTCTTACACTGATCCATGGCCTATCTTCTCATCACCCAATCACTCCTTGTCTATCATAATTCCTCAATCACAATCTCTTATGGGGTCAATGCCAAGTAGCCCTTCATCTTCGTCTAGGTGTGGGTCACCTTCTATTAGCCCTTCCTCTGCTATTTGTGGGACATTTTCAAGTAGTCCACTATTTTATATTCTTGGGGCATGCCCAACTAGCTCCTTGTCTTCTAGGTATGGATCACCCCTGGGTAGTCCATCATCTTCTATTCTTGGGCCACATCCTAGTAGCCCATTATCTTACATCTATGGGTCACGTCCTAGTAGCCCTTCTTCTTCTATTCTTGGGCCACATCCTAGTATCCCTTCATCTTCTATCTATGGGTCACGTCCTAGTAGCCCTTCTTCTTTTACTGTTGGGCCACATCCTGGAAGCCCTTCATCATCTTCTATCAGTAGCTCGCCTCCCGGTAGCCCCTCCTCTTAGATTCTTGGACCATATCCATTTCATCCATCAAATAGTTCTTCTATCAATGGTTGTGGCAAGCCCATGGTCATTTCTCGCATCAGTTCTAAATGTACACATTCACTTTCTTCTCCTTCTCGGGATCAGACAAGTCACGCGTTAGCTTTATAAGAAACCCAAATAGTTTCTTAATCAAGCTCAGATCAAAAATTGCAAAGAGCTCTATAGATCCCAACAAATCAAACCATATCAAAATTCTAAATCAATTCGTGATTCAAGAAATGACACACCAACGTAACCATCAAGTATGGAACAAAGTGCGTAAACCTCTAGATGGGGAATTAAATCTCCCACATATGAAATCCATGTTTTAGAACAAATCATAGTCATTTATTGAGTGTGAACTCACCTCAATCATCGAGATCGGGGATAATATCACTCTCAATAAACAAACGCGCCTAGTCTCCCTTATTAAGGAAGTCACAAATATTATTGTTGGATCTTACCACATAGAGTGACTTTGTTAGTCCCAACCTCTTAAAACTGTCAAAAATCTAAAAAAAATAAAAATACAAAAATACAAAAAACATTAGGAAAACACAACAAAAATCAAAGGTACAAAGATCAAACATTACAATCAGGTATTGTGTACACATGGATGTTTCTTTCTTCCCTTCCTTGTTATTTTTCTGCAAGTCTCCCTACCATTTTTATCCCTTCGGTGATGTTTTGGCTAGTTTATTCACACACATTTTGTGACATTTATCTCTATGGTATCTTTTTGACCCTGGTCTTTCATCACCTTGGTAAATTAAAGAACGACTGACCTCTTAGAGATCCTATCACATTCACCATCTAATAAACTTGTTGCGAAGAAATTTTGGACATATTTTTTGACACTAGCCAGTTTCGTCATCACAATCACTTCCACCTCCTTCCATCAAGTCATATGTGGTTCTTAACCCCTTGTCAAACAAGAGAGCTGAAATAAGTTTTCAGAAAGCAAAAGATTCAAAATTAATCAAAATTAAAATCCAAAAGCTAAAATCAAAAGCAAATTGATAAATAACTCTCTCTTGGGGTATTTCCAATAATCTCTATTGGGGCTATGGATGCCTAATTGGCAGTAGAGAAATGTTGTGATTAGAATCAAATACATTTTCGTCGGGGCTATGGACACTTGGCTGGCAGCGGAGCAATGTATGGCTATCCTTTCACCCTCCATTAACAAAATCACCTATCAAAATAATTCATTCCTACACATTGGCTAGGGTATATTCACTTGTCTATTAAATCTTCCCTTCAAGAGGTAATAAATTCCACATGCACACACTAGATCTCTACGAGAAAATATGATTATTATATTACCAAGTGTTTCTTGGACCTTGTTCAGACTGCTGCTTTAGGCCATATCTCGTCTCATGATTTTTTCCTTTGGCTGATCACTTATTCGCCACGAGGCTTCTAAGCTACATTCATATCATTCACATTGTTATTCTACTTCGTTTATAACATCCATGTGTATAAGATTACCTTTTTTCCATGTTTTTGTGACACCTTTGTCCCCATTCACAAAAACAATCTTCCACTTCCTTTCTATCATGTGCTTTTAGGCCAACTTATACTAGGGGCATCCTTGTTTCATCCTAGCACTTCATTGGTTTACATTCACCTTCATGTTGAACCTATCCATAATGGCCTTGGGTCCCACTTCTACCTTTGAAGAGTTTTCCTTTGAATACTCCCACCTAATCGCTAGGGCATTTTTGCATCTTCACCTTTCTCGTATGCACATGGCCTTATGCCCTTGTACATCCCATCTATCGCTAGGGGCATCCACGCTTCCTCATCTTCTTATACATAGTTTCAGAAAATTTTCAAAAAAATAAAAAACATTCAAATATGTTAGAAAAATAACAAAAACATTCAAATATGTTTAAGAAAAACATCTAAAAATTGAAAATCATCCTACAAAACATCGCTCTTTGGTTCTCACCTATCCATCTACGCAACTCACAGATCATCTTGATCTACCTCCATCAACATAAGTTAGGATGCTTACTTCGTCTATACTCTGGGGCACAACGAGTTGCCTGGTACTATTTCGTAGTGGACATTGCTTTTTCATCAGATCGAAGTGTCCTCCGTTTTCCCTTTGCATGTATCCTTGCTTTGGGCACCGTTTTCAACCCTTATCGCTAATTCGCACGAGTCGAAACTAAAGTTTGATAACAAAAACATTACATTATGTTTCTTTGCTAGTTTGGCTTGTTTACTTTCTCGTATTACATTTCATTATGTATGTTGCATGGAGTTAGGAATATTTTACTTTCTCGTATTGCATTACATTTGGTATGTTGCATGGAGTTGGTTTTTTTAGCAATGGAAATTTGTTCGTATACGACTTTTCATGTCATACTACACTTTTGTTCATTCTTTTTAATAAGGACCAACAATGAAGATCTATAGCAATATGATGAAAAATAAAGTTGTTTAAAAGGACATTGGATGGATGTTAGCTCATTCCCCCTTCCTCATTCCCCTTTTCTTCTACATCCCCTTTCTTGTGTACTTCTTCACACTATTCTTTCTTATATTCACTTTTTCTATCATATTTTTGATTATCGATCGAGTTCTTCTATCACCGCATCGACAATCGAGGGGGCATCCTCCATTCTTCTTATTTTTCTTCTATCCCCTTCAAAAAAAATTCTACTTGTTTATGCTTGTCTACTTTATTTAAAGTGAGGTCACTTACGCCACCTCAAAGAGGGGCGAATGTTAGACACCTAAAATATGCTTAACACTTAGAATTTCCTCCAATTCAACTGATTAACGACCACTTCGTTAATTCCACATTCTTTGCTCCATCCTCGGATGCCCATTTACGACACCTTCTTGGTCGTATTCCTCCTAAAAATTGACTTATTGGGCTAATATCTCTCCTATTAGCTAAACATTCCTCCTTTTGACCATTTAGAATCTCCCTAGTTCTCTCTAGACCACTTCTATTGGCTTCCTAGGCTATCTATCAGCCATAATTGGTTATCCAGACTCCTCTCAACTCTCAATGAGTCTCTAATCACTTGCTAATCAAGTTTAACTAGCCTAATCCTAGATTAACTAAGTCTAAAGCATGTTTATCAACTCCTAATCATAAAGTGCTTTTTGAGCTTTAGTCCCACATCCAGAAGAATTCCAAACTCTCCCAATTGGAAAAATATAAATGCAAGGCCAAGCCTACCTATTCAACTTTCCACTTTACAGGGAACTTTACTCACAAGTCCTTCTCTCTCACATTTGGAAATATTGGCATTAGAAACCATTTGGTGATATATTATAAGCTATAGAACATTTGGATGTTAGCCATACTCCATTGTTAAGAGCTCCCCCATCTTGCATCCAGCCACTCCTAAGGGAAAACAACTAATCACACAATTTGATTGCTTAGGTTCTATACTAGGTTCACTGTCATTAAGCTTTCATGGAGTAGAGAGTCGTATGCATGTTAGTTTTCTATGTTTTTGTAAAAGTTATAATGCTTTCATGTTAGTTTCTCTTGTTTATCTCTTAACCTATGGTACATGGTTGAGTTTAGGAAAGCTTTGAGGTTCTTTCACCTCTTTCCATAGATTTTTCAACTCTTCCTTGTACACAGAATGGGATCTTTCAACAATTTGACGGGTGCACGATCCAAATGAAAATAGGTAACAAGTTTAAGAGACTACAAACTCTACTGCGTCAAAGGTCAATAGGTTTATCCAAACAAGGTTGAAGTGGTTTAGGTATCCAAGGTATATGATATGGTCTAGAACACAACTTGGCAAGGTGTAGGAATTGGAAATAGGTTATGTTCCAAGGTACCAAAGGTATGGTGGGGATAAACATCACGGTGTTAGGAAATTTAAGGTCATTAAGCTAAATAACATGAGTATCACATCGCAAGATCCAACAAAGACATGAATTCAAATGTCACAATAGGAAATTTCTGGTTGGGTGAGGTGGACGAGGCCATAGGTAAGGCCACGTTAGCAGTAAAAACATGCCCCCAAAGATAGTGAGGTTGGGTGGAAGGTTATAAGGTCATTAAGGTAAGGGGTAAGGTCAAGGTCAACTTTGGGTTAGGCAGGAAAGAGATGCGGGCAAGCATAGGTGGGGAAATATGGTGCAATTAGGTAAAAAGGAATAACCAGTAGTGGTCATGTCCAATTGATGTTAGTCAAGAGAAACTGAGCATGGTGCACTAGGGCACATGAACGATGTTAGTTTAGGGAAACTGAAATTGGTCAGGTTGGGTTTGGGATAAATAGGTAAAATCCAAGATTTACGGATTCATTTGTTCTTTTTCACTTGTGAAAATGACAAGCAAAGAGGTGTTTTCATACCATTGATGAGAGTGACCATGATTAGGCTAGATTCTAGGCTGACTTGGAGAGAGGTGAGTGGTTGGAGAGGTGTAGAGGTGGGCCTACGAGATATTTTGGTGTGATTCAACTAGTGGATAACCAAGGTTTGTTTCAAACATGATAGCAGTAGGATGAGGTGCGAGAGGACCACCAACTTAGAGATCGAAGATCCCAACAAGGAGACATCAGCGTGTAGAGGTAGGATTCAATCCATTCTGATTGTTTAAATTGAATTTTAGGTAAAAATGAAAAAATGGGGGTGGGAATAAGAAAATAAAAATTTGATAAAAAATGGAAGAATGTTGGTATGGGGTGGATGTAATGTAGTTTAATTAGGTTATAAAATGGAAATGTGTGGGGTATGGGTAGTTTTAAAGATTTTTTTAATTTTTTAGAAATTTAGGGGCATGGGGTTTCGTTGTGGAGCGAAACAAGAGACCAACGTTGGTCTAATCGTGGCCGACATCGGTTGGTCATGCTAGCATCGTTGGGAAAATAAGTAATTGACGTCGATTCAAGGTGACTGATTCCGGTCATTGTGAAAAGTGACCAAGTCTAAATAGGGTAAATTTAGATGGCCAAAATGGGGTGAACAATGAAATGGGAGGGTCGATAGGTAGTGAATAAGGAAAACAGAGAGGGATGAGGGATAAAATTAGGTGGGTAGGGTAAATATATGTAAATATAGGAGGGTAATAGTTTATGATTAGGTCACAGTGCTGAAATGAATATGAGGGCTTGGTAAGATGGGTTAGAATAAATGATAGGTCAGGGAAGTAGTTAGGAAATAGATGGGTAAGTAGAAAAATGTGGGTATGGGGTGTTGGTAGGGTTGGGGTAATTAGGTATGAAGAAATGAGTAAATTAATTTAGTACTTGACATTATTGAGTTTTATGGATACATGCACGACATCAATTGATGATGTGGGACAAGGTCCCACCATTATTTGGGGAGATATGAATCAACGTCACTAAGGAGGAGTGGACACACATTTGAGAGGTCAGTTTGGTGGGAATATGGTAGTATAAATGGATCCAATGGGAGCAGTCTCATGGTCGCTATCATCGATAGATGGGATGCAACGACTTACACATTTCATCTACCAACCGACAAGATGACTATCACATTGGAGGAAGTATACAGGATTCTATAGCTACCTATTATTGGTGAGTTGGTATATTCAGTATCAATAGATGGAGCATTTGAGGTTATGATTTTAGTATTCAGGGAGATGGTGAGTGACCTAATGGAGCACAACATCAGTCTTGTTTATGGGGCTCTTTATGTTTCACACCCATAGGAGACGTAGTTAGCAGTGCTGATGATGGAAGTGGTGGTGTGTTATGCACTTCCTGATTTAGAGGGTGGTCTATTTCCTAGAGGACCTATGGGAGTATTATGAGATATGATCGATGATCAAGTATAATTTACCTTGGCACCTGCATATTTAGTGCATCTTTACAAGGAGTTGTGGGCTTACCAAAGGATGCCACATTATAGCATCTATTATAAGTTTCTATTGCACTACTAGGTGTACGAGCATATTGTGATAGTGTGGCCATGAGGACCATTGGTACTAGATTGGTACCATGGAGGACATAGGGAAGGTTATAGGAGGTGGGTGGCCATAGGTAGTCACCCTTGAGTAGAGATATTAGTGCATGATGTATTATACTATAGGTAGAAACTAGAGGGATTGT
This sequence comes from Taxus chinensis, assembly GCA_019776745.2. Classification (NCBI taxonomy): domain Eukaryota; kingdom Viridiplantae; phylum Streptophyta; class Pinopsida; order Cupressales; family Taxaceae; genus Taxus; species Taxus chinensis. Next base: position 88,687,953 of record CM034153.1, on the reverse strand, counting down.
ATGCAATGGACATAGTCTGGTGTCCCTATGTCAGCTTCCCAGAATTCATAGGAATGTCCTAGGAGCTATGGGATATATAATTATTGTGGTTGATATAAGTTAGACATGCCGGTGAGTACGAAATGATCCCAGTTGATAGATTCTGACATCATTTTAGCTTACAGTAGGATGTGCCACAACCCTTCCCATAGTATTGCAAGGATGATGTGGAGAGACCTTTATCTCCACCTTGGCCCATAGACCCCACAGGACAAGCGGAGGTACCATTGGATGGGAAATTAGAAAATATAGGGACCACTATGGCATACAGAAAATAGTGGGAAGAAGAGTTATAGGCAACACCACCATGACTAGGTCAGCCAAACTAAGCCAGAATTATGGTTCATAGGGATGCCCTATAGGGAAAGGTGACCATGTTGGGAGTTCAGTTGATAGTGGAAAATGCACAAGTAGTTACCTTGACTGGGTAGGTGACTACACTACATGGTCAGTTGGGTGATGTGTAGGAACATGCACAGGCTCTTGTAGGGGATGGTGTATAGGTGGCAGCATTACAGGTGTAGGTCATGGGCTTACAAGGGAAGTTAGCAGTATTGCATGCACATATTGTGGCCTTACAGGCATGTGTAGCTACACATGTACCACCATAGGCACTGGGACAACATCCCATAGTACAAGCACCTGCACCAGGATAAGGTCTATTTTTTATAGGGAAAAGTTCATAGGTGGAAATTAGGCTGATGGTACCACCACATATGGTATCCATGGTGAGGTCTAAGGACACCTTAAATGAGGCTCATTATTACCAGGACCATCTAGCCACTGTAGTTATTGATGTACCTTCATATGTTGAGCATTAGGTCCAATAGGAAGCTAGTGAGTAGACAAGATCTAAGAACCATAGCTCGGGTAACATAGGGGGTTATCGACCCCAGATACAGGGTCAGGGTAAGGTTATTAATTCTCAGATATTGAGATTGACAAAGGGAGAGGAGGAGGAGATAGAGGCTAAAATAGGACTAGAAGAGGGTGTAGAGATTATTGTAGGGAAATTGACTAGTAGGGAAGAGAAGACAGGTGAGATTGGAGAGGAGGGCATAAGTGGGGCTGAGTGGTCACTACATTTGATTTTGTACTATCATTTTGATTTTTGATATATATACCGGACTACGTACCAAAGATATAATTTTGTACATGAGAGTTTTGAGATACTAAAAATTGTTTATATCTGTGTATATATGTATTAATGCACATACACTCCCATTATATAGTTGATGATGTAATTGTTTTAATTTTCCATTGTTATTGTGTATCATGGAAACTAGTTGAGTCATGCATGACTGAGTCGAGGTCATGTCGGTATGGTGGAGTTAGGTATAGGCATGGTTGAATCAGGTATAGGTATGGTGGATTCAGGAATAGGCATAGTGGAGTCAGGTATAGGCATGGTTTAGTCAGGTATCGGCATGGTTGATTCAAGTATAGGAATGATTGAGTTAGGTATAGGCATGGTGGAGTCAGGTGTAGGCATGGTTGAGTTATGGTAATTTCTAGGCTATAGATTTTATGGAAATAGTATGTTCTATGTATGTTGTCTTTAAGATTCCAAATATTTTGTATCATGGAAAATGTTAAATGGGCTAGGTAGAATATGAATACGGTAATAAACTGGTAAGTATTATGAAACAATGTATGTTTTCATGATATATTAATTTCCAAGTTTTTGTGTTAATGGAAACTAACTAGGGTAGAATGTGATCATAAAAGGGGGAAAAATTGTTAGGGGTAAAGGTGTAGAAAGGGAAAGGATGGAAAAGGTAAAAATATGGCCGAGCTAACCTCCAAGGGCCCCATGCCCTCAGAGTGCTTCCTACATAGTCCACGTAAAAAGGGGCCTAAGACCGATGTAGTTCTCCCATAAGCTAGGGAAGAATATGATGAGGTAGATGAATGGGTCAGTAGGTTTTAGGCATGATTTATTCTAAGTCACTTAGGTATGGTTGAGTCTAGCTTGAATAGGCATGATTGAGTTTAGGTTGAATAGGCATGGTTGAGTTTAGGTTATTTAGGAATGATTGAGTTTAGGTTGAATAGGCATGGTTTAGTGTAGGTCATTTAGGCATGATTGATTTTAGGTTGAATAGGTATGATTGAGTTTAGGTTATGTTGGTCCCATTATTGAGCTTTTATAATGTGCCTTAATTTTTCATGTCAAATTCTGCTTAGAAACATTTTACTTCTCGATTTGGTGGTCTGCAGATTTGTCTTCCCCAATTAAATGCTTTCGAAAATGCCCAAGATCTTAATATTTTTCCCTAATTTGAAACAAAATCCAAGTTTCCCCCTTTTTTCTGTGCCCTAGCTTTTTCAAATGGTTCGTTGTGTCTTTTTTTCCTTTGACCAAATCATGCAAAAACTCAAAATTGATCGAATCTGAAGTGTTTGTAATTAAAAACCCAATCCCCAAGGTTGAAAACAATCCTAAATCATGTTTTAATTGATTTCAAATCAAGAAATCTGCCACCCTTGTTAAATTTTTTGATTTCTAGGGCATCTTGTGAATTTTTGGCGTTTTGACGGTTATACGGGTGTCATCGGCCTGTCAAATTCCTCATCGCAATATCTAGGGAAACATGGCACATTCTAAATGGTCAGAGGATTGGTGGGTTATCCTAGAAAAATTTGGATTTCATTTTGCAAAAAATTTCAAAGTCAATTCTTGCCTTGAAAGCCCGCAGTAAATGGGAAGAGGACACATGGCTCGGGAGACATGCAGGTGGTGAAAGAAGTTGGTGAAATTTTGTGTTTTTTGGCTCAAGGTGTCAAAGTGAATTTTTGACCCGAAGGCCCTCATCCAATAGTGGATGGACACGTGTCCAGGAAAAGTCAACATGAGGGGGCGGAAATTTTGGTGTATTTGAAGTTTTTAAATTCAAAATTTTATGGTTAAAATTTTGGCCGAAGCTCCACAACAAATCATAAAGCAACACATGTCCAGAAAAGTAAAAGTGGGAAGTGGGCTTCATGATGAATTTGAAGTTTTGAAACTTCAAATGGTAAAAAGGAAAGGTTTGGCATGAAGGCCCGCAATGAATTGGAAAAGGACACGTGTCCAGAAATACAAAAGGTGGAGCAGGGGACCGATGGAAAGTTTTATGAATTTTTGCCTTTGTGTTTGCAAGGTAAAAATTGAAAAATGGTCCCACGACCAATGAGGATCCAACACGTGTCCTAAAAGACATAAATGGGGAAGCACAGCCCCAGGGAGAATTTCAAAAATTTGCAAATTTGGTAGGGAGGTCTAAAGGAAGAATTAGAAGCTTGGACCCGCGGCAAATGGGAGGATGCCATGTGGAAGGAAAGAAGCGGGTGTTCGGGCCCAAAGAAAATTTGGAGAAAATTTTCCTTTTTTCAAAAAAGTGTCAAAATTGATAGAATTGGCCCACATTTTAAATGTGGCCCACATATGGACACGTGGCGGGTCCAGGGGAGGAATGGGGAAATTTTGTAAAATTTTCCAAAATTAAAAAAGGGTCGCAAACTCATTTTTAAAATGTGGGAGGAGCCCGAACAAATCATGTTTTGACGCGTGTCCTACCTTTTTCTAGAGTGAAAAAGTGTATCTTTGAACTTATTCATGGATCTCATCTACCATGTTGAAGGAGGACATTTAATGTCGATACAAATATCGACGGCAACTGTGCATTCTCCCTTTTGATCGCCATTAGAGCTCCAGAAAACTAGGATTCATCATTTATTCATCAAATTGCATCGAACCTTATATGATTTTGGGTAGCCTCTGCCTTCTGAGAAAATTGGTGACATTTTTATGACCTAATTCGGTGATCTATGATGTTTTTGATACATTTTTTTCTCGGGCCCGTTAAAAAATGTGAAAAGTGAAAATCAAAAGTTGCAGAGGTGAAATGATGAAGGGGAAAGGGTGAAAAATGATTAGTAAGAAATTCTTGCATGCCTGAATGATAAAAACATGACCCTGGGATGGATAATGATCCAAATTTGTGTAATGATTTAATTTTTGTGTGCACCTAGCATTTATCGCACATTTTTCTGTTTGTTGTCCCTTTCTACAAATCATGAAGAGTTGTAACAAATTTTATCCCATAAGCATATTATTTGCTTGGGAAGGAAGACTCCATGATGGCATGAGGTATATTATGAATTTTGGGAGATTTTTGAAAGGAGGAGAAATAATTTTATAATTTTCATGGGAAAAATGGAAGAATCCCATTTCTCTGAGAAAACCACCTGAGCGCCATTCTTCAATTATATTTTGCATCATATTTTAGCATGTTGAGTTAGTTTCAAGTTTTAAAGCCATAAAAAAGCTCTGACATTGTTCTCATGACATTCCCCTGCTAATATATATTTGATCATTTTCTAGATTATCTGGTTTATTCTCTTGGCAAAATTTGCATATACTTATGTTTCAGAATGTTTTCAATTTGTGTTTCTTGCTCATGTTGCAATCTTGTGTTTGGGATCTCTCTTGATCATACAAGGTCTCATTTCTTGTTGATGGTTTGATGGCATCTGCAATCTTATATTCAGAAGAGACTTTATCTGATAGAAGATAAACAGATTTAAAATCATTTTACTGTCCTTGAATCTTGAGATTATTTGTAAACCTTTAAGGGTACCTTAGGTCATGATCAAATAGATATTTTTGGATATTTTGTTGGTATATTTTCTTCAATATTTTGTAGCAAGTTGTAAAATATTGTGTGCAAGAGTTTAGATCTGGGCCTTCATTTGTTTACATATCTTGGTTGAAGGGGTATTTTAAACCTTTTGAAGCATTCCTATTGTTTAAGTGTTACAAATTTCTTGTAAAGGTCCTCAAAGAGTTTGGTAATATTTGGTTTGTCTTGTCTAATATCTCCCAAAAAAATTTCATTCAAAATAACTAACCCTACCCCATACTACCCCTACATTTCATTGTGTGTTAACAAGAGAATACAATCCATTTACAAAATATGAACAAAGCATATCAGGATAATACTGTCTCTAGCAGCCTCTGCCTTGTTCTGAAAACATTTCCATCATTTATTAGTAATAACTCTTTTGAGTTTGAATAATGGATAATTGATCATGTTTTTCCAAGGCCCCTTCCATACAATATGCAAAATACAAGGATATCCACACCTTCTTCACTAAACAAAGGCTGCAATATAGGTTCTCTTACCTTAGTTGATAGGCACAACCTAAAATAGTGAGGATTAGATCAAAATCCTTCTGAGGTGCTACCCACTCCTTCAAATCTTGAGTGCTAACAAGTCAGATAGATGTCTCCTCAGATACAAACAACATACAAATCATTTATCTACGTCTGAGTGTCTTGTGCAAATCCATGATGTTGCTTGAGTTGTGAAGGAGATTAAGTTTGGGTACCAATGCCGAAGTGGCGCTGTTGTCAGGGACTTCTTAGAATTTCTTGGTGTTTTTGAGGGGTATTTAGGTATTCAAGCTACTACATTTTCAAGATATCATCCTATGTTTCAGATCTGTAAGTTTTAAAGCAAAGGTTTCAATCTCAGCCTGCCCTTTTTCATTTCCCAGTAGTTTAGACACTTCTTCTTGTATTATGTTTGGTTGATTCAAGAAGAAGAAGGTCTGATTTATAAGGCTTTGCAAAGTTATCAGTATTAGCAAACATTTGACAAAATTAATTTAGTGCATTCTTGCACAACTGAGGTTAAATTTGTTAGTGGCGAATCCATGATGATTTGAATTTGGAAATACCAGTGTCTTAAGATTTTTGTCATTTATTTTTGTGTTGTTGATCTCTGCAAAACTAGAGGGAAGAATATCTCTCTTCCTTAAATAATTTGCTAAGAAATTGTTCTCAGATTTAAAAAATCTAGAGTTGGAATGGAGAAGAGTTTGGAAGGTGGTAAAAGGTTAGACATCAAGAAAATATATAGTCATTGGTGAGAGATATCAACCTTTGGTAGAGGACTATCACTCTTCTTCAAGTGATTTTGATTCAATAAATGCTCTCATAAACTTGTTTTCCTCAGCTATTGAGGGTCCATCTGCTGAACCTGGTAAGTTCCTTCTCTAATCTACACCTCTGTGTTTTAATTCAAGTAAAACTTCCCAGGAAAATCAACACTTAGAGCATACCAGTCTTGTGAATCACATTCTTGAGCCCCAAACATTTTGTACTCCTCACCAGCTTGTTTTACCTCCAAGATCCCCCCCACCAAACAATATGGCTCAGCCTAGACCTCCATTTGTTGTTAACACCTTTATTCTTATAAATTTTAGAGGAATGGATGGTTACCAAAATGCTATCCCACAAGATGTCAGGAATAGGTTGCCAAAATTCCAAGGTAACAATGCCATTACTGGTGATCAACATCTCAAAATTTTTTATAATATGATGGAAGATTTTGAGATAGAATTTGAAGATGTGTATATTAAGTTGTTTATTCATACACTTGAAAACGATGCTAGGGATTGGTATAAGGCTCTACCTGATAACTCTATTGATTCATGGACTGAAATGAAAAATGTATTTAGGTTGCAATATGGAGACATGAATGATCCTAGATTTCTTTTGTCTGAGTTTGAGAATATCAAGAAGAACCCAAATGAATCAGTCCATGACTTCAACACAAGATTTAACAAAACTTTGAGAACGTTTCCTGTTGGTTTAAGGCCTTGTGATGAATCATGTTTAATCAAGTATGTAGATGCATTTGATAAAAAGGTAGCCTATTACCTAAGAGATAAGAACCCAACCAATATAAGACAATATTTCACCATGGCACTTCAAATTGAGAACAATATCAAGGCTGTTGGGAAACCTCTTAAGAGAGATGGTGTAAAATTAATAAACCCTAAAAAACCTCAAGCTAGAAAAGGTGCTGATTTAGAAGAGGTTGTGAAGACTTTGGCAAGGGTTGTCAAAGAAATTTCATACAAGTTAGCAAGAGCTGATAAGGGAATTAGGAAGACTTCACAAGGTCAGCCTAGGCAACAGGCACAAGATAGATTTAGTAGTCACCATAGGAATGAGTAGAGGTTTGATGACAAGGGTAAAGTTCTTGTTGGGTATACAAATAGACAACCCCAAACACGTGAAAATAGATTGGTCTCTGATCTTCTAACTGCCAGGGTTGTTTTTGTTGATGAAGTGGCTGATATGGATTGGTGTGACAAATTTTTTCTTCCTCATCCTCCATGTGAGGTGGACCAACAAGTTGATGAGGCTGAAAATGAGGATGGAACTGATGATGATATTTGCATGATGGGTTGTTTTTCAAGCTCACAAGGAGGAGCAACATCTACTGAAGTAATAAGTGTTAGCACTGTTGTTACCTTTTGGGATTGCATAAAGCGGGTACCATTTCTTTCCCTCCCTCATGCTCTTGAAGTTGATGTGGTGCAAGATTTTGAAATTCCTAACAATGACATTGAATACTTGAGAGCTTTGATGATTAAGAAGTATGATGGTGGTATCCCTTCGGAGGAAGATAGACAATTGTTGATGAATGTTGTTGTAGCTCAAGAAAAGGACTATAACACTAGAAGAAATTTTTTTAAGGGAGTTGGGCCCCAAGAAAAAACTAAAACACCCTTGATCACAAAAATTCCAAAGGATGCTCCTAGAAAAGAAACAATTGCTACAAGTTCTACTGTCCCAAACAAATAATACAGTCCTTCTCATGCCTAGGATGCCAAGAATCCTTCTCCATCTGATGAACCTTCTTGTTTCCCTTCCAATGTTGTCTTACCAAAGAATTTTCCATATGATATTACCTAGGTATTGAGCCATATTAAACTGAGTGTTCCAATTATTGAGTTGCTTAGAATTCCTGAGCATAAAAGGAGAGCATTTGAGTACTTGGGATTAAAAGAAGAGAAGATTACCCAAGGAAGAAATGTAAATGTTGTTAAGACTCCTCTTCAAATCATTGTTGGCCTTGAAAAACCACCAGCAGCGGAAGATCTTGGAGAGTCACCTTAAGTATATTTGGGGACATCCTTGGTTGATTCCCAATTGAATGTTGATCCATTCTTTACAAATTTTCTCATAAAAGGTAGAATACTTCACAACTGTATGTTTGATTATGGTTCATCATGTAATGTCATGCCTCTAAAATTCATGAATGAGTTGGATATCAAGGTGACAGTTTCCTATGGGAAGTTCACTGCATGGATTCAAGAGAAGTGTCAGTGGTTGGTTGTGTGAAGGGTTTGGTAGTGCAACATGCAGCCTATCCAGGTAAGAATTTGAAACTGGATGTTATAATTGTTGACTGCCCTACCAAATGGGGTATGATTTTGTCAATATAATGGGCTGCAAGTGTTGGTGGTAGTGTTCAGATGGACATGTCTTTTTCCACCATTCCCATTGAGGTCAGCCTTGTCAAACTCTATGGTGAGAAGAAAATGTTGCACTTGATTGAAGATCCCAACAATGCTTCCTATGAAGTGTTATTTTCTGATGTAGATGCTGACAATTTCATTGGCTTTGCTAATGGAAAAGAACACAAGATGCAAAAATCAAAGTGCCTTGATATGGTAGGTTCTCCTTGGACCTTACTATTTGATGGAGCTTGCTCCAAATTCGGAAATGGTGCTGGTATAGTTCTACTTTCTCCTAGTTTAGAAGAGTATGCTTTTTTCTTCAAACTTAATTTTGAATGCACTAAAAACATTGTTGAGTATGAGGAATTGTTTTTTGGGTTAATAATTGCATGGAAGTGTGGAGTAAGAGATGTTTTTGCAAAAGGAGACTCAGAGCTGGTAGTCAAACAAATAAGGAAATTGTATGCTACAAAAAATCAGTGTATGAAATAGTATAAGCATGCAGTTTGGGATCTAATTGAAATGTTTGATTCCTTTAACATTGTTTACCATGATAGAGGTCTTAATGATACTGCTGATAAGTTGGTAGTGTTGGGTTCTAGATTTGAAAATTGCACCATTTCACCTTATTATGAATACAACATTGAAGTCCTGACTAGGCCAGCTGTCCCTGATAATGTGAAACATTGGCAAGTGTTTGATGATGATTCTCAAGTGCTAAGGTTATTGAAAATCCAAGGTGAGTTTGCAAATCAGAGTATTGATTGGAAGCCAATGGTATGCATGACTGAAGGAAAAGAAACTTTTTTTGGAAAAGATATCATCCAATTGAAAACAAACACTACTCCTAGAGGTCTTGTGGCACTTGAGGAAAATTTTAACAATGATGATTGCATAATAAATAGAAATATGTATAATTTAAGTCATTTGGAAGAGCATGACTTGGGAACAAAGGAAAAAACAAGGAAGGTTTGGTTGGGCAGCAGTTTAAACAAGGAAGAAAAATAGTCCTACCTCCAATTGTTGAAAAAATATGAAGACCACCTTGCTTGGTCCTATTCGGAGCTGAAGGCATATAGAGAAGATTTATTTCAGCGTGAGATCCCTCTTGAAGAAAATTCCAAGCCATTTTGATATAGGCAAAGGCCTATTAATCCACTTCTCTCCATGAAAATGCAAGAAGAGTTAAAGAAGTTGAGAGATGGAGGTATTGTTCAGCCTACTAGATATTCATCTTGGGTTGCAAACCTTGTGCCAGTTAGAAATAAGAACGAAGATATCAGAATTTTTGTGGATTTTAGAAATCTAAACAAGGCATATATGAAGGAAAAATACCCCTTGACCAACATGGAGAATATGTTGTAGCTTGTGACAGGATCATAATTGCTCTCTACTTTGGATGGTTTCTCTAGATACAATCAAGTAGTTGTCAAAGAATCAGAAAGACTTAAGACAGCCTTCACTACTCCATGGGGGACTTATGTTTTTGTTAGGATTCCCTTTAGATTGATGAATGTTGGTGCCAATTTTCAAAGGGAAATGGATGTTGATTTTGCTGGTTACATCAATGAGTTCATTGCAGTTTACCAAGATGATGTGACTGTTTTTTCAAGACAACGAGATGATCATTTGCAACATTTGGAGAAGATGCTGATCAGATGTAAGGAGTATTGCATTTCTATTAATCCAAATAAGTTTCATTTTGTTGTGAAAAAGGCCAAGCTTCTTGGTCACATTGTATCAAAGGATGGCATTATGATAGACCTTGAGAGAGAGGAAGCAATCAACAAAGTACCTATCCCAAGAACCAAGAAAGGCATCTAGTATTTCTTTGGCCAAATCAATTTTATTAGAAGGTTTGTTTCCAAATTTGCTGAGCTGACTCTTCCAATCACAAGAATGCTAAAGAAGGACCAAGTTATCAGGTGGGAGAAGGCTTCCATTCAATCTTCTGAAGGAATAAAGGATGCACTCAAGCATGCACCTGTTTTAGCAGCTCCAAACTATACGAGGCATTTCCAAATATTTTTCTTTTCCTTTGAATATACCATTGCTTTTGTTTTGTTACAAAAGGATGAGAATGGGGATGAGAGGCCTATTTCCTTCTTTATCAAGGCTTTACAAGTAGCTGAGTTGAAGTATACAATAATGGAAAAACAAGTGTTTGCCTTGGTGAAAGCAACAAAGATTTTAAGGCCTTATATACTGAGCTTGAAAGTTGTCGCTTATGTTCCCCACACCATGGTGAAAGACATCTTATCAAAAATGGAGATCTCAAGTAAAAGATGTAGGTGGGTCAACAAACTATAGGAGTATGATATGGATATCCAAACCACAAAGTTAGTAAGAGGTTTGGGTCTTTCTAAGCTCATGGCTAAGAGCAACTTACAAAATGTAGAAGTGAATCAAATAGAGGAAGAAAAGGCAGATCTTCTTGAGAAATTGATGAGTTCTGAATGGTAAAAATATGTGATCTTCTACCTCACGCACCTATGCTATCCTAGTCACTTGAACAAAAATCAGAAAATATCCCTCAAGCCGGCTTCTCAAAAATATATCATAACAGACCTTGGGCTGGCTTGGTATAACCCTGAGGGTGTCCTCTTGAAATGCATAACTGAAGATGAAGCTCCCAAGATAATTAATGATTTCCATGGGGGAGTTTGTGGAGGAAACTTTGCTAGGAGGGTGACAACACATAATATTTTGAGAGCTGGTTATTAGTGGCCTACTCTTTTTAAAGATGCAACCCAGCTAGTTAGAAAGTGTGATAGTTGCCAACGTTTCTCTGGAAGGCTGAAAGCTTCAGGATCCCTTCCTTTGCAGCCCATATCAATTGAAGCCCCTTTCAAACAATGGGGAATGGACTTCATTAGCGAGATTTCAAATCCTTCTAGTGCTGGTCATAAATGGATTCTTATAACCACTTATTATTTTACAAAGTGGGTTGAAGTAATTCCATCTAAGAAGGAAACACACCAAGTGGTAATGGATTTCTTGTTGGATCATATCATATGCAGATTTGGGGTTCCAGTTAAGATTGTATTTGATAATGCCATGTGCTTTAGAGCCAAACCTTTAATGGAAATGTGCAATGAATATGGGATAAATCTGACTTATTCTTCAAACTACAATCCACAAGGCAATGGACAAGCTGAGTCCAGTAATAAGAACTTTTTGAAGATAATTAGGAGTACCTTGGAAATGAACCAGAAGAAGTGGGGAGAACAATTGAAGTTTGTAGTTTGGGCTGATAGAATAAATCCTAAAAGAGCAACTGGTAAAAGCATGTTTGAACTGGTGTATGAAACTTAGACTTAGTTGCCCTTACACCTACAATTATCCTCATTTTAGTTTACCCAACAGTTGGAAGAACAAGAGCATGGCCCATATGAATCAAGCATCAATCAAATTATTGAGCTTGATGAAGAGAGAAGAGTATCCCATCAAAGGCATGTTAGATTTAGAGAGAAATTGAAGAGATTATTTGATAAGAAGGTCACTCCTTCAGCCTTTAGTGTTGGAGATCTAGTTTTGCTATGGGATATTAGGCATGAAGAAAAAGGAAAGCATGGCAAGTTTGATGCTTTATGGATGGGCCCTTATGCCATTGATATAAGAATTGGTGAACATACCTTTTTTCTCAAAGATATAGCGTGGGAATTGTTGGAGCTACCTATTAATGGTAGACATTTAAAACATTTATTAGATTAAATCCCCAAATTGAGGTATGTAAAAATTGTACATTTGTATATTCCTTGTTCTTGCTTTGTTTTTTGATGTTTTTTGGTGTGTGGTTTGCCCTTTTGTCCTTGACAACCACTTTTGGCTGGTTTTCTCGGTTCATTTTTGGTGGTAATTCTAGTTTTTTGAGCTGCCTTGTATTTTAACTCCTTTTCCGAATGGTTTTTGGCACTTGGTCTATGTTTTTTCCTTGTGGCACTCACTGGGAGTGCCCATCCCCAAGCAAGAGCCAATGTTGGTCCCATTATTGAGCTTTCATAATGTGCCTTAATTTTTCATGTCAAATTCTGCTCAAAAATGTTTTACTTCTTGATTTGGTGGTCTGCAACTCGATTTCTCTAGTTGAATACTTTCAAGTTCCCGTAATATTACTATTTTTCCCTAATTCGAAACAAAATCCATGTGTGCCCCTTTTTGTGCCTTAGTTTTTTCAAATTTTTGGGCTATGTTGTCTCTCCTTCGCCACATCGTGCAAAAACTTGAAATTGATTGAATCTGAAGTGTTTGTAATTAAAAATCCAATCCCCAAGTTGAAAAAAATCCTAAATCATGTTTCAATTGATTTAAAATCAATAAATCTGCCACCCTTGTTAAATTTTTCTATTTCTAGGGCATCCTGTGAATTTTTGGTGTTTTGACGGTTATACGGGTGTCATCGTCCCGTAAAATTCATCATCGTAATATCTAGGGTAACTTGGTGCATTCTGAATGGTCAGAGGATTGGTAGGTTATCCTTGACAAATTTTTCTTTCATTTTACAAAAAATTACAAAGTCAATTCTTGGCCCGAAAGCCTGCAGCAAATGGGAAGAGGATACGTGGCTCGGAAGACATGCGGGTGGTGGAAGAAGTTGGTGAAATTTTGTGTTTTTTGGCTCAAGGTTTCAAAGTGAATTTTTGACCCAAAGGCCCTCATCCAATAGCGGATGGAAACGTGTATAGGAAAAATCAACATGAGGGGGTAGAAATTTTGGTGTATTTGAAGTTTTTAACTTCAAAATTTTATGGTTAAAATTTGGGCCGAAGCTCCACAATGAATCATAAAGCAACACGTGTCCAAGAAAGTAAAAGGGCACAGTAGGCTTCGTGATGACTTTGAATTTTTTAACTTGATATGGTAAAAAGTCAAGGTTTGGCCCGAAGGACCGCAATGAATTGGAAAAGGACACGTGTTTAGAAATACAAACGGTGGAGCAGGGGACCGATGGAAATTTTTATGAATTTTTACCTTTGTGTTTGCAAGGTAAAAATTGAAAAATGGTCCCACGAACAATGAGGAGCCAACATGTGTCCCAAAAGATAGAAATGGGGAAGCACAGGCCCGGGGAGAATTTTGAAACTTTGCAAATTTGGTAGGGAGATCTGAAGGAAGATTTAGAAGCTTGGACCCGTGGCAAATGGGAGGATGCCACGTGGCAGGAAAGAAGCAGGTGTTTGGACCCACGAAAAATTTGGAGAAAATTTTCCTTTTTTCAAAAAAGTGTCAAAATTGATAGAATTGGCCCGCATTTTCAATGGGGCCCACATATGGACACGTGGCAGGTCCAGGGGAGGAACGGGGAAATTTTGCAAAATTTTCCAAAATTAAAAAAGGGTCGCAAACACATTTTTAAAAGATGGGAGCCCGATCCAATCATGTTTTGACACATGTCCTACCTTTGTCCACAGTCAAAAAGTGTATCTTTGAACTTATTCGTGGATCTCATCTGCTACGTGGAAGGAGGACATTTAATGTCAATACAAAATCGACGGTAACTGTGCATTCTCCCTTTTGACCACCATTGGAGCTCCAGAAAACTTGGATTCATCATTTCTTCATCAAATTGCATCAAACCTTATATGATTTTGGGTTGCCTCCACCTTCTGAGAACATTGGTGAAATTTTTATGACCTAATTCGGTGATCTGTGGTGTTTTCGATACTTTTTTTGCTTAGGCCCGTTAAAAATGTGAAAAGTGAAAATCAAAAGTTGTAGAGGTGAAATGATGAGGGGAAAAGGTTAAAAATGATAAGAGAAAGATGCTTGCATGCCTAAATGATAAAAACATGACCCTAGGATGGATAATGATCCAAATTTGTGTAATGATTTAATTTTTGTGCACATCTGGCATTCATCGAACGTTTTTCTGTTTGTTGTCCCTTTCTGCAAATCATGAAGAGTTGTTGTAAAAAATTTGATCCCATAAGCATATTCTTTTCTTGGGAAGGAAGAATCCATGATGGCATGAGGTATATTATGCATTTTGGGAGAATTTTGAAAGGAGGAGAAAGAATTTTAAAATTTTCAAGGGAAAACTGGAAGAAGCCCATTTCTCTAAGAAAACCACCTGAGAGCCATTTTTCAATTCTATTTTGCATCATATTTTATCATGTTGAGTTGGTTTCAATTTGTAAAGCCATCAACAAGATCTGAGATTGTTCTCATGACATTCCCTTGCTAATATATATTTGATCATTTTCTAGATTATCTGGTTTATTCTCTTGGCAAAAATTGTATATGCTTATGTTTCAGAATGATTTCAATTTTTGTTTCTTGCTCATGTTGTAATCTTGTGTTTGGGATCTCTCTTGATCATACAGGGTCTCATTTCTTGTTTATGGTTTGATGGCATCTGCAATCTTATATTCAGAAGAGCCTTCATCTGATAGAAGATAAACAGATTTAAAATCATTTTACTGTCCTTGAATCTTGAGATTATTTGTAAACCTTTGGGGGTACCTTAGGTCATGATCAAATATGGATTTCTAGATATTTTGTTGGTATATTTACTTCAAGATTTTTTAGCAGGTTGTCAAATATTGTGTGGAAGAGTGTAGATCTGGGCCTCCATTTGTGCACATATCCTGGTTGAAGGGGTATTTTAAACCTTTTGAAAAATTCCTATTGTTTAAGTGTTACAAATTTCTTGCAAAGGTCCTCAAAGAGTTTTGTAATTTTTTTTTGGTCTTGTCTAATATCTCCCAACAAAATGTCATTCAAAATAACTAACCCTACCCCATACCACCCCTGCATTGCATTGTGTGTTAACAAGAGAATACAATCCATTTACAAAAAATGCACAAAGCAGATTAGGATAATACTATGTCTCTAGTAGCCTCTACCTTGTTCTCAAATCATTTTCATAATTTAGTAGTGACAACTCTTTTGAGTTTTAAAAATGGATAATTGATCATGTTTTTCCAAGGCCCCTTCCATACAATATGCAAAATACAAGGATATCCACACCTTCTTCACTAAACAAAGGCTGCAATATAGGTTCTCTTGCCTTGGTTGATAGACACAAGCTAAAATTGTGAGGATTAGATCAAAATCCTTTTGAGGTGCTACCCACTCCTTTAAATCTTGAGTGCTAAAAAGTCAGATAAATGTCTCCCTGGCTACAAACGACATACAAATCATTTATCTGCCTCTGAGTGTCTTGTGCAAAGCCATGATGTTGCTTGAGTTGTGAAGGAGATTAAGTTTGGGTACCAATAGGTTATTTAGGCATGATTAAGTTGAGGTTGAAATAATTAGAATGTAGGTGTTGAATTTCTATTCCTGTGTAGCAAAATCAATAAGTAAGAAATGGGGTGAATTGTAAAAAGAGGCGGGATGCCACCTAATTGATAGGAACCATTATGAATCTATCATACCAAAAGATAGACTTATGAACGTAAGACCCTGAAGGCATTGCATGAGTGACTATTCTAAGGATGAAGGATTTTTCATGACCATGAAATGTCACATTTGTGGCATTTCCTTTGAGTAGGAAGAATATTCAAAAGGAAAGAAGGTGAGGTGGAGTGGTATGTTTAGTGTAACCTTGTTATGAGATAGAACGCCTCCTTGAAAAGATACCCAAAACCAAAATAGGCAAGTCCATGAAAAAAAAATTGTATTTTTTTTTTTGCTTTTTCTTTGTAATAGACTGATCAATGCAGGACATCTATGTCAGATGAAGTAAATGACTTGAGGTCTTCGTGAAGCTGATTTATGCGGGAGCTTCAGAATTGTTTTATTTTTATTTGTTCATAACTAGTTTTTTTTTTAATATACTATGTTTGCTAGGGATAACTTTTTATAGCTTTCCTTCAAGGGAACCATCTATTTATAGCAGCGAGATAGAGAAGTAGATGTCCTTTTTGAGCGATTCATATATTTACAAGAATTTTGACTCAAGGATTTGAATCCCATTTTACTTTTGAATTTATTTGGACTTTTAGGTCATGGAACAAACTATAAAGGAGTATAGAATTCCTTTATGGAGATAGAACCATAAAACAAAAATGTTAACTATGCATGAAAGGTTTTAGTGACGAATGACCATGGGATTCCATCCTGAAAATAATGAAAAGTATCCATGAGAATTATGCCATGAGTAGAGCTATGGTACTCATATTTCAGATAAGGCTGAAAGGTGATTGGCGATCACACAATTCTTGTTTAGTCATTGGTCCTCAAAACAGGGGAGATGAAACAAATGGGTACTCAAGGGATGAGTTTGTAATAGACAAAAGGTGATATAGTACTTGATTCAGAAATAGAATGGTCAAAGATGCAAAGCGTTGAGGGGATAAAGTTTGGGTTTACCTCTGAGGGAAGACAAGTGATAAGTACATGATCCATACACATGAGTAAAAATATAGGGTCCAAGTTAATTAGGATAAAATTTTCCCCATTTACTTTTCTTCACTTTTGTAACATGTTGATTTTCCTTCAAGATGAGATCACCGGCCTTGAAGGTTTGTTCTTGGACACTTTTCTCATAGGCATGTTTGATACATTTTTCATAGATTTGAAGGTGATCAAGAGCAGTTAAATGACACTCATGTAATAACTCAAGTTGTGCCAAATGGTCTTGGTGAAAATAATCATCATTGAGCATATCTTTGAGTGAGATACGAAGAGATGGAATTTGGAATTCGAGAGGTAAAACAACCTCCATTCCATAGACCAAAGAAAAAGGTGTGGTAACAGTTGAGGTGTGAGTACTAGTGCAGTAAGCCCATAAGGTGAAAGGAATGTGCTTATGTCAATCCTTGTAAGTATCGTCAACCAATTTCAGAAGAATTTTATTGAGGGTTTTGTTTTTTGATTTAGCATGGCCATTTTCTTAGGGGTATTAAGGTGAAAAGAAACTAAGTTGAATGTCAAAGGTGTCATAGAGTTTCTGTACAGTTTTGTTTTTGAATTATTTTCCATTCTCAGTGATGAGCCGGTGAGGAACGCCAAAGAAACAGATTATGTGATGGTTAATGAACTCACATATTTTCTTAGCCTCAGTATAAATAAGAGGTATAGATTCCACCCCTTTAGTGTAATATTCACTAGTGGTAATAATCCATTGATGGCATTGGGAAGAGTGAGGGATAATTTAACCAACAATATCGAGACCCCATTAAGAAAACGGACAAAGGTTTTGTGTGACCTGTAAGGCATGACTAGGGGTGTTGTGAAGGTCAGCATGTTGGTGACACTTCACACAACATTTGACATAGTCACAACAATCACGGTTTAGGGTTGGCCTATAATAACCGAGGCAGAGGATGTGCTTAGTGACAACTAAGCAACTAAAGTGACCCCCACAAATCCCATCATGAACCTCCTTGATAGTATATGGTATTTCAGAATTGGTGAGGCAACATAAGAATATACTGTCAAATCCATGTTTATAGAGAAGACCACCCATGATGACATAACGAGAGACAATTTTGAGGAAGTCTCACTGCCCATTGTGAGTAAGATGTGGAGGGAGAATTGAAAGGGAAAGGTAGTCAACAAATTGCTTTTACTAAATATCTTGCTAGTCAATTTAATTATTTTTTACAAACTTAACTTCTTAGAATAGATAAAAGGGTGATTTCAATCTTTGTATTGTGACAAATATATTTGATTCTGGGGGTGAAGCAGGTATTTGAGAAGAAAGACATGCCATCGTATCCGTGATTTTTTTTGTGTAACACGGGGTAGTACGAAGTTCATAATGGTCAAAGGTAGTCAAGAGAATGTCGAAATGATGTTTGTAGTTCTGAAGTATCTCATTACGACATTGGTATAAACCATTAACTTGGTTCACCACAAGTTGAGAATGACCAAAAATATTAATGGATTTAAATTGAAAGGCTATGGAGGGTTGAAGACCTAATACAAGTGCTTCATATTTGGTGATGTTATTGTTGTAATCTAAATCTAGTTTAAAGGATAAGGGCATGGGCTCACCATCCAGAGGAATGAGAATAACTCATGCACATCCCCGATGCTATAATTTGGAACCATCAAAGAATAAGGTCATTTGATATATGGTATCGTCAATGTAAGGGTAGCGATGGATTCCACTGGAAAGTCAAATTTAGAAGTTTGGTCTCCAAAAAGAGGCGCGTCTGCAAGTTGGTCAGCACTGGTTTTTCCTTTGAGTAATTTTTGATGGATGAATTCGAGGTCGAGGTTTGTAAGGAGAATGAGCCAACATGTAAAAAATTGATGTTATTAGGGTTTATCATACATATAATGCAAAGGATTAGTGTTGGTGACAACAAATGTTTTATGGTTAAGTACGTAATGGTGAAGTTTGGTAGTGACAAAGACTAGGGCTAGGAAAATCTTTTCGACATGAGTATATCTAGTCTCAAAGTCTATAAGGGTATGGCTTTTATAATAAACCGTTTGCTCCTTATGTTGTTTATGACGATGAGCAAGCATGGCCCGCAATGAATGGTCTGTGGCAGAAATATAGAGGGAAAAGGGGGTGTCATCTTTCAGAGGGATGAGCACAGGTGGTTTGAGAAGGTATCTTTTAGGAATTATTTAATTAGTGCTCACATTAATATTATATTATACGGTTTTAACTATGTGCAACTTGCTCCTAGGTTTGTTTCACAACTCAAAAAACACAACCCCTTAGTGTTGGTTTCCACCATGGTTCTCCCTTGGTCCTTGATCACTTTGTGCAAGGGGATGATGGGTACACAAAATTACACCCCCCTCGTGGTTGAATGACAGTTTCCTCACTTAAAATGAAAACTTGCATTTCTATGAAGGATGGTAACTTGTGTTCTCATTACATCCGTAACCCACGTCCTCATGTCAATCTTTGACCCATGACAGCGATTTTTTGCAGCGTTTCTTCTGTCCATGATTTGACCTTGTAGCGCAATATCCATAGGGGCAAAGATTAGGAAACAAAGGATTTGTGCTTCTGCCCCCCGATTCATGGGATTTAGGGGCTTTGGGCATCGTCCTGAACTGCGTTGTATCAGCTCCGCCAGGGCAGTCTTATTGGTCATCCTCTCCATCTCCCTCACATGGCGATTGTTCACTTATAATCAATCTAGTGAAAAGTTAAATCGCCGAGTCACTATTGGTTGTGCCTCGACATCAACTGGTTAACCTATGTATTCATGGCGTGTAACCTCACCCTCTAACCCATGACAGACCCCGATTAAGACATATTGGTTTAAAGGTGAATTAAAGTGCTAAAAATAAGGAAAGGGTTAAATCTCTAGCACTACGACATTTTTAAAACTAATTTCCCCGAAAAAGAGAAACTCAATAGGAAAGAGGATGAATCGTAACATTGAAATACATTAAAACTTCATATTTTTCGTCAATGGAAGCCATTAAAACCATCTCTTTGCCCTATGTTTCCAAAATGCACTTTTTCTCATTACCAATGATCCCATGGTTGAAAAACCTTGAAATGTTTCCAAAATGCTTCATTTGTAAACACCTTTCAGATGATATATCACTTTGGATATTTTAGATAATTATTTGTTTCCTAGTTGAGAAATAATTTTCTCACTAAGAACCTAGAATAACAGAAAATGACTTTTTATTTTCCTACTGATCCAATGAGAAAAATTTCCAAAAATTTGGAGCAGATGATCCTCATAAAATTAGCTTTCATTTGAACCATTTATTACATGATTAATTGGATTATTTTTTGACATATGGAGGACTCATTTTTATCTCAATTTTTTGAACTATTTGAATGTATTTACATTTTCCCAATGATCTAATAAACAAATTTCCTAAAATTTGCAGCATATTATCCTCATAAATCAAAATTTAATTTAAGACATTTCTTACATGATGAAGTGACCTTGTGCCGATCAGCAGTATTGGCGGTGGCGAAGACATCACCGTCCAGCTCTTCTTCAGGATCAAAACTCCCTAAGGTGAAGGAGCCAGAGAGCTACGATGGAGCTCGAGACGATCAGTTACTGGAAAAATTCTTCTGGGACGTTGGGGAGTATTTGGAAGGTTTAGGAGGACTGTCAGACGCACAAGAGGGTGCGTGCTTGCAGCAAGGTACCTCACAGGTACAACAAAATTTTGGTGGAGAACTTTGGCAAATGACATTGCCGCAGGGAGATCCACGAAGAGAGTGGACTCGTGGGAGGATCTGAAGAAAGCCCTCAGGGATCAGTTCTGACCTGGTAACACGGCGTGGCTGGCTAGGATCAAGTTGAGTCAGTTGAAGTAGACTGGGAAGATGAGAGACTACATCAAGTCTTTTCAGAGCCTCATGTTGGAGATTCACGACATGTCTGAGGCAGATAAATTGTTTCAGTTTACAAATGGTCTTCAGCCGTGGGCTAAGGTAGAGCTCAGGCGCCACGATGTGTCAGAAGTCAGTGATGCAATTGCTGTAGCGGATCGTCTCTTAGATTTTAGAGAAGAGACTTCATCAAAGAACACCCAGAACCCTAACGCGTCGAAGGGAAAGAGCGTTGATAAGGGTCAGAGTAAGTCTTCTGTGAAGCCACAGGGTGGTAACAAGGGAGGGAAGAATACTCAGGAGTCGTCAGAGGGATCTCAGAAGTCCAGCAACAACTCTAAGAATAGTGGCAAGAAGTCACAAGGAGGTGAATCGGGTGGAAAGACTTTCACGCCGAAATGTTGGACATGTGGTAAACCCCACTACAATAGAGATTGTCCGGAGCGACAGAGGGTGTCAACAGTTCATTCGGCGGAACCGGATGAACAGGGTGAGCAGCACATGTGCATGCTCAGTGGGCTTAACGCAATGGAGAAAGTTGAGCCCAGAACAGATGATGGCGGGAGTAGTCTGCATGGATTGAACTACGTGGAGGTGGTGATCAAAGGAAAGAGAACCACAACACTTGTGGACACAGGTGCAACGCACAATTACATAACAATCCAAAGAGCCCAAGAGCTGGGCCTCTAGTCCTCCTGAGGTACTGTCGACACTAAAATTTTCCTCCATAAATTCTATTTCATTAATGTATGTATTAGGAATAGAATGTTGTTAAGTGTAATTAGTAGTAGCGTCCGATAGAAGATAACGGCGCTGCCAGTACGACGCCGCAAATAATGTGGAGTACGGTAACAGTCAAAGTACAATAGGAATGTTGTAAAAAGTAAATATTTGTCGTAAGTGGTCCGGTAATGTTAAAATGTCAAGTTTGGGTAATTAGAGAAGTAGGGTCTACATGATTAGGAATTAGAAATATTATATTAGTAATAAGGACAAGGAGTGAGGTCATAAATATTTTGTGTATTTTATTTGTAAAAAGTCTAAAAATGTGGAACCCATGTAAAATGATAAGGTTTATCTTATCTTAAGAGATAAGCTTACATGTACAGATAAGAGTTAAGGTATGGAATATGATTCGTCAGAGTGGATTTCTTATCCTATCTTAGAGATAAGATGGATAAGCCTGTAAGTTCTATAAATAGAGAGGCCACCCCCCTCATTTAGCATAGAAAGAAGTAGTGAGAAATATTGTAGGAAGTGTGCAAAGGAAGCCATCAGTTAAAGGTGTGTTGAAGAAGCCATCGAGAGGTGTAATTGTAAAGTTTCTCCCATAGTCTTGTTGAAGTACCTCATGGGTGAGATTGTAACAATTTCATGTTAATATTATTATTTACTTTGATATTTCAGATTTGTCATCATTCCGTCTTATCATAGTCGATGGTATTTTTGTGTTATGTTGTTGTTTTGTTTCCAGATTACATCCACCAAACTAAAGGCTGTGCATTAGTAAATAATCATAGCACGAGGAGTTCCCGGTGAAGAATTATCATAGTGCCGGATTGGTGTTGACATTTTGGTTCCGTTGCCGGGGACCATTCCTCATTGGTGGATTTTCTGGAGAGATATTCCCAATTAGTCAAAAATCAATTAGAGGGTAACCTTGTTTTTACTGTGCATAGTAGTTACCATGGTAAACTCATTTTACCGTGAATAGTAGTTACCATGACAAAGTCATTTTTGCTGGAATAGTATTTATCACAGTAAAGTCACTTTTTACCGTGAATAATATTTACCGCAGTAACTTCACTTTTTACCGTGAATAGTATTTACCGCAGTAATTTCACTTTTTACCGTGAATAGTGTTTACCACAGTAAAGTCAGTTTTTACCGCAGTAAGTCAAGTTTTACCATAGTTACCGTGGTCATTTCTATTTTTACTGTAGAAAGGTGTAAAGTCACTTTCTATTACAGTGATTCCAATTATTTGTGCACATAAGTCTTGTTGATTGTAATTGTGGGTTGGTATTTCACGGTGGTTACTTTTGAAAATGGGAAAGATTCCTGTTTTTTCAGCCCAATCTAATGAAGATGCTTCTTCTTTCATTCAAGAGTTTAAACGATCTTGTATTTGTAATGGCCTCATAAGAAGGGAACAATGGACTGAATTTTTTCCTACCTTTTTGGATGGTTCAGCACTTAGGTGGTTTGAAACACTAGGTGATAATGTGAAAAATTCATGGGATTTATTAACTGAAAGTTTTCTTGAAGAATTTGGTGAACAACAGAGATATGCAGATCTCATGATCGATATCACAAAGCTAACCCAAGGAGAGAAGGAGAAGATAAGGGATTATCATGCTCGTGTTCTAGAGCTAAGGAGGAAGCTCGATGCCCAGATCCGGAAGGAAGGATTAGCGGATGGGTTGATGAACGGCGTGGATAATCTCCTATGTAAGCACTTCATTCTTGGGATGAAGCCAGAGATCAGACAACGAGTGAAGTATGACCGCCCAGCTACCATTGAACAAGCAAAGGAGATTGCAAGAAGGCAAGAAGAAAGCATGGAAGAGGAGCCCAAAGAAATTGTTGCTAAAGTAGAGCCTACACCAGCACCTTTGGTCCAGAATCCACAACCACTCCCGGTGAGCACAAATATTTCTCCTAGTACATCTACTGAGTATGAAGATCTGCTCAAAAAGATGGGTCAGTTAACTATTAATCTTCTTCAAGGAAAGGAATTTAGTTCTCAGGGAGGAGATAGAGGTCCAAAAAGAAATATTTCTGAAGTTGTTTGTTATGGTTGTTATAAAAAGGGTCATTATAAGTATAATTGTCCAGATAGAGCTTCTACATCTGGTACAAGAGATAATGATAAAGGAAAAGCACCTGTGAATTCTCTTGATGTAGTAGATAAGAGTAGAAATAATGAAGTAGATGTGTTTGTAACAAAAAGAAAGAAAGAAAAAGATAATCAAGATGGAACTGATCCTAAGAAGATGAAAGGAGAAACTAGTAAGAAACATAGGAGAAGAAAGTTGGGTGTGCAGGATTTTCTGATTTCACAGGGGCAAGGACCATACTCCATCTTGGAAGATCTGTCCAAAAGGCCTGCAAATATTACATATGGTCAACTCTTGGCTATGTCTTCTGAGAAGAGGCGGGAGTTGCGAGGTGGACTCAATGCTCGAAGAAGGAAGGAGGTTGAGGTCCCTGTTTTGGAGGCAGAGGCAGATCCCTATGCTCCACAAGCTGAGGTATTATGTAATGGTATTTCAATTCATGATGTCTTAGTTGATGGAGGTGCTGCAGTTAATGTAATGACCGAGTCTGTAATGAATATGTTGGGTTTAAAAATTGATCGCCCTTCAACACTTATGTTAAGGTCATTAAATAAGGGAAAAACTAAACCAGAAGGTGTAGT
This sequence comes from Taxus chinensis, assembly GCA_019776745.2. NCBI lineage: Eukaryota > Viridiplantae > Streptophyta > Pinopsida > Cupressales > Taxaceae > Taxus > Taxus chinensis. The sequence goes on along the minus strand of CM034153.1, from coordinate 88,663,969 downwards.
TTCAAATGTGGCAATATCTGTTATGGGTGTTGTATGTGTGGTAGACTTTCAGGTGATGAAAAATGGTACTGTTGCGTACCCAATGCTGCTGGGAAGACCATGGCTAAGGAGAGTTCATGCAAGAAACTACTGGAATGAAGGTTTCATGACACTTGGACGTGGTAGAGAGAGGGTGAAGATAAATGTGATCCCTCGGCATCATAAAGCAGAACCTGTGGATTCAAGTGATGAAACTGATGATTGGACATCCTCTGATTACTCTAGTACCAGTGAAGTGGACACTGAAGATGAAGAAAGCGAGGTGGATGTTTCAGTCATGGATATCCTGCCAGTCACACCAACTCATGACCCCATAAAATTATCTGAAGAAGAAGTTGATGATCGTCTCCAACAAATAAAGATTGGTGATGCTGTGATGGAGAGTGAGAAGGAATCCTACCTCCAGCTCTTTCGAAGGTACATACACCTATTCACTTTTGATTACAAGGAACTCCGTCAAGTAAGTTGGGTAGAACATTGTATTGAGCTGGTAGATGGTGCTAAGCCCATAAAGCAAATGCCATATAGAATGAATCCTAATTTTTCCAAGACTGTAAAAGAAGAAATAGATAAGTTGCTTGATGCAGGATTCATATTTGCTGTGGAGAATTCAGAATGGGTTTCTCCCATTGTGATCTCAATAAAAAAGAATGGGAAGCTACGCATTTGTGTTGATTACAGGAAGCTCAATAAGGCAACAAAGAAGGATCATTACCCTCTTCCATTTTCAGATCAGATCTTGGACGAAGTAGCTGGCCAGGAGTGCTATAGTTTTGCTGATGGATATAGCGGCTACAACCAAGTTCGTATAGCAGAGAAAGATCAGCTGAAGACCACGTTCACCACTCCTTGGGGAACGTTTTCTTATAGAGTTATGCCTTTTGGGTTGTGTAATGCTCCAGCAACATTCCAGCGTTTGATGAATAGGGTGTTCGAACCCTACATTGGGACCTTCATCAGAGTATTTCTGGATGATTTTTGCATCTATGGGAGCAAGTTGGACCACCTGCACCAAATGGAGACAGCATTTCAAAGGTTAGATGAAGCACAAGCCTCACTAAACCCTACAAAGTGTGTCTTTGGATGTTCTAAAGGCGTTTTGTTAGGGCATGTTGTATCCAGAGATGGTATTGGTACTGATCCTGATAAAGTTTCAAAAATCAAAGATTTACCATTTCCTATGAATAGAAGTAAGTTGAGATCATTTTTAGGCCATGTGGGTTACTATAGAAGGTTCATCAAGAATTTCTCAAAGATTGCACAGCCACTAACCCAGTTCTTGAAGAAGGATGTTACTTATGAACCAGGAAATAAGGCGCATGAAGCTTTTGGACAACTGAAGGAAGCCCTGGTGTCTTCACCTGTTTTGAAGAATCCAGAATGGAGCAAGCCATTCATTGTGTACACTGATGCCTCAGATGCAGCACTAGGAAGTACTTTGAGCCAAAAGGATGAAAATGGGAATGAACATCCAATTTACTTTGGGAGCAGACAAATGAGCAGTGCTGAGGTAAATTATACTGTAACTGAAAAAGAGGCTCTGGCTATCATTTTTGCTGTAAAGAAGTTTAGAAATTACTTGCTAGGGCAAAAATTTCTAGTTGTAACAGATCATCAGGCTCTAAAATATATTGTAAATAAGCCTAACCCATCAGGGAGGATAGCAAGATGGATAATTTTGCTACAAGAATTTGAATTTGATATTATAGATAGGCCAGGAAAGAAGCATGTCAATGCAGATGCACTCTCTCGAGCCTATGATGGTTTAGGATCATCTTGTGATGATGATGATTTCCCTGATGCAGCATTGTTATCCCTTGACACAATCCCTAGTGAATACATAGATATTTGGAATTATCTGAATGAATTCAAGTTTCCTGATGGTGCCAATGCAAAGACTAAGGGAAGGATTACTCAAGCCAGTCGTCCATATTCTATTCTGCATGGAGTATTATTTCGAATAGGACCTGATGGACAGTACAAGAGGGCAGTTGGACGTGATCAAGGGAAGGAGCTGCTAGAAGAATTCCACAATGGTACATGTGGAGGGCACTTCTCTGGACAACTTACAGCAAGAAGGATCTTGGATGCAGGTTATCACTGGCCCACTCTTTTTAAAGATTGTTATAATTATTGTAAGACATGTGATATTTGTCAAACACATGGTAACCGTAAGACTTCATCAGCTCCATTATGTCCTATTCTTCCACTTGGTCCCTTTGAAAAGTGGGGAATAGACATTGTAGGTCCACTTCCAACTACCTCACGCCAAAATAAGTATATTGTAGTTGCCACAGATTATTTGACCAAGTGGGTTGAAGCTAGGCCATTGAAAACAGCTTCCATGGATGAAGTGGCAAGGTTCATATATGAACGCATTGTCACCAGATTTGGTTGTCCATTAGAAATTGTAACAGATCAAGGAAGCCACTTCATTAATGAGGTGGTAGAAGCCCTAGTCAATAAGTTTTCTATTAAGCATAGGAAGGCAACAACATACAAACCAAGCACAAATGGACAGGTGGAACGAACAAATTTTGTGTTGTGTCAAATTCTAGCAAAAGATGCAGCCTTGCAGGTACATAAATGGGATAAGAGGATTCATGCAGCATTGTGGGCATATAGGGCAACATCAAAGTCAGCAACAGGATACTCTCCATTTCAGTTGGCCTATGGCATTGATCCAGTCCTTCCTATTGAGTTTGATATTCCCACTGTGAGAGTTATGAAAAATGAAAGGATGGATGAAAGTGATTCAATAAAAGAAAGGTTGGTACATCTTCATTTGCTAGAGGAAATGAGGGAAATAGCAAAGGATACAAGCCATAAGAAGAAAATGAAGCAGAAGGAATACTTTGATCAAAAGATCCTTTGGTCTCCATTTCAGGTGAATGACTTGGTTCTAGTATATGATTCCAGATACAAAAAAAGAAGACAGAGGAAATTTCTTCCAAAATGGATGGGGCCCTACAAAATAGCAGCTGTGCATGAAAATGGTACGTACCGACTGGAGGAATTGGATGGCACTCCCATTACGAAATGGGTCAACCACGACAAGTTGAAGATTTTCCACGCACCAGAAGAGTCTACTCCGAGGACGGAGTAGAAGCTAGGAAGGGGGAAGATGTCGACACTAAAATTTTCCTCCATAATTTCTATTTCATTAATGTATGTATTAGGAATAGAATGTTGTTAAGTGTAATTAGTAGTAGCGTCCGATAGAAGATAACGGCGCTGCCAGTACGACGCCGCAAATAATGTGGAGTACGGTAACAGTCAAAGTACAATAGGAATGTTGTAAAAAGTAAATATTTGTCGTAAGTGGTCCGGTAATGTTAAAATGTCAAAGTTTGGGTAATTAGAGAAGTAGGGTCTACATGATTAGGAATTAGAAATATTATATTAGTAATAAGGACAAGGAGTGAGGTCATAAATATTTTGTGTATTTTATTTGTAAAAAGTCTAAAAATGTGGAACCCATGTAAAATGATAAGGTTTATCTTATCTTAAGAGATAAGCTTACATGTACAGATAAGAGTTAAGGTATGGAATATGATTCGTCAGAGTGGATTTCTTATCCTATCTTAGAGATAAGATGGATAAGCCTGTAAGTTCTATAAATAGAGAGGCCACCCCCCTCATTTAGCATAGAAAGAAGTAGTGAGAAATATTGTAGGAAGTGTGCAAAGGAAGCCATCAGTTAAAGGTGTGTTGAAGAAGCCATCAAGAGGTGTAATTGTAAAGTTTCTCCCATAGTCTTGTTGAAGTACCTCATGGGTGAGATTGTAACAATTTCATGTTAATATTATAATTTACTTTGATATTTCAGATTTGTCATCATTCCGTCTTATCATAGTCGATGGTATTCTTGTGTTATGTTGTTGTTTTGTTTCCAGATTACATCCACCAAACTAAAAGCTGTGCATTAGTAAATAATCATAGCACGAGGAGTTCCCGGTGAAGAATTATCATAGTGCCGGATTGGTGTTGACAGTACCGGAAGGTTTAAGGCAGTGAACTCACCGACCATGGAAACAGTCGGCTCTGCACGAGATGTGGATGTGCAGGTCGGCGAGTGGAAAGGAAAGCTGGACGTGTCCGTGATAAAAATGGATGATTTTGACTTAGTGTTGGGACAAGAGTTTATCCGAAAGGGTAAAGTGGCAATAATTCCTCACTTGGAAACTTTGTTTTTGTTGGATCCGAAGCAGACGTGCATGGTGAAGACAGTGCAGAGAAGACAGGCAGGGAAGGCACAGGTGTGTTCAACAATGAGCATGCGGAAGGCTGCAAGGAAGAAGGGCAAGGAGCCCATGTATTTCGCAGAACTTGTTGGTGGTTGGGAAGATGAAGAGGAGTAGCAGGTTCCTATTCCAGCTGGAGTGGAGAAGGTTCTCCGCGACTATCAAGACCGTATGCCCAGGGAGTTACCACCATATTTTCCACCGCGGAGAGCAATAGATCATCGCATCGAGTTGGTGCCAGGGGCGAGTCCTCCAGCGAGGGATCCGTACCGGTTGTCTGGGCCAGAGATGATTGAGCTGAAGAAGCAGTTAGAAGAGTTGCTGGCTGCTGGATATCTTCGTCCTTCGCGCTTTCCATACGGCGCTCCAGTTTTGTTTCAGAGGAAGTCAGATGGGTCACTTAGGCTTTGTGTGGATTACAAGGCCTTGAACAAGTTAACCATCAAGAACAGATATCCTCTTCCACTCATCGAGGATTGATTCGATCGCCTAGCAGGGGTGAAAATATTCAAAAATTTGGACTTGAGGTCAGGGTACTATCAGGTCAGGATTGCTCCAGGAGATGATGAGAAAACGACCATTGTCACCAGATACGGGTCGTATGATTTTCTTGTGATGCCCTTTGGGTTGTGCAATGCGCCAGCGACGTTTTGCACGCTCATGAATAATGTGTTCAGACCACTGCTGGATAAGTGTTTGGTGGTATACTTAGATGACATCTTGGTGTTTTCCAAGAATCATGAGGAGCACAGGGCACACCTTGCAGAAGTCTTCAAGCTGTTAAGGGAGCACGACTTGTATGTGAAGAAAGAAAAATGTTCCTTTGCTCAGGAAGAAGTTCACTTTCTTGGGCATGTTGTGGGGAAGGGAAAGATCAAACCTGACCCAAGGAAACTTGAAGCAATCAAGGATTGGGAGCCACCCAGGGATGTACATGGTGTGCCTCAGTTTTTGGGTTTGGCAAACTACTATAGAAGGTTTGTCAGTCGGTACTCCAAGATCGCGAGTCCACTGACGGAATTGTTGAAGAAGGATGTGAAGTGGTGTTGGTCAGCTAAGTGTCAGGAAGCTTTTGATCTCTTGAAGGAGAAGTTGATGACGTCGCCAGTGTTGTCCTTGGTAGACTTCAGCAAGCCTTTTGAGGTGCACACAGATGCATCTGATTTTTCCATTGGCGGGGTGCTAATTCAGGACAAGCATCCAGTGGCTTTTGAGTCCAGGAAGCTCAAAGACGCGGAAAGGAGATATCCAGTTCATGAGAAGGAGATGACTGCAGTGGTTGATTGTTTGAGAAGATGGAGGCACTACTTGTTGGGAGCGCACTTCATTGTAAAGACAGACAATGTTTCAAATTCATTCTTCTTGACTCAGAGTAAGCTGTCGCCAAAGCAGGCAAGATGGCAAGACTTTCTAGCTGAATTCGACATGGAAATTGTGCATACCGCAGGCAAGGAGAATGTGGTCGCAGATGCACTTAGCAGAAAGCAATAGTTGGCGGTCATTGCAACAGCATCAGTTAGCCCAGTGTCTACTCATGGGGAGAGTAGAGTGGAATTGACAGGGGAGCTGATGACGAAGATTCGGGAGGGCTTGGTTCTGGATCCTCAAGCTGCTGCATTGGTTAAGACCGTGGAAGATCAGACTTAGAAAGGGTTGAAAAACAAGTTCAGCATTTCAGATGGGATGTTGTGGTTTGCTCAGAGTCGGGTCTACATCCCTAAGTGGGGGAGCCTGCGCAGAGATTTGATAAAGGAATGTCATGATTCAATATGGGCAGGTCACCCTGGGCAGAATCGCACGATGGTTCTTTTGGAAAGGGGCTTTTACTGGCCGAAGATGAGTAAGGATGTGGATGAGTTTTTCCGCTCTTGTTTGATCTGCCAGCAGGATAAGCCAAAACATCGGTTGCCGAGAGGACTTCTCTAGCCATTACCTGTTCCAGTCAGGCCGTGGGCAAGTGTGAGCATGGATTTTATCACCGGGTTGCCTAGTGTGAAGGGAATGTCTAGCATCCTAGTGGTGGTGGATAGATTCTCTAAGTATGCCATTTTCACTGCATGTGAACATCCTTGTGGAGCAGAGAAAACTGCAGAGTATTTCTTCAAGAATGTGGTGAAGTATTGGGGAATCCCCTTGAGCATCGTCTCGGATAGAGATGCTCGTTTTACAAGCAAATTTTGGCAGGAGCTGTTTAGATTGGTGGGAACAAAGTTGTTGTTGTCCACGAGGTTTCATCCACAGACAGATGGCCAGACAGAGAGGATCAATGCAGTATTGGAGTCTTACTTGCGGCATTATGTGCGGAGTGATCAAACCAATTGGCCAGATCTTCTCGACCTTGCATAGTTCTCCTACAACATCCAGAAGAGTGAGTCGAGCAAGCATTCACCATTTGAACTCGCGACGGGCCAACAGCCTTTGTTGCCTCATACAGTGATTGCTGGATACTTTGGAAAGTGTCCGTCAGCCACGGAATATCTGAAGGATTGGCACGAGCGTGTTGCTCTTGCAAGGCTGCACTTGTTGAAAGCAAGTGAACGCATGAAGAGATATGCAGATCAGTCTAGACAGTCCGCAGAGTTGGAAGTCGGAAGCAAGGTAATGCTGAGGATGGAGCAAGAAGTCTTCAAGGCCCCTCCCAGAACAGCAAAGTCCTTGGTCCGCAAATTTGATGGGCCTTTTGAGATTCTGGCCAGGGTAGGCAAGGTCGCCTACAGACTAAAGTTTCCACGACACATGAAGATGCACCCCGTCTTCCATGTCAGCCAGTTGAAGCCTTTTGTTACCGATGAAGCTGAGCCAGAACGGAGTCAGCCTAATCGTCCAGCTGCCAATGTGATAGATAATCCAGACAGGGAGTTGGACAAAATACTTGAGGTGAAGATAGAGGGCTGGGGCAACAGAAGGGTGAGGAAGTTCTTTGTGATGTGGATTGGGTGTCACTCAGCCACTTGGGAACAAGAAGAAGCCCTTTGGAAGTACAAAGACAAGGTTAAAGCGTTCCTTGTGAGGAACAAGGGCCTTGGTCCCTTGGAACGGAAATGAACCTGAATAGGGGGCCTCCTCCAGGCTACATATAGTGGGGTCTTCACGGCGCTGAGGACGTCACCGATTCTAAGTGGGGGAGTCTATGACGGATGTATGCCTCTTACATCCGTACCAACGTTCACAAGCTATCTTTGCGATCAAGCAAACTAGCAACGTATCTTTGTGCAGTGATTTGAGTGAGCGCAAGTCTATACTGGAAAAGAGTGGAAAAGAGGATTTGTGCTTCTGCCCCCCGATTTGGGAAGGGGCAGTGGGCATCGTCCTGCACTGCGTTGTGCAGGACCGTCAGGGCAGTCTTGTTGGTCATTGACCTTGGGAGGGGATTGTTCCTTGTAATCATTTGAGTAGTCGCCGAGCATTTTTGGTTGTGCCCGACTCGGTGGTTGTGTGTATTTGGCATGAGCCTACCTTATTGTACTTTGGGCTGTTTTGTCCTGTGAGAGTTAATAAGAATTACACGTTCTCCCAGCTGTATATTGCATTGTGTAGTTGCTCTTGTGCTTAGAGTAGATTTCCTTACATTGCATGCTTTATTGTGCTTCCGCATTAAACCCATCAAAAATACAAAAAGAATACCATTGTGTTGTGCGTGTTCTTGTGCAGGTAAACACTGAAGGCGTAGTCCGTAACTTGCGTAGAGTTCCTTCTTCGCGGAAGGATTTGAAGTGAGTAAGCGGTGCCGCACGGTTAGAGCTCAGTCGAGCTGGACCCGTGACAATTGTAATGTATTGTGTTGAATACATGATCTGAATAGAATATCTTTCTAGTTATTTTTCTGTGTGTTGATTCAATTCTCTACTGCATGAACTCTAATAAAATTCTAGATTTGGTATAAGAGCGATCTTATTCCCTTTGTTGTGATGAGCTTGGTGTGAGAGTACGTGAGGGGCTTTGATCATACATTATAACTGCCCCTACTGATGAGCAGATTATTGTTTAGCACCCAACTCACTTGAGTGTCGTCATATCATTGTGGTTCTGGATAATCTCGAACGCTTGTTTTGGAAGTTTTTTTTGGGGGCGCAGACATATTGTCTAGGCTCTAGCATCATAATTGGTGTCATTAAATCATTTACGTAGTCTTTGAGAGATCAATTAATCTGAAACACGGTTACAATTTCCTTCACATATGCCCCCTATCGAATCAGTCCATTACAGGACCTGCATATTACAGGATCCCTCCACACATTTGCATTTACATCTGCGTTTTTCCTCACCATCTTCTTGGAAACTCCTGCAATCAACTCCTCAGTTAATAGAACCACTGTTTAATCTTGCATTGCAGTGATAAATCCACATCTCCACATTTTGGAATTTGAATCTATTGCATCAAATAATGCACAATGTTGACCGATGAGATCTTCCTTTTTTTTTAATTCACCAAAACCTGCAAGTTTGTGAGCATAATTTTATGAACTGCATTTCATTTCCTTCCTCGCCATGCCATGCAAATTTTTCTTGCCATTTTGGAAGTTTTACGCACTGGAAAATACATGTGCTTGCATTTGGAGAATAATAACTAACAGAATTTCATCAACCCATGCGGTGGAGACACATTCTCTATAACGTATGACATCTATTACAAATATTTCAAATATTTCTCTTTTATGGTATGAAGTGAGTCGGTTAATATTAGAGTTTAGTTTTCAAGTCAATAAGGTTGTGTGTCTAGTTTGTAAATGTCTTTTATGATTAAAACATTGTTATTATTTACTTTGGTCTTTTCTAATTCATATAAATTGTTAATACATTCTTTTATACATGTCTTTAAAAACTCAAAGTTGATATTAGTTTGTCATTGTCCTTCATCAAAGAAATTAATGGCCATTAATGTATTTTCATGTTGTCAATGTTGTTTTTATAGTTAATCATTGTTGGAACTATTTTATAGTCAATTACAGAGTCATTGTAAATTGTCAAATTGTACGAGTCATCGTAAAAGTTTGAAAAATATTTAAAAGTGACTTATGTTATTAGTTTTGTCATTGTCCAAATACACCATTTAATGTAAAAGATTCAAACTCATTTAGGTGATTTTAGGATTTTTTTTAGTTACTTTGTAAGTTGTCATGAGTCAGAGTCAAAATATTGTCAAAAAAAATATTGCCTTACAAACACATTTCTGGTGTTACCTGACGTCTTGGAAACCATTGAGCCCCATGATCACATCCAACTGAACTAGAAGCGTGATACTGGAGGATGGAGGAAAACGGATGTTGGTGATTAATCAACAACCTCTCGTCAGTCGCCAACAATGGGGCCACATCAAGGTTTAGTGACATTTTTTTAGTGTGCTTTCAGTTACGTGTGGTGTGCCTCAAATTTTAGTAAGAAATATTCTTGATTTATTCACTTGTAGAACAAGTGAAAATTTCACATTATGGGGGGAGCATAATCTAATGTTCCATTTCATGTTTTAAGTTTGTATGTATGAGTAGAAGATTTAAAAAAAAATTCCTATGTTATTCCCTGCATTGAGATATTGATGAGGGCGGATAATAGTTCTTGGCACATCATGATGTGGTTGTAGGTAAACCACTTGAAAACCTTCATTTTTGGTTTGTGGTAAACCAATAGCAAAACCACCATTCTTGGTTGTTGGTAATCCATACGAAAAACCATCACTTTGTGGTTTGTGATAAACCAATTGCAAAACCACCATTCTTGGTTTTTGGTCAACTGTTTGCAAAACCATCTTTGAGATATGTGATCATGTTGTGAAAATCGCCAGATCATGAGCAGGTACAAGTACAAACGTAGGTTTTCTGCATGTTCGCACTAAGGGGGGAATGTTAGGAATTATTTAATTAGTGCTCACATTAATATTATATTATATGGTTATAAGTACACGTAAGTTGTTTAGGTTGTTTAAACAACTTAGTAAGCTAGTTTTAGGAGGTTTGGGAGATATTCTTAGGATATGTAGTTATACCTATAACCTAAATGACAGGAATCACATTCCTATATAATTTTAAGGTATTGTGTTGAATACATGATCTCAATAGAATATATTTTTGGTTATTTTTTTCCGTGTTGATTCGATTCTCTGCTGCATGAACTCCGACCAAATTCTAGAGTATCCTTTTAATACTTCAAAGGATTTATGGAATTCTTCATCCCATTTGAAGGAAATATCCTTTTTAAGGAGATGATGAAAAGGTTGACAACGGTCAAATAATTGGGAAATAAAATGACGAATAGATTGTAACTTTCCTTGCAAACTACGAAGTTGGTGTAGGTTAGTAGGTGGAGGAATCTTGAGAACTGCCTTGATTTTAACATGGTTGACCTCAATGCTATGCAAAAGATGATGAAACCAAGGAGCTTACCTGAGAGAACAATGAAAATGCACTTCTTTGGTTGAATACGAACGTAATATTTGAGTAGACGGTCGAAGATGAATTTAAGGACCATGAGATGGTTAGCCTGACATTTAGATTTAGTGATAAGGTAATCTACGTAATCTTCCAATATGTTATACATAATGTCGTGGAATATATAGGTCATAGCTTGTTGGTAGGTAGCACCAACATTCTTAAGGCCAAAAGGCATAACACGATAGCAGAAGGTCCCCCAAGGGCTGATAAAGGTAGTTTTGTGTTGATCTTCTAGCATAAGTAATATTTGGTTATAACCCAAGAAACCACCCATGAGTGATAGTATCTCATGGCCAATGGTGAGATCAAAATGTTGGTCAATGTTAGATAGAGGAAAATCATCTTTAGCACAGGATAGGTTGAGGTTGTGAAAATCCATGCATATGCAAACTCCCGCTTTCATTTTAGTGATAGAAACAATGTTATAAATCCATTGGGGATAAGAAATGGGTATAATAAAAGAAATAGAGAGGAGGCACTAGATTTCTTCTTTTACAAGAAGGGAAATGCATGGATGCATTTTTCATATTTTATGTTTTATGGGTTTGGCGTCAGGAATAGTTATGATATTGTGAACCACAATATTTGGGTCAGTACCAGGAATATCAACACAAGACCAATTAAAAAAATTGATATAGTCTCAGAGGAAAGAAGTAAAATCTTCCTTCTCAATGGAATATAAATATTGGCCTATCTTTAGAATGTGAGGGTTGTCTTGAGTATGAATGTTAATCTCTATGGTTGATTCATTCCACATGGTTTTCATCTCAGAAGGTAATGACCCATGGATATAAGAATCCTCCACACCTAAATAGGTGAGAATGGAATCATCATCTTGACATTGAACGAATTTTATAAAATAAGTATCATAATCGATCAGGTTAGGATAGAGGAATGTAATGGAAGCGGGAGCCTCTCCATCACGTTGATAGGTCATAGGTCCCAAGGAAATGGTTTTTAAGCAAAAACAATGTTTGAATGAATGAATTCTAGATCTATATATTTTGTAGGTGAAGTTGGTGGCATAGGTAAATGAGGTAGAGAAGGTGTCTCTTCCTCTACGACGACAACACAAGCCTTCTTAGAAGAGGATTCTTCAGGAAATCCCAGACCATGGCACTCTTTATACTTACAAGTAGTATAGAAAATGATTGTGTGATAGCCTTGTTCATAAATACCAAAAATTAAGACTTTACATGTACAATGATGGAGGAATGTGTAGCCGAAGCAACGATTAGTTAGGTACTAAAAATTTGATGAGAAAGGGCGTGTTTGGGAAGGTGGTTCAATTGTATGTGAAGAAGCATCAAGTTCCCCATACAAAAAATTAGTGTGAAGATGAGGTAGACAGTATGAATAGGCCTTACCTAAATTTTGGTTGTAATGTGGATATCGATGGAGGCTTCCCTACTCTTGAGTAAGGAAAGTGTTTACATTATAGAGGTGATACTCCCCTAAATTAATTCATTGGAAAATGTATACTAAGGTATCCGATGTTGGAATTTGGGTGGTGGGGATAGAAGAATCACCAAAAGCATGGGAGGGAGAAATGTTTGTTGTTAGTTTGAAATATGTATTGGTTGATGGACCCATGGTAGAAGCTGCAGCAGAAGTAGGCATAGTGGGTGTGACTATGGGAGATGTAGTGGTAGAAGGGGTGAATGAGGTAGTAGCTGAAGAAGTGGTGTCAACGGTGATTGATGGGACAACAGTGTCTTTGATAAAGGCCTTAACTGGTATAAGGACATCATTAGGTTAGTAGAGCATGTTATAGGTTTTAAATGGTGAAGGATGAACTGGAATTGTGTAGTTGTTCCCTTTGTGTTCAAATTTTAGACATCATTGTAAGGTGTAAGGGACAAAACCCATGACACAAATCTATGGTCAGCCAAGTAGAAAATTATGTTAAAATTCCCCCTTCAATACATAGAATAATTCAGGGATAGTCCAGGGGTGCACGCGGATGTGGAGAATGATAGTTCTGAGGGTGGAAATTATGACATCGTTAAATGAATGTAGCATAATTGGGTTATTGTGCATATAATTTGAAGGGATGTGCATATTTTGATACACATGGGAAGAAATGATGTTAATACTAGCACCGGCATCGATCATAACACAATAGATGCATGTATTTGCAATATATATGGAGATGAACAAGGCAGGGTCAAGATCATCCAATTGGAGAGGTACAATCTCATCATCTAAGAAACTGAGAGTGGCCACTTGGTGAGTAACAGAGGGTGTAGATGGAGGAGGTGAAGTGGTGAGAGAGGCCACGTGGTGAGGAGTGATGATTGAGGTAATAGACGTGGGGTCATTAGGTAAAACCTCAATGGATTGGAGGACCTCAATGAGGGCGTGACGATGAGACTTAGAGGTTTGGAAAAATTCATACAGGGACATTTTCATGGGTGATTGGTGAAGCTTCTTGAGCATAGTGTGATGAGCCACTCCATTCTATATACGGAATTCTGGTCCACGGATGATGACTTTGGGTACAAGGGCCAATGGAATATTAGGTAGAGGTGTGGTGGATGGTTTATCTATCTTCTCTTTTCCTTTTTCCTTTTATGTGTGAGTAGCAACTTGAACCATGTCAGTCTAAGGAAGAGAAGGAGATGGAGAAGGTGTGGCATGGAAGGTGTAATAGAATGATTAAGTTTCAATCTCTTGTGAAATAATTTTGGAAAAAAGGCACTTCGGAGGAGTTTTGGCTAGTTCACTAATGCAGAACATGTTGATCTTGACCTGTGGAGGAGGCTAAAAGGGTTGTGAAGGTGGAGATGGATATTTTTTTAATAGGTATGGGGTTAGGATGTATAGAGATAGGAAAATGTGCAGTTAATTCCTCGTCTAGAAGATCATCATCATCAAAATTTTCTTCGAAAGGACATAGGTGAAGAAGGATAGTCTTAAGAGCCTTACAATTTTCTACATCATGTCTTGACACACGATGGTAGGTGAATATTTTAGAATCGTCAAACCTTACTAGTTTAGGTTTGAATGGGTCATAAGGTCTAAGTGGTAAAAACATGATTATAGAGGTGTCTAAAAAGGTTAACCAGGATGTTGACATAATATCCTGTCAATGGATCAAAATGTGAAATGAGGTTAGTTTTGGATAGTGGCATGGGTATGTGAGTAAGTTTGACCTCTCATTTGGTAGACGATGTGGTTTTAGTTTTAGGTTGTGCCTTCTTGGGTAAAGATGTAGTTATTGAGCTATTTTTGGAGGCAATGTAGGCTTCCCTACCCTTTTGGAAGGTAGAGGAGTATTGGGATTGGTTTGAGCCCTCTTTGGTAAAGGTGCAGAAGAAGTGTGTGATGAATAAGGGAAGACATAAGGTGGAATGGGATGGGTTAACCAAGGCAATAGTGGAGGTGCAGTAAAGACAATAGTGAGAGGCAATATGGAAGGGATTGGCATAATAAATAATGAGGGCATCTATAAAGGTGTTGTTATGAGAGGTAGAAAGGACTTAGGTAACAGAAAAGGAAGGGGTCATGTAGGTAGTTCAGGAGAGACATGTAATCGTGGTGAGGAAGTGAGCTACTATGTTTTTGGTTTAGCTCAAATAGGAGGTTGTTTGACCAAGGTTGAAGGATGAAAACCTAGTATATATGGAAGTGGTGAAGGTGATAAAGTAGTAGACGGTGAAGCTAGCATATGCAATCTGAGAGGTGGGGTCCTCCTTTTAGGTGGGGGAGAAGTATTGGTGGCAGCTTGGGAAGAGGTAACTAAATCAAGTTTAACAAGATGGTGAACTAGACTTGGTGTCAAAATGACCCCTAAGGTAGGGGTATATTTGGGTACAGGTGAATACATAAGAATATTAGGTGCAAGCAGTTGTGAAAGTGATGGTAGAGGTGTAGGTGTAGGTGTAGGTGAAGGTGATGTGGGAGATGTCGCCAATACTACCTCATGTGCGATGGATTTTTCCGTCTTAAACACTTTTGGGTAAATGGTAGAAGTACCTATGGATGACATTTTCATTTGAGTTGAGATATGCATTCGAAGCCATCCCCAAATCATGGAATGATTAACATAATCTAGATGGTCTACTAAACATGAAAATGGTGTGGAAGTGGAAGGAACTTATGTTGATTTTGTAGTGACTCCTCTCAATAAATCCAGTGTCTATGAGACAGGGATGTGATTAACTTCTTACTCCATGGGTAAAAGAGATGAGATAAAATCAATAGGATCTTTGAAATCCAATGGAGAATTATCACCAATAGGAAGGGATCCTACTACTGGATCTCTCATAGGTTGGGGAGGATACAAGGTGGATGAGATAGGTTCTTCTTTTGGTAAAGCAGTGGGTAAAATGGAATCTTCCGTTGGCTGAAGAGAAATTGCTACAGGTTTCTCATCAGGTAGGGAAGTGAGTGGGAAAACTAGATTAGCAAGTATGGTGGACTCCTCCTTGGGTAGAGGAGAAAGTGAAGGGAACTCCTATGTGGATAAAGGAGTTCATGCAAGAATTTATTCGATAGATGGAGTGGGAGGAAACTACGCAGAAAGAGCTGGTAGGATGTTGAAAATGCCATGAACCTCATGAAAATTACTGTCATTGGTCCAAGATTCACCAATTTGGTTGGAAGACGGGGTGTGATTTGGGAACATATTCCTAAAAATGTGAAAGGTTTTGGGTAGCCAGTGCATTAGGATTGTCAAGACAAGATCTCCCTTATCTAACATTTCTTGGATGATTTTTTTCAAAGTTATACAATTTATGTCACTATGACCCTGAAATCGATGGTAATTGCAATAATCATTTTCATTGTACCATGCAAGCACATGATGAGAAGGGTCAAAAATAGTATGTGGTTTGACGAGTGGAAGGGTAATTGCTCCAGATTTTAAGATTTTTTCCTAAAGTGCAGAGTAGGGTTCTCCTATGCGAGTATATTTTTGCTTCCCTCACTTAAACTAAAATTTCTAGACAGGGGAGAGGTTAGAAGAAGGTTTTTATTGGTTAGATGGATGAGACAGGCCGACTTTCAAAATGAATTCATTAGTATACCCTTTGGTTTTATAATAAATATTCTAGGGTTTAGAAGAAGAAGAGGTATTGTTTTATTTAAAAGTGTTGTTTCTGTTATGCAATTGTATCTTCTTCTCCTCAATGGCATGGATTTCCAATTTCTAGGCCATAATGAATGCCTCGTCAAAGGTACGGAAGGTTTAAAATTGGAGATTTGGTGAGATATGTCTAGCACAATCTCTAGGGAACAACTCTATTAACTCCATCTGAGGTAATTGAAATTTGAGTTGGTTAATTAGGATTCACCATTAAGTGAAAAAATATGTGATAGATTCATATTCATATTGGCAAGTGGCGTACAAGTTATTCACGGTGACTTTCTTGACGATGTTAATATAAAAGTGGTCTAGAGAATCCTTAGCTACCTAGTTAAATGAGAAGATGGAGTGCCTAGGTAGAGCACTATAAAAATCAAAATCAAGTCTTTTCAATGACATTGGAAATGTTTGCAAGTGTAATGCATCATCATGAGCGATCATGTAACACATATGTTTACAATACCACAAGTTTTGTTACGGATATTTTTTGTTATTAAATTAGTTGAATTTTGGCATTTCCCAATGCATAGGGTATGGGCGAATTGACATAGGAAAGTGAATAGTCTCGTTACATATCTCATCATAAGTTAGAGAGTTACGCAAGCCAGAGATAGAAGCTTCTAATGTCTACTTCTTATCCATCATCATTTTGATGAGATCATTAGTAAGTTGTGATGACAGAACACCCCCTTATAGTATAAGGGGGAGATAAGATGGGTATGACATTGATGGAACTCCAACATGTTGTGGTGCTCAGTACAAAAAAATGAGGAGGGGATATGAGAGGGGATGGATATCGTGGGAAAATACCCAGAATAGGTAGTAGATGAAATAGGTGGATGTTAGTGATAGGTTTAGATAGGTGGGGTGGAATTAAAGGTCATCATAGCATTTTATGGAAGAGACTGTGGGATGGAGTGAACAAGGTTTTGGAAGGGAGTGGGGGTTACTAACACCAAAGGTGGCTGGGATGTAAATGGCACATGTGGAGTAGCTGAGGGTATAACATACATTTTAGGGGCAATGGGACGTCGAAGGTGTTGGTAGTTGTTGTAGGTACAATAGTTTACTGATAACGTAGGCTCCAATTGCAAAACCACAGGTGATGAAGGAGCAACAGGTAAGGGATATACTAGTTGAGGTGGATGCAGAAGTGGGCGAAAGAAAAAGGGGAATAGATACATGCATGCCATAGATAAGTTGCATTGAGGAGTCTCTAGTAGATGAGTGGGCCTAATAATGTTGTAATGAGGTGGATTTTTTTATCAAGGAGTCTCGCGAACTCCTTGTCATCGGTGGTGTATGGTAATAGGCTAGATGGGGGTTCATGGGCAATAAAATAGAAGGTGAGGATGGACTAGGTAGAAACAACTTGAGGATAGCATGAAACATAATGGTGTTTGGTTTGTTTACGAGTCAAAAGTATGTG
Source organism: Taxus chinensis (assembly GCA_019776745.2). NCBI lineage: Eukaryota > Viridiplantae > Streptophyta > Pinopsida > Cupressales > Taxaceae > Taxus > Taxus chinensis. Next base: position 88,646,743 of record CM034153.1, on the reverse strand, counting down.
ACTGATGATGAACTGGTAATTTGAGCTTTGTTGATGATGCAAAACACAAAAGGAATATGAAAAAATAAGTCTAACAAAGGTGATAGATCATTGTCTTGATTATAAAATAGGAATATAGAGACCAATGTCAGTTGGGGGTAACCGATGTCAGTATGAGGGGACAATTGCCATCGGTCAACTAGACCGATATGAGTTATTGTGGAGAGTAAGAGATTCAAATATCTGGCAATGAGAGGTGAAAATAGGTCAACCTAGACTCTAAAGATGATATCAGAGACTCAAAAATGTGATGAAGTAGTAGAATAAGACAAGAAAAGAATAGAAAGGCGGAGAAATACTAGTTTGGTAAAGATAACTAAATAATTATAAAACTGATTTTGGCCAGTTAACCGATGTTGGTGATATGATGTAACCAATTTCGATTGCTGGACCGATGTTGGTAACTGTGAAATCTAGGAAGAGAAATAAAAACAATTTTTTTGGTGATTTAAGTCAAATAAAAGGGCTAACCTAGAGACTGAGTATGGCTATGAGGAGTCCCTAATACACCGAGAATAAACTGGAATATACCAGTCATGATGTGGGGTGTAAAAGGATGAGAAAGAATGAAGGAATGTAACTCACACCTCAAAATGTAATCAAACAAAAAGCTAGTAAACATGAAATCCTAAGCTATAGATTTTATGTTGTGGCTTATGCCATTTAGGACTGATTGTAAGAAGAATAATTTTGTTGGCTTAATAAATGTACCCTACAAAAACTGACAACTATGGATGGTTTTAGGTAAGTTTTGGCATGGGAGATCCTTCTTTGAGAGGATGTCTGGATAGAGAAACTAATTGGATCCCATTGTCAATCCTCTAATTGTGTGATCGTTGACAGTTTCTTCCAGGAAAGATGTTATTCAAGAACTGTGTAGTGTGTTTTCAATGATTTGGTATAGAGAGTGTGCAAAATGTGAGCTACGGTTTCAATTTGTTAACCATCAGCTGGGCATGACTTCCAACATATTGGTTTTCTAGAATTTATATGAGCTAGAATGTAACAAACTGAACAATGCAAGTGCACAAGTTTTGAAACCCAAATCCACAAATTATATTCGATGAGAATCAATTATAGATACGTTAAGGGTATGAATTTCATTAAATGCAATGCAAGAAAAGAGAGAAGAGTTATTTTTTATCCTAAAAACAAATTTCACTAAGACAGTCAGAAGAAAAGAAAATTTCAAAGGGAATAAGCTTAATGCGAAGTTGTTTCGAATGAAAATAGACACACAATATTTTTCCCTAAGAATGAAAAATGAAAAGAACCCTAGATGGGTCCTAACGGGCATGCTAAGATGTTTCACCTAATTTTTTGCTGGTTAAAACTGAATAGGAAATAGGTTAGGAGGAATACCTATAAGATGTAGGTCAAAGGTTGAATGCATGATTTAATGACTTTTTGATCCAAGCTAACCATTAAGAGCTTCACTTTGGCTAGGAGGAACGACCTGTAAGAAACACAACACGACCACCAGATAACATTAATAATATATGTTAGTGGACTTCCTAGAAAACACTGGATCCGGGAAGTGTGGTGCTTCCTAGAAGAATGCTAATCCACTTTTAAAGATATGTGATAGATTCATATTCATATTGGCAAGTCGCGTACAAGTCAGTCACGGTGACTTTCTTGACGATGTTAATATAAAAGTGGTCTAGAGAATCCTTAGCTACCTAGTTAAATGAGAAGATGGAGTGCCTAGGTAGAGCACTATAAAAATCAAAATCAAGTCTTTTCAATGACATTGGAAATGTTTCCAAGAGTAATTCATCATCATGAGCGATCATGTAACACATATGTTTACAATACCACAAGTTTTGTTACGGATATTTTTTGTTATTAAATTAGTTGAATTTTGGCATTTCCCAATGCATAGGGTATGGGCGAATTGACATAGAAAAGTGAATATTCTCGTTACATATCTCATCATAAGTTAGAGAGTTATGCAAGCCTGAGATAGAAGCTTCTAATGTCTACTTCTTATCCATCATCATTTTGATGAGATCATTAGTAAGTTGTGATGACAGAACACCCCCTTACAGTATAAGGGGGAGATAAGATGGGTATGACATTGATGGAACTCCAACATGTGGTGGTGCTCAGTACAAAAAAATGAGGAGGGGATATGAGAGGGGATGGATATCGTGGGAAAATACCCAGAATAGGTAGTAGATGAAATAGGTGGATGTTAGTGATAGGTTTAGATAGGTGGGGTGGAATTAAAAGGTCATCATAGCATTTTATGGAAGAGACTGTGGGATGGAGTGAACAAGGTTTTGGAAGGGAGTGGGGGTTACTAACACCAAAGGTGGCTGGGATGTAAATGGCACATGTGGAGTAGCTGAGGGTATAACATACATTTTAGGGGCAATGGACGTCGAAGGTGTGGTAGTTGTTGTAGGTACAATAGTTACTGATAACGTAGGCTCCAATTGCAAAACCACAGGTGATGAAGGAGCAACAGGTAAGGATATACTAGTTGAGGTGGATGCAGAAGTGGGCGAAAGAAAAAGGGGAATAGATACATGCATGCCATAGATAAGTTGCATTGAGGAGTCTCTAGTAGATGAGTGGGCCTAATAATGTTGTAATGAGGTGGAGTTTTTATCAAGGAGTCTCGCGAACTCCTTGTCATCGGTGTGTATGGTAATAGGCTAGATGGGGTTCATGGGCAATAAAATAGAAGGTGAGGATGGACTAGGTAGAAACAACTTGAGGCTAGCATGAAACATAATGGTGTTGGTTTGTTTACGAGTCAAAAGTATGTGACTGATGATGAACTGGTAATTTGAGCTTTGTTGATGATGCAAAACACAAAAGGAATATGAAAAAATAAGTCTAACAAAGGTGATAGATCATTGTCTTGATTATAAAATAGGAATATAGAGACCAATGTCAGTTGGGGTAACCGATGTCAGTATGAGGGACAATTGCCATCGGTCAACTAGACCGATATGAGTTATTGTGGAGAGTAAGAGATTCAAATATCTGGCAATGAGAGGTGAAAATAGGTCAACCTAGACTCTAAAGACGATATCAGAGACTCAAAAATGTGATGAAGTAGTAGAACAAGACAAGAAAAGAACAGAAAGGCGGAGAAATACTAGTTTGGTAAAAATAACTAAATAATTATAAAACTGATTTTGGCCAGTTAACTGATGTTGGTGATATGATGTAACCAATGTCGATCGCTAGACCGATGTTGGTAACTGTGAAATCTAGGAAGAGAAATAAAAAAATTTTTTTTGGTGATTTAAGTCAAATAAAAGGGCTAACCTAGAGACTGAGTATGGCTATGAGGAGTCCCTAATACGCCTAGAATAAACTGGAATATACCAGTCATGATGTGGGGTGTAAAAGGATGAGAAAGAATGAAGGAATGTAACTCACACCTCAAAATGTAATCAAACAAAAAGCTAGTAAACACGAAATCCTAAGCTATAGATTTTATGTTGTGGCTTATGCCATTTAGGACTGATTGTAAGAAGAATATTTTTGTTGGCTTAATAAAGGTACCCTACAAAAACTGACAACTATGGATGGTTTTAGGTAAGTTTTGGCATGGGAGATCCTTCTTTGAGATGATGTCTGGATAGAGAAACTAATTGGATCCCATTGTCAATCCTCTAATTGTGTAATCGTTGACAGCTTCTTCCAGGAAAGATGTTATTCAAGAACTGTGTAGTGTGTTTTCAATGATTTGGTATAGAGAGTGTGCAAAATGTGAGCTACGGTTCAATTTGTTAACCATCAGCTGGGCATGACTTCCAACATATTGGTTTTCTAGAATTTATATGAGCTAGAATGTAACAAACTGAACAATGCAAGTGCACAAGTTTTGAAACCAAAATCCACAAATTATATTCGATGAGAATCAATTATAGATACGTTAAGGGTATGAATTTCATTAAATGCAATGAAAGAAAAGAGAGAAGAGTTATTTTTTATCCTAAAAACAAATTTCACTAAGACAGTCAGAAGAAAAGAACATTTCAAAGGGAAGAAGCTTAATGCGAAGTTGTTTCGAATGAAAATAGACACACAATATTTTTCCCTAAGAATGAAAAATGAAAAGAACCCTAGATGGGTTCCAACGGACGTGCTAAGATGTTTCACTTAATTTTTTGCTGGTTAAAACTGAATAGGAAATAGGTTAGGAGGAATACCTGTAATATGTAGGTCAAAGGTTGAATGCATGCATTAATGAATTTTTGATCCAAGCTAACCATTAAGAGCTTCACTTTGGCTAGGAGGAATGACCTGTAAGAAACACAACATGACCACCAGATAACATTAATAATATATGTTAGTGGACTTCCTAGAAAACACTAGATCTGGGAAGTGTGGTGCTTCCTAGAAGAATGCTAATCCACTTTTAAAGATATGTGATAGATTCATATTCATATTGGCAAGTGGCGTACAAGTCTGTCACGGTGACTTTCTTGACGATGTTAATATAAAATTGGTCTAGAGAATCCTTAGCTACCTAGTTAAATGAGAAGATGGAGTGCCTAGGTAGAGCACTATAAAAATCAAAATAAATTCTTTTCAATGACATTGGAAATGTTTGCAAGAGCAATGCATCATCATGAGCGATCATGTAACACATATGTTTACAATACCACAAGTTTTGTTACGGATATTTTTTGTTATTAAATTAGTTGAATTTTGGCATTTCCCAATGCATAGGGTATGGGTGAATTGACATAGAAAAGTGAATAGTCTCGTTACATATCTCATCATAAGTTAGAGAGTTACGCAAGCCAGAGATAGAAGCTTCTAATGTCTACTTCTTATCCATCATCATTTTGATGAGATCATTATTAAGTTGTGATGACAGAACACCCCCTTACAGTATAAGGGGGAGATAAGATGGGTATGACATTGATGGAACTCCAACATGTGGTGGTGCTCAGTACAAAAAAATGAGGAGGGGATATGAGAGGGGATGGATATCGTGGGAAAATACCCAGAATAGGTAGTAGATGAAATAGGTGGATGTTAGTGATAGGTGTAGATAGGTGGGGTGGAATTAAAGGTCATCATAGCATTTTGTGGAAGAGACTGTGGGATGGAAAGAACAAGGTTTTGGAAGGGAGTGGGGGTTACTAACACCAAAGGTGGCTGGGATGTAAATGGCACATGTGGAGTAGCTGAGGGTATAACATACATTTTAGGGGCAATGGACGTCGAAGGTGTGGTAGTTGTTGTAGGTACAATAGTTACTGATAATGTAGGATCCAATTGCAAAACCACAGGTGATGAAGGAGCAATAGGTAAGGATGTACTAGTTGAGGTGGATGCAGAAGTGGGTGAAAGAAAAAGGGGAATAGATACATGCATGCCATAGATAAGTTGCATTGAGGAGTCTCTAGTAGATGAATGTGCCAAATAATTTTGTAATGAGGTGGAGTTTTTATCAAGGAGTCTCGCGAACTCCTTGTCATCGGTGTGTATGGTAATAGGTTAGTTGGGGTTCATGGGCAATAAAATAGAAGGTGAGGATGGACTAGGTAGAAGTAGCTTGAGGCTAGCATGAAACATAATGGTGTTGGTTTTTTTACGAGTCAAAAGCATGTGACTGATGATGAACTGGTAATTTTAGCTTTGTTGATGATGCAAAACACAAAAGGAATATGAAAAAATAAGTCTAACAAAGGTGATTAGATCATTGTCTTGATTATAAAATAAGAATATAGAGACCAATGTCAGTTAGGGTAACCGATGTCAGTATGAGGGAAAATTTCCATCGGTCAACTAGACCGATATGAGTTATTGTGGAGAGTAAGAGATTCAAATATCTGGCAATGAGAGGTGAAAATAGGTCAACCTAGACTCTAAAGACGATATTAGAGACTCAAAAATGTGATGAAGTAGTAGAACAAGACAAGAAAAGAACAGAAAGGCGAAGAGATACTAGTTTGGTAAAAATAAATAAATAATTATAAAACTGATTTTGGCTAGTTAACCGATGTTGGTGATATGATGTAACCAATGTCAATCGCTGGACCGATGTTGGTAACTGTGAAATCTAGGAAGAGAAATAAAAACAATTTTTTTGGTGATTTAAATCAAATAAAAGGGCTAACCTAGAGACTGAGTATGGCTATGAGGAGTCCCTAATACGCCCAGAATGAACTGGAATATCCCAGTCATGATGTGGGGTGTAAAAGGATGAGAAAGAATGAAGGAATGTAACTCACACCTCAAAATGTAATCAAACAAAAAGCTAGTAAACACGAAATCCTAAGCTATAGATTTTATGTTGTGGCTTATGCCATTTAGGACTGATTGTAAGAAGAATAATTTTGTTGGCTTAATAAAGATACCCTACAAAAACTGACAACTATGGATGGTTTCAGGTAAGTTTTGGCATGGGAGATCCTTCTTTGAGAGGATGTCTGGATAGAGAAACTAATTGGATCCCATTGTCAATCCTCTAATTTTGTGATCGTTGACAGCTTCTTCCAGGAAAGATGTTATTCAAGAACTATGTAGTGTGTTTTCAATGATTTGGTATAGAGAGTGTGCAAAATGTGAGCTACGGTTCAATTTGTTAACCATCAGCTGGGCATGACTTCCAACATATTGGTTTTCTAGAATTTATATGAGCTAGAATGTAACAAACTCAACAATGCAAGTGCACAAGTTTTGAAACCCAAATCCACAAATTATATTTGATGAGAATCAATTATAGATAAGTTAAGGTTATGAATTTCATTAAATGCAATGCAAGAAAAGAGAGAAGAGTTATTTTTTATCCTAAAAACAAATTTCACTAAGACAGTCAGAAGAAAAGAACATTTCAAAGGGAAGAAGCTTAATGCGAAGTTGTTTTGAATGAAAATAGACACACAATATTTTTCCCTAAGAATGAAAAATGAAAAGAACCCTAGATGGGTCCCAATGGGCGTGCTAAGATGTTTCACCTAATTTTTTGCTGGTTAAAACTGAATAGGAAATAGGTTAGGAGGAATACCTGTATGATGTAGGTCGAAGGTTTAATGCATGCATTAAAGACTTTTTGATCCAAGCTAACCATTAAGAGCTTCAATTTGGCTAGGAGGAACGACCTTTAAGAAACAAAACAAGACCACCAGATAACATTAATAATATATGTTAGTGGACTTCCTAGAAAACACTGGATCCGGGAAGTGTGGTGCTTCCTAGAAGAATGCGTATCCACTTTTAAATGAAAATTAATGTAGCAAATATCGTGAAATAAAGTAATCCTACTATAATTATATGATTTAGGTATCTCGTGTAGGTAGAATAAGTAAATATAATCTAACAAGAAAAGATATGATTGTTTTCATAGGTTTAGTGGGTTATTCTAGGTTTTGTAGGTTTGATAAAATCATGGAAAAGGGTCTAGGAAAGATTGGGTGAGATCTGGGTTGGTTTTGGCTGATTGGGAAGCTTAATGTTTGAAGGGTATAAAATGACACCGAGACCAATATCAGTCAGGTGACTGATGTCGGTAGAGGATTGAAATTGACGACAGTAGGGTAAACCAAATTTGGTGGGGGGAAATGAGAATAACTTAATAAAAATAGTTTTTGGGATTCTTTGTGATTGTATAGAGAGTGAGAGGGGTGTTGTTACGTTTGTAATATTATTGAGAAGACTCGGGGATATAGAGGGAGAGGTCACAAAGGGTGAAATGACTTGAAATGGTTGGGTTGGTGGATTGGTGGGAAGATGGAGATATTTGGATAACAGTAGAAAATGAAAATAGTGAAAGATATAAGAGATCTGCAATAAAGTAAGCACAAATGATTGAGATCCTGTTACTTACTTGCTGCTGTGAAGATATCTTGGTTAGAAGGAGGCTGATGATTTATGGATGAAGTGGTGGTTGGCTTAGTATCATAACACTATGGCCTATGTATTCCCATGAATGCTCCAATGGTTTGGAAGGGAATCCTTGGCTTGTGCTACTCTCTGATGATGTGTAGACATCGATTGGATGAAGCAATGGCTTTAAGATCCTCACTTGATTGTAATAGAATTCCAAAAAGTAAAATTACCAACCCAGGTAAAGAGTTGCAAAGTTATATATAAAGGAACTAATGGTGGTTTAAGTAAACCGATGTCGGCAGTAGGTAAACTAGTTTCAGTTAGGACAAAATAGACCTATTTACCAAAAATTTGCATATTTTCCCATATTTGGCATGATTTCCTCATTCAGAACTCTTAGGAAAGTAGGGTTCACTTGAGAGAAGGTAGGAATAACTTAGGAGAGGTCCAGTTAGGTTTAGGAATAGGTCTTAGTTAGTTATGTCAATTTAGTGACTCGACACTAGGAGTTATAACTCAGTGTTGAGGGTGATGACTCAGTCATTGTGAGTTAAATGCCCCTAAATGGGTCAAGGGTGGGGTGTTATGATGAGGTTGAGGTGTGAGGATTAAACCAACTTAATTAATATAATTAAATTAATTAATAATGTGAGGATGAATATTAATATGGAGGAAAGGGGTCATGTTCGGTTAAATGTGTTACGTTAATTACTTGAAAGGGACAAAGGGGAATGTCACCCAAATTTGGGTGTGTACACTGATATCTGAAATGAAATATATTAATTTTCAAAAATTTGGTGTGGGAAAACTTGGGTTTCTTCACTAAAATAAACATGGGTCATACATGTGAAATATTCCATTTGGATCTTAAAGGTTCCTGCAAATGTTAATGAATGCAAAAAACCCTGCATTGATTTGTGCACTAGTTTTCAAGATATAAGCAATCTCACTTTATGGGTTATAAAGTTCTTCAAGAATGAAATCTTGTCTGGAGTCTTCAAAAATTAATTTTCTTATTATTTTAACTTTATTGGATCATAATAACATAAAGTAAAAGGATGGAGATTGAAAATGGTGAAGGATAAATTCTAGAAAAACTTCACCAGAGTTCCCAATGCAAATGAAGGAATGTGGGGAAATGAGCAAAACAATGGTAAAGTGTTGTATTTATATTCATTAGCAACCTTGAGGGGGTGGGGCACATTTCTTTATCCCCATTTTACGCTTGGAACAAGACAATTGTGGGAAAAACATGAACCTTATCCTTATCTTGACATTTGACGCTCATGCACCGACTAAAAGGAATGGAGGAAGGGGCTAAAAATAAGCACTTGATGGCCATATTTTGGTCATATGAGGAACTTGAGGGAATCCAATAGGGGGAACAATTTTTGTCCCCATTTTCCCCTTGGGATTGGAAAATGGGTGCAAAATAGTGTGCCTCATCCCTAGAGTGACATTTTTCACACATGCGGGAGTAGGTGAGTATTGAATTTGGATCAGTTTTACACATGAATAACACAAATTGTTGGTTGTATTTCTTCACCAATTCAATACAAAACATTTACAAATATATAGGATTATTTTCCCCTAAATTATAGGAGAACTATAAACAACCCAAGATAAATACGTGAGTAGTTTCAACCATTATTATTCATGTATTCAACAACTAACAAATTTCTATTAATGAATAATTACTCACGTAATTATTCATATTACTAACATACCAAATCATATTTACCACATTGGTAAATAACCCATAACCATGTGAATGCTAGATTCCTAATATTACCCCCTTAGTGTTTACATGGTAGAAAATCATTCAAGCTTCCTCTTTAGCTTTCCGCCTCTGCATGTTAATGATCTTGGAACATAACTTGAACTAAAGGTATAAGAAGGAACACATCAACTTCTTATTGACCAAGAACTACCAGGAACACATCTAACCTACTCAGTACGGGAACTCAAGTAGAAACCATCTACACAAACTTCAATGGTTTTACAAAGGTTTACCAAAAACTTAAGAATGAATAGGAACACATCTGACTGTTCAAGCTATTTAAGAATCATGATGTTGCATTTCACTATGCTATCTATTCGTCACTATGTTATTACATCATGAAATTATGTAGGAATAGCCATATATACTAGTGAAAAAGAATGAAATTATGTTCTTATTTCTCACACCACATTGATAAGTAGAAAAACTGAAATCCACACCACACGAATGAATTAACAAGTCACCATACCAGAAGTGTGACACCTTCGTTGGTGACTGAAAATTGGTCACTGATTGACCTCTAACCTCCCATGCTTACGTTCACCAGTATCATGATGTTATCTCATCCTGATTTGGAAATGAATCTCAACAATTTCCACACTATGTTTATTTTTATAAATTCCCCCCGTAATGTGAAATAGTTTATTTTCTATTCATCGGGTAACACTGAAAAATGCATCCGTAAGGAAAAACATTTTATTTCACATATTTTTTACAATGACACTATATTTAGGATGTTTTTATACATTGACACTTGAAAACAACTTTTTACTCTTTTAAAATTTTTGAACACTTAAACGACTCTTGATAAAATGATAACAAAAACCTAAAATCACCTAAATGACACTTTGACTACAACTCACAATTGAAATTAATACTCTGACATGAAAAAACATAAGAACTATAAATTGATTTAAAGACATCTATTGACTACCTTTATAATTATTGATACTAAAAATGTTTCTATATGACTAAACAAATAAAAGGTAATTAAGGATTACTTTTTAATACATAATAACACTACCCGATCTAGATTTTCATTGACTAAACTAAAAAACCTAAGAATAAACTTATTACAAAGACTCAATCATTTGAACACAAATGAAACTAAATCATTGACACATGAATTTGTGAAAGAATTAGAACAACACCTCTTTATACGGAAATGCCATGAATTAACTTATAGGCATTTTTTGAAGATTATTCTAGAAAAGAGCAATTGGATGCATGCAAATGAAAATCCGAGTGGGATAATTCCATGGTAGAATCAATTCACACATTTATTTAAACAAATTTGAGCACAATTTAATGTATTTCCTCTCCTGATTAATAATTCCCTTCAAGTTTTGTGCACTTGGTGAGAATCCAATTGAGCATACTTTCACATAATATGATTCATCTATGTGATGAAATACTTCAAATACATATGGGAATTGATATAAGTAACATGATATTTAAAACACACCTTTATATGTGGGATGAGTAAGGATGGTTGAACCAGATTTATGGTCTTCAATAAAAATCCAATGCAACGACAGGTCTTGATGTAAATGATAAGGACTGACTAACTGATTTGTGAGACCATTCAATCGATCAGGGGAAGCTCAGTTTCCATAGGGGTGTGAGAAGAGACATTGTGTCAATAATACCTCATCTCCCAAAATATAGCCACATATTTCTCCTGATAAACAATGATCAAACTTATCTTTATGGCTGTTGAAAAATCCATATAGGAATATGTGTAAAGTCCACATGCATGTTAGTGTGAGTTATCGTATGTGTTCTCCTCTACTATTGGAGGGTCATCTCACATGGGTTAGGTTTAGGGTTTCATGTGTGTCATGCACTAGGGTTACTCAACACCCTATATGTACCCCTTTTCTATTCATTTATGAGTATGCCAAGACACTCCGCTATCTTTCCTCTATGCAAGATTTGTTTCTGTTGAGCAAGTTCTTCCATTACTGATCACTTTTTTCCTTGTTATCGCTGGAGCTATCACGATTCCGTTGGATTGCAACTACTTCATGGTGCCTTGTTTCTGATTTGATTCTCGCAAACTTTTTTCATGATATCAGAGTTGAGATCAGGTAAACGTGCACTTGATTTGTTTTTTGTTGCTATTACTCCTTCTTGGTTTCGTTATTTTACTCTGCATGCAAGTCCTTTTGATCACTATTTTCTTGAAATTATCTTCCTAATATCTCTAAAAAGATTTCTCGGAAAGATTTTTTGTGTTTTTTTCTTGTGCATGTGCAGGTTTTTCAAAATACCTTGAGAAATCAAGTTATGCATGTTGTCTGTGGTTGCAGGATCTTTGAGTTCTTTATTCGTGGTTTCTCATCAACAAACTGTTGTCCCTCTGACCATTTTTGGATTGTTCAAACTGCCATCACTGTTCATTCACGCGCGGCCTGCATTTTTTCTTCATTCCAGGCATTTTTTGGACTGTTCTGGTGTTTTTTTACTGTTCAGGATTGTCGCCTCTTTCACTTGGTGTCCATGCACCTACAAATAATTCTTCTATCTCTAAATCTGTTCTTATTACCAAACGCCTTCTTGGAAACCTTCTGTCGCGGCCATGAGGAAGGTCCTCGTATAGGTACAGTCTTTTTTTTATTTTTAGTCTCTTTTTTTGGGACAGTCACTTTATTTGGTAAGTTTCATTTACTTTCCTTGTTAATCTCAAATAGAAATCTCTAATTTTTTACAAAATACGAGCCATTTTTTTCATGTTAAGTTTTGTTTTGTTTGGTAAAACAAATCAACTTTCTTTTGGTAATTTTTTTAAGTTCTCTAAACTTCACCATGATTTTCAATATATGTAAGTTTCTAAAACCCATTTAGAAATTTGTTTTTAATTAGAAGTTTCAATATATATTTAAAAAATATTCATCTAAAAATCTTCATTAGATTAGATCTACTTAGATTTAATTAAATTAGATCTAATTTTATTTCATTCACATTATTTAAATATATTTCTTTGGCATTATAATTTGGTCTTTGGCTTGGTGTATTTCTAACCTTCTGTCGAGTGCCGAAGACGAAGGGTGAGGTCCGGGATTGGTAGGTGGCTAATCCCCTCTCGCAATACTAACAAAACCTATCTCAAATTCCATGCCATTTCCAACAAGCATACATACGACACCCTTTGCATGCGTTTAGGGTACTTTTTTAACCTGTTTGCAGGCTTATTGGCTTTTTACTCATCAATTGCGGGAATTGGTTTTTGCTATAAATTTTGACTCGTTGCTCGGTTTTGAGCGCTTCTTTAGTAAAAGTTGCATTTTTTTTCACACTCTAGATGATGGGATTATTAGCTTTGTAAAACACATTAATTTTATAAAGTGCCGCATTCTGGGGGGTGTCTTTGTATTGCTTATTTCAGCTCATTCTTTTGAGCTTTGTTGAATTCCTTTTTTTGTGGACTTGTGAGCACATCCGCCACAGTCTTACAAAAAATGGATTCTTTTGTGTGACATGAGACACTTTTTCTCACCACTAGGGTTGGATTTCGCCTCCTCTCTATTTTTTGCTTGTGTTTGTTTACGGTGTCCTTTTTTGTTGTGCTACACGAAACACTGTTGTGGTCTCCTCTCTTGTGCGTTATTATGCCAATGGCAAGACGAGTTACCAAGTGTTTCAAACTACACGCACAGACTTGATTGTAATCAACGCACTAAACTATAAAGTGCCGAAAGTAGGGGGGTTGTTATTTTCCTGGGTGTTGTGTTTCTTTTCTGGATTTCTTTCTCTCTCTCTCACTATGGATGTACTTTCAATTCCTTTTCTTACGTTGTTCAACTTTTTCAAATGGAGATCGAAAATAATAATTAAACTAAGGAGTAAAGGGTTATTCCGCATCACCATGGGAACTAAGACTGAACAAGACAACGAACTTGAAAAATCTAAGTGGTTAAACCGTAGTGATGAAGCTTTAGGTCTTCTTTACATGTCCATTTCTCCTGACTTGCTCTTCCACATTGCGGCATCTGAAACACCCACATCTGCATGGAAAATGTTGGATGTGATGTTTGGACAACTAGATGACATGAGAGCGCATGAGTTGGAAAATTAACTACTAGGGTTAAATCCTAAATGCTTTGAAAACCTACGAGCCTTCTTCTCGAAATCTTTCCACATTAGATTATTGTTAAAAGGATGTCAAGTAGAAAAGAAAGATTCTCAACTGATCTTATCGATTCTCTCTAAGCTAGGTCATGAATATTCTATCTTCGTGTCAACTTTCTACGCTACAAAAGCTGCTTTGGGCGATACTTGGACGATGCCCTCCTTTGACTATTTTTCATCCCAACTCATTCGATAACAGGAAAAAATCATTCAAATTGGGTATCTCAAGTCCAAGTCACATGCCCTTGTAGAAAGTAATAACAAAGGAAAGAAGACTAAAAAGAAGAAGGAAACAAAGGAACAACCTAAGAAAGAAACCAAGATCAAACCTAAAAATGACACAAACACTTCGAATTCTGAGCCTAAGGCACAGAAAGGCAAGTATTCGTGTTCCTATTGCAAGAAGATTGGTCATGACGACCAATACTATTTTAAGAAAAAAATTGATCACTTATCTCATTTACTTGAGAAGAATAAAATAATTGTTCCTGAATCCATAAAACAAAGTGCTCCGAAGGCTGAGTCTTCTGCTGCAAAAGGTACTAAAAATGATAAGAAGAAAGGAAAGGCCCTTATAGCCAAAGTTGCTCCTTCATCGACATGGATTATAGATTCCGGTGCCTTGCACCACATGGGTTCTTCACATGTTGAGTTTTCCAACATCGAAATTTGTGTAATTTCCCAAATCACGATGGGTAATGACATGATAGTGGTGGTTTCCGATAGTGGATCAGTAGAGATGGATGGGGGAAAATTTAACCAAGTGTTGAGTGTTCTTGATCTCTCTACCAATCTCCTATCATTTTACCAAATTACTCACCTTGGTGAAGAAATGCGAGTGGAATTTGGTCCTAACTCAGTGATCATTCATGAGCTTAACAATGACACTACAGTGGCTGAGGGAAAGGCAAATCACCATTCATGGTTGTACACCTTCTCCCACTTTACTTCTGATTCTAATCCCATTGCCTTGCTCACTCATGCAAATGAGGTTAGTAAGCTATGGCATGAGTGTTTTGGACATCTAAATTATTGCTACCTTGAACAATTGAGTCAAAACGAAATGGTCAATGGCTTTCCTCACATCAAGTTTTCTAATGGTATTTTTGAGGGTTTTACCCTTGGAAAGCATCCTGAAAAGAACATTGACAAAGGAAAATCCTGGAGAGCCACTCGTCCCTTGGATCTTGTTCACAGTGATGTTTCTGGTCCATTTCCTTCTCCTTCGTTTACTAGAGCTCTTTATGTGCTAACCTTCATTGATGACTATTTGCGATATACTTGGGTATATTTTCTTAAGCTTAAGTCTGAAGTCTTTGAGAATTTTCAGGACTTTAAGGCTCTTGTTGAGAAACAGGTGGAAAGGTTTATCAAGGTTCTTCGAAATGACAATGGAGGTGAATATGTAAACAATAGGTTCATGGATTTCTGTACTTCTGAAGGGATCTCTTTGCAACATACAGTTGCTTATAGCCCTTCACAGAATGGAGTCGTAGAAAGAAAGAACCGTACTCATAAGGAGATGGCCACTTGTATGATTCACTCGAAGTCTCTTCCTCCGCAGTATTGGGCCGAAGCAGTGAATTGTGTAAATTACATTCAGAACCATGTTCCACACAAGGCAGTAAGAGGGATGAAACCCTTTGAATCCTGGTTTGGACGCAAGCCTGATGTTGAGCACTTTTGAGTCTTCAGATCCAAGGCTATGGCTCGGATTCCCAAGAAGAAATGCAAGGCCTTGGAACCACAATCCAAAACTTGTATCTTTGTAGGGTATCCTGATGGCATGAAGGGATATAGATTGATGAATTCTACTTCTCATGACCTATATATTGAGAGAAGTGTTAAGTTTTATGAGTCTTCTTCGACTTCTACTTCTCCACCTATAGAGGTTCTTTAGCTCATTAATTCAAATTCTGACTCATCAAATGATGATATTATTGAGTTTTCTCCTCTTCTGGATCCTCCTGACCATCAGACCTTTGAGTCTTCTAATTTTGACAGTAGTGATGATGAGGACTATGTCCCTTCTCACTCAAGTGAAGAATCTTCTGACTCTGAGCCTAATCCTCCTGGTCCCCTTTGGGCTAGGAAAACTTTACAAAGTGCTGGAGATTAGTTGGAGATACTTCGGATATGAGACGTACTTGCTTAGATTTTGTTGGACCCCACTCTTTCTTTGCCTCTGATTTTGATCCACAATATTTCCGGGAGGCTTCTAGTATTCCTGAGTGGGATTCTACCATGGATGAGGAGTATTCCTCTCTCATGAAGAATGATACTTGGGATCTCACCACTCTTCCAAAAGGAAGAAAAATCGTTTGGTGTAAGTGGGTGTTCCGAACAAAGTATGGAGTATATGGAGACGTCAAAAATTTTAAAGTGGGATTAGTAGCTAAGGGTTTCTCCCAGAAAACTGGGGTTGATTATACAGAAACCTTTTCTCCATTTGTGAAGATGACTTTGATTCGACTGACCCTAGCAATTTCCGCAGCAAACAGATGGAAATTCCATCAAATGGATGTTAAGAGTGCCTTCCTTCATGGTGACCTAGAGGAAGAGATCTATATGGAACAACCTCTGGGTTATGTCCAAGATTCCTCCCTCATTTCTAAGTTAAAGAAGTCTCTTTATGGCCTTAAACAAGCCCCTCAAACTTGCTATGCCAAGATGGAATCCTTCTTACTTACATCAAGGTTTACTAGGTGTCACTCTAATCCAAATTTTTATATTCTAAGGAAAGATGACTCCATACTCATTCTTGTTCTATATGTTGATGACTTGTTTATCACAGGCAGATCTTCCTCTATTATTGATTCTATGAAGATCGCCTTAGCCAACAAGTTTTCCATGACTAACTTAGGTCTTCTTCATTACTTTCTTGGGATCCATATTTCACAATCTGACTCAGGAATCTTGATTTCACAACCTAATTATGCTCTTGATTTTCTAACTCCGTTTCAGATTTCTGATTGCAAGTCTTATCCTACTCCTTTTATTTCCGGGGTTAAGTTGGTTTCATATTTCTCTACTCCCTTGGTTGATGGTACTCTTTACCGACAGTTAGTTGGGAGCTTGATCTACTTGACTCACACTCAACTGGATTTATCATATGTTATTGGGATCATGTCCAGATTCATGCAAGAGCCACATGAGATGCATTGGAAAGTAGCTAAATGGATCCTTCATTATGTTCGTGGCACTTATGCTGATGGCATACACTATCATGGAGGGGTTGATATTGACTTGATTGGATTCATAGATTCTAATTGGGCCAGTGACTTAGATCATCAGAAATCTACTTCTGGCTATAGTTTCTCTCTTGGTTTGGGTCCTATTAGTTGGTCTAGTAAGAAGCAGAATGTAATTTTGATATCATCTACAGAGGTAGAATACAGAGGAGTAGTTAACACTGCCACAGAAGCTATTTGGCTATAGGGTATTCTGTTAGACTTTGGCATCCACTTTCGGTGGCCTACCATTATCTACTATGATAACACGAGCACTATCTCTATTTTCATAAATCTAGTTCAGTATCAGCGGACGAAGCACATTGAGATCCATATGCACTTCATACGGGAGCTTATTCATGATGGTATCATCGACATTCAATACATTCAGACAGCTGATTAGATTGCAGACTTATTCACCAAGCCTTTCACTGAGATGAAGTTTCTTCACTTACGATCTCTTCTTGGGGTGAGGTCTTCTGTAGCTTCCCATCTTCTTAAGGCTATGTAGTCCTTCTTTTCTTCTTCTTCTTCTAGGAAGATTGTGTTTGTATATGGGCACCTTATCAAGCCTTTATTTTCCGGGCCCCATTGACACATCTTTCTTAGTTGTTTAGGAGTGTCTTCATCTTCCATTTGACTCATCACAGCCGCTACCCCAGCTTCGATGAAGGGGGGTGTTAGTGTGAGTTATCCTATGTGTCATCCTCTACTGTTGGAGCGTCATCTCACATGGGTTAGGTTTAGGGTTAGGTTTAGGGTTTCATGTGTGTCATGCACTAGGGTTACTCAGCACCCTATATGCACCCCTTTTCTATTCATTTATGAGTATGCTAAGACACTCCGCTGTCTTTCCTCTATGCAAGCTTTGTTTCTGTTGAGCAAGTTCTTCCATTACTGATCAATTTTTTCCTTGCTATCACTAGAGCTATCGCAATTCCGTTGGAGTGCAACTACTTCTTGGTTCCTCATTTCCAATTCAATTCTTGCAAACTCTTTTCAATGCAAACTTATAGTAGATGCATACAGAGGATTTTGGTAGACACAATTCTAAAATGCCAATTAGACTTTGAGTACTATGTAAATTAAAAGACGTGTAAGGATGACCAACATAAGAGGTAACATGAATAGAGCATAAGGATCATATTCAACTTGGTATGATGATTAGATAGGAACTACCATGCTTTCACTTTGGATCCACTTCTCAAATATTCAAATACGGGAAACCATGAATTTCAATGGAGTTTCCCTCATTACAAAAATTAGGACCACAACATGCTATGATACAAAATATTGAATTTAGATCAGTTTTACACAGGAATAATACAAATATTTGGTTGTATTTATTCATTAATTCAATACAATACATTTGAAAATATATAGGATTTTTTTCTCCTAAATCATAGGAGAACTATAAACAACCTAGGCTACATACATGAATAGTTTCAACCACTATTATTCACATATTCAATAAATAAAAAAATTATACTATTGAATAATTACTCACGTAATTATTCTTATTACTAACATACCCAATAATATTTACAAAAATGGTAAATAACCCATAACCATGTGAATGATAGATTCCTAACAGTGAGGGGGCTAGTCAAACTAGTCAAAAGAGCTAAATGGATCCATCGAGGTCACATGAGGTGACCAACATGCCAAAGGGAGGAGGGGTGCATGTTTTTTTCTCATCCTCTTATAAAGGGAAAATGAGGACAAAAAAGTGTACCTTGGCCTCATGCTGCCACATAGCATCCAAGAAATTTTGCTAAGTATCAAACATGTATCTTGGGTAGTAACTTGAAATGGACATAGCTTGAGCTCCCGGATGACTTTTCCCACACTTATTTATATGAATTTAACTAGAAATGACCTTTTTGGAAGTATGGGATGGATTCAACGTCTTTATTATTCCTAAAACTCTATAAAAAAGATAATTTTTGTCTCGGGATCACCATCTATGCATGCAAAGAATGAGTTTCTTAGAAAAATGCATGGGGTTTAGGATGGATATGATTTTACCACCATGTAGGGGATTGAAAATTATTTCCATTAATATTTTTTTAGATCAAAATACATTTTGGAGATCCCAAAATCACCTCTTAAAGTTCAAATGCTCTTTCACAATGCAAGCTCCTTCAGCCTCAAAAACCCACTTTTGGTGAAATGGCTCCTAAACCTCCAAATCTTCCTAAATCAGTTGCAAAACTCCTGAATAAAATTAATTGATGAATTTGGGCCTTTCTTACAACTCTATAGGTAATTAACTTGTCTTATAAAGGCTCATTATAGCCCTTCATGAGCTTGTTTGAAAATCCATTTTTAGAGATATTGCTCCTGAAGTGCTTGAATAATATTTTTCTTCCTAAATCACCTACATGAGAGGATGCCACACACATATGAACCATTGAAAGGATAGGATATGACTGATACAAGGTATAAGATGACCTGGGGGTGTCTGGAAAGGTACACAATAGAAAATTTATCAACACCAGGGTATGATTTTCCTGTATTTAGGTGAATTTTTCCCATCAAAAAACACATGACCATAAAAACTTGTGGATATAAAAGGAATTAAATTCACTATACAAGACATATTGTTTAAAGCTACTCAAGTTGCCATTTTTTGGGTTGATAAAAGAATTTTTTCAAATAGTATTTTTTCAAGGATGTTAAATGAAAAGATATGGCTTATTATATGTATGGTCATTCCAAAAAATGTTGAAACCCTTGTCAAGGTAATTAAATAACCTAATGAAGGAAATAATATTACATACCCTTGAGAAGAAAAATTATTATCCATCATAAAATAAATCAATAAACCATTTAATAGGGAGGTTGATAAAAATAGATTATTCTCAAGAGAATTTTTAATTATATGATGAGGAAGTTGGATGATCACATTTAGGAAAGGTTTTAGCATAAAATCATTGGTTGGAAATATATATTAAAATATTTTTTTTCCATGGCACATCAAATGGTGACTTCTAACACCAAGTTTAATAAGATCGACTATCTCTCTATTAAATTACTAAAAAAATATAG
Organism: Taxus chinensis; assembly: GCA_019776745.2. Taxonomy (NCBI): domain Eukaryota; kingdom Viridiplantae; phylum Streptophyta; class Pinopsida; order Cupressales; family Taxaceae; genus Taxus; species Taxus chinensis. The sequence continues at coordinate 88,626,703 of CM034153.1, read as the reverse complement.
CAACTCAAAATTCTTTAGTAAAATAATTGTAGGTAGTTTTGTTCTCCCATAGTACAAATGAGACTTTTTCATCCTACATCACAATTTTTTGTCAAGGTTTGTACCAATTTTTTTCCACAAGATCTTTTTGAAAGGTTTAACAACCCCGTTTTCCCATGGGTGATAAGGGGTAGTCTTATGATGAGTCACCATGAAATCAGATAATAGGATTTGGATTGCTTCATTCAAAAAAAATAGTTACCCTATCAATGGTAAGGCTTAGAGGACAACCATACATGTTAATAATATTCTCCCATGTGAAACGTGCCTCTGTAGCAATGTTACATTATATTTTAGGCATGGCCTCTACCCACCTTGTTATGTAATCAGTGTAAGTTATGATATATTATGTGCCTAATCTCTGCACAACTAGTGTAATTTTCCTAACAAAATCAATTTCCCATTTTTCAAAAGGCTCTACACTTTCCATGGGTTACAATGAAATATCATTATGTTGCCATGGTTTTCCCATCCTTTCATATTGGTCACATGCCTTGAAAAAATCCTTAGTATCCTTGTAGAGCATCTCCCATCATATCCTAGCGAGGATTATCTTACACATGGTGGTATCCCCATCATAATGGACTCTTACAATTCCACCATGCACTTATCCCATTATTGTGTCTTTTTCAATATCAATGACACAATTGTATGATACCTCATCAAATCCCATTTTATACAAGTCTCCTTCTACCAATTAATAGGGTGCAACGCGTATGGACAATTGCTTCTTGTCCATGGTCTTCATCCCTTCTGGCATAACGCTAGTGTAAAATAATTATTCAAGAATCTAGTATATAGTATAAGTTCCTTGATTTACAATTTCACAATATAGTATATAGTATAAGAATCTAGTATATAATGGGATAAGTGCATGGTGGAATTGCAGGAGTCCATTATTCCTGTAGTAGCTCTTACACTGAAATTATATACAGTGAAATAAGAATCCATTAAAATACTTATGTCATTGATCTTGAAAAAGACAAAATAATGGAATCAATGACATAAGATTTTAAATAGATTCTTATGTCCATTATTGTATAAGTATATCTAATATACAAGAATCTAGTATATAATTTCACTATAGTGGTGGAGGTTAGAGCAGAGGATATTCCTGCAGTAGCTCTTACATTCACACCAGTGGTCAATCCATATTGGATGCCTGGATATCTAAGTAAGTAACTTACCTTTTCCCAACTTTACTTCTTATACTAGATTTTTAACAACCTACACACTATCTCTCTCTTTTTTATACAAATTTTCTAACTCGTTATTTTAATTGTGCTTTGTAACTACCGCAGATGGATGGTGAGATATTATTCACTAGATTCTCATAAATACATGTACACTCCCTTAAAATATGACATGAGAGTAGTTGTTTGTCGATGTTGGACACCTAATGATGGTAGGACATTATATCGATGTGTTTTCACCAGCATGGCATGTGGAAAAGGCCATGACCTAGATGAGAGTTGAGATTACAGCACACTAGATGGTTGAGAGGAGACAATGGCAAGAGGGTTCTTGCAGTGGGGCTACCACTAATATTAGTAGATTGCATGCCCCATCACTTGGACATTCTCATGGGAATTCTTTTCGATCAACACATGGAGGCTCTCATTCTCATCACAGGATCCGTAGTAGGAGCCCTCACCCTATGCCTTCACAGGAATCTCATAAAGAGGGATAGGATACATGCCTTTATTACTTTGAGACTCCTTTTAGTTATATATTGATTTTGTTTTTGGGGTTTTGGATCATAAACGAGGTTTCCCATACTTGCTAGAGTATGATGGCATTGTACACAAAACCTAATTCTAAAGATATATAGATATATACATTTATTTTTGGTTCAATTATTATGTGTAAGAGTTGACTCGGTCATGGTTTGATTTATCTCTATACTCTTAGATGTTTATAATTTCCTATGCTTTTTATCTGCTTTTATGGATGCATGTTATGGATGATGATTATACAAATGTGTAAACATAATGAATTTTCCTTTTTTATGATGCACATGAGACCAAATTGCAATTAGATACTTTTGTTTTCAAGCAATATTTAGCACTTCTATTTTATTTGGCAAAATGTGATGAATGTGATATAATAGAAATATGAACTTGCTCCATTCCTAACTCCACACAACTAGTAGATGTGAGGGCTCATCACCGAGAGCTAGGAAGGATGCAAGTTATATTATTTTTATAAATGGAGATGGTGACAAGAAGACAATATTTTGACAAAATTCCAATTAGGAGCCTATAAGTCAACCATAAGCAAGGTCAACTAACCACTTAAAAATGTGATTTTCTTGCAAATTTATCTAGACTTAGATCCATAGATGTCCTTTTGATTGACAAAATATTGTTTTAGGGATTGACTCTCTTGTAACATACACATATAACTCATTTTCTTGGTATTTTTAAGATTTCATATCACTTTTTATTCATTGATTTATTTACAACTTATTGATTTTTTTGATGAGACCCCCTACATCTTGCCCCATATTACTAGTAGTAAGCATGGTCTCGTCAATGAGGACATAACACAGGTGAGTAAGGGAACTTCCCTCCTTTCCCAACCTCATGCTACCAATAAGAAGTGTGGGCTCATCACCAAAGGTTGGTAGGGAAAAGAAATGTATTATTATTTGTGAAAGAAAGCATTTTTGTATTTATTGTTGATTTATCTTCTTTTTTTATTTTGAACTTCGACTTGTGCTTTTGGGAAGGAAAAATTTCCCCTGAACTCAACCCTTGGTGACTAGTAGGATACGATGGCTCACCACCGAAGGTTGAGATAGGTGGACAAGATCTCCAGGGGAAATGTCTAGATTCCTTCTGTTATGAAAGATATTTCTTTAGGGAAAGATTTAACATCAAGAAGTTTCTAAAACAGACTATGGGCAAAGACACCTAAGCTAGAAAAAACCATGAATAGAACTAAATGTGCAAGTCTTGGTAGGATTAATGTCAAAAATCCATCTTAAATGCTAAAATAATGAAGAGATTAGAACAATTTGGTGATGATATGATGGATACTTGAAGAGACATGATTGAATGTTTTTTCCAATATTTTAAAGTTTCTTAAAATTTGTTTGAAAAAAAATTTCCTTGATTTACAATTTCAGAATATGATAATGTAGATGGTATATAGTATGGATGCAGTAATGTACGAGTGGAGATGTAAATGAACTATGCATAAAAGTGTTTGAGGTGAAGTGAATTAATTGATTCGTGGAATTTTTCACCTTTTAGAATTCACATATGGTATGCACCATTCCTAAAGTCTTCTATCACTTAGTACGGGCCTAAGCATTTTGTTCTAAACTTCCTTCATTATCTAGTCTTTTTGTCAATCTAGCTATTGAGTCTCAAGACTAGGTATCCTATGTGTATTTCATGTTCATAAACTTTCTTATTATACCGATGAAACATATTTTCAACATAAATGTGATGATGTTGTACAACTCTAAGTCAAGCTCCATCAAGGGCTTTTAGTTCAACCAGTCGAGCTTCTTGATATCCGTCTTCATCCAAAATGCCTTGTAGAAATATACAAAGACTAAGTAACTCTACTTCTAATGGTAAGACCACTTCATATTCAAAGACTAAAGAATAAGGGGTTGCCCCCGTGGGTGTTCTCACTGAAGTCTTATAGGCCCACAAGGCCAGAAATAATTTTAGGTGTCAGTATCTTTTTTTCTCCTTAACCGTATTAAGGAGAATGGACTTTAGGGTTTTATTTGTAGCCATAGTCTATCCATTAGCCTAAGAATAGTACAAAGAGGCTATGTGATGGGATATTTTGAATTACACACACAATTCTTACACCTCTTCATTTTTGAAAGGTGTGCCATTATATAAAATAATGAATTATGGGACTTCATACCTACAAATGATTTGGTTTAAATTAAACTTGGAAATTACTGATCTAGGTATAGTAATAAGAGGCATGGGATCAACCCACTTTGTAAAATACTTTGTGGCCGGGATAATGAAGTTTTGGTCATCCAATGATGAAGGAGAGAATGTCCCTATTAGTATTTTAATACTAGATTCTTGAATAAGTATTTTAGTGGATCCTTATGTCATTGATCTTGAAATACCTTGTAATACTAGATTCTTGAATAAGTATTTTAATGGCATGTGATCAGTGTAAAATAAATATGATGCCACCAAAATCTACTACGTAAATTTTTGTTGTGCGTACACCAGTAAGAATGGTTCATGCTCTGTTGTGGTATAGTTCTTTTATGTAGGTGTTATCTTTCTAATTGTAAAACAAATGGGGTGATCTATCTTTCCTTCACCAGAATGTGTCAACACATACCTAATTGTTTTACCTGAAGCATCCACATGTACATGAAAAGTTAGACTCCACGAAGGAAACTAAAGGATAGGGACAATACTTAATCTCTCCTTCAACTGATCAACATCCCTTTGCTTTGTTTCCCTCTAATAGAACTTTTCTTTAAATTTCAACAATTTCTCCAATGGTGCGGTATCCTTAGCATACCCTTGAATAAATTTTCTATAGTATCCTATATGGCTAAGGGAACCACACACTTCACTCTTATTAGTTTGTTTGGGTAACCCCAATATCACTGCTACCTTGGCTAGATCAACCAAAATACCCTCTTTATAAATGATATGAACTCACAATGTGCCAAAGGGTGTTGTAAAGATGCACTTATTTATATTCAATGATATGTACAATTACCTGCATCTTTCAAGTGCTAACCTTAAATAGTCACAATGGTATTTAACTAGACCATACACAGTCCAGTCATCAAGATATACCTATAATAATTTATCCATAAAGTCTTCAAATTCCTAGAAAACTATTTCTGAGAGTACCGCTTGTGGATTCTTTAGTCCAAACGGCATAACTGTATATGCATAACGCCCCCATTCTATAGAAAAAATTGTCTTAGGTTGATCCTCATGTGTTATATGTACCTACTGGTATTTGGAGAAATTATCTATAAAGGAGTAAATATCATACCCTTTCACACCTTCAAGAATCTCTTCAATAAATGGTGCAGGGAAAGGATCAATGACATAAGAATCATTAAATACTTATAGTCCACACAAATAAGAATTCTTCCATATTTCTTGATGCTAATGACCATATGATTGATCCACTCTGGTTTTTCTATTGGATTAATAATACCTTCTTTGAGAATTTATTCCATCTCATCTTTTACCTTGACATGAAATTTGGGATTCATCCTATAAGGCCTCTTTCATACTAGTCACATGATCTGACTTACGTTGATCTTTATTTCCTTGATTGAGGGATGATGGCCTTCAATTTATGGTATCCCAGAGGAAACATATACTAGAAGTTATGCAATAGTTCTATAATATTTGAAACTTAAAATTTTGACCAGTAGTCACTGATTATTTCCTCCTTAGATGCATCCTATGTTCCAATGTTAAATATCTTTATTTTCAAGGGCTAGTGGTACATATGTACCTAATCATTCACAGTGGCCAAGACATTTCACTCTCCTTTGGTGTGCTCAACATATATATCCTTGAACTCTTCGTCATCATTCGTGTACACCCTCCTTCCTTTTTATATTTCCTTCTAGACACGCTCTAGGAGGTACTCATTAGAATCCATCAAGTAATAAATGTTTTCACACTCATTCAGAAGAGTATCACATTTTAATTGAGTTACAAGTTCATCCACCTTCATGTCATCTCCCTAAGTGATTTAATTCATCAATTGTAGAGTTGTATGCATAAAGGGTTTAGTAAAATAGTAATCAAATGTATGTATCAAACCTGAAGTCATTTCCCTCTAATCTACGGTCTCTTGCTTCATCTCAACATGTTTATACCATGCACTTGTGTACCCGCGTAATGTGAAATAAAATTTTTTTACCTATAGAGATGGTGGTAATGCATTAGGTTCTTTGAGTGAAATTTGTTCACAACTATGAATGTGATCCATAGGAGAAGACACTCCATCATAAATCAATATCTTTTAAGGTAGGTTACTCTTAACAAATCGATTTATTAAAGTGATCCTAATCTTGTGCTATTGCAATAAGTTGTCTCTATTTCCAAACCACCATAGTGTTATTGTTCCCCTAAGTTAATATACAAGCAAATTTCTCTTTTCACACTTGTTGTGCAACTAATACTCCATGTTGTGCAAGTATGTCTCTAGATTCTCCTCTCTAGTAAACTTTGATAGTGTGGATTTCTGCAAACAATTAACTACCTGAGGCCTTATCAGTCGTGTGACTCTTCCATGCTACTCATAACTAGCCATTTCATATGTACTATAAGCCCAATTGTCACATGTAACACTAAAATTGTTGTTGATAGACTATGCAACTCCCCATTTGAGCATCCATTCATTCGTTAGCTTAACATACTCTGGATTGTGCACCATCTATGCATAGATTTGATTAAGGTATTCTTAATTTATCGAATCAATGTAGAGAATTTTTTTTTACTGTCCATAGGGATTATTACCCACTCATCTACATTATTAAAACTAACATAGCACTTGTTAAATCACATGCATGTGTTATTTTCATAGCTCCATGGCTGTCCAAGAAATTCAAGAAATTTGTTCACCTCTGCCAACTCTAGAACCTCAAAATATCCTATAAATTTTTCTCCATGAATCATGATGCTTACATCCTTAAAAAAACCAATGGGTATGGCCCTTGTCTTTTTTTCTCTTTAAAAAACACTTGAGGATGAATGTAATGGTGGCCTACCCATTTTATTCCAAGCATCAAGGGTAAGGACAATGAATTGTGTACCTTTATCAATAAAAATTTTACTCATCAAACAACCATCTATAACCACATCTAGGGTAATATCCTTATCATATTCAAGATTCTGAGGTGGAAAATTAGTATCGAAGATCTGTCTATCCCTCTCTGTTACTACACATGACACCTTTTCTTGTAGCCATTCTCCTAAAATAGGTATGATATTATCTTGTACAATAATTTTACATACTTCTTTTAAATCATCAACATTCTTATTATGTACTTTAGTCTATCTAACACACACTCTCTCATATGCTTGTTCTCTCAGGAAGAGTATCTCACCCTGCAATTCTCCTATTAGTCCCATGTATCTTGGTAAAATTTATTTTTTCCTTGCATTCAGATATGTAGTGGGTGGTACATTCTCTTCCCGTCTAATGAGCGACTTTGGTCTTCCCTGTTCATGTGTGTGTGACACTTCTATGCACATAGTAACCAATAATGGTTATTGCTTTGCCATAGGTAAAGCCTTAAGCTGCCACTATCCTTTCCAAAGTGCTCAACTTGTATCATGGCTAGTTCCCTATCCTTCGTATTCTTACACATATGTGTGTATAGGTCCATGAAATATTCCATGTTGTTCCCCTTTCTATAGTACATGCAATACTGTATCTTTGGACACTCATGCTGATAATGGTTTGATGACCCACATATATAGCACATTCCTTAACTAAACCTCCCTCCATGACCTCCACATCATATGCCATGCTATACTCCTTGGTATCCTCCATTGCCACCATTTCCTATGTTATTATTATTTCCAACTTCATCATTTTCATGTTCTTGTTTACGTCCATGTGAACTACTCTCTTTAATTGCTTGGTGTAACCCCATCTCACAAGATTAATAAATGTGGTCAATCATATTGCAATTAGATTTATCATGGGTGTGTGCATAAAAAATATTGCAATAAAGTGATATGTTCTTTTGGGTCACACATTGAAGGAGTGGGAAGTTCCTGACATCATGATCCTTGTAGAAAATATTGAAAGCTAAGAAAATTGTGCACACACAGATATGTGGACATATATCCTTAGTGTGCCCCTCTACATCCTAATATGTACACCATAGTTCACTTTGAGAGTCATGTGCAAAATTAGTAGATAACTTCTCTGAATATGTTTCTATAACTATAATACATTGTTTAAGGAATGAATGGTCTTACTCTAGTGCCTATGCTTCCAACCTCCTTTACACATAGTTCTACTTCCAAAGCCTCATGCAAGTCTATGAACATTTAGTGTGATGATTCCCTTCGAAATGGTGTCAATAATCTACCCACAAACCATTTTGAATGTTGAATTTGGTGATTGTCATATGAAAGTTTAGAAAAAATCATCTTAAATTATGCATCCAATTCTCAGACACTCTCAGATAGTCCCTATTTAATCTTGTTGAGCATGTTGATGCTATGTTTCTCAAACTCAAGTATGTGATTCTTTCCAGGAAGGTAGCACGTAATGCATAATATTCCAATGTCATCTTATGTGGGTCATATGTCATGTAACAACCATATGCATAGCCTTAAAGCATGGTCTTGAACTGACTTGCCTTCCTTTCTAAGGTTGTTATTCCCTTGTCCTTCAATAATATTTTGCATTTATGTGCGTGCTTTTTTGCATCTTCCACTCCTTGATACTACGGTAAATGAAATGAAATTTAAAAAAACATGAAATGAGGTTTTTGTGGAAAAGGGTTACTACCTTGTCTCAAATTGTTCCCACTTGGGGGTGGAATAGATCCTCACTCTAAACCTTCATTAGGGCTTCCTGTTAGTGAGCCTAACAGTGGTCCCAATGAATAAATGGTATATGCAGCCATATTAGAACTAAAATGTACACTAACTATTTTTCCTAGTATCCCTCCAATGGTGGTAGTTCCACTAAGTAGATCACAAATACTTTTCCTTGACGTTGTGCCTACCATATTACTTCCAAATAAATTATGACATCCAACTATAGGATCTCGTTACACTACCAAATGTGCTACATTTATTTGTTGTGCCTCTTGACTAGATACTAACACGTATCTACATGTATCTCAAACCCAATACCGTGATCTCGGAAACAAACCCAAAATTTCCTGTTGTAGTCTAGTAAATCAACGCAACATAGTCAGGCATGCTGACACCTCATCTAAAAAAATGTCTAAGTTTTCACCTAAAGCACACATAACTCCTCTAAGTTACTTCTAGGGAGGCAATCAATACATGGATCTTGTAGACATGATTAACATCACATCCAATATATATTCCATATGAAAATTAAACCATGCACACAGATAACCAAACCTAAAAGGATCCTGTATTGATTCTTCAACATATAATATAAATAACATGATCTGAATGCCAATTATACCACAAGAATCTTTTCATATTTTATAAATTCAAACCATGTTATACATTATAACACATAGCTGAGACACTAAAACAGTGCACACACATTCTCGCACATAATTACGTATAAATTAGAACACATAGACATATAAACATATGCACCACATACACTCCCACATTGATCCTTCTTGTTCTCTATCACTATGATGATCCTCTATATGAACTTAAAATTCCTAAGTACCGAATGCAATGGATGAGGTTTGAGGATGGGTTAGATGTGTGCCAACAATTATTTATTCACTAGACTCATTTCTTCTATGCTTCCCTAATATCAAAGGGACAAATTTTTCCTGAAATAATTAAAACCTAAACTTCATCGAATAATTCAACATGCCTACACTCAAAATTTGAAAAAGTGACAAGAATAAGTACTGTATAACTCAAAATATAGTTTCTGAAATACTATTTTTTTTAAAATGGTTGAGATTAAGAGGGTAAAATGTGGTGCACACACAAGGTATGCCTATTTTTGTGTCAAAAAGATACAAACTTATTGTGTGTGCACCCCTCCTATTTTTTGAGTTATATAATTTTTTTAAAAATCCCTTTAGTAGAAAGCTAGCTAAGACCATGTATGGGGTTCCACTATTTTTTCATAATTTTTAGATGAATATATAATTTTTTATTAGTTTTCAAAGTGCACATATACTAAAAATGAAATATTTATGTGTTCACCCCCATAACTTTGAGAAAAAAAGATTTTTTTGTTTTTTTAGTACGTTTAGAAAAAACCACTTTTTAAAAAAAAATTGGATGAAAAAGTCATAAATTGTGCACCAAAATGTATGCACATGTTTTTGCAAGAAAAAAAGACACTAGTAAAAGAAATTATGGATGAAATCCTTAAACTAATCAAATTTAGAAAGAATTATATCGTCATCAAGGTAAAATCGAGATTGAAATAGTAGTATAATTTATTTTTGAATATTATCTTTTAATGCATGATATTTTGGGGAAAACACATGAAAGTTTGATATATTTTTGTTAAACACGATTTTAATCACAGAGAACACAATCCAAACCTCTGGTTTGGAAATCCAAGGAAAATCCAAGCCTTTGGATTGGAAATTTCAAACCGAAAAAAGATGAAATGCAAGTGTGCTATAATGCTCTTTCATCATAACTTGCTCGTTTTGTAATGCACCCGCATTACTTTTTGTTATGTGGTGTATGTGCTTGTGGCATGCTTCTATTTATAATAATAAATGTTTAAATATAAATAACTATAAGTTTTTATTTTATTATTTCTTATACTTTAAATTTATTTTAGTAAATATAAGATGCTAGGGTCACACTACACCTTATGGAACTAGTCTCACAACTCAATTTGTCACAGTTTAGAAGTTAGTTTTTCATAATCTAATCTGGTTAGTACGTAGGTATCTTTAAGGATTTCAGTATTCATCCTTCAATATTTTAGGGTTTAAATTATACAATCGATGTCTCTTTTGTGAAATAATATAGGTATTGTTTAGGTTGTGTGTACTTTTGGATTTGTTATTGATATTTTTACGAGTTTTTAGGAAGATTTAGGAAAGGTTTACTCATTCAAGGATAATCTTATCAACCCTTAACCCTAATACATAAACCTTAAACCCTAAACTGTGAACCCTAAAACCTAAACCTTAAACCCTCAACTCTAAGTCCTAAACCCTAAATAATAAACCCTAAACCTTAAACATTCAACCCATAGCACTAAGCCATAAGCCATAAGCCCTAAACCATGAGCCCTAAATGCTAAACCATAAACCCTAAACCCTAAACCCTCAACACTGAATCCTAAAACCTAAATCCTAAATCCTAAATAATAAACCTTAAACCCTTAACACTAAACCATAAACCTTAAACCCTAAACCTTGAGTATTAAACCCTAAAACCTAAACCTTAAATCCTAATCCCTAAGCCCTAAACCCTAAACAATAAACACTAAACAATAAACCCTAATCCCTAAACCGTAAATCCTAAACCCTAAACCTTGAGGCTTGAGTCCTAAAATCACAATTGTAAGCCCTAAAAGTTCAACCCTAAACTTGAGCTTAAACCCTAAACCCTAATCCCTTAATTCTGAGCACTAAACCATAAACCCTAATTTAACGTGAACCCTAAGACCTAAAACCTAAAGCCTAAACCCTAAATAATCAACCATTAACCCTGAAACCTAAGCCCTAAACCTTAAACTGTAAACCCTAAACCCTCAACCATAAGCCCTAAACCCTAAACACTAAATCCCAAACCCTGAGTTGTTAACTCTAAACCCTAAACCTTAAAAATTCAACCCATAGCCCTAAGCTCTAAACCCAGAACCATGAGCCCTAAATGTTAAACCCTAAACCCTAAATCTTAAACCCTAAACACTAAACCCTAAACCTTCAGGATTAAACCATGAACCCTAAATCCTAATCCCTAAACCCTAAAGCCTAAACACTAAACACTAGAGAATAAACCCTAAGCCCTAAACCATAACCCTAGAACCTTGAGGCCTAAGCCTTAAACACTTAACCCTAAATTAATAACCCTGAACATCAAACCCTAAGCCATAAACCCTAAACCCCAAACTCTAAATTCTAAACCATAAACCCTAAGTTACCTAAACCCTCAACCCTAAGTGCTAAGCATTAAACCATGAACCATGAGCCCTTAATACTAAATTCTAAACCCTAAATTGAGAATAACAAGTCTAGTGGTATTTTTTGGTTTGACGGATTAGGATACCAAGTAAATTTTATCATTTTTTATGCTCTTTTGAGTAATTATTTTAGTTACAAGCTGTCAGGAATGAATATTTCATTCTAAGAATAGAGCTTGATATGTCCAATGCTTGTGTAAGTTGACAATTTAAGAATATTTCAAAGGTTTAATTTTATTTTCCAAGATGCATTACTCCCATGTTTTAAAATGTTTCTCTAGATACAATGAAATTCTAATTCACATACTCGATGATTCCTTAATGTCCAATCCTACCACAGATCCTAGTAGTCCATGATCCTTGGATATAGGGAGACACCATTGCTGAGAAAAATCTAACACTTTCATGGAAGAAGAGGTTATTGTGAATATGAACATGTATCAAAGTGAGTCATGAATGTGAATATTGTTAGGAAATAAGGGATAAAATATGTGGGACAATCGCTCACAGAATCGCAACAGTAGAAACTAATATGCATAAAATATTACAGATCTCAAATAAAAGTGCAGAATAAAATTAATAAAACACAAAGAGAAAGTATTTAACATGGTTCACCCAATTTGGGCCACGCCCACCAAGAATCACTTGCTCATATTTTATTAGAACCCACCTCTCTCTAAATACAATAGCTAAATTTTTTTGGAGCTATGGTCAACAAACTCTATAGAATTCTCACCTGAATTTAGACACATCTAAAATATTACATAATCCCTACCATATGCACAAAACCACATACATAGACAACTGCTTAAGCAGTTTTAAAAAACCGTGGATATTAAAACCATGGGCCAAAACCATCCCATAAAATTATGGGTCAAAAATACCGCACATATGAGAAAATCACGTTTCCTGGTATATCGGGCACAATTTTTGCGAGGCCAAAAAAAATTCTCGGGGGTTGCACCCCCGAACCCCAACAAGACAACTATGGAAAGTGTACAGTATTCAACACTTTTAAAAATGAAAAAAAACTCCACATCCTAAACAATATGAGCATGTGGTTATTGTTTCTAACTTCGAATGAGTCATCCAGGATTGCATAATACCATACATGGAAATATGAGAAATGAGAAATTTGTTTCATAGTGTGAAGAAATTGTCATTCAAGAGTGCAAATATATGTGGGGAGAAATAAGTTTCACATTGAGGTGTAATATGCATTGCAAGGCATAAGGTAGATGTCATATCCATTTAGTTACTTGTCCCAACCCTCATAAACAAGGTAGTTGTACAAGAAAAACCAATACAACCATATTCTTTTTCCTATCACATGGGAACTATTTCACTCACTGTAATGTTTTTTGTCTTATCCATTCTTATTAATATTGACAGAGAGTATTTAGCTAAAAATGATTCATATTCTTCATAGGCATAACATTCAAAGAGAGTCATAAAAATTTGATACCTTTCATCTGATGATATTTTGAGGGAGGGAAATATGAAATGTCTGGAGTATGCATAATCCTTACCGAGTTAGTGAGACAAACTAGGAACTTTCAAGGAAGAAGACATTCTTGTGAATATGAACATGTATCAAAGTGAATCCCAAATGTCAATCTAATAATGTGGTTATTTTTTCCAGCTTCCAATGGGTCATCCTAGCTTGTATAACACCATACATGGAAATATTAGAAATGTGAAATCTGTTTTAGATTGTGAAGAAATTGACATTTAATAGTGCAAGTATATGTGGGTATAAACATGTTTTGTATATATGTGTAATATATGAGGTTTTTCGATCCTTGTAGAATAGAATATCAAGAGAATTTTTCACTTTATAATCACTATTGTAGACTGAAGATCAAGTGTAGAATATCAATACCATTAGAGTATTTTTTCCCTAAACACTGAACCCTAAACCCTAACCCCTAACCCCTAAACCCTAAACCCTAAATCATGCATCATAAAACCTAAATATTAAACCCTAGGATCTAAACCCTGAACATTGAGCCCTTAACCCTAAACCATAAACCTAAACCTAAACCTTAAACCCTATGCTCAAAAACCTAAACCATGAACACTAAACACTAAACTGTAAAACCTAAACCCTAAACACTAAACCATAAATCCTAAACCTTGAACACTAGTCCCTAAGTTCCCTAAACCATAAACCTTAAACCCTAAACACTTGACCTTAACCATGTAATATTAGTAGCAAAGGAAATTGTACTGTTATTATGGTTAGATGAGGGTTGACTCTCAAGGATCATATTCACATTTGGTGTAACGACATTGAAAATGGAAAATCCCCTGTCAAATCATTTATTTAGTATGATGTGGAAGATGAAAAAATAAAATCAAAGCTGAAGAATTAGATTTCATGGGTAATCAGTACAAGACTAATATGGCTTTCGACTACTCGACTAGGAGTGCATGACAATATTATGACCATATTTTCTAGTCTTGTGACTAGAATCATCATTGAGTCTTCTCATACAAAATAAGCATAACAACATGGGAATGGCTAAGAACACATAGGGGTTATCAATCACCTATAAAATATTTCTTGTTTAGTTTTGAATGAGAGTTAGTTGGAATATGGCTTAGAGACCCTTCTATTAATTGATAATTCCTTCTATGATAAACCAATAGATGCTTTAAAAATGACCTTAAAAAAGATAGGGGTAGTCATCAATCCTAGTGAAGGGAGTGATGTGATTTCCAAAAAACTTGAAATACATATAGACTTAGAGGCCATAACATGATTTTACAAATATCTCTATCGTTATAAATAGAAGCAAAGTAACAGTGTCTCCTTGTATCCAAAGATCAAGGACTATTGGCATCTATGGGAGGATTATACATTTAGGAATCATCGAGTGTCTGAATCAAAATGTCGTTACATCTAGAGAAACATTCTCAAACATTGGATTAATTCATCTTGGAAAATAAAATTGAACCTCATAAATCCTCTTGAATTGCCGCTCTAGGTCCTAGTCTAGGTCGTGTTCCTGGTTCTATTTCTGTTTCAATTTATAGTTTTGGTCATGATCATTGAATATGGAAGTTTCAAGAAATGAATCCACACTTGAAGAATTATTCCCATTTAGATTATTGGAAATGCCAATGGCAGTGGCAGTGCCTGTGGAATTTGGTTGGTGGAAGATGGGGTTGTGCCCTAGTTGTTCCTTTCTCATGGCATGATAGGTAGCCTTTATATTATTATCATAGTGCTAAACACTTAATCGTATACCTTATATTGGATGTATATAGCTGATTTATGGCTATCATAACTTCTTATAATTATGTATCTCTTTCATATATGTTATATTTTCATTAGTGGGTTGGCCTTGGTGTTGGCCATAGCATATGAATACTATATATAGAGGTTAGTAGGTAGTAGTTTATCATCATTGGAGCATTTGAGTATTATTATATGGTTTGGAGGTTACCCCCTCGAAGTGGAGAATCTATTCTAATTGCATATTGAGATCATTATTATGGAATATTGTGTTATTTGGTGTTATATTTCTGCTCATGATCTGAATTATACAAGTAATTTCATTACAAGTGGTATAAGAGCTTGAACTTGGCCAACACTGCATCAAACCCTAATTTTGAAGGTTTGTCCATATCTCAACATCGGTAGAGAATTTTTCTACAAATGTTTCTGTGGTGTGGCCAAATCAGTCAAGTAAGCTTCCCTCAAAATTTTAATAATTTTTTACTTGTTTTGCAAAAGTTATAGCGGTTTTATGTTTTTTCATAATTCAGCTACATAGGGTGCAATTTGTAGATTTTTTCAAAGTTATTTACATTTCCAGAAAGAATATTAAAAATTATATCGAGTTCATTCTTGGAGTTTTATAAAATTTGGCCGAATTCCTATTGAAATCCGAAACCCTAAATTTCGACCTTGATCCTTAAATCTTACCATTTTGGGGCATCATGGTTGGGCCTTTGACAAGAGGAAAAAAGAATCCCATCACTCCAGGTAAAACCCCTGATAAGGATGAGATAATAGTTGAGGAGTTAGAGTCATAAAGGGTATCTACAGAGTCCTCAGGGTTAGGGTTTACTTCAACTAACCATAAGGTTAGCTATCTTGAGTTAGTGTTGCGAAACCTCGAAGGTAAAGTGGCCAGCAAAGAAGATGTAGAAAATATTGGACAACGATTAGAGGATTTCAATCAAAAATTTAGCTAAAATATCATGGGTCATCATATCATTCTGAATGAGCCACAACTCAATCATAGTCATATTAACCATGGTGGATCTTTAGGTCAAAGTAATAAACAAACTAGCTAGGGTGGATCTGCAGACATGACCAATCCAAATACAAACACTCTACAAGCTCGTAACATGCTTCCAAAAGTGGAAATGCATAAGTTTGATGGAAAGGATCCACTCAATTGGATTAACCAGATGGAGAATTTATTTGATCTTCATCAGATTCCATTGGGACAAAAGGTTACCACGACATCGTTGTATCTTGAACCTGAAAAATTCATTTGGTATCGATGGTTATGTGCTCAAAGGAAAAAGAGTGGCCTCAATGTTACATGGAAAGTATTCACCGAAGAGTTGCAACTGCACTATAGTTCTAGTGTGTCAGAAAATTATTTCAGCCAATTAGCAAAGCTCAGACAAACAGGAACAGTAAAAGATTACATACATCAATTCCAAAACCTTTCCTTACGGGTGGAAAATATTCTTGAAGATAATTTGAATGACTTATTTCTTAGGGGTATTAAAGAAAAAATTAATACTGAGGTGTGTATGTTTAATCCTCATAAGGTTTTAAACTCCATGATCATGGCATGTAGGGTAGAGGAAAAATTTCTTTCAAATCGGAAACAAACTGTTAGTACTATCTTAGATCATAGCACCCTTCCACCATCATTCCCTCAGCCAGTGAGACTTACACCTCAACAAATTAAAGAAAAGAGAGCCAAAGGGTTATGTTTTAATTGTGAAAAACAATTTGGACTAGGACATAAGTTTGCGGAAAAGAAGTTGTTCTACATTGAGGGACCTACTGAAGAAGAAGAAAATGAAGAAGATGAAGAGGTAGAGCCAGAGGAGGAATTAGGATATCCCCAACCAACAATATCATGCCATGTAATTTCTGGTATTAGCACTCCCCAAACTCTCAAAGTAGTTGGATTCTTAAAAAAATAGAGGGTAACAATGTTGATTGATTCGGGAAGTACTCATAATTTCATCAATCATAAGTTAGTTGTACGCTTGAACTGCTTTGTTTATCCAGCTCCAGAATGTCAAGTCATGATCGCTAATGGGAAAAATGTTAGTTGTTCAGGAAAATTCCATAACATTAATCTTGCCATGGGAGATTACTTGCTAGCTAGCAATATGTATGCCATTGCCATGGGAGGAGCAGACATTGTGTTAGGAGTTTATTGGCTTACCACCTTGGGAACCATTGAAATGAATTTCCAAGAGTTGTTCATGCAATTTTAGTCAGAAGGTAGGAATTTTAAACTAAAAGGACTAAGAGCAAAGTCCCCACAGATGGTAAGTTCTCATCAAATGCAAAAATTGCTTAGAAAGGGTGCAGAAGGGTTTGTAGCACAACTATTTTCATTGGAAGCACATCATTCCAATACATTTATACCCGTAGATATGCAAGCAGTTATAGATGAGCACTCAGGGGTTTTTAGAGAAATGCCCAAGGGTTTGCCTCCAAAAAGATACCATGACCATGCCATCCAGCTAGTACCAGGGAGTCAACCACCCAACATCATACCTTATAGGTACCCTTATATTCAAAAGAGTGAGATTGAGAAGATAGTTCAAGAGATGTTAGAAGCAAGAATTATTCATCAAGGTCAAAGTGCTTACTCTTCTCCTGTAGTGATGGTATGGAAAAAAGATGACAATTGGCGCATGTGTCCAGATTACAGGGAACTCAATAAGCACACAGTTAAAGATAAGTTTCCTATTCCTGTAATTGATGATTTGCTAGATGAGTTACATGGTGTTGTTTACTTTAAAAAACTTGATCTTCGTTCTAGATATCATCAGATTAGAATCAAGGATGAAGATATTCATAAAACAGCCTTCAGGACACATGAAGGACACTATGAGTTCTTGGTAATGCCTTTTGGACTAACAAATGCACCCTCTACATTTCAAAGCTTGATGAATTCCATCTTTAAGACATTTCTTCGAAATTTTGTTTTAATGTTCTTTGATGATATATTAATCTATAGTAAAACAAGGGAGGAATACCTGCATCATGTAAATAAGGTGTTGGAAACTATTGAACAACATCAACTTTATGCAAAGCCTTCTAAGTGTTCTTTTGGTGTTAAGGAGGTTGAATATCTAGGTCATATTGTCTCTTATGAAGGTGTTAAAGTGGATCCTAAAAAGATAAAAGCCATGCTTGAATGGAAGGTTACCAAAACCCTAAAAAATCTCTGAGGATTTTTGGGGCTTACAGGTTATTATCGTAGATTTGTAAGGAATTATGGTAGCATCGCAGCACCACTCACAAATTTATTGAAGAAGGATTCTTTCCATTCGAACGAGCAAGCTACTATGGCCTTTGAGAATTTGAAGGAGGCCATGTGCACCACTTCAGTTCTAGCCACCCCAGATTTTTCAAAAACATTCATTGTTGAATGTGATGCTTCAGGGTATGGTATGGGGGCAATACTCATGCAATAAGGGAAACCCATTGCCTTCGAGAGCTTCCAATTCAAAGGTAAGAATATCTCTAAACCAGTTTATGAGAAAGAAATGTTAGTAATACTTCGTGCAATGAAACAATGGAAACCATATCTAATGGGACAACATTTCAAAGTAAAGACAGATCATGATAGTTTGAAATACTTCTTAGAGAAACATTTATCATCAGAAGAACAACATAAATGGGTCTAAAAAATGTTGGGGTATGATTTTGAGATAATATAAAAGAAAGGGAAAAAGAATGTAGTTGTTGATGCTTTATCTCCGAAGGATGAATCTGCCTAGGCATTGTTGTGTGCCATATCTATATTACAGGAGGATTAGATAGAGGATGCAAGTTCTGAATGGAAAAATGACCCAGGTACACAAAATCTCATTCAAAATCTCCAACAAGATCCAAACATGTCAGAAATTTTTTTATGGAAAGGAGATATTTTATGGTATAAAGATAGATTATATCTATGTAAGAATTCAATCCTTAAAAATAGGGTTCTATCAGAGCTCCATGCTTCTCTAGTAGTGGGTCATTCTAGCTTCTTAAAGACTTATCATCGAATCAAGCATGATTTTTTATGGGAAGGGCTAAAAGGAGATGTCCAAAATTTTGTGGCAGAATGCATGGTTTTTCAGCAAAATAAGGGTGAAACAATTAAGTCCCCAGGTTTTTTACAACCTCTATCTATTCCTAGCCAGAGGTAGGAAGAGGTGTCTATGGACTTCATCACAGGATTGCCTAAATCAAAAGGTAAAAAATGTAATCATGGTG
The DNA here is from genome assembly GCA_019776745.2 of Taxus chinensis. Lineage (NCBI taxonomy): Eukaryota > Viridiplantae > Streptophyta > Pinopsida > Cupressales > Taxaceae > Taxus > Taxus chinensis. Next base: position 88,607,361 of record CM034153.1, on the reverse strand, counting down.
GTGGTGGATAGACTCACCAAATATTCCCATTTTTGTGCTTTATCACATCCATTTGTTGTGAGTACAGTAACAATGGCCTTCAGGGATACAATTCAGAAGCTATATGGGACACCAAAGATTATAGTAAGTGATCGAGACCCCATCTTTACTAGTAAATTTTGGACTGACTTGTTCTCGTGCTTGGGCACACAACTAGCTCATAGTTCCTCTTATCATCCCCAGTCTGATGGGAAAACAGAGGTGGTAAATAAGTGCTTGGAGGGATTTCTTTGTTGTTTTACATCAGATAAGCAAGTGAGATGGGTCCAATGGTTACCCCTGGCAGAATGGTTGTATAACACCTCCTTTCATACTTCATCTAAAATGTCTCCTTTCTTGGCATTATATGGGTACCATCCACCATATATCACTTCATCTTTGAGAGTCCAGCCAAAGGTTCGAGCACTTGAAGAACATATTCAACACCAACAAGAGGTTCTTTCTAGTCTCAAGGAGAATTTGGCCATGTCACAAAACCGCATGAAGCAGCAGGAAGACCAACATCGTAGTGAAAGAAATTTTAAAGTCGGTGATTGGGTTTTTGTGCTTTTACAACCATATAAGAAAATGTCCTTAAAACAACACAAAAAGGATAAAAAGCTTTCACCTAAGTATTATGGTCCTTATCGAGTGTTATAGAAGATTGGCAATGTAGCATACAAACTGAACTTCCTCTGGATACTCGAATTCATCCAATCCTCCATGTATCTTGCCTAAAGAAGGTAATTGGACAAACAATATCAACCCAGACATTGTTACCCGAGCTTGATGAAGAGGGAAGAATCATTCTAGAACCAGAATGCATCCTTCAGACACGCACTACGTGGTTGAGGACAAGGGTCATCACTGAGTATTTGATCAAGTGGGAAAATATAGAAAATGAAGATGCAACTTGGGAGGATGTAAATTTCCTGTTGCAGCATCCAGATCTTCTCAACATTGGGGACAATGTTTCTTCAAAGGGGAGGGGCATGCTACGCCCTTAATCATATATCTCATATTGGATGTATATATCTGAATTGTGGCTATCATAACTTCTTATCATTATGTATATCTTTCATATATGTTATATTTTCATTAGTGGGTCGGCCTTGGTGTTGGCCATAGCATAGGAATAGTATATATAGAGGTTAGTAGGTAGTATTTTATCATCATTGGAGCATTTGAGTATTATTGTATGGTTTGGAGGTTACCCCCTCGAAGTGGTGAAGCTGTTCTAATTGCATAATGAGATCATTATTCTGGAATATTGTGTTATTTTGTGTTATATTTCTGCTCATGATTTGAATTATACAAGTAATTTCATTACACAGAGAGAACTGCCCATGCTTGTGTGATAATTTTAAAATCTCCCTTGGTTCCTGGGAACTTGTTTTTATCAGTATATAATAACAAGGCTAGTTGTAGTGGGTATTAACAAAAAAAGAATTTTTTTTTTATTTGAATTACTTTTGAAATGCATTCCTTCACTTTTATCTTATATTTATAAATGAAATTTGGCTTTCCAAGTTCTCCATATTAGTAAAATTTGGGTCGAATTGACATTATGGACCTCTGAAATCATAAATAAAATTCATTTCCCCAAATCTTGCTTGAAGCGAATTTAAACGAAATGAAATTTGTAATTTGGAGGTGGCCCATGGTAGACATTGATTTTCCTACCACAAATTTACTTATTGTGATTAATTTTTATTAGTTGGATTTATTTTCCATTATTATGATAAGCATGTTTTTGAGATTTCCAAATCATCTTCATGTTTATTCTTGAGAATACAATTATTATTGTGGCACGGTGGATGCAACTCCTTAAAGCCTCCCATAATTATGAATACCTCTCCTATATAACCTCATACAATTGGATATATGCTAACCAAACTTTTCATACCTCCTTGAGATTGAGAAGGGTGTTTAGGGATTTTTTTATCTTGCATGAAGATTTTTTAGAGTAGACAACCCAATAAGTGACTAGTGAACCTTGCTCTTGTGCAATGTAATGGCAATTTTGGTAAAGGAAAGTGAGAGGATTCTTTAGATGAATGTTGAGAAACTAGATGATTGAAATAGGTGGTTTAGTTTTCTGAGAACATGATGGAATGATAATACTATTTGAGAAGAGAGGAATAGATTCAAAAGTGCCTATATTTTAAGATTCTTAGTTGAGGAAACAAACCCAATTGAACTAGTTATGGCAGAGTTGGACCAAAACATAGCACTAGAGGAAATTCTTGGGATAGGGATAGCACTAAAATAATAAAGGAAGCCTTGAGGAAGACCTCATGATTATTCTAATTGAACACATTTTCCTCATGATGTTTCAGATCCTTTATAGACCTCATGATCAAAAATATCAATAACCATTCTAAAAGGCCCCAAAACCTAAACAATGCCTATTATTTATAAAAACATATATCGATTGTATAATTTATACCCTAAACGCTATAAGGATGAATGATGAAATCCTAAAAAATACCTATGTATGAACTAGATAAGAATTTGAAAAACTATCTTCTAAATTGTCATAGATGGAGTTGTGAGACTAGTTTCATAAGGTGCAGAGTGACCCTAACATATTATATTTACTAAAATACATTTAAAATATAAGTTTTTCTTTTATTAACAAACACAAACACATATAAGCATGCACCATATACATTTAAGCATGAACCATATAAATTTAAAGGTTAAGTTTTTCTTATATTTTGTTAGTAGAAGCATGCCTCAAACACATATAACAAATAGAAAACAAGAATGTGAGCGTGTTATAATGTGCTTGCATTTCATGATCGGTAATAACCAAACCTTATAATTAGCAACACGTTCTCACTTTAACTAAATCTGCTCATGTTTTTCTTTTAATTAGATTTGTGTCCTCTTTTTGGATGCCCATCTTTATGTATATGCTCGATGGTTCTGTGGCCCCTCGCCTCTCACGAGGTTTTCATATTTTCCACATGCCCCATTACTATTTGTCTTAGCTTCTTCAAATAACCTCTCTCATGCATCCTTATACCTGCACATTCTTTCTTCTCTATATGTTTCCATCTGGGTCAATGCCATCTTTTCCAACCCCTTCCCCCATCCTTCCACATGGAATATTTTTAGATTTCCATTAGAAATTTTTCAAGTACCATTTCAAGCATCAAGATATTTATAGCCAACAATAGTGTACATAAATATGATCTCCTAGGCTCGTAATAGAGCTGGAACTTTACTTCCCCGGGTATTAAAAAATTGAAATCACATACTCCAAAGTGTAATTTCACAAGACACCTTCCCACCAATGATCTATTACATTTTCCATGGTTCATCCAAGTTATAAAATGCTTGATAACTATTCTGATTCTATATTTTCTTCCTTCCAATTCTCCTTCCTCTATTCTACACATACACTATTAACCATTCATAAAAATCCTACTAGAAGAAGCTGAAAAATGTCTCATAGAGAAAATCATATAGGTTGTCCTAGACCCACTTTCATATATTGAAATTCTCACATGTGTTATACCTATGAGTAAAAATGTCTTGCCCATCATTTATCGACCTTTCAATGTTCTCTAATTATAAAAAAATGCCATAAGCTTGCCACATCTTGAGGGATTGAATGAAATAAGGTTATGATAATGGAACGAAAAATGTTGTGTTATAGTATAGTAAATCAGCACAATGTAGTCAGGTGTGCTAGAAAATCACTTAGATAAATGTATAAGTGCTCACCTGAAGTGCAAGTTCCTTTTAGGGCAGAAATCAAGACATGGCTATGTAGACACCTAAATTCAATATTTATCCCCACATTTCCTATGTGTGCATATTTTATTATTCATCCCCCTTATTTAAGAAAAATCCCATTTATCCTATCATTATACAATCCTCATCAATCAACATAAATACATTAATCCCCATTAATTAATTAATCAATTAATTAATATCTCACATGCCCTAACTAAATTCCCATTTTGGAATGATTTTATTTAAAGTTGCATCTCCATGCTTTCTAACACTTTTTCTAACCTATCTTTACTACCAACTCACCTATACCTCATCCCCAAACAACCAAATCCTACCTGCATGCTTTAAAGTAGCTTTTCCAACTCTTAAATACATCAAACCATACTAAAATCACAAAAATCCTCCCATTGGTGAAACTTTCCCCTTAATCAACAGTGACCTAGCCTAGTCACCGTAGACCCTATAAAGCCATGTTCATTCGTTTCCCAAAACACATCTAAGAGCACAATGTAAGGATAAAATAATCATTTCGTGGCCACAACATAACCAATTTACAGTTTGATCGCAACCAGAACACAACAAAAGCACATAAAACACATAGGCGTGACTTGATCATATGCAGCCCTTGGAAGCACATTAAACATAACCAATTTGTAGTTTGATTCTATTCCATTTGAAAAATCCACCTTCAAACTAGAGCATCTCATCAAAATTCTTGCAGCCCTTGGAAGCTTGTCTTGATCATATGCATAACATCAGGAGGTTTACATTGCTTTTTATGACATCTTGTCTTATTTCTTATATTATCATGTTAAATCTAACATTGCAAGTCTAATAACACTCGGGACACCATTATTAGGTTTTTCTATCAATGTTTTCATTTACAGGTTTCATTTTCAGTCAATATATCTTCGGTCTTACCTTATTCTACTACAATTATTCTCACTTCACCCTAGTCACCATTGATTAGGGTCCTGATTCTTAATCCATCCCTTCAATCTTTATTTTTGTAACTTTCTGGTTTCTTCTCCCTTAGATTACTTTTGTATATTGATTTCACCGTATTTATACCTCTGCTACTTTTGGTTCATACCCACATCCTACAGGGTTTGCATATTTCTCTTATTACTCAGATCCAGCCTCCCAAGTCATTGTCGACCTGTCTCTATGCATTCTAGGTCACCATTGACCCAAACTAGGTAATATTCAATTTATGCTTATTTCAATTTAACCATCTATTTGAATGTGCCTTACATTTCTACATATTTCAATTTCTATGTTCATCAGATTCTATATATTATCCAACTTATTTTTATTACTTTTATCTTATCTTATCAAACACGGGGGTTAACATCTACCAAAGAAGTTAACACTTTGTCGGGAATTCCCCACATATCTTATCTAATCCTTTTTCTTTAGTGTATTTGAGTTGTAGGTCATTATCTTGTAACAATAATAATCCATCATTAAACACATGTATCAAGTATCACGTATCTGAGGTAACATAAAACATAGATCATTCAAGGTTTTCTAGTTTCATTTGTACTTCATAATTGATTTATAAGGAAAAAAAATCTAGAAAAAACATTATTGGCATGCCCGGTGGGATGAACCTTCAAGTGGTTTCTTTCTTTTATATATTTTGCTTTTTTTGTTTTCCACTAAAACTGTGGCATGAGGTCTTACTATATTTCTTTCTCAGTTCGTGCCTTGAATCATTTATCATTCGAGAAGTTTAGATAAATTAGAAATGCAATATCTATGTATTCTCCTTTTCCTTATTTTCTCTTTTTTCATCATACCTTCATTTCTTGTCTGTGTACTCATCGAACATCACACCTCGTTTCGGGATTTAAAAATAACCTTCATTTCTCATCTTGCTTGTACACATAGTATAAATAGGGGGTTTAATACTTTTCATCTGATATCTTACCACACACTGCCTAAAACTTCACAAATCAAGTTAATCCTTTTTATTTAGTGTATTTGTTTCACAGGTCATAAACTTGTAACAAAAATAATCCATCATTCAACACCTGTATCAAATATCAAGTATTCGATATAGCCTAAACCCTCTATCATTTGAGGCTTTCTAGTTTCTTTAGTACTTCATAATTGATTTATAAGGAATGAAAATCTAGACAAACATGATCTTGCAAACATGATTAATATTGCATGTAATATATATTCCATATAAATTACAATATGCACACATAAAATTGAACATAAAAGGAGTTTATTTTCATTATTCAACATATAAAACTAATAACATGATACAAATGCTAATTATACCATGAGCATCCTTTGGTACTTTGGAAATCCTAACCATATTATCCATTACAGCACATGACTCAGACAGTGGACAACACGCACACATGCTCACACATCCTTACATACAAATATGAACATGAAAACACTTACACATATTCACCACATACATTTTCACACACATTATAGAGACATCCACACACACACACACACACACACACCCAGGGGGTAGGAAATTTTCCTTCCCCCTTATAATATTTAATCTATTATTATACTATCTTATGCTTAGCCTTTATGTATCTTTAACTTGTGCTTTAGTCATCAACAATCTATTATATTCTTGTATCATGTTATTAATATATTTCCTGATCCTCATGTCATGCTATATATAGTTGTTTCTATCCATGCATACTCTATCTTTATCCAATGCTTTGTATGTGTTTTATCCTTCTCTAGTGTTACTTTATCCATGCTTTTTCCTAATTATAGCTCTGCCTATGTCTCCACACCAACCGATAGTTTTTTCCCTTTTTGTAGCCTTCCTCTATAATTTTGGCTATCTGCTTATATATTTTTCCCTTGTACATGAACCTTCTTTCCTCCCTCTTCTCATATTCCTTAATGTTTCTTTGTGCACTTTTAATACTTGTGAAGATTCTACTTCCATGCTTTCACAAGTACCTTAGCACATCCCTCTTCCCTTACGCATATATTCATACTTGCCTATTTCTTCAGTCAAATATAACATGTGGCCACTTATATACTTCACCCTTATAGTCTGACAATGGAATGCACCAAAAAAATGTCACATTTACAAACATTTCCCAGACATGGATCTTAAAATGTGTGACATAAACGAATTTTAAATAAAACTCTATTTACAAAAATTTCCCATTTCAGGTTTTAAAATGTGCACATAAACAAAAAAAAAGAAAAAAATATTAAATTGAGTTTTACTCACCTAAGAAGAACTACCTACATTAATTCGTAGCCACATTTTCTTCCCTCAGAATATCATTTTAGATCACTGGTGTTCCACCGGTGATAATGAAAATTTCCACTACTTTTGTACCCAAATGATGACCCGGAGAAATTCATTCTCAATGGGGTACTTGTTTACTTTGTATGCTCTCAACACATGCAGCATCTTAATCACCCTCAATGAGTGATCCACCTCCTCAACATGGGCTAGTTCCTTCCATAATTTCAAAAAAGAATTGCAAAACTAAAATTGGAGGTGTAAGCATGCTAGTCAAGATATTACTATGTTATAAGACTATCCATGAAAGTAAATACTACCAACCCATGATATTGGATGCTCTTCTTTGTGTAGGTCCCTGAGATAGGTTGTAAGTCTCTGTATGGTCCTTAGTAAATCTCTATCGCCAGCTCTTGGACTTCAAACTACTCCTTGATAAAACACTACAAACTTGTTTTTTTCTTATTTTATAAGGGTAGAATTCTCCCAATATAGCGGTTATTTATTGGTGTGTCCCATGTTGTCCAACTCTTTGTTTCTCTACAAGGTGTTTGAATTTATATAAATGAATATCAATCTGGATCCTTTGAGTACTCTTCCTTTGGTGGTGTGCTTCCCTTGAATATTTAAATTGACCACTAAATAATCTCACACTAGTTATAACAAGTGTTAGTGAGAAACCACTATCCAAAATATATCTAATACCGACCCGATTTGTAAACAAGGTGTTATGAAAATTAACTTGGTTTTTCCCATTTCCAAATATATTTTAAAATTTCCCAATTTAGTGTGATTTACACTTAAAATCAATGGCAATAAGCTGTAAAAAAAACACAAAATAAACCAAAAATCACGACAACAATGAACACTGGGACTTTAATAGAGTTCACTCGAGTTAGGCTATGTCTTTGTTTTCATTCAAAATATGAATCGATCCTATTGATTATGTAAAACCATGAATTTATACATCTCAAGTTCCCAACACAGTACTTTATGAATTACAATTATTTTATGTCCTCATGGATCTAGATCTGACTCGGGATATTGGCTCTGGCTACTGGTTATACAACTCTAGATCTGGCTATGGTGCAGAAAATCAATCTCACTCTATTTCACATTCAGGCTCCAAGTATTGATGACTGAATTCACGCACATCTACAATGTCAAATCTCACCTATCAAAAACACATCAATAGGAAAATACTTAAGTACTTTTAAAATACAGTGGGTACTAAAACCATGGGCCAAAATTGCCCCATAAACCTATGGGTCAAAAATCCTACCCATATGAGAAGAATATGTTCCTTGAACCCCAATGAGAAAATTGTGGAGAGTGTACAATACTTTTAGTGTACAGTACTCAACACTTACACACATGAAAACAAGGTGCACAACATAAAAATTCAATGTTTGGTCTCATATGGGTATTTTCTTACTATTAACTCTTTAATTTTGTGCTTGTTGTAACTATTTTTTCTTAATAGATGTATTCTCAATTTAAAATAAATGACTCAATGGAATTCTAATGCCTTTGGAATCACTTAAAGGGTATTTATATACTTTTTCATGAGCCCAAATTAAATTTATAATATATTTATTCTTTTGTTTTATATCCCCATATTATTGTGGGTTAACCAAACAATATCCTTAGTAAGGATTTTTAAAAAATTTAGGGATTAAATCCCACTATAACCCACCACATACCACATGGGTCCCTGTCAAATAAATTTAGAGAATTTTACTAATAAATTATGGATATAATTTATCCCACGTGTAAGACACTTATGGATTAGGATGGATTTTATAGCTAGATGTGTGCAACAAACTTATGGCTTCAGTCACATATATGTTTTTTTTTGGGTTGCGGTATAAATATGAAATCACATTTTAACAATGATGTCATATGAATATGAAATCACTCATGGTATAAAAATGAAATCTCTAACCTTATAAAGTGAAGTAAAAGGAGGTTGGGTTTCCTTCTTTAAAAGAGTCGACCCCACTAGCTATTAGGACATGTATTTGTTGAACAAGTGACGAGGAAGTATTCACTAATAATATAATAAGTCAATAAAAAAATATGTACATAGATATATGTTTACAATGATCTAATTAATTATGTGTATATATACATAGATATATAGATATGTGTGTGTGTTATGTTTTTAATGGGTCATATGACTATCATTGGTTAATTTTTTTAGCATTTAAATTGGTCATAGATCACTACGGCATAATATTTGGTTAGTTGGGATGTGACATTTTGAAGTCCACTATGTAAGTATTTATTTTATAAATTTTGAAATAAACTTAAGCTTAGGTTAAGTGAAAAAAAATATGGAAGGAGGTTCATGGTTTTTGTGCCACGACGTGGCATTGGAAATTAATTAGGAATTAAATACTTTTAGGTTCCTTGGGAAATTTCAGCTTCTTGGAGAAGCTAAGCATGAAAAGGCATACACATTGTTTGAATTTTTCAATTGGTGTTTTTAGATATGCATGCAGATGGGCATGGAGATTTTTGTGGAAGGTTGTTTTTTCTTTTACATCGTGAATTTATTAACTACTAGCACAAGGTTTTTTGGCTCTTTGGTTATATAAATATGCTATTGGAATATCCGAGAATGTTTGCAATAATTTGACTTGGAAGATAACAAAGAAGATTAGAGGCAAGTTGAAACAACGACATGGGTTTCAGAATTTTATGTTTTGATATTTTTGTGATGACCTCACTAGATATGCTCTTGTTTTGGTCTTTAAAAAAATATTGTTATGATTTTTCTTTGGATTGGATTACTATTTGAAATCTACATTTGGTTCTTGGGTTTATTGTGTAATCTATAAATACTGATGAAGGTGTTTACATTTTTGGTATGGGATATTTTTTATTATAATATAAATACTTATATTTGGATTTTGATGGAAATATAGAAAATGATTGAGGGAAGAGTTAAATTTAAAATAATTTATTGTTTTTTTTGTGAGATTTTGATTTGCATCTATTTTTTGGTTTAAATGAGAAGATTGAAAACATTTTGGTTTGGGTATTAAGGGATCTAAAAAAGAAACAAGGAGGTATTGTGAGATAAGAAAAATTTGTTTTATGTTGACAATCCTTTCTTAAAGTTTTGTTGTTATTCTTTGAATACTAGTTTGGGTGGATTTTTATGGGAAATTTGGTAGGATAATATTGTTACGTTATGGGTTATATGGTTCTAGACCATAATTAAAAGAGATTTACAAATCTTATAGAGTCTTGTTGTTTGTTTTATTCTAGTTTATAGGGAAGGGATGTTAGAAAAATAAATTTGAGCATGTTATGATTTTGGGTCGTTATGTGGAAATCTAGAAAGGAAATAGGGTTTTTTTTTGGGTATTATGGGAAATAGAAATAATTAAATGGGTAAGTGAAATAATAATGTCCTTCCCTTAACCATTCCTGTTAACACCCCTTCATTGCTCACATTTTTATTTTGATATTTATTAGAAATCTAAGAAGCAATACATTTTTGAGGATTGGTTTATTTGATATCGGAAAGAAAAAAAATGTTTAAGCTCTTTCTAGAATATTATTATTGTTATTTTATCTCCCTACATTTGTTTTGGATTATTAAAGTGAGTTTTAGAAAAGGAATATTGAGATAGTGAAATATAAATGAATCTAATTAATTCTACAAACCTTTCCTAAATATAACTATTGTCATCCTTTCATTTTTTAATCTTGTGGAGTGTAGGGATGATGTGGAATTTATGTTTTAAGCCAAGTTTGGTCTCTAGTAAGGTCATTTTGAAAAATCATGGATGGTTGATTGTTGATTTTTCTCCATCATAAACAAATTGAATTATTTGGTTCTATTCTTGTGTGTTCATTAAAATTGAAAAGGATGAAGGTATTAGTAAAAGTGATAGAATTTACATTCTAGACAATTATTGTGTCAAATTTTATTTTAAAATAAGTATTTTTTAGGAACATTGTACAAGTCCATTGATTTTGAACAATATAGAAGTAAAGACTTTTATTCATCTTGTTATATATGAGTTTTGTTGAGACATTTTTTGTAATAGATGTAATTGTTATATATGAAGGATGGGATAGCTAATTATGATAGATTTAATATATGTATTATCCCTCTATTACTTGTTTGAGATAAGTAAATAAGTTATTTTTGTATGTTTATCATTAGTATACTCCCTCTCCTTTCTTGGACTAGGTATTAATGTTAATATATTTATTAAATAGAGTTATTTCAACATTTTTCAGTTAATTGTGGTTTTAGGATGTGGTGTATGATGCAATATTGTCAATATCTGTAAGTCATATTCAGATACTTTCATATAGTGATAGTCGACATATAGTTTTTATATAAATATGTAGATCATTATTAATGTACTGAGATAGATCTTTAAATGTAAACTAGTGAGTTTACGATTATAATTATTAATTAAAAAGGATATTAGACATAACTTATTTAGTTAAATCATTATGATTAGAACATGGATTATGAGTATGCAAACTCATGTCGTTTCATACGAAATAACCCATATCCATATCTCTCCTACAATTTTTAAGTGAAGGACGACATACTTGAAGTGACTGCTTGGATTTGATTTATGATTGTTTTCATGTTTTGATTTATTTTGATATAAATCCGAAAATTATTATTGTAGCCAATTGATGATCCAATTGGAATGTAATCGCATCTTATAAAGGGCATTATGGCCCAATTTATTACTCTTGTTTATTTATGTAAATAATTATTAATGAAGATTAAGGTTTATCTTTATTTGAAATCATATAGTGTGACTTAAAGGGTTTATGAATTATCTTGATTGAATTGAGAATATGGATAGTCTATTAATACAACCGATTATTAATTAAGCTACTTTTTCTTAAAGTTATATTTTAATTGATGATTTCATTAATTTAATTTTTATGGTCAAAGCATACTAAATAATGACATATAAACGGTAAGGATAAAAAGGAAAATGAAATAAAGATAATATATACTTAATGGTCTTAAAGACTATTCATAATGAGTAAATATGAAGAAATAACTCGATATGGGAAAATGAATAGTAAACCTAAATATAACGAAAAATTATAGGTTCTAGAAAATACGACGAGAGGCCCTAATAATGGATAGTAAATCAATGAGTTATTATGACCTCTTATAGAAACCAATTAGAATTTCGAATCAATACTTTTAAAATTAATCGTTAAGAAATACTTAGTTACTTTATATAAATAAGTTGACCTATGAATATAACAAGCGTGGGAATGATTTCTCTTTGTCTTCTCTCTAGTATCTTACTTCGTGACAACTTAGGATGACTACAGGAAGGATAAGGAGGACATAATGATGGTAATCATTACATAGTACCTATCTTTCCCATAGGGATCCTAAGATGGTATGGATGATATTATCTTTTTTTAGGGAATAATTCAGTATAGAATATTCATCTCATTAACCAATTCAACTTCTTAAACAAAAATGAATCTAGATAACTATATTGAGACAATTTTGTGGTGATGGAAGAAAAGTTGTATAGGCTAGTGTACAGTCTAAAAAATAAGCTTACAAAGAAATCATTGAAATTTTTTTCTAAACTAATGAAATTGATGACTATATTATCTATATGAATCCCCTAAATCAAAAGTGTTGGGTACCAGATGAAATTTGCATAAATATATTTCATATAGGCACCAATAATATGCACATGTTTCTTGTTGTAGTTACCAATTTTTAGTATGTTTATCCCCCATCATGGGTTCTCTCCCCTTCTTCGTCATATTACACATATATAGCTCTCTTCCTATTGGAATTCCCCTTTCCCTCTTAAACCCCAGTTATCCTATCTAATTCTCAATTTCCCATCTTAATCTTATCCTAATCCAGTTATTGATTCATGCTCCTAATTCATCCTTAATAATATTTTATCACCCCTAAACCCATCTATTATCCTAAAATTTACCCTAAGAACTCCATTTATCATCCATAAACTCCCATCTACCCTCAATAAATGCATTTCCACCCTCCAACAACATTTTTTCATCCCTATGTAACCCTAACCCTCCTAAAGAGCATGAAACCATAATTCCACACCCTTAGGACCCTTTCTATTGAGTTGAACATCATCTCCACCACCTAAATCAATGGTATTTTGTAGTTTCCATCAATGTTATAAGTATCCCTCTACCCCTCCTCATTAAGAGGATGAAATTTTGATAATTCTATCTTCTTTTGAGTTAGATTTGTTTATTTCTCTTCCTGGAGAAGCTATCATCAACTTGTAATCATCTTATAGCTTTTGCATGCCACCCTTGGAGATCTAAAGATTATTGCTTTCTTGGAGCTCCCCATTATTTCATCATCCTTTTTTATTCTTCTTACAGGTCTACCAATTTCCTTAGATATCTTCCTTCACACATGTCATGCCTGAGGTTTGTTAACAATTATTTAGCCATCCATTTAGCCTTATAAAGCCTTAAACCTTCCCTGGTCACCATCAATACAGCCCAGTCGCCATCAAAATGATCAATATAAACACTATTTTCTACCTTCTTCCTCATCTGTCATTTGTTATCTAGCTTCCTTCAACATCTGGATACCTTTATTTTTGAGATCCATCTATTTAGCATCTCAGATCTCATCTTCACTATCCCTAGTCACCATCAATCCATCCTAGTCACCATCAATCTATTATGCATCCCTCACATTCACATCAAATATGTCAATTTTCTTGCATATTTTATGTCTCCTCAACATCCCAACATTAGATCCAAGTTATTTCCAACTTTTCAAAGATTGTTTCAGATATATTTTTTGCATATATCTTGATCAACTTAGCTGCAATCATCATCGAATGTAGCTATCAGACTCGAGTCAACATCAAATCGATCAAGTTTGATTTTATTTACTTCATTTATCATTATCAGATCTTCATCTTAGTATTTATAACATATCTATGATCTCTATTTTTATTTGGTTATTTGTTGGATCCTATTTATCTATTATCATTTATCATTATTTTTTATCAAATTGGGTTGACATCTATCCATTAGAAGTTATCACTTCTCAAGACTGAATTTATCAGGTAACCTACCATCTTATCTACTAATCCTTTTTCATGTTTAGATTCTCTTTGTTGTACAGGTTATCAAGCTTTCCACAGAGTGAATATTTTTTTTCCATATCTTTGTTATCATCGCATTTCAAGAGGTAGCCTTAAACCCTCCCATAATTTGGATCTTCCTATTTTCTTACCACCATTCCATTTACTTAAAACAGAAGAAGGAAAAATCGATCAACATTCTCGCATGCCTGGTGGGACTATTGAGCAGACAAAGTATGAACATAGCAAAAGGCACATAGAAGGTTCATGCATGAGAAAATGGTACATTCAAAGGCGCGAAAGGATAGGGAAGGAAACACAGGTGAAAGACAAGGATAGATTTGTGACTTAGCCATTTTCCTCAGTATAAGCTATTTTTGGAGATAGTATGCAGAGTACACAAACTAGATAAAGACTTGCACAACATGCATAGGCTATTTTTGGAAGAGTGTATACTAAGATATTTGCATGGGTTTGAGATAATAATAGAATTCCTACTATTAGTTAACTAGAAGAGGTTTATTATTAGCACACTTGCATATGTGACTATTATTGTAAAGTCGCATGGCTATTTTTAGCATGCGACCTATTTTGGGAATTATGTAAGCGGTGAAGGGAAAGTCCCCACCCTTATAAATATATAGTGATCTGTGTATTTGAATAGGTGTATGTATGTATGAAAAAGTGAGCTATTATGGAGCTATGGTGCTATATTGATGCACACACAAACACATGATACTGATCATTGTAAGAATCTTCTTTGTATTTAGTGTGTTTAATATAATGGAGTGTATTAACTGAATTAAGGTGTTAAACATGATTGTGACTAAGTTATTGCATGGTTGAATTCATTATGACTATTGTTAGTTTCATTAATCTTTAGATCTAGATATGAAATATGCTCTCTAGAATGTTATGTTATTTATGGATCTAAATGCATTAAGTCTTACTCATGCTAATGTCCTGTAAAAGAAACCATAAAGAGGGGCTCAATACCTTTACACACTTCAGATGAGTGCTCAATCTAGGATGAGTGATGTACCATCGCGCCTGGGTTAATATTGGTAAATTCTAGGCTACATCATTGGTTCCATTGTTAGGACCTCTTTTTCAGCTACTATCAGGATGGTTCGCAATGAAGACATATCAGCTGACCCTAGCAAGTATTGAAGAATGGTTACAAGATCTAGAAGAAGAATATGCACTGAGGTTCAACATTGGATCTGAGTGTAATGCACGCACATGGGTGGAATAGAATCTATATGACTATTTGTATGAGAGATTCTTTTCTATCTTTCTAGTATAATTATATGAGTGGCCGGTTGCTTATGCATCTAAATGAAACTGGAGGTACCGCACACTTTTCTAGATGCAGGAATAATTTTAGGCCCTTTATGATGCTGATTTAATTTGGACATGCGTTGTGGATACTTGGTTTCGTGTAGTTTTGAATAGTCATATTTTTGAGTACTCAATTTCCACTTATTCTTTCTCGGAGGTATCTGAGTTCCAATTTTTTCAATATCCTAGGGGAACTTACTTGCAAGGAATTCCTCTGGCGATCAATATTTTGATGGTAACCCTAAACTTGGAAGAAAAATCTATGGCTACCTAAACCCCACCATGCATGGGGGCAAGAGAAGGTTTGGTTAAAGATGGTAGACCTAGAGGCAGAAAGGTAGATAGAAGAAAGACAACTTAAGAATAATAAGGCATGTGAGAGGGAGATAGAGAAGTAGTGTGATGTTACAGAATGAATGGCGTTGAGGAGAGATATGGCTCTTGAAGGATTTAGAGCTCACGTGATAGGGAACCCCTTTCAACCTCACATGGAAGTGCCCCAAAAGAGATAACTTGGGGTCGTGGGTGCGCATCTGAGTATACCTAGAAACCTTGACCTTACACTTGGTCTTCTAGTATATAGTATGATAAGTAGTCATCACACTAGTTTGGGTAGTAGAGGAACATGAGTAAGTCAGGTGGAAAGTACAACTATGCTAGGGAAAATGTCTTCATTATTGTTTAGAGGTATCTGTTCAGGCACATGATCTACACAGAATGTGAGTGCACAAAATTTTAGACTCACGTATGGGAGTGGTAGCACCTCACAAAAAATATGGGTTTAATTCAGTACTAATATTAGGAAATATAAGATTACATCTTCTGGTCTACTTCTTGTTATAGGTGGAGGATCAGAAGGTATATGTGGTTCTAGTTTTGGTGGATCTGGTGGTTCTAGAGGCTGAGGTAGCACATGAGGTTCTGGATCAGGTGGGTAAGGTCTACACCAACCCTGAAATATTTACATGGAGATCTCTCTTCATCATCCAGAGTATAGGGGCATAGAAGATGTAGTTGAAAATGTGCACATTTGTGAGATATTGTGGCACACATAATGGATCATGCCTTCTGAGTGAAAAGAAATTCAATTTTCCACTATGTTACAAGTACTGACATAGAGCTGGTATAGAAAATTTGGTCATGATCAGGCTTACGTAGACTAAGTAGCATTAAAATATGTTTTCCTTAAGGAGTTTCACATCCCTAAATTCGAGCATAAGAGTATAAGCACGCTCAAGGATATTAAACAAGGCACTACTGAGAATTTTTCGGAGTATGATGCCTTCTTCAAAACTTTGTTGTCTAAAATTTCTTATGATATTCATGCAAGCTAACATGGACAATGGTTTTTTAGAGGTCTTGTCACACCTTTTAGAAGGGTGTTGTCACATAAGATATACACTGATCCGCATGAAGAACTTGAGACAACCTTATGCACTAAGGTAGTTATGAGCATAGACATTGGGGTAAGCCCATTTTTAGAATCACAAATTATAGCTATGGCAGAGCAGTTGGAGAAACTATCAGAAAATTCATCACATGATACATGCATGGGGATTTGGTGTATAGATTATGAAGTGGAAGGACAGACCAAGGATAGTTTTCCCCACGGATTAGTACATTCATAGCTACTAGACTTCGAGATATGTCATTTAAACCATGATGCTAGCCTCATACCATTACTACAACATGCGATAAGGAAGAACATCTCTTGCTACTGTAAAATTTACATTTCCACGACTCATGATATGAAAGAATGCTAGTTGATTGGTAAGATCCATGATGTTATAGATATTGGTGTATGAAAAACACAAGTATCAGATAACTCTAAGGGGAAGGGTTATGAAGGAGGTCATGGTAGAGGTAGAGGATACCGTGGTGGATTCAGAGGCTAAGGCTGGGGTGGTGGATGAGGTGAGTTTCCTTGTAGAAAATATTTTACATGTGAATATCCTTACCATTATAGGTGCAAATGTTCACAAAATATTACATGTTCCTTTTGTGAGAAGAATCATAGTTATGAGGAATTCCTAGACTTATATGAGGATCTTAAAGAGTAGTATAAACAAGAAAACAAGGGCGCATGGATGGTTCAGATATAACACGTTGTGGAAAATAAGTGGATGCCTAAGTTGACACTAGAACCTGAAGTATTACCTATAAAGAAATTACTAACTACACTGAAGTTGCATGCGCTAGAGAAGCATTACAGCAAAATCCTACCATCACTAAGGAGGAGGTTCTACATCCACGGTACCTAGATCCTTCCCATTAGAAGGAGATTTAACAAGAAACCATGGAGGTACTCAGGAATATTCAGGGTGAAATATAGTGTTTAAAGGAGAAATCATGGAAGATGGAACATAAAAAGGCAACAAAGACGGTCTAATCTAAAATTGAGGATTTAAAAGAAGTGTTTAGAATTTTTTGCTAGGAGAATATCATCCTGTTACTAGGGAATTGGCTAAAGGGAAACACTCCATGCGTAGGTAATGTGAATGGATGACAGATCTTGCATGCCAATCTTCCCCCTCATAGTCTAGATTAGGATAACGAGATCACTTTGGATACTATTGTGGATGGATGGCTTTTGAGTAATAAATTGACATAGGCACAAAAGTTAATGTACTTACTTTAGATGCATGGGTACAGATGGGGAGACCTTCATTACAGCCATCCTCGAATGTGTTGTTCATGGCTAATCAAAATAAGGCCACTCCCATCAGAGTTTTAAAATATTCATCCATTACAATACATGGAGCAAAGTTCACTGGGGAATTTGAGGTTTTAGTGCTTGCAGAGTCAGATAGTTTCCCATCTCTACTTGGGTGCCCTTGGTGCTATGCAAATAATGCTAATCTACAGTTCAATAAGGGATATATCATTTTTTAGAACAAAGAGGAAAGGGTTATTATCTCGTTAACAGATGGAAAATCTATGTCTTATGTTGAGTCGTTAAGTGAAGAAGACTTGAACATGATCTATGTGCATTCTATTCATGACCCAAAGGTCCTTGAGCCATCTAAGGAAGGGATTCTTCAGTGGGAAGATGCATAATCAGTTAGTGATATCACAAGCATTTCTTTGTATGATTGGGCCCATGGAACTTACGAGCTGGTTGGGCGCGAAGTAAGAACCAAAGTTGCATAGAGGAGATAACCTCATTGTCTCATAAGAATAGGTAACAACACAGTTCCTAGGTACCCTGGAGAAGGAGATCCCATGATATTATTGTGTGCCATAGAGGAACAGTGAATAGACCAAGTGGAGAGAAGAAATATGTTAACATATACCCTATGTAGGATGGCAGCATGATGGTGGGTGGTTCACAGAGATAATCTTATAGAATGGGATGAAATCATAATTTCTCTTTCCACTCGATTTTTTAGGAGCAATGCACCTACTTAAATCTGCACTTATCATGGTAATCAACCTATTTAGCACCACGTTCAACAGTGTGAGAGACTTTGGAAAAATGGGCGGGAAGATTTACCACCTTCATTCTTAGTGCATAAGTTCTAATCCACTTTATAAGGCTGCGCACGTGCTTGGTATGTATATGTAGAACTCCATCAAGAGACTAGAAATTGGTAGAATTTTATTACAAAAATAATCCAGACTTTTAACTTCTTATCTACTAAACCTCCAGAGGAAGAAGAATTAAAGGTTATAAAGTGCTTAACTATGAGAGATAGTACTAAGGTGGAAGAACTCATTTAAGATTTGTTTGGTGGGACAAAATCCAAAGCATGCTTTGATGAAAATGAATAGACAGATGCTACACAACTTGAGTGCGCTTTCTTAGAGAAAGAGAAAGGAAATATGGTATACCTATTGGATGGTGAAGAAGTATAAAATATGGATCTAGATCATTCAACAGGTAGGCGTGAGGTTTTGGATAGTACATATAAGACCACACATGCCTATCATAAACCTGTGAAGATAAAGAAAGTGAATATTTTTTCGGATGCTTAACCTAAGAAGGCCATAATCGGGGATTTTTGCTATGACTCTAAAGTGGACAAAATCATTGAGTTACTACGATATTTTCAGGACCTATTTCCTAGGGTATACCATGAATTAAAAGGTGTGCATGAGTCATTAGGAGAGATGAAGATCAAGATTAAGTAAGATGTGCACCCAGTTAGGAAGAGACCCTACATAATGAATCCTAACCTACGCATAAAGGTTAAAAAAGAAATCAAAAACATGTTAAACTATTTCATCATCAAGCCCCTAGAATAATCAGAGTGGGTTAGTCCCATGGTTATCAGTATAAAGAAATATGGTCAGATTAGGATTTGTGTGGATTACAGAGAACTAAATGCTACATGTTTCGCTCATCATTTTCCTACACCCTTCATAGAGGAAATACTAAAAGGCATTGCAGGGTGCAAAATCTATTCAATTACAGTTGGATTCTCTAGGTATCATCAGGTTTGAATTACATAGGAGGATCAAGAGAAAATGACTTTCACCACTGAATGGGGAAGTTTTGCTTATACAGTGGTTACTTTTGGTTTGAAAAACACACCTGCTATATTTTCACGCATAGTTTTCCAATCATTCGAATACTTTATTCACAACTTATTGTAGGTTTATTTAGATGATTGAATGATATATGGACTTGTTAAAGATCATAGTGATAATTTACTCCTCATGTTTGAACGATGCAGACAGTTGAACATCTCATTGAACATCAAGAAACATGTTTTTTCTACACCATTTGGCACTTTGCTAGGGCACATCATATGTAAGTAACATTTTTTGGTGGATCCAGCTTAGGTTGTAGTTATTGTAGGCCTGGAAGAGCCTACCAGTCAAAGTGAGGTGCGTGGGTTCTTAGGTCACACTGGGTATTATAGGAAATTTATTAATGGGTATGCTAAGGTTTCTACACCCTTAGAAGAGTTACTAAAAGGAAAAGGGACATTTTATTGAGGGGAGCCGCAATAACACGCATTCAAGACATTGAAGGAGAAACTTACCACAGTGCCTATTCTACGCATCCCTCCTGGAACCAACCGTTTCATGTACATGTGGACGCCTCTGGCATGGCCATTGGCATGGTGTTATCTCAACATGAAGAAGGTATTATAGATCATCCTATCTATTTTTCTAGTATAAAGTTGACCCCTATGGAACAAAATTATACAACCACAGAGTGTGAGGCCTTGTTGACGATCTACACATTGCATAAATTTAGACAGTACTTACTAGTGACTCCTTTTGTGTTCTATACTGATCACATGGCATTGAAGTATTTAGTCAACAAACCCATTTTACAGGGTCGTATATGTCAATGGGTGCTCTTTTTCCAAGAATTTGATTTTACAATTGTGGTAAAATAAGGAAAAATTAATTCTGGGCTAGACCATTTATCAATAATACACTCAGGAGAAGATGCGAAGATAATTGAAGATACAATGCCAGATGCAGAGTTATACATGTTACAACATGCACCATCATAATTAGAGGATATTTTTGTCCTTCTACATACATGTATGAAACAAGAAGGAATGAAAGCCTTAGAGAAGAAATAATTTTCCATTCGCGTGGCACCATTTATGTTGATTAGCGGTGACCAATACAAGTTAAGTCGAGATGAAGTATTGCGTCGATGTGTCCTAGAGCATGAGCACATAGATATGATGGAAGAGGCTCATAGTGGTATTACAGGTGGGAACTATTCACTAGGTTATGGTGGGGGACCATGTACAATGATTATAAATCATATTGTAAGGTGTGTGATCATTGTCAGTGCCTTGGAAAACTAGGATGACAAGATGAGATGTCGTTGAGGCCTATTCCTAGTGTAGAGCTATTTGAAAAATGGGCTATAGATTTTGTGGATCCTATTTTTCTAGCCGCGCGTAGGACTAGATCGTGCTACATCATCACTTGCATGGATTATTTGACAAGGTAGGAAGAAACAACACCTACAAAGGACTGTATAGCAGCTACATCAACCAAGTTTTTATGGGAAAATATTCTTACATGGTATAGATTCTTGTTAAGTTTGATAAGTGATAGGGGCACAATTTTTTTGAATGAGACAATCAGAATATTATTAGATTAATTTATGATTGCACACCATAAGACTACACCTTATCATCCTCAAGAAAATGGAACTGTTGAGGCCTTCAACAAAATTCTAAGCTAGACATTGACAAAAAAAATTGATGTTGGAAGAAAAGATTGGGATGATAAAGTTTCCACAGTTCTTTGGGCGTATCGAACAACATATAAGAGGTTAAACAAGGCCAACCTTTTTTAGTTAGTGTTTGGCACAGAAGCAGTTCTTCCTATGGAATTCATGTTACCTTTTTTCGTATTGCGCATGCTATAGGTCTAGCAGATGAGAAAGCCTTAAAATAAATGATTGATACAACTAGATGAGAGGCGATCCATAGCACGTTGGATTCAAAATCAAGAAAATGCTAGGAAGAAGGCATGGCATGATAAGCACATCATGGATAAGAAGATTGAGGTTGGAAAAATGGTGCTCCTTTATGATTCAAAGTTTTTGCGCCATTTAGGAAAGATTAAAGTACATTGGTTAGGACCATATGTTATCACTCACATTCTTGAGTCAAGAGAATGTTAGTTAGATACGCTCGATGGAATACGGTTACCCAGTTACTTCAATGGGAGTAGGATGAAGCCCTACTATAAATAAGTATTCTTGGTGTTTGTAATAAGGCATTATTTCCATTTAGAATAGGTTTCCCTTTATGAATTTTCCTTACTATATTTCCTTCTTCTTCATTATGCTTTATAAATTTAGTTTTTGGTTTTATGTAATAAGCACATTTGTGCCCTGGAAACCAATTACCATTTTAAGAATTTTTTATGCGTAGAGGACTACACATACCATTTGTGAGGGGTGGTTTTTACTTGTTGTTCACAACTGAGTACAAATCAAGGAATAAAATGTTGACAAGTGCTATTGGAATTTAAAAAGGAATTGTTAAAGGAGAGATTACTTCTAAATGATAACCATAGATGGGAAAAAGAAGGAAAAATATAATGCAAGGTAATCAAAGGCGATGGAAACTACTAGGGGAAGGCACAATGGTGAGGTAGTTGGGTGCATAGAAGCACACTAAAGATAATTCTGTAGCCAGAAGGTAGGAAGGTGCACTAGAAAGTTATAGATAGCACGTGAATATGTACCACATGGAATATGTGAAAATGGTCAATTTATGAGAGGATTTTTGGTTGGTGAAGGAGTAATAAATGCACTAACTTTTTGCAAATCTATATGAGGATGGTATTCAAGTTCATTTTTACCCTTGTAATCACAAGAATTTGAATGAGATAAGTGCAAATGAGTTGAGAAAATCGTGTTGAGGTGCGGAGAGTGTGAAACCAAACATGGAGACTAGATTTATGCGCAAGAGAAGCTTGCGTCCCCATTAGTGAAGGGTTTGAGAAAAGTAGAGCATTGTGAAAGACATAGGGCACATGATTTCAACTATGGCACATAGATTCGAGCTAGGGTTTGGAATTTCTCATCACAGAAGATAGAAAGTGAGCATTTACACACTACAGAGGACAAAAAGTTGAGATTTACAGATGGCACCAAAGAAATCACCTGCATTAGGAGTCAAAGGAAAGAAGAAAGTGAAGACAGAAGTCTAAGTTTCTCTTGAAAGTAATTTATGAGAGATGCAGTACTAAGAAGGTATTATCGTTGGACAAAAATAGGATTCTCACATTTGCAGCTACAAGATAAGTAATTACAACCACCACACTCCTGATAAAAATAAGGATTTAGACGTGTTGTTAAGTACAAAGACCAATAAGAACACAACAGAGGACATGCCAGTGTATGATGATGCTGGAGAAAAATTATTGAAGTAGGTCGGAGTCTATCAATTGTACGAGCTCCCGTATTTTGGCAAGTATGAACCTTTATACTAGTGGTTGATGAGCAGAGTACATGAAGACTTTTTCTATTTCGCTAGACAAAGGGTAATGATTAAAGTAGCATTAGTTTCAATAATGACAGGATTAACGGGCACATGAGTACATCTAGATAGTGACCTGATAGATAAAGCAGAAATCTTGGAGACACAGAAGGAGTTAGGGTATACCAAGGGTCCGTGTGGAATGGATATCGATAAGTTAAAGAAGTACCCTATGGTACAAGAAGCTACACATCTAGTGACCAAATTGAATGATCAAGAGAGATGGTCACAGGTGAATACCATGTGGTTACATATCACAAGGAGAATGTCTCAAGGAGTAATCTACAACATAGCATGCTAAATTATACAGACTATCATCGAGGAAGTGCGCACAGGTGATAAAATTAGTTTCAACGTTATCTTATTGTTTCTGGTATTTATGGAGATTGGAGTGCCTGATGGGACAAAAAACAAAATCTGGGAGTATCCCATGGAGAACAAGTCTCTTACAGAAATATTTAACAAGTACTTGTGTGAATGGTCAATAAGTGGGACATTTAAATAGAGGGTGAAGATTTGGTATGACAGGCTCCATACAACATTTGAAGAGGAGTGGTGCATCCCCAAAGAGTTACCTTCAGTGGTGGGAAAGGAAGTTAATTTCATGATGTACCAAAACTTCTACATCAATTGATTTGCAATGAAGGCTGGGACTTGGAGCCCATGGTGAAAAATTTCATATGCCTTCACAATGTGCTACTTCCAGGAATTAGTCCACCATTTTACTAATGCACATAGCCTGAAATTCATTACAAACAAGGTAGACTATGACTACCACACTATAAGAAAGACTAATGCATATCCATGTCTGACTACCTATTTTGAGAAGCCTGTAAGTTTGGAAATTAGAGACAATGGAGTCATGTTTGTATACCTTAAGATTAAGCCTAAGTTGGAGGGTAGAATGAATGTAGAGAATGATTTCATACTTCCAGGGCCACCTAGGGGTAAGCACATGGTAGATAACATGTCATCCCCACATCCTACAGAAACCATAGTAGTAGATGAAGAGGAAAAATGACAGGAAGATAGTGGTGGCTTAGAACATAGAGGATGAAGGAAACCTACGGATAAAGTGGAAACTGAGTGCATGACCACTCCACCCCAGGCACAAGAAGAAGGAGATGAAGACTTGGAGGTAGAAGCAGTCCTATAAGAACACCATTTCAATAGGGTATTTAGGAGAACAAGAACCTAATGTGCTACCACACAATCAGTACAAATATCTCCATGACTCTCTCCTCACAAAGAGGCAATTGAGAAGAAAAGAAGGAAGCTAAAGCTGATGAGGAGGCTAAGGAGTTTGTAGAGAGCATGAATGGAACCCCTATACTACTATAAGAAGTAAAAGAACCCAGGGATGAATATATGAAGGATGGAGAAGAGGAGGTAAAGGAAGTAGAAGGAGAAAAAAATGATGTTTCTAATAATATGAAAGATTTGACTCCAAATCTTGGTGCTCTAGTTCCTAAGGGGCCAAGAACTAAAATAATAAGTGGAGGGTATAATGTTTTGTATTTGGGATATGCTGAGGGCACCAGTAAAATTTTCCGCACCCGTTTCCAAAGCATAGTGAGCCCTAATAATTTATATGGATGGGAGCTGATGGATGAAGACACGGCCACTACATGAACAAGGAAGAAATTTTCTTAGTCTATGCACACACATATGGACGAACCATACTTCGAAGTATGTGAAGAATCTTATGTATTAAGAAGAATAAAGAAGGCACCCCAGATAATACACATAACTGTAAAGCCCACTGTTATGTCTGATGAATAGGTAAGTAGTGTCTTGGTGAAGGTATCTATAGAGGTAGCATGAAGGAACATAGAAAAATCTACTAATATTAGAGCGTTAAGAGATGATATCAAAGCTAAAGCTATAGAAATAGCATTTCTGAAAGGAAAAAAAGACTTAGAATAGGAGAAGAATGAATCATTCATCAACATGGCAGAGGATATAGGTGATCATGTCTTAAAAGCAAGACCACACTTGGAGTCCAAGGTACTTAAATGATTCCCTTCAACTATGCATTATGTGCATACCTTAGTTGACTTGGTGCTTGAGGATGGAACAAATCACATGTCAGTGCCAAAGGACCTTGAGCAGGAAGCAGAGAGAGAAAAGGCTTTAGTAGTTAGAAATATTTCATCATATGAAGAATTGCTTCAAACCTTGCAAGAAAAGCTGAAGAAAGTAGACCGGGCATTGAATATTTATGCAGCTCTAGAGGCAATAATAAGAATCAAGACCATGGTGGAAGACAATGAAGTCCTGAAGGAAATGAAATATGATACATTGAAATGCACATAGAGATTAGTGCTATTAAAGCAGAAGGGTGAGGCCCTTACAGCAGCCCAAGAACCCCATAAGGAACAATTAGATGAACTTGAAAAACTTATAGAATAGAAAATGGATCTTCTAGAAGGAATAATGTCTATAATAACTTAGTAAATATATTATGTTAATTTGTTTTCCATATAGAGATGTTATCCTAAAATTAAAATTTTGTGTTGAACAGGTGAATGCTTGTATGATTTTCTCATGTTGGTTAATTTACTAATGTGAGTTTTATTTTGTTTATTCATCATATACATGAAGAGAATGAGATATAGTTAACGTATGAAGATAATGTAATGTAACTTGTATGTGTGTTACCTTTTTCCTTTTTTTAGTTGATGATGTCATTACACTCTCTAGTTGAGAATCGAAAATCATTAAATATTGGAGTTGCTATGGGTATAACTGTTGTTGCACTTCTTGCATAGGTATGTGTTATTAAATTAATTTTCATAATTAAATGATTGTATTAAATAACATCATGTAGTATAATTAAATGACATTCATGCATATTATAATTTTCATCATCATGGTTTCCACATGAGGAGTTGGAAACTCTAGTTCCTAATGTTGTTGATAATCTTGAGAGGCAGAGGATGATTTCAAGTCATCATCAGATTGTAGTGAGTATTTATTTATAAGTAGTGTAATTTTATATGTCATTAGTTGTATAGTAGTGGGTATGTTGTTTATTTGTATTAATAGATGGAGCTACATACATCCTTTGAGTGTAGGAGGTATGATTGATAGAAGGAACATTCCACTAATGTGCAAAGCTCATCTTCATGAAATCTGAAGAGAACCAGATTATTTTATTGTTGAGTAGTTGGAATATCTCTCAAGGGTGAAAATGCATGATGTTTGGGCATGTGGAAGTATAGCAAAGTACAGGCATGCCCAGGATCAGTTAACGGGACTTAGTCGCTTTTGTAGTTTGAGGCTATTTTGGGGTTCGAGTGCAGAGCACACAAATATGTCGAGACTTTCATCTCAAACAAGGCTATTTTAGGATGTGCAACAGTTCAAGTGTCATGCATAGTTTCGATCTACTAATAGGATTTCTACTCGGAGTTGATTATAGGAAGTCTAATTTTAGAACACTTGCATGTTTTGTATTTCCTTGTAAAGGTGCATGGCTATTATTAACATGTAGCCTATTTTTGAAAGGTGCATAAATAGTGAAGGGAAAGTCCCCACCCCTATATATATATGTATTGATTTTCATGACTTAGACATTTTTTATCATTGTATATTTAGGCTACTAGTTTTGTTGTGTGCATGACTCATGATGATACTATTATAATGTATGAAGCTTATATGTTTTGCAGTATTTAATAGAATGGATCATATTAGCTAGATATTGGTGTTAGACATGACTGAATATGGTTCTTGCATGGTAAATTGCATTTTAGTTATTGTTTAAGTATATCTTTCATATGGTTTAGATCTAGATCTAGTTTATGCACTATGGATTACTTATTATTTGTTATGAATCTAGATAAAAAACCTACGTAATCGTGATAAAAATCTAGACAAGAAACTTTAAAGAGGTACCTAGTACCTTTGTGTGCTTCGGGTGAGCGATCAGTTTAGACTGAGTGATGTGTCAGTGCACCTTGGGTATTTACAGTGAATTCTAGACTACATAATTGGTTCCATTCCTCGGACCTCTTTCTCAGCTATTTTTTAGGATGTTACATGATGAGGACATATTGGTTGACCTTGGCCAACATTGAGGAGTGGTTAGTAGAACTAGAAGAAGAATATTCTCATAGATTTAGCACTAGACTAGATTTTGATGCACGTGCATGAGTCGAGCTATCTTTCCTATAAAGTTATACGAGTGGTTGGTTGCGTATGCGTCTAAGAGGAATTGGAGGTTTCACACGCTTGTTTGGATGTAGGAAGAATTTTAGGCCTTGTATGATGCAGATCTAATTTGGATGCACTCTATGGATGTTTGGTTCCATGGTTTTTTGGATAGTTATATCCTGGAATACATAGTTTTAACTTACTCTTTCCCAGAGGTTGCTAAGTTTAATTTTTTACACAAACCCAGAGGATCAAACTTGCACGGTATTCCACTAGCGATTAAGATCCAGAGGATCGTACTTGTGTGGTATTCCAATTCCAATGGATAACTAAACCCCACTATACATGGGGGTAGGAGAAGGATTGGTGAAGATATCAGACCTAGGAACGGAAACAAAAAGAGAAGAAAGGTGGCTTAAGTTCAATGAGGCATGGGAGAAGGATTTAGAGAAGTAGCGCAAGGTTGCATAATAAATGGCATTTTGGAGAGAGATGGCTTGTAAATTGTTTGGATCTCACACAGAGGACGTGGAGTCATAACATTCGGAACTCCCCCATTTGGGAAATCATGGTAGGGAACCCTTTTCAGCCTAAAACAAGAGCATATAGGTTGGAAGGACATGGGCCATGAGCATGTATCTAAACCTACCTAACAACCTAGCCCTTGTGCTTGGTTTTCCAGTTTCTACAATAGTCAGTAATCAACAAATTAGTGTGCGAATTAGAGTTGCAGTAGATAGAGTTAATCAAAATTCAAGTTTGGGAGTTAATTAGGGAGCTTATTCATCTATGGTGCAATCATCATCTACTTTATTTAGAGGACCAGTTGGAGGTATTTTTTCTAGCACATCATCGCCATAGAATGTAGGTGTGAAAAACCTTGGTGTCACATCTAGAACTAGTGCAACTTCACAGACTATGGGCATTTAGTTTAGCAAAACCATCGGAACAAAAGGTACTATAGCTTCCAGTCCATTTCCTACTTGAGGGGGTAGATCAGGAGGATCAGGTGGCTCAAGCGCTGGCAGATTTGGTGGATCTAAAGGTGGTTGAAATACATGAGGAAAAATAGGAGGTTCTAGATCTGGTAGGAAATGGATGCACCAACCTCAGCAAATTTATATGAAGAAGTCTCTCCGTCTTTCAGAGTATATAATAATTGATGATGTGGCCGAGAACATGCGTATGTGTGAAATATTATAGTGTACAAAGGGGATTATAAATCCAAAGCACAAGGCAAGTCAATTTGAAACTATGTTGCAGAGGCACACACACAATTGGTAAAGGAAGTTTGATCCTGCTAAGACTTGTGCGGATTATACAGCGTTGCGAGATGATTTCTTAAAACAATTTTATATCCCTGAGTTTGAGCAGAAAAACATAAGTGGGCTCAAGGATATTAAGCAGGGCACTACTAAAAATGTTAGGTAATATGATGTTTAGTTCAAGACCCTTATGTATAATTTATCTTATGACATACATGCAAGCCAACATGCACAATGGTTCATTGGAGGACTAATCACGCCTTTCAGGAGGAAGATTTTGCATAAACTTGCATAGATCCATGCAAGGCACTTGAAGAAAGTCTATGCACTAAGGTGGTAGGAAGTATGAACACTAGAGTAAGCCCGTTATTGGAAGCTCAAATTGCAGTAATGAAGGAGAAGTTAGAAAAATTATCAACCAATTCAACACATGAGACATGAAGTGGAATTTAGGACACAAATTGTGAAGTGGAAGGGCATACTAAGGATATCTTCCCTCATAAATCTGTGTGGTCCTTATTGCTAGATTATGAGATATTTCACTTAGACCATAGATCAAGTCGGTGACCATTGTTGCAGTGTGCAATAAGGAAGAATGTGTCAAGTTATTGTAATATTTTCAGGTCTTCCACTCATGATACTAAATATTACAGGTTGATTGATCAAATCCATGATGTCATTGATGTTGGCATCTGACAGACTAGTGTTACAAATAATTCTAAGGAGAAAGGTGAGCATCATGAATATGATCATAATGAAGGGCACTCCGATGGAGGTCATGGTAGAGGTCGAGGTTACAAAGGAAGATTCAGAGGTCAAGGTTATGGGGGAGGAAGGAGTGATTTTCCTCATGGAACTTGTTACACATGTGGGTTTCTTGATCACTATAGGAATGAATTTCCATAGAATCTTGTGTGTTCTTTCTACGGAAAGAATCATAGCTATGAAGAGTTCCCAAACTTGTATGAACATTTGAGAAAGAAGAAAAAATAGGAAAATAAGGGTGTGGGGATGGTTATAGTACAACATGTCATAGGGGATCAATGGATGTTGTAGTTATTGCCAGATCCTAAGATGGTACTTGTGAAAATTACTACGTGCACTGAGGTTGTGCGTGCTAGAGAAGCATTGTAGAAGAATCCTATCCTTACGAAGGAGGAGCTTTTGTATGTAAAATATCAAGATCCTACTCATCAAAAGGAGGTTTACTAAGAAACCATGGAGGTAATTAGGAATTTTTAGGGTGAGATACATTGTTTAAGGGAATAGTCACGGAAGTTAGAACAGAAGAAGGTAGCTGAAATTCATCAATCATATGTTGATGATTTAAAAGAGGTTTGTAAGATGCTATGTCAAGAAAACATTATTCCTTTATCATGGAATTGGTTAAAGGGAAACACTCCACGCTCTAGTATTAAGAATGGAAGGAAGATATTGCATGCTAATCTCCATCCTCATACCTTGGACTATGATAAAGAAATCACTTTGAATGTTGTTGTAGATGGTTAGCTCTTGAGTAACAATCTGATTGACATAGGAGCAAAAGTCAATGTGCTTACTTTGGATGTGTGGGTTCATATGGACATACCTCCATTGCAACCATCTTATAATGTGTTTTTTATGGAAAATTGGACTAAGGCCACGTGCATGAGAGTGTTGAAAGATGCATCAATTACTATATAGGGAGCCAATTTCACTGAGAGATTTTAGGTCCTTGCGCTTACAGAGGTGGATAGCTTCCTAGCATTACTTGGGAGCCCTTGGTGCTATGAAAATAATTTATATCTACGTTTCAAAAAGGGTTATATCAATTTTGAAAACAAGGAAGAACAATTTGTTATCCCTTTGAGAGATGGGAAGTCTGCATCTTATGTGGAGCCTTTGAGTGAAGAAGATGTCAACAGAATTTATGTGTGCACCATTCAAGATCCTATAGTTCTTGAGCCATCAAAGGAAGGAGTTCTCTAGTGGGGTGATGCATAGTCCATGAGTGATACTAGTAGTGTTGCATGTGATAACTGGGCACATGGAACTTATGAAATGGTTGGGCATGAGGTCAAAAGTGCATCTACACGTGTAAGTATTCTGCATTCTATTCGATGATTGGGAATCAACTAGGTACCTCAATATAATAGAAAAGGAAACCATGAAGTATTCCTATGGGCCATGGAAGTGTAGTGGAAGGACCAAGTGGAAATAAGTAACATGTTATTTTATATTTTGCGCAGGAAAACAACATGTTGGTGGATGGTTCATCGAGATAGTCTCATGGAACGGCGAGAAGTGGGGATTACTTTCTCAAAAATATTCCTCAAGAGTAATGCATCTACTCAGATACGTGAATATCATGGTAAGGATCTTATTCATCACCATGTTCAGTAGTTTGAGATATTTTGGACAAAGGGGAAGGAAGATTTACCACCTTCATTGTGGGTGCACAAACTCTATTCTACCTTGCGAGGCTACACATGCACATGGTATGTTTATGTGGAGTTGAATAGAGAGACTAGAAATTGGAAAGAATTGAGTGTAGGTATTATTCAAAGTTTTGACTACTTTTCCACTAAACCACTTGTGAATGAGGCATTATAGGTTATGAAGCGTTTGACCATGGGTGATTGTGCAAAAGTTAAAGAACTTATCTAGGAGTTATTTGGTGATTCAGACCTAGAGGTTCGTTTTGAAGAAGTGGAAGAGAATGATGTCAAATATATTAGGTTTTCTTGTCGAGAGAAGGAAAACGGAAAGATGGTATACATGATTGATGAAAAGGAAGTGGAAAATCTAGACATTGAGCATTCAGAGGGTATGTGTGAGGTGTTAGATAATGTAGATGAGAAGTCGTGCACATACCACGAGCCTATGAAGATAAAGAAGGTGAACATTGGGACAAAGGATGAGCCTAAGGAGGCCATTATTGGAAATTATTGATCAAAATCTGAATTTGCTAAGATAATTGAGTTGTTGCGCGATTTCCAGGATCTATTTCCTAGAGGCTATCATGAATTAAAAGGATCGCATGAATATTTGGGGAAAATGAGGATTAAGTTAAAGGATGGTACGTGCACAGTTAAGATGAGGCGTTATAGGATGAACCCTAACCCATGCTTCAAAGTTAAAGAATAAATTGACAAAATGTTGAAATTTGGAATCGTTGAGCCCATAAAGGAATCAGAGTGGGTTAGCCCCATGGTAATCAGTATCAAGCAAGATAGAAGAATCAAAATTTTTATAGAATACAGGGAGCTGAATGTTGCATCTATGATTGATCATTTTCCTACACCATTTACTGAAGAAATATTGGAAGGTGTTATAGGGTGAAAAATTTACTCATTCACTGATGGATTTGTGGATATCATCAAGTGAGGATAGCTAAAGAGGATTAAGAGAAGACAAATTTCACAACTAAATGGGGAAGTTTTCCATACACAATGATGCCCTTTAAATTAAAGAACGTGCCTACAATATTTTCACACATTATTGTTCAGGAATTCTAGGATTTTATTCACAAGTTCTTATAGGTTTACTTGGATGATTGGACAATGTATGGACTAGTAAAGAATCGCTATGAAACTTTGAGATTAATGGTTGAAAGATGTAGAAAACTGAGTATCTCTTAGAATATTAAGAAGTGTGTGATTTCTACACCCTTTGGGACTCTGCGAGGACACATTATCTGCAGGGAAGGTTTATTAGTGGATCCAACTAAGGTTGCAGTTATCTTAGGCTTGGAGGAGCTTACTAGCCAGAGTAAGGTGCATGGATTCTTGGGCCACATAAGGTACTATAGAAAATTTATCAAGGGATATGCTAAGATTTTCATTCCCCTGAAGTAATTATTAAAAGGTAAATAAAATTTATATTGAGAAGAAGTGAAACAATGTGCATTCTATACATTACAAGAAAGGCTTACTACAACACCTATTTTACAATTTCCTTCATGAAATCTACCTTTTCATGTACATGTGGACACTTCTGACATGACCATTGGCATAGTATTATCTCAGCCTATAGAACGTATTGTAGATCATCCTATTTGCATCGCTAGCAGGAAGTTGACTCCAACAAAACCAAATTATACAACTACAGAGAGTGAGGCTTTGTCCATGATCTACGCGTTGCATAAGTTTAGACAACATTTCCTGGTGACAACTTTTGTTTTCTATACTGATCACATGGCCTTGAAGTACCTGGTAAACAAGCCTATTTTAGAGGGGTGCATATGTTATTGGGTTCTATTATTTCAGGAATGTAACTTTACAGTTGTGGTGAAGCTAGGTAAATGATATTATAGTCCATACCATTTATCATGGATTCAATCAGGAGAGGACACGTAAAGTATTAAAGATACAATGTCAGATGCATAGTTGTTCAGGTTAAACTG
The DNA here is from genome assembly GCA_019776745.2 of Taxus chinensis. NCBI lineage: Eukaryota > Viridiplantae > Streptophyta > Pinopsida > Cupressales > Taxaceae > Taxus > Taxus chinensis. The sequence continues at coordinate 88,574,119 of CM034153.1, read as the reverse complement.
CGCACCCTTGGACTTAGAGGATATTATTGTCTTTTTATGCATAGGTGTGGTGCATGAGGGAATGAAGGCCTTAGAGAATAAACAACTTTCCATTTGCACTACACCTTACATTTTGATAAGTGGTGATTTATACAAGCTACGCCATGATGAAGTTTTACACCATTGTGTACTTGAGCATGAGTAGATGGAAATCATGGAGAAGGCTCATGGTGGTATTACAGGTGGACACTATGTAGGAGATACCACCACATGCAAGATTCTACTAGCTATATTATAGTGGGATACATTATACAAGGATTGCAAAGAATATCGCAAGGCATGTGATCACTGTCAGCACCTTAGAAAACTTGGTTAGGAGATTAAATGCATTTGAGACCCATTACTAGTGTTGAACCTTTCAAGAAGTGGGTAGTTGACTTTGTGGGCCCTATTTCCCCTGCCATATATAGAACTCGATCACACTACATAATTACTTGTACATATTATCTGACAAGGTGGGCAGAAGTGGCTCCTACAAAGGATTGCACATCAACCATAGTGGCAGGGTTCTTGTGGGAAAATATTATTACTAGGTATGAATGTCATTTAAGTTTGACAAGTGATAGGGGTACTCACTTTCTCAATGAAACCATCCAGATACTATTAGAAAAATTTATGGTTGCACATCATAGGACAACCCCTATCACCCTCAGGAAAATGGAACTGCTGAGGCCTTCACAAGATCTTGAGCCAAAATTTGAAAAAAAATTGTGATGTTGGAAGGAAAGACTAGGATGCTAAAGTATTTTTTGTACTTTGGGCATATAGAATAACCTACAAAAGGTTTAATAAATCAACACCCTTCTAGCCGGTGTTTGGTGTAGAGGTTTTTCTACTAGTGGATTTCATGTTACCCTCTTTGCGTATTGCGTGTGTAGGAGGTCTGGCTAATGAGAAAGCATTGGAAGAACGCATTGACAAATTGATGCAGTTGGATGAAAGTCATGCCATAATAAGGTGGATTCAAAAGAAAGAAAAAGCTAGGCAGAAGGCATGACATGAAAATCACATCAATAACAAAAAGTGTGAGTTTGGGAAAATGGTTTTTTTATATGATTCAAATTTTTGGTGCCACCCAGGAAAGATTAAGGTGCATTGGTGTGGACCATATGTTATCATTTATATACTTGACTCAGGTGCTTGCCAGTTATAAGTGTTTGACAAAACATAGTTTCCTGGTTACTTCAATGGGAGTAAGCTGAAGCGCTAATATAAATAATTCTTCTAAGTGTTTTTAATAAGGCAGTATTTCCATTTAGATTAGGTTTCCCTTAATGAATTTCCTTTATATGTGTTTTCTTCATTGTTGTTATGCTTTCTAAATTTAGTTCAATGTTTTGTGTAATAAGCATGCTTCCACACAAAAATTTGATTATAATTTAAGTGTTTTTATGCCCAGAGGACCGCACATACCCTTAGTGTGGGGTGGTTTACATTCATAGTTTATTGCCAAGTTTAATATGATTCTACTTTCATCTAAACATGGGTTTGCATAAAGAAATTTTTTATCAGGTGCTTGAATTAAAGGTGCAGTTGGAGAACATTTTCCTAGGATTAAAATAGCCACTTATGGATGGATGCATAGTGTAAGATGAGGTAAGATACAAAAGTGGAAACTAGTTAGAAGAATTCATAGTGGTGAAGTACTTTGATGTATAAATGTGCTCAAAAGGAGGTCTGCATCTGAGAAATAGGAGGCACACCAAAAGTGTATGACTATGGCATGGAAATAAGTAGTGTGGAAATGTTGATAAATGATGAATTTATGCTGAGAAACTTGGCAGATGGATAAGCATTAAATGAATTTTTTTTTGAAAATTTTATAAAATCGGGGTGGTGAATTCATTTTAACCTTTGTGATTACAAATTTTTGAGTGAGCTATTTGTGAATGAGCTAGCGAGGCAGTGTTGAAGTGTGGAGAGATGGGAAACCATACATTATGATCAGATTTGTGCACAAGATTTACTTTCAATCCCATTATAGAAGGGTTTGAGTAAAGTAGAGGCGTGTGGGGATGAGAAATTAAGTGCTAGGGTTTGAATTGGAGCTAGGGCACATGTTTTTGAGCTAGGGCATGAAATTTTGAGTCACATAGCTCAACAAAGGTAAAAAGAAAACCTTTTAAATTATTATGGCACTAAGGAGAGCACCTGGAGTAGGGACAAAGGGGAAGAATAAGGTGGTAGTTGAATTCGAAGTAGAAGATTCCCCCAAAGGTAGGTTTTTAGAAATGCATTACCCAAAGGGTGTTCTTATGAGATGTGACTGGGATTCACACGTTCATCACTATAATTTCAATGATTACAACCAAAAAACCAAGGACATAAAGGAGGATTTGAAAAAAAAAATCATAGTGAAGACAACGAAGAGGACAATAGATAACATGCCAGTTTATGACGATGTAGGCGAAAAATTGTTGGCCAAGGTAGGAGTGTTACAATTGTATGAGATCCCATACTTCGTCCAACCTGAAAAACTATGCCAATGACTAATGATATGAGTGCATGAAGATTTATTTTACTTCATTGGGCACCGAATGAGGATTACAACACCATTGATTACCAACTTGATAGGATTGAGGAGATCAAGCATAGTGATAAATAGTGACCTCACTGACAAGGAGGCTGTAGAAAAATAAAGTAAGGAGATGGGTTACACTAAAGGTGGGTGTGGGATGGATATCCCCAAGTTATAGAAGTACTCAATCATCCAGGAAAAAGGGCATCTGCTAACAAATATCAATAATCAACAGAATTGGTCTTAAGTAAATAGGGCATGGCTTCATGTCACATACAGAATGAAAAAATGGGTTATCTACAACGTCTCCAAATTTATTAATGAGACCATCATTGAGGAGGTGCAATAAGGTGATGAGATAAGTTTTGGCACTATCCTTTTATCCTTAGTTTTTGTGGAAATTGTTGTGCTCGATGGGCCAAAGGAAAATATATGGATGTTCCCTCTAGAAAAGAAATCCTTGGTTGAGATATTTTTAAATTACACTTGTGATGGTTCAATGAGAGGACCCTTTAAACAAAGGGCATAGCTATGGTATGAGAGGTTATGCACCACATTTGAGGAAGAGTGGAGGATCCCTAAGGAGTTACCTTCAGTTGTGGATAAATAGGTACAACTAGCAGTATACCAACACTTTTGCATTGGGTGCTTCACAATTGATGTAGCCTAAAATTCAGCAACACAAACCCAGGCATGTTGGCACATCACTCACCCTAGACTGAGTGCTCACCTGAAGCACAAAAAGGTACCAAGTCCCTCCTTAGGGTTGTTGTTGCAGGATGTTAGCATGGTGAAGACTTCAATCATTCAGATCTATAATTAATATGTCTTTCAAATAATGCATGTTTAGGTCTAGATCTAGAAAATAACAGAATTAACAGATACCCATTTAATGAAATCAAGCATGCAATATTGAACTGTAAACATGATAACACCTTGGTTCATTCCATAACCTCCATTATAGTAAATGCAATAAGTACACAGAAGCTTCATTACAAGAACAATAGTATAAACTCATGCACGTAACAAATTCAAGAACATAATCTCACTATATTTCAGCTCTCACACTTGTATGCTCTCTCTCTATCTCCATGTATGCATCTAGCTATATCTCTTTACATTTAGTTTAATACATACTTATAAGGGTGGGGAGCTTTCCCTTCACTACTTATCTAATCCCAAAATAGGTTGCATGGCATTATTAGCCACGCGCCGTTACAAAAATAGCCACACATGTAAGTGTGCTAACAATAGACTACTATTAGTTAACTGACAGTAGAAAATCTATTCCTGGCCTATGTCTATGCAAAGAGCTTCATAGATAATCCTCCAAAATTAGCCAATGTGTGACATGCACAAGTCTCCAATCAGGTTTGAGTTCTCCGCATGCTATCTCTAAAAATAGATCCTTGTTGTGAAAATGGGTAAGTCCTAAACCTATTTTTATTCTTTGTGCATGATCCTTTCCAATACTTTCATGCCTTTGAATGTGCACTCTATTCTCCCACATGAACCTTTTGTATTTCCCTCACTAAGCTCCAGAGTTTGACTGATCAACATTACCCCACACTAGTTTCATTATCATCCTGATAATGGTTATCTCTAAAATGAATCAAAGAATATGAATAGAAGAATAGAAATAATTTGGATGAATGAAATAATACCTTCAACTTGTCGTATCTTCCTCTGTAACCGGAATAATTAACTCTAGACATTCCTCTTTTATTTACACATCTAATGTCTATCCAGTTATTGAGAGCATCCTCTTCCTTCTTTGGAATATCCACTATAATTGATTCTAACTCATCTCTTGCAATCTCTCCTTTTTCGTTTTTCAGGACCAACACAATGCTGGACATGTCAGTCATTCTCCCTTCCAACAAGTCCATCTTCTGAGTGATGATTTTTCTAATGCTCATCAAGCATTTCCCTATGTGGTTCTTGAGCTGGCTGTAAGGGCCTCACATTTATTCTTAACAAGTGCTAACCATTATGTGTGGCCCAATGTCTCATCCTTCATGGCCTTCAGAACCTCATTGTCTTCTAAAATGGTCCTTGTCCTTATAACAATCTCTAGCACTGTACAAATATTCAACACTTGATCCACCTTTTTCAATTCCTCCTGTAAGTTCTAAAGCAATCCTTCATATGATGTAATCTTTCACATCACTGAAGCCTTTTCTCACTCTAAATCTTATGCTAGATCTTTTGGCTTAGGAATGCGCAGAGGTTCATCTTCAAGCACTAAGTCCACCAATGTACTTACATAATGCATCACCGAAGGAAACATCTTGGGTACCTTTGGCTCTAAGTGTGGCCTAGCCTTCACGGTATTATCACCAATTTCCTCTACCATGCTAATAAAAATTGTGTTATTCTTCTATGCCAAGTATTTTTCCTATTTTGGGTGCGCTATCTCCTCATCCTTAGTCTTCATCTCCTCTCTCAGTGCCCTAATTGTGGCAGCTTTATCCATATTGTGTCGTACCACTTCTTTCAAGACTTTTACCAAAGCATTGCATACTTGTTCATCATACATAACAATAAGATTTATTGTTATGTGTCTACCCTGAGGTTTCTTTTTCAACCTCCTTGACATGCATGAATACTCACACACATCAAAATCCAGTTCATCCATGTGTGTGTGCATCAACCATGACAATTGCTTCCTTGTGCGCATTGTTTCCATATCCTGTATCAATTGACTCCCAGCCATATAAATCCTTTTATGTCAGTGTGCTCTGGAAATGGGTGTGGACAATTTTACCTATGTCCTCAACATAACCTATGGCTGGTGGAATGTATTCCCCACTTGTTAATTTTGATCTAGGATTCTTAGGAACTTGGGATTCAAGATTCGGAACTTGTGCGGCTATGTCTTGAGTAGTTTTTGTTTTTGTCTCATATATTCCTTTTTCTTCCTCTTTTCCATCCTTAATTTCTTCATCTTTTTATTCCTCTACATTCTCCAAATGTGTAGGATAATTAGGTGTACTTTCCTCAAACTCTTCTTCTTCCTCATTCAACTTCAATTTCCTTCTTCTCTTCTCAATTGTCTCTCTTTGTGGAGAGATTCAAGGTGATATGCACACTATTTGCAGAGTAGCACCTTGGTTCCTTGTTCTCCTAAACACTCTCTTGAATTAGTGCTCTCCTTGGTCCACACCTAAGTCCTCTTCATCCTCCTCTTCTGGCTGCGGTGGTGTAGTTGTGCACTCAGCTTCATCCTTATTTGGAGGATGTCTTATACCTCTATGTTCTCAAACCACCACTATCCTCATGCTTTTCCTCTTCATCATCAACATGAACTATTTATGTGGGCTTGGGTACTGGAACATTTTCCATTATATGCTTACCCTTTGGCGGCCCTAGAGTACGAACTCATCCTCCACATATTTTTTGTCTCTCCATTTTGGGTTTGAGTTGCAGGTACACAAGAACTACTCTAGTGTCCCCAACTTCCAAGCTTATAGGTTTCATGTTTATAATATCTTAAATAAGTCTTTCAATGTATGCATTATGCCCTAGATATACATACTTCTTCCTCAAAGTTTGGTAGTCACAATCTACCTTGTCTACATTGAAGGTTTAGCAGAACGCATCTAAAAACTGATGAACTAATGCTTGAAAATACCTTGTTGTGAAGGCATACGATAGTTTTCACCATGGGCTCCAAGTCCCATCCTTCATAAAAAATCATAGGATGCAAAAGTGTTGGTATACAAAAAACTGAACTGCCTTACCCACTATTAAAGGAAAATCCTTGGGTATGTGCCACTCTTCCTCGAATGTCATGTGAATTCTATTGTACCACATCTATACCCTCTGATTAAATGGTCCAATCATTGATCCATCAAAAAATTAATTTCCAAACCTCTCCGCATGTGATTTGTGTTTCGTGGGGTACTCCCAAATCTTCTCCTTTCACCCATCAGGCACCCCAATCTCCATGAATTCTATGGATAATAATACAACACCCAAACTTATTCTATCTCCTCTCTCGTGCTTCTTCAATGATTGTCCTTTGCTATGTGATCTACAATGTTGTAGACCACTCCTTGAACATCTTCTTAGCGACATGCAACCACATTGTGTTTACCTGTGACCACCTTCCTTATTCATTTAGTTTTGTCACAAGGTGTGCAGCTTCCTGCACTATTGGGTACTTCTTCAACTTGTCAATTTCCATACCACACAGACCCTTGGTATACTCCATCTCCTTCCTCATCTCCAAGATTTCAAAATTATCAGTTAAATCATTATCTAGATCAAACCTTGAGGCCCTTAGTCTTGTCACCATTAAAATCAAGGTAGTTGTGATTCTTACCCTCTATCCGGTGAAGTAGAAGAATTCCTTGTGGACCTTGCTCATCAACCATCAATACAATTGGCTCATAATTTCCAAAGTATGGCAGCTCATACAACTAGTAGACTCCATTCTATTTCAAGAACTTTTCTCCCCTATCATCATAAACTGGCATGTCCTCTGTCATGTGCTTGTTCATTTTTATGCTCACCAACACATTGAGCTCCTTCTTATTATTTGAATTTCGATGCTTGTAATAATTGATTTTACATTGGCAGATATGGGAATCTCATTCTTGTGTCACAATCATGCCCTCTGGATAACTACATTTTTGAAAAATTACTCTCGGGAGCAACTTCTTCTTCCACTTCAACCTTCTTCTTCCCTTTATCTCCTATTGTGGGTGCTTTCTTTTGTGGCATTTGAAAAATCTCTCTCTTTCCCTTCTTCTGTAATCAATAAATTCAAAACCCTAGTTGAAATCACTATGCCATAGTGGAAATCACGTGCCCTACCTCATTTGTAACATGTCTAATTTTCACTCAAACCCTTATCCTATGGAAACAAAAGGTTCTCCTGAGCACAACCCTTCTCCTTACTTCTAGTTTCACACTCTTTGCACCTCAACATGATTTCTCAACGTGTTTGCACTTAACCATTTTCAAATTCTTTCAATTTTAATGGTAAAAATGATCTTACATCCCATCCTTATATAGAATTTCAAAAATTTAGTGCATTGATTTCTCCTCCACCTATAAAAAATCCTCTCATTAATTGACCATTTTCATTATTTCCATGTGGTACATCCTTGTGCCCAATGTATAACCTTCTAGCATGCCCTCCTACCTTTTGGATGAAGACTTCTCTTTAGCACACTTCCATGTGCTTTCTACTGGTAGTCTTCCTAGCCTTTGCTTACCTCACATTATACTTGTTTCTTTATTCATCTCTTTCTATGGTCCCCATATCTAGAAGTAATCTCTGTTTAGATTATTTCAATTCTCCAACCTTGAACAACACCATTACTAGTTTGTTCCTTTCATGTGGACTTATTTTCAATAGTCTTGTACATGTTTGTCAACAAATTACCCTACATTATGGGTATGTGCAGTCCTCTACATATAAAAATTCTTTAAATAGTAATTAGCTTCTGGCACGTAAACGCACCTATCACATAAAACACATGAACTAAATTGAAAAAGCATAGGCGATAAAGAAGGAAACACATTAAGAAAATATAGAATTGGAAACCTAATCTAAATGGAAACAATGCCTTATTACAAACACCAAGAAGACTTATTTATAGTAGGGCTTCAGCCTAATCCTATTGAAGTAACCAGGTAACCACATTCCATGAAGTTCCTCCAACTAAAAAGCATCAGTTTCAAGTAGGTGAGTGATAACATACGGCCCCAACCAATGTACCTTGAGTATTTCCTGGATGGCGCACAAAAATTTAGAATCATAAAGGAGCACCATCTGTCCTATCTCAAGCTTTTTATCCCTGATGTACCTATCATGCCATGCTTTCTACTTGGCCTTCTCTTATTTTTGACTCCAACATGCTATGGCTTATCGCTCATCCAACTTGAGTAACTTTCCAATCTGCTCTTCTAATGCTTTCTTATTAGCAATAATTCCAACATGTGTAATACACAAAGAAGGTAACATAAATTCCATAAGAAGAATGAATTCTATGCCAAACGCTAACTGAAATGGTGTGGCTTTGTTCAACCTTTTATATGTTGTCTGATATGCCCAAAGTACTACAGATACTTTATCATCCCAATCCTTTCTTCCAACATCACATATATTTTTCAATGTTTGGATCAAAATTTTGTTTAAAGCCTCAACAGTTTCATTTTCCTAAGGATGATAGGGTGTAGTCTTATGGTGTGCAATCATGAATTCCTCAAATAAAATTCTTGATTGTCTCATTAAGAAAATTTGTTCCCCTATCACTATTCAAACTTAAAGGACATCCATACCTTGTAATAATATTTTCCCATAGAAACATGGCTATTGTATCTATTGTACAGTCCTTTGTAGGTGCATTACTTCTTGCCCACCTTGTTAAATAATCTATGAAAGTTATGATATAGCATGATCTAGCTCTACACACAACTGATGAAATGGGACCCACAAAATCTATAGCCCATTTCTCACATGGTTATGCTCTATTAATAGGTCTCAATGGAATTTCATCTCATTTGAGTTGGTTTTCAAAGACATTGACAATGATCACATGCCTTACAGAAATTCCTTACAATATTTATATAGGGCCTCCCATCATAATCCAGCAAGTAGAATCCTTTGTGTAGTGGCGTCACTGACATAGTGGCCACCTACAATACTACCATGAGCCTCTTACATAATATATATGTGCTCATGTTCCAATACACAATGACACAATACCTCATCTCGGCCTAATTTGTACAAGTCACTAGTGATTAACATATAAGGTGCGGCGCATATAGCAAGTTGTTTCTTCTCTAAAGATTTTATTCCTTCTGGTGTCCTCCTTTTCATAGAAAGAAAAAAATGTCCTCTATTTCTGATGGTGCTCATTGTAACTGATATAACTGTGCATCAGGCATGGTATCTTCAATCTCCTGTGCTTCTTCTCCTGACTGTATTCTTGATAGATGGTCTGGTCCAGAATTACTTTTCCCTGGTTTTACCACAACTGTGAATTCAAATTCCTAAAATAAGAGCATCCATCGACATATGTGCCCTTGTAGAATAGGCTTGTTTACCAAATACTTCAATGCCATGTGATATGTATAAAATATGAATGGTGTAGCTAGTAGGTACTGGAAGAATTTATGTAGTGCATAGATCATTGACAAAGCTTTGCACTTTGTAGTTGTGTAATTCTTTTCTATAGGAGTCGTCTTTCTACTAGCAAAATAGATAGGATGATCTAAAATACCTTCTCCAGGTTGAGCTAACACCATGCCAATGGCTGTTCCAGAGGTGTCCACATGTACATGAAATTGTTTGTCCCATGAAGTAAAACATAGGATAGGCGCGGTAGTATGTTTCTCCTTCAATGTCTCGAATGTGTTTTGTTGCAGTTCTCCCTAGTAGAACGTACCTTTCCCTTTTAGTAAATCCTCCAATGGTGTGGCAAATTTTGGCATATCCTTTGATAAAGTTTCTTATAATATCATGTATGATCCAAAAATCCATGCACCTCACTCTGAATGGTAGGCTCTCTTAGGCCTATAATGACTACAACCTTTGTTGGATCAACCAACAAAAATTCCTTGCAGATTATGTGTCCTAAAAGTATCCCAAATGGTGTAGAAAATATGCACTTCTTGATGTTCAAAGAGATACTCAACTGTCTACACCATTCAAACATTAAGCGCAGATTGTCACAATGATCCTTAACTAATCCATACACCATCCAATCATCTAAATATACTTGTAAGAAGTTGTGAATAAATTCCTTGAATGCTTGAACAACTATGCGTGAAAATACAACAGGTGCATTTTTCAGACCAAAAGGCATTACAGTATAGGTGAAGCTACCCCATTTAGTAGTAAATGTAGTCTTTTCCTGATCCTCCTTGGAAATTTGAACCTAATGATACCTAGAGAACCCATCTGTAAATGAATAGATTTCACGCCCTACAATGCCTTCTAGTATTTCCTCAGTGAATGGCTTAGGAAAGGGATCAGTTACACATGCAACATCTGGCTCCCGACTATAGTCCACACATATTCTAATCCGTTCATCCTTCTTGATACTGATCACCATTGGACTAAGCCATTCTGACTCATCAAGGGGTTTGATGATTCCAAAACTTTAACATTTTATCAATCTCTTCTTTGATCTTTTCATGCAAGTTGGGGTTCATTCTGTAAGGTCTCTTTCTAACTTGGCATGCACCCTCTTTAAGATTTATCTTCATCTCCCATAATGATTCATGATGACTTTAAGTTCATGGTACCCCCTAGGGAATAAGTCCTGGTAATCCCTTAGTAACTCTATGATTTTTTCCACTTCAGAGTCTGACCAATAGTCTCCAATTATGGCTTCCTTAGGCTCAGTATCCGATCAAATATTCACCTTGTTTGTCTTTATATGTTCATGATAGGTGCGCATGGTCTTATTTTGACATTCCAATACCTCACGCCTACCTATTGAATGGTTTACATCTAGATTTTCTACTTCTTCATCATCCACTATGTAGACCATTTTGCCTTTTTCTTTCTCAAGGAAAGCACGTTGAAGTAGTATGGCATCGGCCTCTATTTCTTCAACAAGACGCGCTCCTGAGTTTCCTTCATCGAATAAATCCTGAAGGAGTTCTTCAACCTTGGCACTATCTCCCATAGTTAAGAGCTTTATGAATTTCAATGCTTCTTCCACCGAAGGCTTTGTAGAGAAGAATTCAAACATCTGGGCCATTCCTGAAATTAAATCCTTCCAATTTCCAGTCTCTCTATGGAGTTCTACATATACATACCAAGCACGTGCGCAACCTTGTTAAGTGGAATAAAACCAGTCCACCCACAGTGAAAGTGGTAAATTTTTCTAACCTTCTATCTAGAGTTTCTCACACTTCTGAATGTGGTGTTGAACAAGTTGATTACCGTGATAAGTGTAGATTTGAGTAGGTGCATTTCTCCTGAAGAACCTAGTAACAAGAGCAATCCTAATTTCATTCCATCCTACAAGATTATCCTTGTGGGCCACCCACCAGTGTGTTGCTGTTCCACGTAGTGTATATTCTAGAATATTTCTTCTTTCTAGTGGGTCTATCCACTATTCTTCCATAGCGCTCATGAATACCATAGGATCTCCTTCTATGGTGTAACAAGGTACCGAGTTGTTACCTATCCTCCTGACATAATACAATTTTCTGCCTTTAAGAAATATTCTCTTTACTTCGTGCCCTACCAACTCATAAGTGCTATGAGCCTATTATAACAAGAAAAACTTGTAGTATCACTAATAGACTGTGCATCCTCCCACTGAATTATCCTTCTTTGGTCAGCTCAAGTATCTCTGGATCTCAGATGGCACATACAAAAATCCTATTCAGATCTTCTTTACCTAAGGGCTCACCATAGGGAACATATTTTCCATCTATTAAAGGATTAATAACTCTCTCCTCCTTATTTTCAAAACTGATATAGCCCTTGTTGAACCAAAGATCATAATTATTTGCATAGCTCTAAAGACACCCCAATAGAGCTATGAAGTTATCTGACTCTTTCAGTGCTAAAAATTCAAAGTCTCTAGTGAACTTGGCCCCTTGTATGGTAATGGATGCATCTTACAAAACTCCGATGGGAGTGGCCTTAGTTATAATTAATCATGAACAATATATTAGAGGATGGATGGAATGGGGGTCTTCCCATTTGTACGCATGCATCAAAGGTAAGAACATTGACTTCCATGCCTGTATCAATCAATATATTACTCAATAGCCACCAATTCAAAACAATATTTAGAGTGTTTTCGTTGTCATAATCTAGGCTATGAGGGAGGAATATTTGTATGCAGGATCTGCCATCTGGTCTCAGTAATTTTGCATGTGGATTGTTTCCCTTTAACCAAATCCCCTAATAGTGGAATGATATTTTCTTAGCGTAACATTTTACACACTTCCCTTAAGTCATCTATATCAGTTTGGACCATATTTGATGCTTTATTTTGGTCCATCTTCTGTTATTTCTCTTTTAAGTATTATATCTCACCCTAAAGATTCCTTAGAAATTCCATGGTTTCTTGATAAACATCCTTCTGATAGGTAGGATTTGGGTACCATGCATGTAATAACTTCCTCTTTAGTGATGGCAAGCTTATGCTGCAATGCTTCTCCTGGCTCGTGCCGCCTCAGTGCGCGTCATGATATCTTCACTTGCAACTGCCTTCAGATTCTACCTCAAACTTGGGAATCCATTGATTTTCCATAACACATTGTGTCCTAACCATCCTTGTGCCTTTGTTTTATTGTTTATATTTCTTACTTAGATGCTCATATAAGTCTGAGTGCTCCTCATGTAGCTATGGTTCTTTCCATAAAAATAATATGTAATATTCTGAGGACATTCACGCCTATAGTGGTAAGGAGAACCACGTGTATAACATGTTCCATGAGGGATCTCACTTCTTCCACTACCATGGCCTTGTCCTCTAAATCCACCATGATATCCTCAACCTCTGACACGACTGCCTTAAAAATGCCCTTCATTGTGATTATAGCGCGCCAGAGTGTGATCCCGGTCCTGATGCCCATTATTTCCCTTAGAGCTATTTGAAACTCCTATCTTTTTTACACCAATATCTATAACATCATGGATCTAACCAATCATTTGGTAGTCTTCCCTGTCATGAGTCGAGGACCTATAAATTTTACAATAGCTTGAAATGTTCTTCCTTATCATGCATTACAACAATGGGCGACAGATAACATCATGGTTTAAATGGAGTATCTCATAATCCATCAACAACGATTGTATTGTTCTGTGAGGAAATCTATCCTTTGTGTGACCTTCTACTTCATAATCTGTGCACCAAATCCCTGTGCACATCTCATGTGTTAAATTTGCTGATAGTTTCTCTAACTATTTTGCCACATCTGTGATCTATGCTTTGAAAAATGGGCTCACTCCAGTGTCTATGCTTCCAACTACCTCAGCATACAAAGCTACTTCAAGTGCTTCATACTAATCAGTGTATGTCTTATGTGACAATTCCCTCCTAAAAGGTGTAATAAAGCCCCCAATGAACCACTGTGCATACTGGCTTGTGTGTATGTCATAAGAAATCTTAGATAACAATGTCTTAAACCTTGCATCATAATCTCTAACAATCTCAGTAGTACCTTGCTTAGTATCCTTGAGCGTAGTTATACTCTTCTGCTTAAACTCAAGGATGTGAAACTCTTTAAGGAATGCATATTTTAAAGTTGTATAGTCTATGTAAGTATGATCAAGGTCAAACTTTCTGTATGAAATGTGTGCGTGCCCTTGTAATGTAGTAGCAAATTGTCTTTCCCTACACTCATAAGCGATGATTCATTTTTCATACCACAATATTTCACACATATGCACATGTTTAGCAAAATATTTTATGCCCCTATACTCTAGAACACGAAAAGACGTCTGCATGTAAATATTCTGGGGTTGGTGCAAACCTTTCCCACCTCATATAGAACCTCATGTCTTTCCCCTTCCTCTAGAACCTTCAGATCCTCCTAAAGTAGAGCTACTTATGCCTCCTAATCTTGAACTTGTAGCTGGGTTCAGACTAGAAGATGTACTTCCCTGTGTCCCAATAGTAGAAATGAGCTATACCCTGATAGTCTGCGAATCATTACTACTCCCAGATGTTAGTCTAAAAATTGGTGCACTTTTATTATGTGTTGATGATGCACCTAAAAAAGTACTCCCATATAATAATGAACTTGTTTGTACTTCCATTGCTATGCCTCTTATAAGACTCGCTCCTACTCTTTCACTGCTTGAATTAGCATGCTGACTACTTCTTGTACTAAATGTTGGAAAACCAAGTGCAAGGGTAAGGTTTCCATGTGGATTTAGATGTGTGCCCGTGGCTCAGGTCATCTCTTTTGGCGCACTTCTACGTGAGGCCGAGGATGGTTCCCTATCATGTTTTCCCAAATGGGGGAGTTCTTAAGGCTCAGGTTCCATGTCTTCTATGTGACCTTCAACTCCTTCCTGAACTATCATTCTCCACAATGCTATTTTTCCTGCAACCTTCCGCTGCTTCTCGATCTCCCTCTCACATGCCTCATCATACTTAAGCTACATTTCCTCTCCTTGCCTTTCTGCCACTAGGTATTCTATCCTTCACCAAACCTTCTCCTGCCCCCGCGCATGGAGGGGTTTAGTTAGCCATCATTTTATTCTCCAAATTCAAAGTTACCATCAGGATCTTGATTTCCAGTGTAATTCCTTGCAGGTAAGTTCCCCTTGGATATCATAAAAACTAGAATTCAACTACTTCTAGACATGAATAAGTGGAAATTGAGTACTCCAAGATATAACTATTCAAAACACCACAGAACCACGTATCCACAACTCAAGTCAAATTATATCAACATCATAAAGGGCCTAAAATTCTTCGTGTGTCTAGACAAGTGCATGATACCTCCAATTCCTCTTAGATGCATACGTAGTCAACCAATCATATAATTCTATTGGAAAAATAGCAAAGAAGCTCTCATATAAATTTTCATACATGTTTTGTTCCACCTATACGTGTGTGTTAAACTCAGATCCAATGTTGAACCGTTGTGCGTATTCTTCTTCCATATCATGTATCCACTCCTCAAAACTTGCTAAGGTCAACCGATATTTCTTCATCACGAACCATCGTGAAAAAAGTGAAAAATAAGTCCCGACAATGGAACCAATGATGCAACCGAGAATTCAGCAACACAAACCCAGGTGCACTGACACATCACTCATTCTAGACCGAGTGCTCACCCGAATCATGCAAAGGTACCAGGTCCCTCTTTAGGGTTGTTGTTACAGTATGTTAGGATGATGAAGACTTCAATCATTCATGTATAATTAATATGCCTTTCAAAAAGTGCACGTTCATGTCTAGATCTAGAAAATAATAGACTTAACAGATACCCATAATGAAATCAAGCATGAAATAATGAACTGTAAACATGATACCACCTTCATTCATTCTATAACCTCCATTATATTAATTGCACTAAATAAACATAATCTTCATTACAATAATAGTAGTATATGCTCATGTGCGTAACAGATTTAACAACATAATCTCACTATATCTTAGTTATCACACCTGTATGCTCTCTCTATATCTCCTTGTATGCATCTCTATCTACTACATAGTTTACTACATACTTATAAGGGTGGGGAATTTTCCTTCAACACTTATCTAATCCAAAACTAGGTCACATTTTATTATTAGCCACGCGCCGTTACAAAAATAGCCACACATGTAATTGCACTAACAATATACTATTGTTAGTTAAATGACAATAGTAGATCTATTCCTGGCTTGTGTCCATGTAAAGTGCTTTGTAGCTGATCCTTCAAAAATAGCTAATGCGTGGCGCGTAACTCTCCAATAATTTTGAATTCTCCATACGTTATCTCCAAAAATAGATCCTTGTCATAAAAATTGCTAAGTCCCGAACCTATTTCTATTATTCATGTGCAATACTTTCCTATACTTCCGTACCTTTGAATGTGCTTTGCTTTCCTGCGTGAACCTTTTTTATTTCCTTCACTAAGTTCCAAAGTATGGCTGATCAACAACAATTAAAGATGGAAAATGGATCTCATGGTGTACATTTCTTTATGGTTTTACCACATGTTATTTCCATACATCTATTCATATATTTTCTAATGCATGCCACTTGATATTCAATGCAGACAACATAAATTGTGACTACCCTACACTAAGGAAAACCTATTTCTACCTAGGTAAGACTACTTACATTGATCATTTGATATCATATGACATTAATATGAAGTCTGTGAGCTTGGCCATTGGAAAGTTAAGTGTGGCTCTGGTGTATGGGTACTTAAAGCCTAAACTACAAAATGGAAAGTAATTGGAAAATGAGTTCATGTTACTTGGGCCACCTAAAGGGAAGCACATGGTGGGTACCTTAGAGGGGGAAGAAAAATTCTACCCACTATTAATGAATAAGAAGAAGGAGAAGAAGAGGAGCTGCATGAAGATGATGGCAAGAAGTATCCCAATGTTGGAAAGAAAAGGGAGCACGAAGCAAGTCCCCCATTGTAGGAACAAGATGAGGATTCATCCGCGGTGAAGATAGACATAAAGAATACTCCAAAAGAGCTGCAATTCAAAAGGGTATTCAGGAGGGAAAGGGCCTAGAGAATTACGACATCACAACCACTAAGGAGATCACCTAGGACTTTTCCACCCAAATCAAAACCTGAGAAGAAGAGAAAGAGCAAGATAAGAATGAACGAAGAGGAGGGGGATGAGTCTGGTAAAGGTGCACCTAGCACACCAGTTAATCCCAAGGAATCATAGGATCCTCGTGATGAAGTTATGAAGAGTGATGAAGAAGGGCATAAGGATTAGGGTGTAAAATTGGATAAGGGTGAGCCTTCTGATGCACCTGATGATACAAAAAAATATAAATACCTGACTCTTTACTCATGTGCTTGTGTTCCTAAAGTCAAGAGGAAAAAGAAGGAAAATGTTGGTGAAGACTATGTGACTCTTACCATGAGGTATGTAGATGATACAAGAAAAATCATACATGCATGGTTCCAGAGAACTGTGGAGCCTAAGGGTTTATATGGATGAGAGATGATGCATGTAGAGATGGCCAATGCACATACAAGAAATTAATTTTCATGGTCCATGCAGACTCATATGAATGAACACAACTTCGATGTATGTGAAGAATCATGTGTCTCGCGTAGAGTGAATAAATCACTACACATCAGACACATGCCTGTTAAACCCCAAGTAATGTCAGATGAACAAGTGATCAATGCCTTGGTAAAGGTATCTGCAAAGGTTACATGCAGGAACATAGATAAAGTAACAACCATTAGAGCATTTTTGGAAGAGATCAATGATAATGATACAGACATAAAGTGCCTAAAAGTAGGAAAGGAATGGAAAGAGGAAAAAAATGAGGCATTGGTCAGTATGGATGAGGAAATTGGGGATGAAATTATGAAGGTAAGACCTCATCTAGATTGTCAAGTTATTTATAAATTTCCTTCTGCAATGTATTATGTCCAACATTTTGTAAAACTAGTGGTAGATGAATGAACCCTTCATATGCCTACACTGAAGGACCCTGTAGAAGAAGAAGCAAAGGCTAAAGCCACCATTGCAAGGAAAATTTCTAGTTATGACTCTTTGTTATAGGCCTTGAAATATGAGATGAAGAAAGTAGATCAATATCTAAATATGTGCACAACACCATATTCCATACTTAGAATAAGAACTATTACAGAGGAGAATGAAATCATGTTGGTGTAGAAAAATGAAACACTTAGGCATGTGGAAAGATTGGATTTGGTAGAAAATAATTTCAACGCTCTTGCAATAACAAAATAGCCCCATAAGGAGAGAATCAATGAAATTGGAAAGCTCATAGCTTAGAAGATGGATTATATGGAGGGCATGATTTCAAGCATGGCCACTATTGTAAGAATTTTGCAGAATGTTCAAGCTAACATAACTCAGGATGAATTAGATGTTGTGATTACAAATATCTCTGATAAAATAGGTGATGTGCTAAGTGATTGGTAGACATTAGATGTAGAGATTAAGAATGAGTATCCCGAGTTTATTTTGACATTAGATGAGGAAAGCGAGGCTTAGACCATCATTCTTTTTGTACAGTTATTCACTTATTCTTTCATTCATTATTATTTTTTTAGAGATAAGGTGTAATTAACCATTGATGGGGTTATACTGTAATTAGTGTGTGGTAATGTTGAGCAGATGGAATATGTCTCAAGGGTGAAAACGCATGAGGTTTGGTCATGCAGACATAGGGAGAGCATGAGCACGCAAACGTATAGCATTGTATGAGCACTCTCAGGATCAATTAACATGACTTAGTCACTTTTACAGTTCGAGGCTATTTTTGGGGTTGGAGTGTTGAGCATGTAAATATGTGGAGACTTGCATCTCACACAAGGCTATTTTGGGATGTGCAGCAGTTTGAACGCCATGCATAGTTTCGATCTAATAATATGATTTCTACTCGACGTTGACTAAGAATTCTATTGTTAGAACACTTACATGTTTTCTATTCCCTTATAAAGGCATGTGGCTATTATTGGCATGTAGCCTATTTTTGTAATGTGCATGGGTAGTGAAGGGAAAGTCCCCACCCCTATATATATGTATTGATTTGCATGTCTTAGACAATCCTGATTATTGTAGACTTATGTTGCTAGTTTTGTCACGCGGATGGCTCATGATGATATTATTATAATGTATGAAGCTTCTATGTTTTGCAATATTTAATAGAATGGATCATATTGACTAGATATTGGTGTTATACATGACTAAATATGGTTTTGTCTTGGTAAATATCATTATAGTCATTGTTTAAGTATATATTTCATATGGTTTAGATCTAGATTTGGTTACGTATTGTGGATTGGTTACTATCTGTTATGAATATGGATAAAAACCTACACAATCATGCTAACAATATGGAAAAGTAACTCTAAAGAGGGACCTCGTACCTTTTCATTCTTCGGGTGAGCACTCAACTCAGACTAAGTGATGTGCTAGAGCACCTTGGGTATTTACAGTGAATTCTAGACTACATAATTTATAATACCCCATAGTTTAGATGTATATGGATTTTGTTTTCTATCTTTGTTGCATGTTAGTGTACATTTGTTTTATCGATGTACATCATTGTATGCCTACATTTTTTCAAATTTTGTATGCTATCAAGGATTTTTGAAATCAATATAACGTATGAGACAAAAATATTTTGTTTTAAAACTTGTATAGTGGATTAAACATGCTTTATACATGTATCTAAGTGGATTAATATGATTCTATATGTATGTTAATGTATTATTAGTGTTAATTTTTTTTAATTTTTTGAACATGAGAATTAAAAAATATATTTAACAACAAACAATTTAGGCACTATTATAATCATTCAGTTCCATCGATTATAATCATATAATTTCAATATCAATTCCTTCCAATTTTTGGAATCTCAATAATTCAAATGAACTATATGTAACGAGACATCGTAATACTACATTAATATATATATATATATATATATATATATATATATATATATATAGAGAGAGAGAGAGAGAGAGAGAGAGAGAGAGAAGGAGAGTGTTAGTTGACACTAAAACTTCAATAAAATTCCCATTAAAAAAAATTCTTCTATCATAGTCTTATGTCTCCTTGCCATCCCTAATCCAAAAATGTTGTAGATAATCCAACAAGAAAAAATTCATCTATAACCATTAAGAATAAGGAAACGTCATCAAAATTTAGAAATTTTGTAGATAATCCAAGTTACCATATCATTTCTTGGATATTCTCAATTTTCCTAGCTTTCCTAGAAGTAATTTGTTCTAGCACTGATCCTCTATTGATTCATAGAGGATGAATATGATCAATAATCAAGAGTATTACAATTTGAGTGTAGCTTATATACCCATAATTTTGGGTAATGATATTCCATTTTCTAGGAGTGGTTACAAATATTTGTGTTTCCTCTATCTATGGACCATCTAGACTCCTATTAAGAGAAATTTGTTGAAGTTTGGTTAACATGACAACATTGGTCTTACAAGCACCTTTGGGAGTGCACAAAAAAATTATTAAAAAAAAAATTGTAGTTTCATACATCATTCTCTGCACTCTATTTAGTTGATTCATTTATCATAATGTAGGCTCTTCCCATTCCAGCATGTCTGACAATTAGAGAAAGCGAGTGAGTGATATTGAGAGAGAGAAAATGAGGGGAGAAAGAGAAATAGATTGAGATATAGAGAAATAATGAGAAGGAGAAACAAATTGAGACAAAAAGAGAGAGAGGGAAAGAGAGAAAGAGCGAAAAATCAAGAGATAGAGAAAGAGAGATTTTTTTTCACATTCCTTTTAACAAGAACACGTTCTCATTTCACCACCTCTATCATATGAAATATATTTTATTAACATTATTTATACCTCTTATACATTATCATTTCACTAAGAACTTCTAATATCCCACCCAGATGTGTGGGAACCATCGGTTTGGTACCATGAGGTGCCTATATTGTATTTTTTAAAATAATTTTTTATCTTTGATATTGATGCTAATTGAAGGATTTTACAATGCTTCATTAGTTGTCACACATGAACAAATAGGAAAGAGATGAGATAAATTGAGATATGATTTTGTAAGAGAACCATATGTGTATATGTATATTTAGACGAGACATTCCCAAGTGTTATGGCTTGCTAGTTATCACATGTCAAAGTTTGACAAGTTTTTACTCTCAAGGAGCCTAAGAGACATTGACAGATCGATGTAGCTTGGAATAACTAGGATGGTTTGGCAAAAAAATGACACCACTAATAGCATAAAACATCCCACCTAGACATGTAGGAACCATTCATTTGGTACCATGAGGTGTCCATTAAAATATATATTTTTAAAACAATAATTTATCTCTGACAATGATGTTAATTAAAGTCTTTTCCATGTTTCATTCGATGCGAACATGAAAAAATAGATGAGAGATGGGAGAAACAGAGATAGGATTTTATAGGCAGACCATATACACATCCATAGGTTTAGATGGGACCTTAGCAAATTCTACGGCTTTCTAGTTATCACTCGTCATTTTTTTACAAGTTTTTACTCTCAGGGCACTTAAGAGACATTGAAGAACCTATGTATACCAGAAGGATTGGGACGGTTTGGTAGTAGAATACATTGATAGCATCTAACAGCCCACCCAGATGTGTGATAACCATCCCTTTGGTGATATAAAGTGTCCATTTAAAACTATCTTGTTTGAACCTACATATGTGTATATGGCCTGCCTATAAAAGTCTATCTTTGTTTCTCCCATCTCTCACCCATTTTTTTGCAGTGACATTAAATGAAACATGGTAGAAGAATTTAATTAGCATAAGTGTCAAATATAAAATATTATTTTGAAAAAAATAATAAAATATAGGCACATTGTGGCACTAAACTGATGGTTTCCACACATCTGGGTGTGCCATTAAATGTTATCGGTGGTGTCATTCCATTGCGAGTGATTACTAGCAAGCCACGACACTTGGAAATGTCCCATATGAACCTATGGATGTGAATATGGTCATCCTATAAAATATTAGCTTAGTTTCTCCCTTCTCTCACCCATTTGTTCATGGTGGTAGTGATTGAAATGTGAAAAAATCCTTCAATTAGCATCAATGTCATGGCATCAAGGGTGATATTTTGCAATGGACACCTCGTGACACCAAACCAATGGTTCATACATGTCCAGGTGGGCTATTAGACACTATATATTGTTTCATTCCACTGCAAAACCATCCCAGTTCTTCCAGGTTACAATGGTCCACCAGTGTCTTTTAGGTTCCCTCAAAGAAAAAACTTCTCAAACTTTGATGAGTGATAACTAGCAATCCATGGCACTTCATAATATCTCTTCTGAACCTACAGATGCACATATGGTCCACCTACAAAATCATATGTCATTTTCTACCATATTTAAACTATTTATTCACTGTGATAATGAATGAATCGTGGAAAAAGCCTTTAATTTACATCATTGTCAGGGAATGCACGGTGATATTTTGCAAGACACCTCATGAAACTGAACCAATGGTTCCTACACATTTTAATGAGTTGTTATATTCTATTAGTGGTGTCATTCTGTTGCTAAACCATATCGATCCTTCTGAGCTAAACCAGTTCATCAATGTCTCTTAAGTTCCCTGAGAGAAAAAGATTTTCAAAATTTGACGAGTGATAATGAAAAAACTGTGACACTTGGAGATGTATCATATAAACCTACAGATGCATATATGGTCCTCCTAAAAAATCATATCTTATTTTCTCCCATATCTCATCTATTTTTATTCGTAGTGAAAACGAATGAAACGTGGCAAAAGCCTTCAATTAACATCAGTATCAGAGCATCCATGGTAATGTTTTGCAATGGACACCTCGTGGCACCAAACTGATAATTCCAACATGTTTGGGTGGGATATTATTCACTATCAGTGGTTTCATTCCAATATCAAACTGTCTTAGTCCTTTTGGGCTGCACTAGTCCATCAATGTCTCTTAAGCTAAATGAGAGAAAAAACTTGTCAAAATTTGAAGGGCGATAGCTAGAAATCCATGAAATTTAAGAATGTCTCATCTTAACCTATGGATGTGCATATGATCCACCTACACTAATTTAGTTTCTTCCATCTATCACCCATTTTCTCACGGTGGTAGAGAATTAAATGTGCCAAAAACCTTCATTAGCATCAGTGTCAGAGATATAAAATTATTTTGAAAATATTAATACAGTATAGGCACCTCGTGACACCAAATTGATGGTTACCACATGTCTGAGTGGGGTTTTAGACACTATTGGTGGTATTGTTACACTACCAAACCATCTTGGTCCTTCTGGGATACACACATTCATAAATGTCTCTTAAGCGTCCTGAGAGTAAAAAAATTTCAAACTTGGATGGGTGATAACTAGCAAATCCTGGCACTTGGGAATGTATCGTCTAAACCTATGGATACATATATGGTACAAATACAAAATTATATCTTGGTTTCTCCCATATCTCACTCTTTTTTTCATAGTGATAGTGAATGAAACATGGAAAAATCCTTTAATTAGCATCTAGGGAAATATTTTGCAGTAGACACCTCATGACACCAAACCGATGGTTCACACACATCCGACTAGGTTGTTAGACACTCTGGTGAAATGAGAATGTTTTATTATTAAAAATAATGTGAAAAATAACTCTCTCTCTCTCCCCCCTATCTCCCTCTCTCCCTATCTCTCTCCCTCTCCCTCTCCCTCTCTCTCCCTCTCCCTCTCTCTCTCCCCCTCTCTCTCTCCTTCTCTATCCCTATGAGATTCAATATTGCTAATAGGATAAAAAGGGTAAAGAGATATGAAACAAAATACTTTTGGTTGACTTACTATTTGATGGATTTCTTGTTGCATCTCATGGGTCCTTTATTCTTCAGAAAATTTGGAAGGCATGGGAAAAAGTGAAGCACTTGGTGGTTGGGAATCCTATCTTTTCTTCCATTGACATTAGGCACCATGCATATAAATAGATTTCATTAAATATTAAATATAATGAAAATATCCTTGTCTTGAAAAGAGGATTCTCTACCCTACTTTCATTTGAGAAAGTAATTAAAATATTTCATAACTTGTAAAGATTAGGGAAGTGGATGGAATGGACAAACCTTAAAGATTTCTATAAGCTTCCTCGATCTTAGTTCAAAATATATACATTGATAAGAAATTATGATCCATGAGAATCTCTCCTCAACATACATTCATCCCCTACTTTATTATATCTTGAGGACTTTATTACAATTAACTTTGAGATTTTTTCATCTTGGCATTTTCTTAGAACTATGCAACAATTGGTTTCACAATACAATCAATACAATGAAATATTTATATAATGAATAATGGTTTCATATTGAATATTTGGTGATTTTCCTAATTGATAATATTAAGGTTTTACATCCTAACCAACTTCAAATATTATGATTTTCATGACAGTACTATTTAGTCTGTAGGGTACAGTGGTAAATTGAAAGGAGACAAGAGAGAGAAATAGAAGGTTAAGTGGGGTTACGAGAGAATTGTAACTTGAAAATTTATACAAAGAATCTAAGGAGTGTGAGGAAGGACATTTTTAAGGTTAGAAGGTATGATATTTCTTGAAAATACCAAAATTTATGCAAGTATTGTTGCAGACATGTAGAAGGGAGTAAAGGCGTAATTGGAGAAACAAGAAAGTGTGGAAAGGTGTCTTAACATTAAAGGTTGGATTTAAAAATTGGTAATAAAATAAAAGTAGAAAAATGTTATCCTAAAATTCCATTTGTTATTATTAAAACCTTCTTAGTGAAAATTTAATCTTGAAAAGGACCTATGACATGGCTACAAGGAGCTGGAATAAGTGAAGGAGTGATGGTGGAAGAGATACTTAGCAATGGAAATGGGCTATAAAAATTTTCACACACATTAAGGAGCTTAATGGGTGCCCAAAACTGGAGTTGGTTTTTTTCAGTTATTTATGGCTGATTCCCAACACCAACTCACCAGTTTCATTGTTCTTGAGAAGTTAGTAAGGGTAATTTTTGCTAAGGTAAGAAATTTAAAGACTTATTGTATTTTCCATCAATTTGATTGGTGACTTGGAATGAAATATGATATAAAGACGTGGTATATTGATATGAATTGATTAGGTGAACCCATTTTAGCCAATATTTACTAGTTTGAAGTGTTCTTGACTTGAGAAAGTAAGCCACTTAGCAAGCTTAAGGGTAGTTTTGTGTTTTTGAACTAAACTAACTTTTTGGATGGGTTGAGTGTAAATTGTACAAATTCAATCCACTGAACCATTTGGGCCCGATATAATTTTTAGGGTGTGTCAAGTATTGATTTATGGTTAGACTCAAGAACTTTCCACAAGTTCTTATTGCACGTTGTACCTCTATATTTAATCAATTGAAAGTTAGATGTAGAAACTAGGCTAGAATAATGAATTATCTTTCTATGAGTGTCAAAGTCCTCAAGCAACCACACATTGGATTTATTCATTGGATATCTTCTTATCCATGTTCTAATAATAACCAAATACCCTGTAGGATATTCTATGCCTTCTTCATCTATGATTGGGGATACCAATTTATTTTTTGCCTCAACACAACACAAATATTAGGATGTTCCTTCTTAATTATTTTATTCTACTACAACTGCATAAACATGACATACATCACATTTTACATAAAATAGTTAATTTCAATAAATGATTCATAAATAGCTTACATAATGAGAAAAAATATTAATTTTAACAAAATAACGTAGATATATAATACCTAGTTACATTAGATCTGATATATGGGTAAAGTCACTTGATGATTCACTCACTATTATTTTTAGAGATTGTGGAGGTTGATAGGTGTAGAGTGGATATAATTTTCTAGAAAACCATTCATCAACCAAATATTTTGACTCACATTCATCTCAAATTGAATACATACATGGAGAGAAAAATAATGTCATTTTCCTTGTATAAATAGTCCATAAACCTACATTTGAATTTCTAAAAGAGTGCAATCCATTAGATCCCATTAGTGTAAAACAATCTTCACATTTTGAGAAATTAAATTCTTCCACCAACCATAAAAACCTAGGAACTGTAGACTTTCCCTCATTTCCTAGACCTATTATTGAGTTACACCATTACATGATGGATGTTGGATAAATCAACTTGGCACCATATTTTTACTTCAATTCTGTTGAACCTCAAAATTTCACCCTACTTTGATTCATAGACAACCTAGGATTTTGAGGAAACATGGGACTGTATCCAAGTTGTGGGACTTTCTCTTCAAACAGACCTCTAGAGAAGGTTGGCTTCCTCTACTTATTCCTACTACCAAAACTACTCTTAGGAAGGGAAATGCAACTATCTAACTCTAATATATGATTCCAAGGGACTGGGGTGAGAAGGAGATCCATAAAATGAAATCCTACACTAAGGGGGTGATATTACCAGAAAGAAGGGGAAAAACACTCTCAAATGAGGGAAAATGGGATAAAATGAAGGAGTGTAGTGAATTTTATTTACCCTAAACCCCTTCTAAAACCCCAAGCACGCCAGCCTATCACCAAACCTATTAGGCACTCACCCAAGGCAAGCGCAGTCGTCAAGCCCCTCTTTTATGTGAGTTTTGTGAGAATTCTTTGCAGTTAATGGAGGAATTGTTATAAAAGTAGAAATACATACATACATCATACTACAAAGGTGTAGAAACTAGATCTAAGTACAAATACATCATGAAATAAATAAAAAAACTACAACAGTATGAATGAACTAGATCTAAACCATAATTACTATGGAACATATTAGGGTTTGAACCCAATAACACAAATATACAAAACTATCCATCATATTCGTTGATCCATAGTATTTACAGTAGCTAGATTACAATAATAGGGTCATAACAGAATGAATATATCAAGATATAACATCCCAACACTACAAAATGACTAAAAAAGAGTTCAAGCCTAAACATCTACTATATACTCATAATTCCCTATATCCCACATTACAGATCTTAAGTTGTATCACATATGTTTATGCCCCCTTCATTCACATAACTCTCTAACCCACAAAATTCTTGTAGCACTTCATTACTTTAACCTATGCTTTTATTTTAGACCCAAGCACTCCTATAAATAGGATTTGTATCCTTCATCTTCTGTCATAGCCAAGAGCACATTGAATTCTAGGTGGAAATGTGGTCCTCCATGATCAAGTGCTTTATGCCATCTTCCAAAACCCATTATTAGCCTCCACTAATCACAATGATCACATCCCTGGAGTATTCCTTTCATGGAATATTCTTTTCTTGAGCCCCAAGACTCTAGCTATAAACTTATCCATTTATCACGCCTTCTTGGGTCTTGATTTTTTTTCCATGTAATATCATATCCATAAAAATAGCTAAGTCTTTAAACCTTATCCTTCCTCTATGCACCAACCTTTCATGTTCCATGTCTGATTTATCCTTGAATTCTTTGAACTACCTGCACACGCTCTTATTTCCCCTACACTCTCTTCCTTACATGCCTTCTCCTTTACCTCCCCCATGATTAATATATTATCTCTAGATTTAGCCATATTTTTAGGGCTCAACATTTCCCCACACTAATCGTGTTATCCCTCCTTATGAAAAATATGATTTCTTGTAAAGAATAAAGAATGGAATGAAATAATGATATATAAATAGCTTATGCCCAAGAATGAAAGAATATTATCACTACTAAACAAGAATAGGGAAGTCTTTATTTAGGCCCACTTCAATCTTTCCCCAGGTGTCCACCTCACTCTGCACCTGCTAATCTAAATCACCTATGAGCGCACCGAATTCATCAAATGTCAACTCCTCACCCTTATTCTTCAGAGTATCAACAATGTTCTCCATTTTCTTGTTAAGTTTACCAAGCGTGTTCATCCTTCTTGTGACTTGGGTATATAATTCTTTTTCCTTTCTTTTAACTTAGGCCCTTAGGTCTTCGATCACTTCTGACCTCCTTTCAACTTCCATGAGGATTTTATCCCGCTCTTCCCTGTTACCTTTATTCTTCTCCTAAAAATCCTTCAAGTCCACCTCATGGGTAGAAACTAGTATACTTTCTACTCTATCCTTGTCCCTGCAGTTTTCATAGATAACTTCAACCATGTGTGTGACGATATTCATAGAGGCAAGGATCTCTGAGTACTTGGTGATAGTTTCTTCAACCTTTGACTTCTCCTTGGCCTTCTTCTACACCAAGACCTCTTCTGATGACTCTAGCACAATTGGTGGCTTCTCCATCATGATCAATCATTTCAAGTATTCCAAGTAGTGGAAAACTGACTCGTACTTTTGTTCTAGAGGGGAAAAATCTGGTTGCACTAAGATTATGTAATTTGAAATAGTTTTCACCTTCTTATAGTCCTCGTGCACCCTTTCCTTTTATTCCCCCAACTCAAGCTTTAACTGGGAAATGATCAACTACTTTTGTTTGATCTTCTTATCCCTTATGATGATCTCCACATTCTTTTCCTCTAATTCTTCCTCTAAGGATCTAATTTTGTTGTTTCTCCCAAATAGTCTAGCTTCTACCTCAATAGAGATCTTATTGAGTGCATTACAGGCATGTTCATCCATTAGCCACTAGGCATTTACAATTGGATTCAAATCCTTGGGGTTTTCATTTCACTCAAGGAGTCCATATTAATCTCAAACTTGGGCACATCAACATGTGACTTGAAGGTCCATGACATCATATTTCTAGTATGTGTGTATGCAATATCCTTATCAAATGATGAAAAATAGAATAATTCTTCTGTGGGTACCATGATCTAGAAGTACGTGTGAAGGAATTTATTCAGACCATTTCTATAAGTCATCATGTGCCCTTACGCCCTTGCCACCAATGTGTGCTGCCATTAGGAAGCTAACTGCCAAACTGGGATTTCCACCCATGCTTCCATACTCCTTCTCCACTTCCCTCATCTCCATCAGAACCTCTCCAGTACCATGCTCAACCTTTTGCTCTACCAAGGTATGAATGATGCCAACCACCTCCCTCTCAATGGTGTCATCTAGTTGTGTTACATCTAAGGGAGGGGTCTTCTATGCATTTGTTCCTACTTACTCCTCGCTTCCTCCCATATTATAAGTTCCTTACTCATCTTCATGTTGTTCATCAGATTCATGTACCTCATATACAGGGGGGTTCTTACCTTCTTCATGTTCCTCATGCTCCTCATGCCCCTCGTGCCCCTCCCCAGATCCATCACCCCTCATGCTCTCCATCTCCTCAGGATCTACACTTTGCACCTTATTCGTCCTCTTATTTACTGAAGAATCTTCTTCTACAGGTGATTGATCCTCTTCTGGTAAATTTTCTGTCACGGGGGATCTCTTTCTCTGGGAGTAAGTACTCAGATCTATGCCTGAATCTTGTGTAACTACCTTCTATGTTGGGTATGTGCTCAGTGCTCTACTTGATTTAGGTGCATCCCTTTCTCTCCTATCCCCTTTCTTGTTTGAAGGGTCCTCTAGTATGGAAACTTCATCTTCAATGTAGTTTTCATTCTTGAACTTGGGCCTTAGGTGTACATACACCATTACTACTGTCTTTTCTGAAATTGGAACTGACACTAGCCTTAACAAGTGTATTTCATGGGAGACATACTTTTCAACATAGGCTTGTTTCTTTGGATATACCAATGTTATTTACAGCGCGGTGATCTTGATCCACCTCACTTACGTCAAACCTAGGTTTCTTGGCCTCCTTGAATCTATTGACGATTCTTTGGAAGTATTTTTCTCTGAAGACAAATGGTAATTTCCATCATTGGCTTTTCGACCCATCTAACAAGGTGAATATTCTTATGCAAAAGTGATGGTATATAATGAACTCAGATTCTCCATCCACTAAGGTTGGCAATTATTTAGGGATCCTTCAATCTACCTTGAATGAATTGGGTAATCCTTTATACCATTTATCTAGATGCGTCTTAAATGCAACAATCATTGTGTCACAACTATAAGATTAGAACCTCTTACCAGGTGAAGGGTTATCACAGGGTATTCCCATACATATCTATCTGGCCCATCAGGTGCTCCAATCTCAGAAAAAAAAATGGTGAGGAGGACATTCCAAAACATGATATTATCCCCTCCACGCGTGACATCTAAGATATCTCCCTCGATGAAGGCTGCGAGGTTGTAAATTTTTCCTTCTGTAATCTTCTTACAAATTTTTAACCACATCTTATCTACTTGTGTCCATCTCTCCTATCCATTCAATTTTGTGAACAAGTGTGCAACCATCTTCATGATAGGGTTGGTAATCTTACTGATATCAAAGTAGTGCAAACTATTTGTGTACTCGTATTCCGTGGAGGTTTACTTCACTACATCCTTGTCATCCAAATCATCAATGAGTAGATCCCATGTGCTGGTAATTACAGTGAACTTGGATATTAGTTGACCAGTCAAGCACATTATCCTTCCTGTGAAGTAGAAGTAATCTTCGTGCACACGCAATAACAACCACTAATATAGTCTTTTTGGTTTTCCAAAAAATGGAAACTTAAAAAGTTATAAGAGCCTAACTTTCTCCAACTTCACCTTTATCGAGTTATCATAAACTAGTTTATCATCCTGGGTTCCCTCTCGCATAAGGAAAACAATCCCTAATGTCATTTATTTCTCTGTGGCGTCTTTTATGTGGTTTTAGTCACTTATGGCCATTCTCCGAAAATGTGAGACCCATTTCTTTCTCATCACCACACCATATGGGTATTGCATTTCTACGTACCACTCTTCATTAAAATTAGTTCTAACAATGGAGTTTCCTTTACACTTTCCCTTCTTAGGTGAAGTGTTTGTTCCTTTCCTTGGTGTCATTTTATTTTTCTAACCCTGGTAAGTTCTCCTTCCTTCTTTTTTTAATACCGCTCAATCCTATGGCCTCACTCCTTAGAAATCCTTCAAAAACCAGTGCCTTAGCTTTGTAAACCCTAACCTGGAAAAAATATCCTTCCAAAAGACAACGTAAAACCTCATGGGAATCCACCAAACACTCTACTCCACACACGCATGTGTACTTTGTTCCACTATGGTTCACAAAATCTATCAATTTCTTCACTTAGCATGCAAATATCTGTAACTTCATTCACAAGGATAAATTTGAAGGAGTGTAGGACAAAGACCTGGAAGGAATTCACGAGCATCGAATAGTTGAATTTCACCAAAGTGTAGGAGTTGCAAGATTGAAGCAAGCAAGCTTTGTAAAGCAATGTGCATGCATATGAGAGCTCAAGATTCGAAAAGTGGAATGGAAGCCTTAGCTTAGCTTGTATTGGCTTAACATAGATCAAAAGAGATGGTGTACATATAGGGGAGTGAATGTGTAACTCCCATGTAAGAGAAGATTCCTCCATAATGGAGAAGAGGAGTTACTTTCCCAAATGGGAATGTAACTCCTATGACGCAACTATTCACTCCTATTCCAAGGGTGTAGAAATCTAGGCATATCCTTTGATAAATATCCTGTAGAAGCTCGTGTGTCCCAAAAATCCATGCACCACACTTTGAATAGTAGGCTCCTCTAATCCCAAGATAAAAAATTTTGTAGGATCTACCAGCAAGCCTTGTTTACAAATTATGTGTCCGAAGAATGGGCCAAAAGGAGTGGCAAAGACACATTTCTTGATATTGAGAGAGATGCTCAACTGAATGCACCTCTCAAACATCAGCCTCATATTTTCACAGTGATCTCTTACTAATCCATACATAGTCTAGTCATCCAGGTAAACTTACAAAAATTTATGGATGAAGTCTTGAAAGGCCTGCACCACAATGCGTGAAAATATAGCATGCACATTATTTAGTCCAAAATGCATGACCATATAAGAAAAAATTCCCCATTTTGTGGTGAAAGTAGTCCTTTCCTAATATTCCTTTACAATTCTCACTTAGTGATAACCAAAGAAACCATCTCTAAAAGAATAAAATTCTTTCCATGCTACATCTTCTAAAATTTCTTCATTGAATGGGGTTGAGAAAGGATCTATGACACATGCAACGTTAAAATCTCTACATTCAACACATATTATTATCCTCCCATCCTTTTTAATACTAATGACCATGGGACTCACCCACTCAGATTCCTCAATAGCCTCAATGATGTCAGACTCTACCATCTTATCAATCTCTTCTTTAAGCTTCATGCGTAAGTTTGGTTACATTCTATATGAACGTTTTCAGATAGGGTACGCACCTTCTTTTAACTTGATTCACATCTTTCCTAATCAATGATGAACACATTTTAGCTCATGGTACCCATGCGGGAACTAATCCTAAAAATCGTGCAGCAGCTCCACCACTTTCAAGACCTCTTATTCCATTCAATAATCTTAAATGACATCTTATTTTGGTTCTAGATCCATACTAATGTTCACCTTCTTCATTCTCAAGGGTTCCAGATAGGTGTGAACTCTCTCATCTACTATATATAATAATTTTCACGTCCATTCCATGTGTACACCATCCAAATATTCAATTTATTCACCATATACCAAGTACACCAACTTACCCTTCTCATTTTCCAAGCACATGTTCTCACGTGCTACTTCCTCAACTTATTCCTCTACAAGGCACACAGACAACTCAGGTTATCCTAGTACTTATAGAATTTAATCCTCGGTCATGGCACTATCTCCTAAGGTAAGGCATTTAACCACCTATAACACCTCATTCACCATTGGCTTAGGAGATTGAGACTCAAAGGTTTTGATAATATCCATCTTTAGCTCTTGTCAATTTCTTATCTATCTCCACAACTTTGAATGAATATACCATGCATGTGCACATACCTGCAATGTGGATAAAAACTTATGCACCCATAGGGAAGGTGGAAAAGCTTCCAAACCTTCCATCTAAGCCTTCTCACACCTTTGAACATGGCACGAGGTGTGTCCCTTCCCATCATAATCACAAATTGTAGTCGGTGCATTACTTCAAAGAAACCTAACAAAGAGTATGATCCTTACTTTGCATCACTCTAGAAGGTTATCTCGAGGGGTCACCCACCAGTGCATTTTCATCCTGCACAAGGTATAAGTAAGAATGTTCCTTCTCTCAACTTTACATCTCCACTGAGTCTCCATTGCTCATAGAAAAACATCAGGATTTCCCTCCCTAGTGTACCATGGCAACTTCCTACCTCCCAAGCACCTAACTAAGTGTACTCTGATAGTTCATGTCTTAGTCTCCTTAAGATTCCTTCCAACCAACTCGTAGGTCACATGCACCCAATTATCACATGCCACACTAGTGGTATCACTTATAGACTGAGCATCTTCCCATTGGAAAAATCCTTATCTTAATGGATGGATAATTTCTTGGTCCTTAATTGTGCACACATATATTCAATCCAGATCCTTCTCCTAAGGGATCTACATCAGGAAACGATCTTCCATCTTCTAGTGGAATAATCACATGCTCCTTGTTTTCAAAGATAATGTATCCCTTATTGAAATTCAATTTTACGTTATGTGTAAAGCACCAGGGGCACCCAATTAATTCTTGGAAGTTGTCTACGTCAATGAGCTCTAGAACCTCAAAATTCCCAGTAAATGTTTCCCCTTGAATAGTTATGGATGCATCCTTCAAACTCTGATGGGCATAGCCTTTGTTCAATTAGCCATGTACAATACATTTGGGGAAGGTTGCAATGGGGGCCTTCCCATCTAATTATATGCATCTAAAGTAAGGACATTGAATTTCATGCCTGTGTCAATCAGAATGTTACTCAAGAGTCAACGATCAACAACCACATTCAGTGTGATCTATTTATCATAATCAATACTATGTAGAGGTAGCTTAGCATGCAAGACTTGCTTCTTGTACTCTCCTCCAGTGTGCATCAATTTTTCTTTCATCCATTCTCCCAATAGAAGAATAATGTTCTCCTGGCGCAACATTCAACATAATTATCTAACCTCATCCCTATACACCTAAGGAACCTCAACACTCTTCTTCTATTCCAACTTCTAGGATTACTCCTTTAGACACTGAATTTTTCCTTGTAAACTCCTAATCACTTCCATGGTTTTTTGGTACACCTACTTCTGATGGCCTAAATAAGGATGCTTCCAATGTATTACCTCATCTCTTGTAATGAGTGGTATTTTCTTTGGAACTTCCCTTACACGTGCAACCTCAGCATGAGTAGTTATGAAAATAGGCTCTAACTCAAGGTTGAACGCTATTATAGGAATCCATTATGGGTCATCTCTCTTGACACTCACCATCCCAACACCTTTTCCCTTCTTCTGGTTCTTTCTCATATGGTCATATACTCCAGGAACTCTTCATACTTGTGCTTCTTCCCACACCATGAGCATTATAGCGAGTCTTGAGAGTCATGTTTGTAATGTTCAATAGCCAAAATTGTAACAAGTCCCATGAGGGAAATCACTTCTTCCTCCCTAGTTACTATGGACTTTGAAGCCTCCACAAAAACCTCTTCCTCTACTTCCAACATCCATGCACCCTTCATACTTCTACTCATTGTTCTTAGAACCATTTACAATGCTATTTTTTCATACACCAATATCAATAGCATCATGTATATGATCTATCATCCTGTATTCCTTCATGTCATGAGTAGAGGACATGCAAATCTTACAATAAGAAGACACATTTTTACACAATGTACTCTATAACAAAGGGCATATTCTTGGGTCATGATCTCTATGAAAGATCACACAATCCAAAGAGATGGTGTGTAATGAACTCTGAGGGAAAATATCCTTTGTGTGTCATTCCACTTCACAATCAATGCACTAAAGTCCACTATGTGTCTCATAGGCTGAATTCGTAGACAGTTTCACCAACTGATTCACCATGGTAGCAATTTGAGCCTCCAGAAAGGGACTCACTCCAGTATCAACACTTATAATGGCCTCAGTGTACAAGGTAACCTCCAAGGCCTCACACGGGTCCATGAAAGTTTTATGATAAATTTCTCATCTGAAGGGTGTGATCAGGCCTCCAAAGAACCATTGAGCATGTTGATACATGTGGATAAGAGAGTCTTGAAACACGTTTCATACTCCCGCACACTCTATTTCATACCTTGTTGGATTTCCTTCAAAACGTTGATGCTCTTCTGCTCAAACTTTGGAATGTGAAACTCCACCAAGAAGGCATCACACAATGTGGCATAGTCCACCACCATATGATGTGGGTCATAATTACAATACCAACTATATGCGTGCCCCTGCAACATGGTTGCAAACTAGCTTTCCTTCCACTTCAGGGTAGTGATCCCCTTCATTTACCATATTAATTCACATTGATGAACATGATTCGTAGCATCCTCAACACCCTTGTAATATAGAAAATGTGAAGACATCTAGTAGAACACCTACTGATGTGGTTGGGGCCCTTGTACAATAGATCTAGGACTTTAATTCCCTCTTGTATTTCCTTCACCAGTAGAACCACTAGATCCACTAGATCCTATCCCTCTAAAACCACGTAATCCTCCTCCCATAGTAGGTTAGGGGCATGAAGCATCTGCACTCTATGTCCCCATTGTTACATTGAAATTTGCACCAATAGTTTGTGATGTTGAACCAATTCTAGACGTGATTCCCAGAATTTACATACCCGCACTTTGCCAAAATTATATCTACAAGGCATCATCTGACTACCAAGACCAATATTTACTAGATTAACAATACTTATCTCAATAACTAGAACACTAAGCGTAAGGGTCTAGTTGCTATGCAGATCAAGATACGTTCTGATGGCTCTCCTCCTTCCTTCACATGATGAGTTCTCTCTAGAATCCGAAGGAGTCTCTTTCTTGCACTTGCTAATATGGGCTAGCATAGACTACTCAAGTCCCATTCCCTCCGCAAAAACCTCAAATCCTTCCCACAATATCTACCTCCATATGTCCATTTCTCCTACAAAGTATCATTATATCTCTAACTACCTTTTATAAGCTTCATGGTATTTGAGCCACCTCTCCTCTCTCTCTATTTCCTCCACAAGATCCACCATCTCTATCCACATCAATGATCCTCTCGGCTCTCTCAAGAACTCAAACTCAGTAATATCCAAGAAAGAATATGTAGAGATTGCATATTCCAACATATAACTGGTCAACACACCTTTCCACCAATGATCAATAACACAAGTCTAGGTCAGATCTGCATCATGCAACCACTGATACTCCTACTTGGTCTAAATATGAGGTTTATAGTACCAAATCTTCCTTGAAGCATATGTAGATAGCCATTCATACAACTATACTAAGAAACAACATAAAAATGTCTCATAGAGCTCGACATCAAATTTAGATCCAATGCTGAACCTCTGAGAAAACTCATCCTCTATAATTTTAAGCCAAGATTTGACACTGTCCTATGTCAAGCACTTTTTCATTACACACAATTATCACAACTTCAAAAGATTTTCCGGCAACAAAACCAAGATGTATTCAATTTTATTTACCCTAAACC
The DNA here is from genome assembly GCA_019776745.2 of Taxus chinensis. Lineage (NCBI taxonomy): Eukaryota > Viridiplantae > Streptophyta > Pinopsida > Cupressales > Taxaceae > Taxus > Taxus chinensis. The sequence goes on along the minus strand of CM034153.1, from coordinate 88,537,921 downwards.
CCTTCTAAAACCCCAAGAAGATGCCAACCTATCACCCAAGTTGAATTGGGCACTCATCTAAGGAATGCATGAGTGTTGAGCCCCTCTTTTATGTGAGATTTCTAATAATTGTTCCTCGTTAATGGAGGAATGGTTACAGAAGCAGATATACATGCATTCATCATACTAGATTGGTGTAGAAAATAGTTCCAAGAACAAATACATCGTGAAATAAACATAAACACTAAAATAGTATGAATGAACCAGATCTAAACCATAAACAATATGGAATATATTAGGATTTGAACCCATAAACAAAAATATGTAGAAATATCCATCATATTCATTGATCTATAGTGTTTACAATATCCATATTACAATACAAAGGTCATAACAGACCTAATATATCAAGATATAGCATCCCAACACTACAAAATGACTAAAACAAAGAGTTCAAGCCTAAGCCTCTACTATATACTCAGAATAACCCATATCCCACATTACATATCCTAAGTTAGATCTCATACATTCATGCCTCCTTCATTCACATAACCCTCTAACCCGCAACATTCTTGCAACACTTCGTTACTCTAACCTCTACTTCCATTTCGGACCCAAGCACTCCTATAAATAGGATTTGGATCCTTTCTTTTTTGCCATAGCCAAGAGCACTCCGAATACTAGGTGGAAATGTGGTCCTCCATGATCGAGGGATTTATGTCAACTTCTAAAACCCATGTTTAGCCTCCACTAATCACAATGATCATGTCTCGGTAATATACCTTTCATGGAATATTATTTTCTTGAGCTCTAAGACTCCAACTATAACCTTATCCATTCATCATGTCTGATTGTGTTTTCATGTTTTTTCCATGTAAGATCATATCCATAAAAATGGATAAGTATTTAAACCTTATCCTACTTCCACGCGCTAACCTTTCATGTTCCATGTCTAATATATCCTTGTATTATTTGAATTACCCATGCAAGCTCATGTTTCTCCTACACGATATTCCTTACATGCATTCTCCTTTTCCTCCCCCATGGTTGATCCATTATCTCTGGACTTAGCCATATTTTCAAGGCCTAAAAAGGAGCGGGAAGACCTACGAACCACAATCTAAAATTACAATCAAACTTCCTTTTTCACATAATGCACAATATAAGAAATAAACCCTGTAAAGTGGAGAAACATCTACATAACATATTGTTGTTGCAGGCTCACAAAACCCCTGGATGCAGATCAGGCTTCTAGGTTGATCACTCAGCATCCAGTGTGATTGCACAACATGGAAACCTCTCTCCAAGTGTGGGGACTTGTGAAACTTAGAGAGGAATCTCCAGATTAGAGACTGGTTCCTCAAAATCCTCTGATTTAGATCTATATTTTTCAAAACTACAGAGGTTCAGATCCTAATCCTACTCTAAACTGCAAGGAGACAGAGATAGAAAGTACAAAAATAAAACTAAACTAATAGGTGATACACCAAAGAAGGAGTGGTGAAACATTTCTGTCAAGCAAATAGACACAGACCAAATTTTCCAACATAAAACATACACAGACTGATAAGATATAATTCAGGATTTGAAATGAAGCAAATAATACAAACAGAGGACTGAAACCCATTCACAGAGCTTGCATTATCTTTTCAGTGTCAAAAAACATGCATTACACCCTCAGAGAGGTAAAAGAAAACTGTTACAATCTTTGAAGAGGTCTGATCCTTGCTTCAATCACTTGCTGGAGCTGAAAAAAGAAGTTGCTATGTCACAAACTTCCCCCTTTGAAATGAGTGAAAACTGGCTTTTACAGTGCAAGGGTCGAGCCCAGGGGACAAAAAATGGTCAAAACATGGGAGCCCATCCCTCCTTGACTGCAGGTGTATTAAAACAGCATGGGGGACCTTACAAACCCACACCCTATCATTTTTATCGGATTACAGGAGAATGCGACCCATTCTGCATTAAATCTGGTCGCTGAAATGTCACTTCTGGCCATGAACACGCATCAGAGCCGTTTCTCAATTTCCTCTCTCCAGATTGAACCAAAACTCGAGATTAACCCAAGAATCATGTAGATAATTTCACAAGATTTTCGTTGATATAAAGAACTTGCCAATCTGAGCTCTGGATCAAAAGATATGGAGATCTGAAGATCTAGGGCACAAAACAGACGAAAATGGATTTTTAAATTTCTTCCCGCGCTCTGCCACCTGGATGACATGTGGCATGCATTGATTGGTCGCGTGATTCTCTCTCCTTTGCTTACCCATAGGTTTTTCTTGAATTTTGACCTTTTTGATGATTTTGGGACTTTTTCCACTTTTTCTGCGCTCCCGCCACTTGGACGACACGTGGCATGATCTTGTTGGAGGACAGGGCGCGGGGTCTTACTTCAATTTTACCCCTTTTTGGTGAACTCAGCCAAATTCTCTAACTTCTCCCCGAGCTTCGCACTTCCCTGCTCCATTAGACACGTGTCCAATTCCTATTGGCTCGGGCTGCCCCTTCAAAACTCACCTTTTGACTTTTGAACTTTTCCCTTGTGACACGTGTCATCTCCTAGTTGGTCTGCGGGTCTGCCGGCTCTTTCACGTCCACCGCGTATTTTTGTCACGGATGTCCCACTTTTCCTTGTGCTGAAGTTTCTTGTTTCGGCCGAACCGGTCGGTTCATGTCCATTTGTCCCAAATGTCCCAGTGCTTCGCGGGACAAATTCTTCCGGTTCGCCTGATCCGGCCGATTCACGTCCTTACGGCCCAAATGTCCCAAATGTTTGGTGCAAAAGTTCTCCTTTTCGACCGATCTGGGTGGTTAACGTACTCACGGTACGAATGTCCCAAGCTGTTAGTTGATTTTCTTCTCTTTCAGCTGAACCGGCTTTCCGCGTCCCATGCGTCCTTCTGGTCTGACTGTCCCGGTGCTATAATTCCCCGTTCCAGCCGAACCGGCCGGTTCGTGACCCTCGCGTACCTTCGTCCCATATGTCCCTTTGCTGTTTGGGCCACCTGTAGGATTTTCGGCCGATCCGCGCCTTGGCATCCCAAATGTCCCACTTGTCCTAGGACAAGGACTTAGCCGATTTTCACATTTTTTCTGGCCCAAGCTTATTTTCTACAATTTTTTCACATTTTCTCAGAGTTTTCTCTTTTCAACCTGGACAGGAGAGTTAGAAAAATTACTGAAGGGACCCTAGAAACATGATTTTTTGCTTGGATCAATCAATTTTCCTGGGACTTGAGAATCCTGATGTATGTTATCATTTTAACCCTGGGGGGGTGAAATTGGATAACAATTTGGCGACTCAGCGGGGGCATCTACCTGCTAGATGAAAAGACCAGTTTCCTGAAGTATTCCATTGGGCATGGAGTCATCGAATATTCTGTTTAGGACCCTAACTGACTCAGAAAATGCAAGGAGGAAGATGGAAAGTTACCTGATGAAGGCAAGGACTGCAAAACATCTCCATGGACAGCAAGCTGTGCCAAAGCACTTAGGGAAAACAAAGCTAACCTACAGCAAAACAATGTGCACAAGCACTTGGAGGAAAGAAAATATAATCTAATATTTACAGAGGTAGTGAACTTCCCTCTTAGAAGCAGCGCTTAAGATAGATTCCATTGACTGGAATCTGTAGTTCTTCACCCTCCAGTGAGGCCAATTAAAAAGCATTGTTGTTCTTGCACTTTGTGACCATGTATGGGCCACTCCAAATGGCATCAAATTTTGAATGCCTTCCCGGTTTTGCTCTATCCACATCCCATTTCAACACTAGATCTCCAACTTGAAAAGATCTATCTTTGGCCTTCCTATCAAAGGTCTTCTTGATCAAAGCTTGATCCTTTTCCATCGCTTGGGATGCTTGATTTCTGATCTCTTGCAACTCCATCAACTCTGCATACCTCACCTCCATGGGCTCAAATTCAAGTAACTCTGGCTGCTTCATGAGTTCCAATGTTGGCAACTCAAGTGACATGGGAAATATTGCCTCTCTTCCATACACAAGCCTGAATGGAGAGTTACCTATGGATCTTTTGGGAGTTATCCTATTAGCCCATAAGGCTGATTTCAGTTTGGTATGCCAAGACCTCTGATTCTCATCAAGAGTCCTCCTAATGATCTTCAAAAAGTTCTTGTTTGTAGACTCGGCCTGGCCATTACCCTGAGGGTAATAGTTCGATGAAGTGCTTAGGTAAATACCGTTCTTGACAATCCACTCAGTCACCTTGGATCCAACGAATGCCAATGCATTATCAGAGATTATTGTGGTAGGTACACCAAATCTGGTTGTTATTCCCTCATAAAAGTCTAAGATGCTAGATTCATTTGCCTCTTTGAGTGCTACTGCTTCTGTCCATTTGGTGAAGTAGTCTGTGGCTATCAAAATCCATTTATGCCCTTGGCTTGAATTGGGATTAATGACTCCAATGAAGTCCAAACCCCATTGCATGAATGGCTGGTCAACTGAGATCAGATGCAATGGAAGGGTAGCAAGTCTTTCTTTTCCTGTGAAGAATGCAAAATTCTTACACCTCTTGATCCATGCATAGCAATAACTGAAAATTTTAGGCCAATAATAACCAGCCTTCATGATTTTTAGAGCTGTCACTCTTGGTGCAAAATGGCCAACAGCTGGCCCACCATGAAACTCTTCCAACACCCTTTGAATCTGACCTGTGCTAATGCATCTCAGCAGCACTCCATTCACGTCTTTCTTGAATAAAATTCCATCAACAATGGCATACAGAACAACGTGCAACCTGAAGTGTCTCCTTTGGGTCTTGTTCATCTCTGGAGGGCATAGGCCTGTACTTAGGAAGTGTATAATACCTTGGGTCCAGAAAGAAGTGGGGGAAGCATTGTCTTTCTCTTGATTGCCACTTGGCTCATGGCTGTCCTAGACTTTCAAAACAGCTTCTTCTTCGTTGCATACTTCCTTTTGCTTCCCCAAAACCAGCTGCTCACACAGCCCTTTCCCTCTTACCAGTTTGGTGATCTTGATATCAATGTCATATTCCATGACACGGGTGATCCAACCTACCATTTTCTCATTCAAATCCTTGTTGAGGAGGAAGTCTTTAACTCCAGCATGTGAGACCAGCAACTGGACCTTGTTGTTCGAGATTAAATGCTTGAATTTCTTCAAGCTTCTGATTACTGCAAGCACATGCCTCTCAATAAAAGAGTACCTTACCTCATATTTATCTAGGCTCTGGCTGAAGAAGGCAATCGGCTGCTCATTATTATCTTTGTTCTTCTGTACTAGGATGGCAGAAATAGTGTCATCACCTCCAAATGCATAGAGGATGAAATCCTTGGAGAAGTCTGGGTTGATGAGAGTTGGTGCCTAAGAGATATCTTCTTTGATTGCTTCAAAAATATCCTTGCCTTCTACTATCCACTTAAAAGCCATGCTCTTCTTTAACATTTTGGTGATGGGCTTGACAAGGGTTGCAAAATCTGGGACAAACCTCCGAACAAAGTTTATCCTTCCCAAGAAACTTTGAATAGCCTTCTTGTGACTTGGCAATGGTAGTGCTCTTATGGCTTCAACCCTTTTTGGATCAATTTCTAGTCCCTATTTTGAGACAATATGGCCTAAAAGTTTTCCCTCATGTGCAAGAAAGATGCACTTCTTGGGGTTCAAGGACACTCCGAACTTTCTACACCTTTGAAACACTTGCCTGAGGTGAAAGAGATGGTCTGCTGCGTTCTTTGAGAAGATAGTGATATCATCTAGGTATATCAGCACTACCTTGTTGATCAAACCTTTGAATGCCATGTCCATTGCCCTTTGAAAGGTAGCACCACCGTTGGACAGCCCGAATGACATCTTCTTGTAAGCATATGTGCCCCATTTAGTTGTGAAGGATGTCTTGAATTGGTCTTCTCCCTTCACCATAATCTGATTGTAGCCTGAGTATCCATCTAGCAATGAAAACCTTTCTGAACCAGCTATCACCTACAATATTTGCTCCATGGAAGGGATTGGGTAATGGTCTTTAAGAGATGCCCTATTCAAATCCCTAAATTTGACACACAACCTGATCTCTCCATTCTTCTTTCTAACTGGGACTAAGTTGGCAACCCAACTTGAGTGTTTGATGGGGAAGATGATACTATCCTCAATAAGCTTGCTTAACTCTTTTCTCATGAGAGGCTCGATATGGGGATTCACTGGCCTTTGTTTTTCCTGACAGGCTTGGATTCCGGATCCAGCTCAATAGTAGGTTGTGCCAACTCTGGGTTGAAACCTCTTAGATCTTTGTAAGTCCAAGAAAAAACATCTGGGAATTCTTGACAAAGCTGAACAAAATTAGATTTCTCTTGTGAGGTACTTACTTTGCCAATCTGCAATGTTTTGCCTTCTTCCACTAAAATTGTCTCTGAATCCTCACCCTTTACCTGAATGTTCACTTTCTCCTTCCAGAACTGATCATTCGGGTTGAAGATTGACTACAAGGTTATGAGGCCTTTTGGTAATTTGTTAGTCCTCAGCTGCACCACTTGGTCACTATACTGTTGCTCCATCTTGTCTTGATTCCTGGTGGAGAACTCAGCTTCTTCTTGGAGGAAATTAACAATCTGCTAATCATTCTTGAAGACTTGCCAACTTGTGTTGTTATCCGGAACAGCTGGTCTCACAACCATGTTGATATGAGGATGAGTTTTCTCACTTTTGATAATTTCTACAACATCAAACGCAGCCCCAATTGCTGCCAGCCTGTCAGCAGCTTCATTCTTTTTCCTTGGGATGGAATTGATGCTAAAAGCTTCAAAATCCTCAATAAGATCCCATACCCAATTTTTGTAGTTCTTCAACAGACCATTTTTGGCAGAACTTTTTCCTTTGACTTGGTTTACGATCAGCTCACTATCACCAAATACTTGTAAATTCCTGATGCCTTTCTTCCTTGACTAGTGCAATCCATGAATTAAGGCTTCATACTCACCTGTGTTGTTTGAACAAGAAAAATGGAAACGGAAGGCTGAGTAATATCTTATACCTTGCGGTGAAATGAGCATAGCTCCTCCTCCTGCACCTTGTCTACTCCTTGACCCATCAAAGAACAATTTCCATACTTCATTCATGTCTTTATGATCTGGCTTGGTGATGCTGGGGAGGGGTTGATTCTCTTCGTGTAAACAATAGACTCCCAGTTTAGATTCTTCTATTTATTGATAGGGATCAAAAGCATGCACCTTGCTTGCCCATTCATTGAGAGTCAAATCTGGGATGCTTCCAACCTTGGTGTCAGCTTCATCAGTGCTTGGATAATCTTCTTGATCAAACACTGAACATTTGGTATTGATTTGGCTTGGAGTGTAAGGCTCAATGTGAAAGTTCGCAATAGGTTCAGACCTGATTGTGGCCTTAGTTCCATATCTTGTTCTGAACAACATGTGTGACCAATCCACCAAAAGATATCCTCCAATTTTAGCAGTGAAGTCTCTTGACAAGCACAATGTAAAGAGTGGTGGCAGGTCTATGAATGACACATCTTGTAACACTATTACATTGGGACATGCATGTAGTGTGAGGCTCAATCCTTTGATTACTCCAACCGTTGTCACTGCTGTCCCATCTAATTGCACTACACCCTTGGAGATGACTTCATATTGGAGTCCTAGCTGATCAACTATTTGCTTGGGAATTACTGAACTACTTGCCCCAGATTCAATCATGAAATTATGTACCAAATTATCTCCTATGATCAATGAAACATAAAATGGAGGGGGCTTCAACATTTTACCTTGCTATCCTCTTTGATTTCCTTCAGGATGGGCAGCATTTGTGAGTACCTTCTCTTGCATCTGGACCTATTGATTTGAAGTTGACCAGTCTTTCATGGCAGCTTGTAGTAAATCTCTTTGTCCTGGGATATATAATGATTCCCACATTGATATGTTTACGTTTGTCTTCTTCATCTGATCAATGATACTGAATGGAGATGAAGTATCCCTCTGCTGTCCCTTGGCCTGCACATTCATTCCTTGTAAATGAGCGGCAACAGCTGGTATCTGAGTTGGTTTAGGAGCTGGTTTGGATGCTCCTTGCATGTTTGGAACTACAGTTTGCTTGCCAACGGCTTGTGGAGTGGTAGAAGGTTGTGGATTACTCGAAGCCAATGGATTTTCTTCACCCAAATTTCTCCTCTTTGACCTTGTGTTGGCTGCAACACTTTGAGAGGGTATTTGATTCATACCACAAAAATCTTTAGCCTGCCAATTGACAAGAGTAGTTTCGTTTGGAGATGTTCCTTGCTGAGGTGCCCCTTACTGCTGGTCTTCTTCGTGGCTGGACTCTTACGACCCACCAATGGTTTGCACCATCAGAGCCTGATTTAATGCACCGTTAAAGCATATTGATTGGTTATGTGGCTGACTGCACGGGAAACACCTATCATATTCTTGGGCCATGTTATTTTGCACTGGTACCAAAGCTCTGGATGTGGATGCAACATTGGGGTTATAGGGCTGAAGTGGTCTATTAGTAGGAGGCCTTGCTTGATTCTGATTTACAGCTGGATTGGGTGGTCTTTGAGGTTGATATGGCTGCCTGTTAGGCTGAGCTTGAGGCTGATACAGTCTAGCACTTTGTGCTTGCTGTCTTTTGATAGTAACCAACTCATTTCCCAAATTTTGCAATTGTTTCATGACCTCTTGGAGTTCATTTGAAGCACTAGAGGATGAGGTAGAAGTCTCATTCGAACTTTGATTTCTAGGAGTGGGAATAGGAGCCAAAGTGGGTGCTTAACTAGTGCTTGGATTTTCTAAGTTTGGATACAAGGGCATGGGAGGCCTAGGAGCCAATTTACCAGCTTGAATAAGATAGTTTTCGGCTCTAATGGCAATGCTATAAACAACAGGTAAGGTTGTGCCTCCCATAGATTGAATTAACATAGAAATATCAGAATTCAAAGCTTTAAGGTAATATAGAAAAGCACCTTCTGCTGTTGGCCTGACTGCCACTGGAATCCTATCCCAAGACCTTTGAAATCTGAAGTTGAAGTTAGTCAACTGCTCGTTGGGGGCTCTCTTGATAGTTGTCAATTGTTCTAGTAGAGACAAATTGTCTCCCTTTTCCCTAAACTGCTCATGGAGAACTATGCACAAATGATTCCAATTTGTGATAGAACCAACTTCAAGGCTCCTAAACCATTGCAATGCCTTCCCTTTGAACGACGATGCCAGCAATTTGACAGCCACATCCATTTCGTTTATCACATGGATTGCACAGACGTTAGCAATGTCTTTGACATGATCACCAGGAGTGGTATGATTTTCTCCAGTGAAAAATGGAATGTTCTTCAATGCTGCAATTGGAATTGGATTCTGTGCATTGAGGGTGAGTGGGCTGCTGCCAGTGAAATTGACAAAGGGATTTAGTGGTTGCACCATTCTGATTGGCCTGAGAACCCTTGTTGATGCAAGAAAAGGTCTACCAGGTGGAGGTGTAGACAAATTTCTATTAGGTGGAGACGCAGATATTTGAGCTCTTCTTCCCCTTCTTTCTCTACCTGGAGATAGATACAGATAAACAAACAATCCTTCCTCCCTAGTTCTTGACTTGGTTTGTATTCTTCTCATAAATTTTCCAGGCTTGGACTGCAGAAACCAGCGGATTATGCCTCTTTTGGAGTCGCCAGATGTGTGATTTTAAAGCTCCTTCAAAGCTGGAACTTACAACAAGTGCACATCAATCTTGTTGCAATGAAAGTGAATACCTCTATGTCCCACCGGGCATGCCAAAACTGTTGTTGCAGGCTCACAACACCCCTGGATGCAGATCGGGCTTCTAGGTTGATCACTCAGCATCCAGTGTGATTGCACAACATGGAAACCTCTCTCCAAGTGTGGGGACTTGTGAAACTCAGAGAGGAATCTCCAGATTAGAGGCTGGTTCCTCAAACTCCTCTGATTTAGATCTATATTTTGTAAAACTACAAAGGTTCAGATCCTAATCCTACTCTAAACTGCAAGGAGACAGAGATAGAAAGTACAAAAATAAAACTAAACTAACAGGTGATACACCAAAGGAGGAGTGGTGAAACATTTCTGTCAAGAAAATAGACACAGACCAAAGTTTCCAACATAAAACATACACAGACTGATAAGATATAATTCAAGATTTGAAATGAAGCAAATAATACAAACAGAGGACTGAAACCCATTCACAGAGCTTGCATTATCTTTTCAGTGTCAAAAAACATGCATTACACCCTCAGAGAGGTAAAAGAAAATTGTTACAATCTTTGGAGAGGTCTGATCCTTACTTCAGTCACTTGCTGGAGCTGAAAAAATAAGTTGCTATGTCATAAACTTCCCCCTTTGAAATGAGTGAAAACTGGCTTTTACAGTGCAAGGGTCGAGCCCAGGGGACAAAAAATGTACAAAACATGGGAGCCCATCCCTCCTTGACTACAGGTGTATTAAAATGGCATGGGGGACCTTACAAACCCATACCCTATCATTTTGATCAGATTACAGGAGAATGCGACCCATTCTGCATTAAATTTGGTCGCTGAAATGTCACTTCTGGCCATGAACACGCGTCAGAGCCATTTCTCGATTTCCTCTCTCCAGATTGCACCAAAACTCAAGATTAACCCCAGAATCACGTAGATAATTTCACAAGCTTTCCGTTGATATAAATAACGTGCTAATCTGAGCTCTGGATCAAAATATATGGAGATCTGAAGATCTAGGGCACAAAACAGACGAAAACAGATTTTTAAATTTCTTCCCATGCTCTGCCACCTGGATGACACGTGGCATGTATTGATTGGTCGCGTGATTCTCTCTCCTTTGCTTACCCATAGGTTTTTCTTGAATTTTTACCTTTTTGATGATTTTGGGACTTTTTCCACTTTTTCTGCGCTCCCGCCACTTGGATGACACGTGGCATGATCTTGTTGGAGGACAGGGCGCGGGGTCTTACTTCAATTTTACCCCTTTTTGGTGAACTCGGAGAAATTATCTAACTTCTCCCCAAGCTCCACACTTCCCTGCTCCATTCGACACATGTCCAATTCCTATTGGCTCGGGCTGCCCCTTCAAAACTTGCCTTTTGACTTTTGGACTTTTCCCTTGCGACACGTGTCATCTGCTGGTTTGTCCCGGATGTCCCACTTTTCCTTGTGCTGAAGTTTCTTGTTTCGTCCGAACCAGCCGGTTCACGTTTATTTGTCCCAAATGTCCCGGTGCTTCGTGGGAAAGATTCTTCTGGTTCGCCCGATCCGGCCGATTCGCGTCCTTATGGCCCAAATGTCCCGAACATTTGGTGTAAAAGTTCTCCTTTTCGGCCGATCCGGGCGGTTCGCGTACTCATGGTCCGAATGTCCCAAGCTGTTAGTTGATTTTATTCTCTTTCGGCTGAACCGACTTTTCGTGTCCCACGCATCCTTTTGTTCCGACTGTCCAGGTGCTACAATTCCCCGTTCCGGCCGAACCGGCCGGTTCGCGTCCCTTGCGTACCTTCGTCCCATATGTCCCTTTGCTGTTTGGGGTGCTTGTAGGATTTTCGGCCGATCCGCGCCTTGGCGTCCCAAATGTCCCACTTGTCCTAGGACAAGGACTTAGCCGATTTGCATTTTCTCAGAGTTTGCTCTTTTCAACCTGGACAGGAGAGTTAGAAAACTTACTGAAGGGACCCTAGAAACATGATTTTTTCCCTGGATCAATCAATTTTCCTGGGACTTGAGAATCCTGATGTATGTTATCATTTCAACCCTGGGGGGGGTGAAATTGGATAACACATACCTATAATTAAATGAAGAGGAAAGAAAATGTAATAAAACACCATCCATGGTAGAAAATATACACAAAACATGAAATTTATTTCCTCAAGTAGATGCAAAAATCATTACAAAGGAGGGAAAAAATATAAAAAAATATTGCAAAATCACAATCTAAGGCCTATGACTCAAGAAAAGTTGTCCAACACCTTGAAATGATCCTCTCACATTCCAAGAATATATAACCTTTACAAATGAGCATCGTTTTACAATATATAGAAAATCGGAAAGAGAGAGGAGGGAAAAGATAGGGAAACTCAAATTTCCACTTTTAATTACCCACAACATACATTTAATGTATGAAATAGACATGGGTATACTACGAAGGCCATTCCCCCATGATAATTTTCTTTTAGAATAAGAAATGGGCACCATAACTCCTCAAATGTGGTTGTTGAGATACTCAGAAGTATATCTCTTAAATATGGTAATGTTTTCATCTCTTACACCTATTTAACCTCACCTAATTTAATATTTCTAGTTTCTATGTTGTAGTACATCATGATATATTTCCAACAGTACCAAGTTTGTAAAATTTGGAGTTATAGGGAAAAAGGTATGGTCCTAAGAAGTTATAGATCCTAGAAGGGTCACGATAGGGTTACACATGGGCTCCAACAATACACATTAATACTTTTGTTCTGGGTGCGAATAGATGAGTTGATTGGGGAATTGAAGAAAGGGGAGAATAATTCCATTTTTAATCTCAAGACTCAACTTCACCGATTCACCATAGGTCTATGTTTCACTTTATTCCTCCTTCCACTTAGTTAGTCTACTCGGCCATGTGGAAACTAAAGACCCGATGAAACTATTCCATCGGTGCTCAAAAATCATAATTCATCTAAAATACTACCTGAATTCCCCCCCCCCCCGCATGCAGTCGGATCAGTAAAACAAGGTATAGGAGGCCCATGGAAACTGTTTCACCTATTCAAAAAAACTTGACTTAACTGATTTCAAAACCCTCAATACAGATGATCCGAAAATGTAGGAAACAAGAGGAACAAAAGAATTATTCCTTCTATTCATGTCAGGCCTAATTTATCTGATTTTTACCCAAAAAACCCATTTTTAATACTTTTTTGGCTAAGTATAGAAATGAGGGGCTATGCAAGGAGGAAATGAATGTGTCAACACTCATTTGATCTAAATTTCATCAATTTCCTTATCAAATTTCAAGATAGATTTACAAGTTATCAAAATAATCTGTGAAGGAGTATTTTGGATAACAAATTCGTATCTTGCTAAGGCTCTTTTAACACGTGCTCCTACACTATCATGTTCTCCTTTTCCATGTCCGACTTCAATGTAATTACAAAAATGTTGAACATTGTTTATCCTATGCATCTTGCTTAACCAGTAGAACATTCATGTATTCTTGAATTGTGATGTACAATTATATGGTCTTATGATGTGTTTATCAAATATGATGTTTTTGTTATTTATATTTCCATAGAAGATATCGAAATAAACTTGCACAAACTCTAATGAATATACATGATCATTACTAATATATAAATTGTAATCAATCAAAATACTTTCCTTCCTCTATGTTGTTGAGAGAATGAGTGAACACTACATGCACAAATATGGAAACCTGAAAAGAGTTGTAGTATTGCAATTGCACTTCATTTTGTAGATGTGGATTATAGTTCTCTGCAAAATCAATAACTAACACAATGGTACTTATAGGAAATGTTTCTTTGCATAGCCTGAATTGTTCATCTAACCATCGATCTTTGTGAGTATATCATGCATACTCATACACTACTTTCTCTCAAAATAGTCATAAAATCTGATACACTTATTTCCTTACAACTAATTCACACTTCTTGGATTCTTTACCATATTTTGAAGTGTATGCCCCTAATTTCTATTTTCCAAAACTAACTAGTTAATTTCCAATTACATGTGTATTCTATGAATGTATACATCTTTGAAAACATTACACACCTCCACAACTATCACAAGTTCCTTTTAAACATTATTTCTTATAAAAATTGTCCATCTTCTCTTGTAAAAAAATACTTGGGACGAAATCTCTTGCTGATATAGGTGGAACATCTATCATACACTCCTACAAAATATTCTTAGTATACAATTAACACATATGTACCGGAAAATATCATAATACATAGAAAATTCAATATGGATCCTACAACAACAAGCAGTCCATTAGTGATTTATTTCAACATAATTTTTGTTTTCCATTTCAAAATACCTTTGAATAATTTATATTTCGAGATGAGTCTCTTTAAACTTATCAAAAATTGTGTGTGTCATATCCAAAAAAAAATTAGGATGTGATTCATGGTCTCGAGAACCAATTCTTCTTTTTAAAATGTCTCTTTCATTATGTGAAACCCTTGTATTATTTTTCCAAAAAAATAAAAATTATTTTAAGTCTTCAACTATGTATTTGTCTTTTCGTGGAAGTGTACCAAAGAATGCCCATAATTCATTATTATTTTTATCTTCAATTCTTTCATGATGTCTGAGATCTTTTAATAGTGTTTTCTTTCTTATTTTTAGTGCACTACTTGTTTTTAAATTAAAAAAGTTTTTTTTTTTTTTTACTTACTATAGTTGATGTAATAACACATCGAGTGGTATTACTATCTTTGGTACATGCTGTTGGACCTATTGATTGGTATGCATTCATTAGATTTTTTATAATTGATTTTTAATTGTTGGTCTTAAATGTTCTTAGACCAAGGGTCTTCATAGTAGGTCTATAATTAATATTTTTCATCATTTCATAAAACAATTGATATCTACTTGTTTCATTTAAGTCATTAAAAAATGTTTTCCATATCTGATTTGTTTTTCTTCTATAAGTACATTGACTAATATTATTAGTCATTAGGTTTAAAATATTTTCCTCAATCTCAAGTAAAAGTTTGGTTGTTTTACGTGAAATTTTAATAGGGGATTTCAATGGAAATGATTGTTGAATATCATATAAACATTGTTGATTTTATATTTGTTTTTCATCTTCATAATTTGGTAAAGAGTGTGTGTTTTCAATAGGTTGGTCATTTGGTGTAACGTCTATGTTTAAATTTGGCATTGCATCATCATTCATTGAATATTCATTATTTATTGATTCAATTGGTGTTTGAGGATATGTTGCACCATCAATTTCATTTGGAAGAGATGACATGCCTTCATCTCCTTAAGTTGATTTCTTCTTTTCCCATATTTTTTGCATTCACTCCCTTGTTTTCTTCTTTTTCTTCTTTCTTATCTTTGTAGGATGATATATTGTCTTTGGAAACGTCTTTAATATCTAGTACAGACGTTTTCAATTTCTTTTTTTCACGCCCTTTTTTCATCCGCCCTTTGTTTTTCCAATTTCTCGAGTTTTTTCCTTCGTGGTCTCCTCCCCATAATTCTCATGTATATTTATAACCACAAGATAATTGAAAAAAAATGTTAATGAGTGTTAGGAATATAAGAAACAATAAAAACACACTCATATCTCAAACAATGCTTAAATATTTCATAAAACAATCTCTATATAAGATAAAATAAACAAAATTTTCTATACGAATCAAAAAGTGTAGGAATATGTAGCATTTACAGATAACCTATGACTAATGGGACCAAAATCACGAGTTTTTTTTTGTATTTTGTGTTTAGATTTTAGTTTTTAACACATTATAACTCACTCACATTATAACGTGAGCGCATTTCATCTTATTTGGTTTTGGAATTCCCAATCCATAGGCTTGGATTTTCCTAAAATATCCAAACCTAAGTTTTGGATTATGTAATCTATGTATAAATATGTGTTTTACAAAAAACATCAAAATAGCATGTGTACACCCCAATATCTCATGGGTTATAAAATAATATTCCAAAAGAATATACTACAACATCAAGCTTGTTTTTACCTTGGTGACGGTATACTTCTTTCTAAAATCTGATTAGTTTAAGGCTTTCATCCTTAATTTCTTTTACTAGTTCCTTCTTTTCTTGCCAAAATGTATGCATACATTTTTATACACAATTTATGATTTTTTCATCCAAATTTTAAAAAAATGTTTCATCTAAACTCCATTCTACATATTTTTTTTAAAACAATTGACTCTTTTTCTCAAAGTTACAGGGAAGTACACAAAAATATTTCATTTTTAGGATGTGCGCACTTTGAAATTTAATAAAAAGCTATATATTCATCCAAAAAATATGAAACATTAGTGGGACCTTGTACATGGTTTTAGCTAACTTTATACCAAAGGAATTTAAAAAATAATTAATAGAACTCAAAAAATGGGGTGGGGGGGTGGGGGGCACACACATAATAAGTTGTTATCATTTTGAAACAAAAATAGACATACTTTGTGTGTGCATCACATTTTATCTTCTTAATCTCCACCATTTAAAAAAGTAGTATTTTAGAAACTAGATTCTAAGCACTATGGTACTTATTCTTATCGCCTTGTCAAATTTTGAGTATATGCATTTCAAATTATTAGATAAACTTCAGGTTTTGTTGATTTCAGGAAAAAAGTGTCCACTTTTGACCCCCTTTTGGTCCCCCATTTCCATGCACTTATCCCGGTATGATATCACCTTCATTAAATGTTTTTAAAACACTACAAAAAACTCTTGAATAAAAAATTACTAAAGACAACACTACTTTATTACAAAAAATGAAAAACTATATTCCCCCCATCTTAAAATAAAATCTAACTTTTCTATTGGTCAATAGTTGTAAAAAACAATTAAAAATCAGACTCATATGGTTAGGAAATTGAAGTTGTTGACCAATCACCATTCAAAATAAAAAAATTGAAACTTATAAAATAAAACTATAGTTCAAACCATACAAATGAAATCTAATTCGCTAGTGAAAAAAGTGGTGGATTATTATTAATATATATTACCTCCTTCAATACGATAATAAAACTATGAATCACATCATGTATCATCTATAAACTAGTAATTGCACCAAATGTGTGCAATGGGAACATTGATAGGCTAGCATAGTGGAGAGGGAGCCATGTGTGGTAGTGATTATAAATTTTATAGGCACGAGATGTCTATTCTATATTTTGCTACATGAACAATCAGGAGAAAAGAAAGGAAAGTGGAAATTGAGCCGAAGCGAAGAAAAGTGTTAAGTATGGATTGTTTTTTAGGAGATGGTCTAGTTAGGAACCAACACATCAAGTAAAGAAATAACAAAGGAACCATTTTACAAAGCACCAACCTTGAGTTTTTGTCGATATGTTATTGCACTTAAAATTAAACACACAATTAGAATACTTATTTGTTCAGCAAGGAATACTTGAACTACACGTCAACAACGATAGACTTGAAGTAAAGAAAAGGTTTGGACGTCATCATTCAATACAGATCGTGAAAGCATTGAAATAATTTACTGTTAAATGAAATGATAATCAACATGAATCTTTTCTAGGAAATGGTTTTACTAACCAAGTCAAATCTCTAGATCCATGTATAATCAGAGGATGACTATGATCTTATTAGTGCATTTTAACAACACCTAACATAGTTTAACAATACCCAAAACTATTTTAACAAAACCCAACAAAAATTTCTATATATACACAAAGGAATAGTTACACAATGAATACAAATACTTTGTTACACAAGAAGGAATACTTGTACCACAAGGAAATAATGGTAGATTCCAAGTAAAATTAAAAAGAGAACAACATCCTAATCATTGGAAATCATTGTTGCATAAAATTTTTTTTGTTGTTCATGGGAGCCATATAGATCCCAATTGTTGAAATTTCCCCAAGAAATTGACAGTGACAGGTCTATATTGGCCACATTCATGCAATTATGTGCATGCGATACTTTGAAAACAAACCCATGCATTAAAATTTTCCATCAAAAATTCCAAATCCAAAGGTTTTAAACAATCTTTATTTACCTATGACTCCATTGAAAATATATTGACATGTTACTTGTCTTTAAAAATAAAAAATCGAAATCACGTTTATTTAGGAAAAACATAAATGACACTATTCTTTCACATTCTATAGATTTTTTTACATTGGCTTATAGCAAAAAAATTCCAAACTAAGTAAAGTGAGGTGTATCACTTTCCTAATTCATAAATACCGAAGCCACCATGCTGAAATGGATATTTGTGACAAAAACAATGGCACAATCCCTAATGATGGGCAATACTTACATGGATACAAGTAACAATATGTTGTCTCCCAAGAAGAACCGAAAAATCACAACACTAAATGTTGGCTTTACACATTCAATGATGTGGGTGAATAAGTGCTTGGTAACGAGACCATCATATAGATGAAAATGGTACCTATTCGATGAAGCCCCTGTTTTATAAATATTGTGAATTCACTAGCATGATCTTTAGTATGTATACATTGCCAAATTGTCTACATAAACTTGTAGCCTCAAACAAAAACTATTATTTTTTAAGCCAATCAAAAAACCTGGTGCATTTCAACATTACAATATTTAGAAAATTACAATGTACTATAATGGTGTAAGACCATATGCTTATTAACAAGTAACTTGCATGTCAAAAACAAGCAACAAAAGGAAAGTGTTATGCTATTTTGCGCACATGGAAAAATTGGACAATGGGGTCTTATTTTCACCAAATTATGACATCGGCCCCAAGGGCCCATTTCTTGTCATCACGAGATAACATGATTAAAATAATTAATGAATTACATAGGTGAGATCACCTAATATTAAATGAGGTCAAATAAAGCTCCACTCGGTGACAACTTAGTGTTGTCTCAGTTGAGAACTCAGTCGTTCATCATTAAAACTCAACTTGACGAGTCAGTCGAGCCTAACATTGAGGTTAGTCAGTTTATCTCATAAACGGGATGAGGTGGCTTGAGAGTCCAGGTTGGTGAGCTCAACAGAGGTGTAGGAAAAGTGACCAGATATGTCAAGATACCTGAGTTAGTCAGAGCTAGAAGAATAACACAATTCTGTGAGACCTTGAGCCATATCCATAGGAAGCACAAAATGATGGCTCAAACATGGAGCTCGCCTCAAACGATTGGAGTGACACCATTAGGTTGCAGATTATATAATGTAAAAGTGATCATCTATTAGCTGATCGGTTTATAGAGTGATAGGGTCTTAAAAATGGACTCAGATACCAAGTTGAGTGTGAGCTCATTAGGCTCGAAATCTGTAAGGAAATAGGGTCAACCAAATGAAATAAACATGGTGACTTCATAGGATGATGTTGCAGTGAAAGGAGTAAGTTGACATAATCATGGGGAGTTGCAAAGACTTGTGTCTAATGGGGAATTTGAGGCCATTCAGCCAAAGTAGTGCAATGTTGGATTAGGAGAGCCTTCAAGTCCCAAGATTCAAATTGCCACTCTATGAGGATTGATTCAATGATGAGCCAAACATTGTAGCTTGACCTGGAGGAAAATCAAGGAGAACTCATGAATGCCAAACTAAGGATAAGGCTCACAGTTATCCCTCTCCATTTGTGGAAATGGGGAGATTAGAAACTAATTTTCCAAGTCGGGATATGGGCAGAATGTTTCAGAAATCCTGCGCTTAGACATGGCATGGGAAATTTGGGAATGCGTAGCCATGGCCCGTGGATAATTCAAGTGAATGGATTGGGGATTTAAGGAGTTAAATAGCCAATTGGAGACGAGTGCCTTGGTAAGGTAAGCAATACAAAAAATAAGCCAGGTCATGGGTCAAAGATTTTGAGGGGGCCTATCAAGGCATGGTGGAGATTATGCCATGAGTGGAAACCATGCATAATAATCTCCGTAATCGGGGAGTTTGAGGTCTGTAACAATGGGAAGATTAGATAGGTTGGTACAAGTTAAATTTTGGGCTCCATAGAATAATATACCAAGAACTTACGTTATAATTAATCGTGAGAAGCATGAAACATGGAAAAATCAGTGTTCATGATCATGGGAGTTAAGTTTTCGCTAAAATATGGTTGAGTCATGGGATCTAACTGGAACTGGAAAACTCAACAAGAAATTTGTGAGCTGCGAGGGTCAATCTCCATGATCCCTAACACATTTTAGAAATATTTAGAGGAGGCAATGCTCGTGAAGATAGCTAACTGAACCAATGCTGGTAGCAGTGGTGGAGACGTCTTGCCAGTTAAATTTTACAGGTAAACCATTAAGTTCGAATCAACCTCATCTTGTTGCAAAGTCTATGTATCAAGATAGTAGGCTCAATGAATGGCTCAATGGTGAGACAATTGTTCATGAGATTCAAGGAGTCACCAACTAAGTAATAAGAAAGGCCTCGGAGTTCAAATGTATGATAAGGCGTAGTGGCCGAGTTGCAAGATCTAAGTATGTGGAGCTCATAAAATCAATCCATACAGAGGTTTGAAACAAAAGGGCCGAGTCATAAGTGAATCAATGTATTCAACTAAAATTGACCTCAGGATGGATAAGCTGAGATGATGTTGTTTATGTCTAGGTGTTTTTGTTGCACCTTGACAGAGGAAAACATGGTGAGGCCAAGTTAGCGTATCATCTAGGGATGGATTTTTGAGGATTTAGCTAAGAGCTCATAGAGAGTAAACGTGAATGATCTGAGAGGATCCTGATTCACTCAGGTGGAGCACAAAAATCGTGGGAGCTTGGTGTTGGTAGAAACTCATGGTGACATGTTTCAGCTCTTTATGTCATTACAGGGGTCTGATTTATACAATGATTGTGAGGAGATCAAGCATTAGAGCTTGAACAATCAAAAGATTGAGTTTTAGAAGCTATGATTACATGCCTGAGTTAGGTTTCACATAAGTCATTGATGCGTGAGGGTAAGGAAAAACTACGACTCATAGACTGTGATTTAACGTACATTAATCAAAGTCATGGCGAATCTCAGGTTGAGCTCACATGAGGTATGAGTCAAGGTTTCCACGTAACAGAGTTTGGAGCTCGACAATGAGTTTTGATTGGAACTCAACATCAGAATGCATCACCGTAAAAATGTTAAAACAAGAAGCTTTGAGCTCATGATCGATTGGAAGGTCGAATGAGCTTGTTTACAAAGGTGACTTAGGATGATCCCATAGAAGTATCGCAGACAACTTGTTAAATATCCATACTATGAGTTGGATGTAAGAGAACTCGACATGTATGGCTCATTGGTTGAAGGAAAATGTGAAGATTGACTCAAGTTTCGCATGATGCTCAAAGCCATAGCTTGAAGAATAATAGGTAACATTGGTTAGGAGCTAAGAGCGAGTCTCAAGGACAGTCAGATCAAAAGCCGGGAGGTGCTCAGTAACAGAAAGTTTGATGATGAATTCTAAAGATAAATCCTAAACTCGATAATGAGTTCAAATAAGACATCACATGGCTCGATGATGAGTTGAGTAGTCATGGGTCAAGGATGAAGATGAGATGAGTCTAACGGTGCATTGGAATCAAGATTGAATGTGAATCAAGACCCAATCTTGTGTGTGGTCAATATCTCGAGTGTAGAAATAAGGTCCATTTGATCTACGTACAGCGGATAGGGTTTAATAATCAAGTTTTACATGGACAAGTAATAGAGTTAGAAACATTCACGATCAAATGAAGCAGTGATCTCAGTTCAATTATGAAGGTGAGCTTGTCAAGTAAAGTGAGCTAAGTTATACAATGAGAAAACTAACATTGCAGGAGAATCAACCCTTGGTGATATGGTTTGGTAGAATAACTCAAGCCGATGTTGTAGACTAACTCGATGCATAATCAGAGCATCTTTGTTCAGGGCTCACGAGCAGCTAAGTTAGATAACCAAATTCTTATCTGATACAAAATGAGCTTGACTCGAGAGAGTAGAGCTTGATAGTGTGTTTGGTGGGAGGATGGTGCTGAACTCATTGAAGCTATGTTGAGGAATGAAGCTATTGGACGAGTCATTCTTCATGAGTTTTTGAGCTCTAAGCATATATGACGAGGTGTGTCAAGGGTAAGACCAACTTGTTGGAATCAAATTTGGAGTCACTTGAGCTCAATATATCAAAGAGGCTTGTGCTGAGATGAAGCTGATTTTCTCAATGGTGAGGTCATGTTGGTATAGCTTGACAAGCATTAATGAAGATAAGATTTACGGTGGTAACTCATGAAGAGCTCATGTTGTGGGAGCTCGTGGAGACAAAGTCGGTCAGCCAAGTCACGGTTAAGATGGTGAGTCAGAAAGAGGCTCAACTTGGTTGCGGTTCAGTAGGTAGGATCTCATCTCACTTGGCGATGAGATATTTTTCTAAGAATCACTGGTCATAGTGGTGGGAGCTAAGCTCAATTGTGTAGTGAAATAGAAGCTCATCTCGCAACCAACTTGGTGAGTTGGCTTGGTGAAAGCCAACCACTGAGTTGGGCTCATTTTTGACCCATTTCCTCATGGACCCCTCCTCATTGAGTCAAACTAGTACAATAGGGGGTCCCACCATTATCATTATTTTAATTAATTTAATATTTTTTATTTTAATATTTTAATAATAATATTTATTATTATTATTTAAATATCCTTTCAATTAATTGTGAAGACTAAGTCAACCAGGCATTAATGACACATGATGGAACCTTCTAAAGTGGTTCAACCAACTGTAATAAATGAACCATCATGTACCTTCAATTTAGGAATGTAATTATGACCTTTCCTTTTCTCTCTCACATATTCTTCTATAAATGTAAGTTGGAGGCTCATTCCAAAGGGTTCCAATAGGTCAGATAGGTTGGAAAGTTAGACATCTTAGTAAAGTGTAATTTTCAAGAGTCCTCTCTCTTCTACAAGTTGTCCTTGTGTTTTGAGAGAATTTTCAAGCCTCCTCTTCAAGACTGTAATGGAAACCATTTCCTCTTCTGAATGTATGATGCATTGTGCACATTATTGAAGTAATAAAAGTGTGTGTTTTGTGACTAATCTCAGTCCTTTCATCCTTCTATACTTCTTTGTGCCTTTTCTCATGCTTGCAGGTACACTATGCAAGTTCACATTTCTATTGCAAGTTCTTGGTGTTTTGTGCTTATCAAGTGGTGGAGTGATTGCATGCAGTTGAGTTGTGGTGCTTTTTCACCCTTCTCAAGTTCATCCTTCTTCACTGGAAGAATGATAACTTGCTTTGTCTGATCAAATTTTAACAAAGGGAATGCATGTGCTTCCTAGTATGTGGTATTTTTTACCCTCTCTAAGTTATAGTAGGTGAAGTTGACCTTGTGGTGCACACACCCTCTTCAAATTAACCCTTCCTGAGTCTAGAAACATCCTTTATTTGGTGCATCACCATCCCTAGTATAGTTTCATTTCTACAAATCTCTTTCCCTAAAACCCATGAAATGTTAGCATAGGACTAGATAGCCATTTTATTACACTAGGAGTAGTACAACACTTAGTTTAGGAAGAGGAAGATGGCCTTCTCCGGAGGTTCACCTCAAGCCCAAGTCCCATAGCTTGAGAGGTGATCCCATGTGTCCCAATCACACCGAATGTCCTGTTCACATTCTGTCCATTCAGAGGGTTGTATTGATTTGGTGACAATAGTTTTTCTGGCATGCCTCGGTGGGACAAAGATTTGGTACTTCTCTTCTCACTTACACAAGTCAAAGTACCTGGTCGACTCTATATCTATGGACTTCAAAATCTTAGTGCGTTAACTTATGTGAATGAATTCAGACAAGAGCTCTTCAAAGCAAGGAAATTATTGGCATATCTAAACTTTCCTTGTCTCCTCCAAAGAGAAGACAGAAGAGGTGTTTCACACATCAACAGTTTCAGCTCTACTTCATAGGGGTTATTCAACTCATCTCTACAGAAGGTTTCACTCCACCAGGGAACAATTAACCTCTTGATACTATGACATGAAACCAAGTTTTTCCCCCTTTCAATACAACTAGTCCTCTTTTGTTGGCTCAACTGTGACCCTATATACCTATTGCAGAAATCAAAATGTTTACCCTTTTACATGGGGGAAAATCATGTTATTCTAGTGGAACATTATTCTTGATGTAGCCAACATTTGTGTCGTGCACATAATATCACAGAGGACACCAGTTGTGGTTAGACTTCTTGCTACCTCTTTTAAGGTAAAAGCACTTTAATGGTTTCGAGGGTTAAGTGTTGGCAGTATAATGACTTGGGACAAGTTACTATAAAAGCTATTTGTAAACATTTTGAAGAAAAAATTGATAACCTATCACTTTTGGAGCAACTCACTACCATGAAGAGAGCTTCCCAAGAATACATGAGTGATTTCAAATTTTGATTCCATAGGACCTAGAATATGATTATGGGACACTTATAAAGCCTTCTTCACATAATGAATTCTTGTACTATTTGTGAGCCTTAGACATAGTGATGTAGTAGTCATGATCCAATCCATTGGAGGGGATATGTTACCTAACACCTATGACATTGCCATAAGAGTGGGAAAATAACTTGATTCTTGGCTAGAAAGATAGCTCCACAGACCGCCAATGTCCATTATCTCTGGATCTTACAAAAAATCATCCTATCATCGTTCTTATTCCAGCAAACCTCTAATCAACAAGCTCAGTCTACCCCTTCCTCTTCAAATGATCTTTTTGAAGTCAATTCAATAGCTACAAAATGTTTAGAAATGAGCTCGCTACACTCAAGAGGTAATATTTTCAATACAATCATCCATATCAACCACAAAATCAGCAGTATTAGGGCTAACCATCCTTATTTTCAAGGGAACAATCAGCTGCAGAAATCAGGCTACAAATCAAGCTATGAATATCAGACCCTTGGAACTTTTAGAACCCCCTTACTGCTAGTTCATCTAGAGCCGTTGTACCTGTCCAGAACAATCTTGACCAAGACTTCAAATGGTGTTACCCGTGTGTTCTTGACCCCACAATAAAAATATTTTTCCCAATGGATTTCTTGGCCAAACCCTTATGGTTCAAAGCATATTTTACCCTTCTGAGAATCAAGAGAAAACATCTTTGTAATAAACACTAGATCAACCATAGACACCTGAAGAAACCACTTTGCTAAACTGGCAAGAAGAAGATTTTTGTGGTTTGAATACAGATCCCTCATCAGTAGCGGAAAACACTCATTCCAAGAAGAGAGAAATGGAACCTCAAACTTCCAAATCTGATCAAACATACACTTCACAGCCTTAGACACAAGTGGTGGTTGATAAATATGTGGGAAAGAAACTACCAGAAATACTTATTAGCCAAGCTGCAAGAAAATAAAGTTCAATCAGGCATCATGGTACCCAAAAACCATTTTCCAAAAGAGGATCCAAACACTTAAAGAAGTGTCAGCAAAGTAAGATAAATTTCCTTCAGCATAGTGGAATAGATCAAGAAAACCAACCTGAGCATTACAATGTGGGACACACTCTCAATTCCTTCTCAAAGAAACTTGTTGCGAGAGGATTTGAAGAATTTTTGTACAACTGGCGGATCGTCAAGTCATGTAGAAAACAATGTCAACCAGAAGGGAAAATTATTCCTAAAGAAAACAAACCACCACCATTCTATATTTCCCTGATAATTGGAAACCACCAGGTAGCATAATTACATAATCGATTCTGGTACAAATAGCTTAGTCATGTCCAAGACAAATTACAGATGTACTAGGCATACAATATACACCTGTTACAAAAGGAGTTGTTCAGCTAGGATGACACAGCCGTTAAAACTTGTTGGAGTTATTAAAGGACTTAAACTTGCTATCCATGCATCCCTGAGTTTTTCGTTTACCCAAGATATATCAATTATTGACCTCCCTCCTCTCTTTTCCATCTACCTATCATGATATTTCACTGCCAAGATGGGAGGTTATTTATCAGATCCGATTCCTCACATATGATCCTTAGGAATTTATACAAAATCAAATTGACTATAAGGGCGGAACCAATCTTCCATAATCGTGTATAACCCTACACTGTTAATATTATAAATGGGAATTACACCATCTGGTGATCTAAAAGAAGAAGATGTTTATCATGAACCAACCACTCTTGTGGAAAAATTCTATGATATTTTTCTAGAATGAATTGAGTGGATATAATAATTAAGATCCCTATGCTGATGTGTTGGTTGAGGAAGAAGTTGGTTTGCTACTTTTTGGAAGAGACGAGATTGGGTAAACACTGCATTCATGAAGAAGATACAATCATACCACAACTTGTCAAAACACCAAGCTATTCGAAAAGACTGTGGAAATTGTTCTTCGATGGCTTGAGAAGTAAGAATGGATCTAGTACTAGTGTTATGTTAATATATTTAGAGGGAGATAAGTACTTCTCATCTTTCTGATTGTGATTCAATTACACTAACAATGTTTCTGAATACGAGGCCCTTGTACAAGGAATTCAACTATCCCAAAAAGGGAATCAAAGCCCTTACTATTTTTGGAGACAATGAGTTAGTTTTCCATCAAGTGAAATCACCAAGTGCATCCAAGAATGATCTTTTAAGGTCATACAAGAACCGATTCTGGGACTTGATTGAAGATTTTGAAACTTTTAGAATCCTTGTAGTTCATAGAAATCAGAATCAAGATGTTGATAGGCTTACTGCAATTGGCTCACAATACAACATACTTTTTGATGTCATGAAAGAAGGGAAGCAATTTTTTAAAATGGTGGTTTGACTTGTAGTCCCTGATAATGTGAGTAGTTGGCAAGTGTTCGATAGTGATAAACAAACTATCATTTTCCTACAAGAAGAGGCAGATTTTTTAGAAAGAAATCCAAATAATTTGTAAGACTCATATGGTGATCAAATTATACAATTGAAAAACAAAAAACTACCAAAATTATTAGTCACTCTGGAATTCATTTTCAATTCAGATAGTCAAGCCAAAAGACAAACCTCTAATATGGTGGTCAAAGAAGGAGATTTTGAGGAATTCGAGGTAGCGCATTAGAAGTTTCTGAAGATTGGAAAAGTGTTTACTTCCAAAGAGAAAGAATCTTTCATCAAACTTTGTCAAGAGTATCATGACATATTTGTGTGGAGCTATAAAGAACTACGTGGTTTTGATCCAGGTATAGCACAACATACCATCGATTTGGATCCTAATGCCAAACCAGCTCACCAAAAATAGAGGCTAATTAATCCCAAAATAAAGACACTAATGAGAAAGGAGCTAACCAAACTCATCGAGGCATGTATCATTTTCCCCATCAAGCACTCCTCTTGGGTAGCCAATCTGGTGCCCGTAAGGAAGAAGGAAGGAGAAATTTGGTTGTGTAGATTTCAGGGATTTTAATCTTATGTCATTTAAAGACCATTATCCTCTTCCATCAATGGAGCAGATCCTTCAAACGGTGGCAGAAGCTCATATATTTTCTTTTCTTGATGGATATTCAGGTTAAACTCAAATCCTAGTCCAAGAATCTGACCAATTAGAAATAGATTTCACTACCAAGTGGGGCACGTATGCCTACAACGAAATTCCGTTTGGATTGTCCAACGTCGGGACTACTTTCCAAAGAGCCATAGACATGGAATTTAAAGAACTAATTAACGATATCATCTTGGTTTACCTAGATGACATAAATATATATTCTAAGCATGCAGAAAATCACATCATGTAGCTAAGGAATATTTTTTGAAGGTGTAGGGAATTTGAGGTTTCACTCAATCCCAAGAAATGTATTTTTGCAGTGCATGAGGGAAAGTTGTCGGGGCATGTTGTTTCAGCTGAAGGACTATCTATCAATCTAGCTAGGATTCATTTGATTATGTCCTTATCTCTCCTAAGTCATAAGAAGGGTCTCCAGAGTTTTCTGGGAATAATAAACTTTATGCGGAGATTCATCCCTCAATTCGTGACATTGGCTAAGCCACTGACAACCATGCTAAAGAAAAACATTCCATTCTCATGGAAAAAGAAAGGATGATAGAGCTTCGAAGCCATCAAAATAAAAATTTCTCAAGCTCCCACGCTAGTGAACCCTAGGTTTGATAAATAATTTATCCTTTATTATTTTACAGGTCAAGAGAGCATTTTAGGGATCCTCACCCAACAAAATGATGATCTAATGGAGCAGCCAATTGATTTCTTCATTCAATCCCTCAAAGAATACGATCTTAGATGATCTTTGTGGTTATTCGAGCTTTGAAGAAATTCAAGCACATGTTGTCTAACAGTAAAATTCATCTGATGGTGTCTCATCTAGGTGTTAAGGAGTTTTTGTTGAATAAAGAGATGAATGAGAAGTGCATTGGATGGATCATGAAGGTGATGGGTTATGATGTACATATCAAGGTTACCAAAGTTGTCAAAGGTAAAGGTTTATGTCAACAACCTGCTGCACACATGGAATCAAAAGCTGATGATGATATGCTACTCCTAAACATTGATGAGAGTGATGATCAAGTTGACTGGTTATCCAAAATGAAAAATTTCCTCTTCTCAAGAGTATATCTTGTGAACATGGATAAAAACCAAAGATGAAATTTCCATCTTCAATCTATTCCATATGTTTTGGTAGATAATGTTCTCTTTTGAAAATATTTGAATAGTGTTCTCCTTCGATGTGTAAGACTGGAATAGGTGAGTAAGATGCTAGAATAGTTTCATAATGTCATATCTAGAGGACATTACTCTACACGAACAACTGCTACCAAGATCATGTGATCTAGTTACTATTGGCTAGATTTGTTCAAAGATGCCCATCTCTGGGTAAGAAGATGTAAAGAGTGTGCCTTTTTCATAGGCAATCAGAAGTTGGCAGCTCTTCCACTACATCCGATTCAAGTGGATCAACCCTTTGTTCGATGGGGGTGGGACTTCATTGAAATGATTAATCCTCCATCCAGTGACGGACATAAATGGGTCCTTACTACAATTAGCTATTATACTTGATGGACAAATGCGGTAACATTTAAAGAGAGAAATGAAAAGGCAGTTATGGATTTTTTGGAACGTATAATGACAAGGTTCGGTGTTCCTTTTACAGTCATTTTAGACAACACAATGGATTTTCTTGGTATGAAGTTGAGTTAATGGGCTGTTAAAAATGGGGTCTACCTTAATACTTCATCCAATTACTATCCGTAAGGAAATGGATTGGCTGAGTCTAGTAACAAAACCCTCATAAGGATCATTAATCACACAGTGGAAACTAACAAGAGGACTTGGCATACACATCTTAAGACCGCCTTATGGGAAGATCAGATCACACCTAAAAGGGCCATAGGGAATTCTCCTTTCACGCTTGTATATGGAAGGAAAAAAAAACTTCTGCTCTCCTTGGAGTTACTTTGTTTGGACTTAGCTCATCAAATTGAAGTTATGGAGTGTGATCCTCTGACAGTAAGGTTTTCTGAACTTATGGAGTTAGAGGAATTACAGAACAAGGATATGAAGAATTTGGGGCAACATTAGGCTCAGGTTAAGAAATATTTTAAGAAGAAGGCATCTGACATGTTTTTTAAAGAGGGAGATCTAGTCCTCAAATGGGATGAAGATAGGGTCAAGTAAGGAAAGCATGCCAAGTTTGATGCTCTCTAGTGTGGGCCATACATCATCACAAGTTGAAAAGAGTAAAATTCGTTTCATCTATCCAAGATCAATGGATAATAACTGCCCATTCATGTGAATGGGATACATCTCAAAGCTTGTTTTTGAGAAGTGTTCCACCCCCTGTACAGTTTGGTTAGGTATTTTCCTCCAAGTGCTTATGCACATTGTTGTGTGTGTTGTTGCTATTTTTCTTTCCTTATTTCTATGTTTTTGTGTTGTTGTTACACATTATTTCATCATTGGAGGTGTTAAAGGAAGGAAGTTCAAGGTTTCCATAAGAGTTTCATGATCTACCTCATTCAAAATTCTGCAGTGTTCCATAGATGTCAAGCATTCAATAGTTTCAATATACTTCATGCTTAGCATTCCAAGAAGGTCCAATATTGGCTATGATCAAGGGGATTTCGGGATGTATCACAGAAGATCAAATCTCTTTCAGGATTCAAATATTGACTCCATGCCCATTAACTGATTTAAAGATACTGGAATTATGCTTGGTAGACAATCATCCCCGACAGGTCACCGAAAATGTTATCCAATTTTGCGCACATGAGAAAATTGGACAATGGGGTCTTATTTTGACAAAATTATGACATCGGCCCCAAGGGCCCATTTTGGTCATCACGGGATAACATGATTAAAATAATTAATGAATTGCATAGGTGAACTCACCTAACATTAAACGGTGTAAAATTGAGCTCAAATCGATGACAACTTAGTGTTGGCTCGGTTGAGAACTCATTCGTTCATCGTTAAAAATGAACTTGATGAGTCAATCGAACCCAACATTGAGGCAAATCAATTTAACTCATGAAGGGGACGAGGTGGCTCGAGAGTTTAGATTGGTGAGCTCAATAGAGGTGTAGGCAAACTGACCGGTATGTCAAGGGACCTTGATTTGGTTGTAGCTAGATGAAAAAATCAATTATGTGAGACCTTGAGCCATATCGATAGGAAGCATAAAATGATCTCTCAAACATGCATATCTCCTCGAAGGATTGGATTGGCATCATTGGGTTGCAAATTGTATAATGCAAAAATTTTCATCTATTAGCTTGGTGTATACAGTGATAGGGTCTTGAAAATGAAATCGGAGACCAAGTTGAGTGCGAGCTCATGAGTCTCGATTTCTGCAAGAAAATAGGTCAAAGAGAGAAACTGTGGTGAGTTCATGGTGAGTTGTAGTGAAAGGAGGAAGTTGACATAACCATGGGGAGCTGCAAATACTTATGGCCAATGGAAAAGTTGAGGCCATTCAGTCAAAGGAGTGCAATGTTCGATTAGGAGAGCCTTTAGGTCCCAAGATTCAAATTGCCACTCTACAAGTATTGATTCAATGATGAGCCAAATATTGTAGATTGCCTGGATAGAATCAAGGAAGGAGAATGCCAAACTAAGGATAAGGCTCACAGTTATCTCATACCATTTGTGGAAATGGGTAGATTATAAACCAATTTTCCAAGTCAGGACATGGGAAGAACATATCAAAAATCCCACGCTTAGACATGGCATGGGAAAATCTAGAATGTGTAGCCATGGCTTGTAGAGAATTCAAGTGATGACATGGGCCAAGTGGAGATAGTTCCTTAGTAGGATAAGCCAACAAATACACATGGGGGATTTCGAGTGGCCTGCGGCCATGGTGGATATTATGCCATGACAAACCATCATAATAATCTCCATGATTAGGGAGTTTGAGGTCTGTAACCATGGGAAGATTAGATAGGTTGGTCCAAGTTGAATTTCAGGCTCCGTAGAATAATATTCCAAGACGTTATGCTATAATTAATGGTGAGAAGTGTGAAACCTGGAAAACTCAGTGTTTGTGCTCATGGAAGTTACGTTTTCACTAAAATATGGCCAAATCATCCATCTAACTTAAACTTGAGCACTCATTGCAAGAAATATGTGAGCTTGACTGGCTCGAGTTATTCACCAAGATTCATAGACTCACCACAAAGTAATAGTGAAATATTGAGTTCACTTGGTTAAACTAAGTCGCATAGTGGCTGAGTTAGAAGTACTAATGTATGTGGAGCTCATAAAATCGATCCATACAGAGGTTTGAAATAGAAGGGTCGAGTCATAAGATAATCAATGTATTCAAATGAAATTGACCTCAGGTTGGATAAGCCGAGATAGTTTTGTGTATGTCTAGGTGTTTCTGGTGCACCTTGATAGAGGAAAATGTGGTGAGGCCAAGCTAGCATATCATCTAGGGATGGATTACCAGGATTGGGTTGAGAGCTCACAGAGAGTAAACATGAATGATCTGAGAGGATCCCAATTCACTTAGGTGGAGTGCAATAATCATGGGAGCTCGGTGTTGGTAGGAACTCATTATGACATGTTTAAGCTCTTTACGTCATTACATGGGTATGATTACAAAATGAGTGTGAGGGAGATCTAATCATTAACATAATGGACTTGAGTTGTTATAATCCATGCTTGTATGCCAACAGGTTTCACATGAGTCGTTGAGCCAAGGTAAGGAAAAATCGACTTGAACTATGATTTGCAATCCAAGGTTGATGAAATTATGGCGGAGCCATGTGAGCTTGGAAGGAGGTATGATCACCTTGCCATGTAATAGAACTCAGAAAATCGAGGAGATTTCGAACTCAACATAGAGTTTAGTGGCTCAGTTGTGATGTGACGAGAATCTCATAGCTTGGGGTGATGAGCTTAGTGCAAATCTCAATACAAAAGAATCCAGAGCTCAGTCGCAGATGGTAGGAGAAAGAGTAATCGGTAGATATGGCTCGACGGGTTGAAGGAAAATTAAAATTGCATGAGTTTGGCACGATGTGAGTAATTGTGTTCGACAACATGTAGGCAACTTGGTTAGCCGAGCTAAGAGCAAGCTCACCAGGATAGTTGATCAAGCCATTAGGGCTCGTTGCATTGATAGCGATCTGAAAGGTTGAATAAGCTCATGTCATGTTCAAAGAAGACATAATGGCTCGGTGATGGTTGGAGTCATGGGTCGAGCTCAGGATGAGCTGAGTTGTAGGTGTGAAGAGATTAAATTGAGTTAGGACCAAATTTTCTTAGTCGATACCGAGTTGAAGTCAAGCTCAGGAGCGGGTCGACGTGGAAATAAAAAATTTCATACACAAGTAACTCAGGTTGAAACGATATGATCAAATCCAATGATATCAATTTTATGAGGTTATCTCAAGTAAATTGATTGGTACAAAGGAAAGAAACATTACAGGAGATGCATACTTGGAAGATGGATGTGAAGAATAGCTCATTTGATCTTGCAAGAATAACTTAGTGCATAATGAAAGCTCTGAATCAAGTAGCTCGGTCTAGTAATGAAAGTGAGCCCAAAATAGCAGGACCGAGGAGAGTAGGGAAATGCATAGTAGCTTGGTGGGATTATGAGAAGAGTTCAAATGATTGAATCTATGTTGACAAATGATGAGCTATTGGCCGAATCATTCTTATGGTTTTCGGGTTAACGAGGAATGACGAGGTGGTGAGGAAGATGAACACATTGGATAGATTCGAATGTTGTCTCAATGTATCGCCAAGGATGATCTGAGATGAAGCCAATTTTCTCAATGGTGAGGTTGTGGTAGATCTCGATAGATTTTTGAGGAAGCTTGACTCTATTAGATGAGCCATACAATGAGAGATAACTATTCAAACATAAGATTGTCAGAGTATGTCTTGGTGTTTCGGTAGCACCTTAAAAGAGGAAAACATGGTGAGGCCAAGCTAGTATATCATCTAGGGATGGATTGATAGGATTGGGCTAAGATCTCATAGAGAGTAAACGTGAATGATCCAGGAGGATCCTGATTCAATCAGGTGGAGTGCAACAATCGTGGGAGCTTGGTGTTGGTAGAAACTCATGCTGACATGTTTAAGCTCTTTATGTCATTACAGGGGTCTGATTACATAATAATTGTGAGGGAGATCAAATCATTGATGGAATAGACATGATTCATTATAATTCATGCTTACATGTCAGTGGGTTTCACATGAGTCATTAAGCAAAGGTAAGGATGAACTCGACACGGACTGTGATTTGCATGCCAAGGTTGATGAAATCATGGTAGAGCCATGTGAGCTTGGAAGGAGGTATGATCACCTTGCCATGTAAAAAAACTTTACAAGCCGAGGGGATTTAGAACTTGGCATAGATTTCAATGGCTTAGTTGCAATGTGACGAGAATCTCATAGCTCGGGGTGATGAGTTTAGTGTAGATCTCAATACTCAAGAATCCAGAGCTCAGTCGAAAATAGTAGGAGAAAGAGAACTCGACAGATATGGCTAAATAGGTTGAAGGATAATTAAAATTACATGAGTTTGGCATGATGTGCGCAATTATATTTGACGGTATGTAGGTAACTTGGTTAGCTGAGGTAAGAGCGAGCTCACCAGGATAGTCGGTCAAGCCGTTAGGGCTCGCCGCATGGATAGTGAGCCGAAAGGAAGAATAAGCTCGTGCCATGTTCAAAGAAGACATAATGGCTTGGTGATGGTTGGAGTCATGGGTTGAGCTCAGGATGAGATGAATTATAGGTGTGAAGAGATTGAGTTGAGTTAGGACCGAGTTGGCTTGGTCGATACCGAGTTGAAGTTGAGCTTGGGAGTGGGTCGACGTGGAAATAAACAATTTCATTCACAAGTAACTCATGTTGAAACGATCTGATCAAATCTAATGATCTTGGTTTGATGAGGATGTCTCAAGTAAATTGCTCAGTGCATAGAAATGACACATTGTAGGAGATGTATACTTGGAAGATGGATGTGAAGAATAGCTTAGTCAAGCTTGCAAGACTAACTCGATGCATAATGAAAGCTTCAAATCGAGTAGCTTGGTCTAGTAATGAAAGTGAGCCCAAAATAGCAAGACCGAGGAGAGTAGGGTGATGCGTAGTATCTTGGTGAGCTCATGAGAAGAGTTCAAATGAGTGAAGCTATGTCGACAAATGAATATCTATTGGCTAAGTCATTCTTATGGTTGTTGAGTTAACGGGGAATGATGAGTTGGTAAGGAAGATGAACTCGGTGGAAAAATTCAGATGTTGTCTCGATGTATCACCAAGGATGATCCAAGATGAAGCTGATTTACTCGCTAGTGAGGTTGTGGTAGAGCTTGATAGATTCATGAGGAATCTCGACTCTATTAGTTGAGCCATGCAATGAGAGAGAGCTCATCAAACATAAGTCGTCAAGCAAGTGTTGAGCCCGAGTCAATACAAAGAGGCTCAACCCTATCGCTGCAGTAGGGGTTCAAATCGGTGGTGAGATTTTAAAAAAAAATCATGCTCACAGTGGTGGGATCTCAACTTGGTTGCAATGAAAAATGGAGGATCTCGCAACCAACTCAGTGAGTTGGCTCGGTGAGCCAATGACCGAGTTAGAATCATTTTTGACCATTTCTCAATTAACCCCCCTCCTTGAGTTAAACCGGTCAATAGGGGGTCCTAATTATTATTATTTTAATTAATTTAATATTTTTATTTAAATATTTTAATAAAAATATTTATTATTATTATTTAAATATTTTATTTAAATATTATTTTAATTAATTGTGAAGATTAGGTCAATCAGACATTAATGACACATGATGGAACCTTCGAAAGTGGTTCACCCAAATGTAGTAAATGAACCATCGTGTACCTTCAATTTAGGGATGTAATTATGACCTTTCCTCTTCTCTCTCACATATTATTCTATAAATGTAAGTTGGACGCTCATTCCAAAGGGTTCCAATAGGTCAAATAAGTTGGAAAGTTAAACATATTAGGCAAGTGCAATTTTTCAAGAGTCCTCTCTCTTCTACAAGTTCTCCTTGTGTGTTAACTTTCAAGCCTAACCATTGCCTCTTCTAAATGTATGATGTATTGTACACATTATTGAAGTAATAAAAGTGTGTGTTTTGTGACTAATCTTGGTCCTTTCATCCTTATATACTTCTTTGTGCCTTTTCTCATGCTTGCAGGTACACTGTGCAAGTTCACGTTTCTATTCCAGGTTCTTGGAGTTTTGTGCTTATCAAGTGGTGGAGTATTGCATGCAGCTAAGTTGTGGTGTTTGTTCACACTTCTCAAGTTCATCCTTCTTCACTAGTAGACTTATATACTACTCTTTCTGATAGAGTTTAACAAAGGGAACACATGTTTCTTAGTCTATGGTATTCTTTACCCTCTCTAAGTTGGTATAGGTGAAGTTGACCTATGGTGCACACACCCTCTTCGAATTATCCCTTTCTGAGTCTGGAAATGCCCTCTATTTGGTGCATCACCATCCCTAGTATAATTTCATTTCTGTAAAGCTCTTTCCCTAAAACCCCATGAAAATGTTAGCATAGGACTAGATAAGAATTCTATTGCACTAGGAGTAGTACAACAATTAGTTTAGGAAGAGGAATTCAACCTTCTCCGGAGGTTCAGCTCGAGTCCAAGTCCCACAGATTGAGAGGTGATCCCATGTGTCCAAATCAAACCAAATGTTCTGTTCACATTCTGGCCATTCGGAGGGTACAATGATTTGGCGACAACAGAAAGAAACATAGTTCAAATAAAAATTTATTCATTACATAAAACATAGATTGTCTTGCATCTTGTGTTGATGAACAATACATTTTTTCAATTTGAAGCACCACTAAGGAGAAGATAAACAAGTAGCCACTTACATTACTACTACGGAAACAAAATGATTAGATGGCCTGATTATTTCATAAAGTGGCTAGGAAAAACTTCAAATAGGTCAGATATAAATTTGGATTATCCATTCCAAAAATTCCATGAGTCTTATGCAATCTTTTCCTATAGTGGAAAGAAAAACATCAATTAATATATAGGGTAAGAGGCTCTAAAATTTATATAAGCAGTAAGTTAAAAAAATATGATACCATCCAAACATTCCTATATTTGACTCCAACTGATGCCATTTCAGACAAAAAAAAGAGATAGAAACCTATTTTTCAAGCCTTTGAAGCCACTGTAATATTCCTGATCGAGGAATATTTTCTAGCCATCTGATGAATGTTCCATAAAGTAATCAAAAGGAAAAATCGGAGAGTTCATTATTTTATGCAACATTGCAAAGTTCCATAATAACATGGTTTAATAAATGCATCATCCATGTATCAAATGAAATTACTGGTGTGAAAATAACTACATTTAACTATTCAATGATGTTATGAGAAGAAGTGCAAGTAAAAACACAAGTGGAATAAACCATTACCCTTACAATGTATTTCTAAGAGGAAGGGATTTGTTTGTAAACAATTGAAATTAACCAATTAAATATATAATGATCACCTAAATAAATCTATAACATCTTTATAGATGGTTTCAGTTGTGTCCCAGTCGAGGTAGATACTGTGTGCAGGATAGATGTACTGCTAACCACAGTGAACCTATTCATTGAGGGATCAGAGAAGAGTAAAACACAAATTCTTGCCACTGTAAACAACTAAGTAAATCTTTCAGAATCTGATGAAAAACATTTGAAAAAATAAGTACATTTAATCTAACTAAAATTGGAGACCAGATTTTTCCCAACAGAAATTCAAAAAACAAGTTTACAAAAAACCAATTATATCTTTCAAAAGCTAATCAAACATTTGAAAAAAAACAAGTACACTTAATTTAACTGAAATTGGAGACCAAAGTTTTTGTAATGTAATTACTTGTATAAATCTGATTATTAGAAAAAATATAATACCAATGAACCCAATATTTAAGATAAATGATCTCAATGTGCAAGAAGAATAGCTTATCCACTTTGAGGGGGCAACCTCTAAACCAGAAAATAAGACTCAAATGCTGAATATGATGATCAAATACTACCTACTAACCCCTATATATACTATTCCTATGCTAAGACTAACACCAAGGCTAACCCACTAATGAAAATATAACATATATGAAAGAGATACATAATGATAAGAAGTTATGGTAGCCACAAGTCAGCTATATACATCCAATATAATATGTATGATTAAGGGCATGGCATGCCCCTCCCCTTCGAAGCAACATTTTCCCCAATGTTGAGAAGATTTGGATGCTTCTGCAAGAAATTTGCATCCTCCCAAGTTGCGTCTTCATTGTCTAGATTTTTCCACTTGATCAAATACTCAGTGATGACCCTTATCCTCAATTGCTTAGTGTGTGTCTGAAGGATGCATTCTGGTTCCAGGATGATTCTTCCCTCTTCATTAAGATCGGGTAACACTATCTGGGCTGATAATTTTTGTCCAATTACCTTCTTTAGGCAAGATACATGGAAGACTGGATGAATTCGAGTAGCCAAAGGAAGTTCCAATTCGTATGCTACATTTCCAATCTTCTGTAACACTTGATAAGGACCATAATACTTAGGTGAAATATTTTTATCCTTTTTCTCTTGTTTTAAGGACATTTGCTTATATGGTTGTAAATGCACAAAAACCCAATCATCAACTTCAAAATGTCTTTCACTGTGATGTGATGTTGGTCTGCCTACTGCTTTATGCAGTTTTGTGACATGGCCAAATTCTCCCTGAGACTAGAAAGCACCTCTTTTTGGTGTTGAATATGTTCTTCAACTGCTCGAACGTTTGGTTGGACTCTTAAAGATGAAGTGATAGATGGTGGATGGTACCCATATAATGCCAAGAAAGGAGAAATATTAGATGAAGTATTAATGGAGGTGTTATACCACCATTCTGCCAGCGGTAACCATTAGACCCATCTTGCTTGCTTATCTGATGTAAAACAATGAAGATATCCCTCAAAGAACTTGTTTACCACCTCTGTTTTCCCATCAAACTAGGGATGATAAGAGGAATTACGAGCTATTTGTGTGCCCAAGCATGAGAACAAGTCATTCCAAAAATTACTAGTAAAGATAGGGTCTTGATCACTTACTATAATATTTGGTGTCCCATGTAGCTTCTTAATTGTATCCCTGAAGGTCATTGCTACTGTACTCACAACAAATGGATGTGATAAAGAAAAAAAATGGGCATATTTGGTGAGTTTGTCCACCACCACCATGATTA
This sequence comes from Taxus chinensis, assembly GCA_019776745.2. Lineage (NCBI taxonomy): Eukaryota > Viridiplantae > Streptophyta > Pinopsida > Cupressales > Taxaceae > Taxus > Taxus chinensis. The sequence goes on along the minus strand of CM034153.1, from coordinate 88,499,646 downwards.
AATTTTTACCTTCTGATTTAGGCAATCCTGTGATGAAGTCCATGGATACCTCTTCCCACCTCTGGATAGGAATAGATAGAGGTTGTAAAAAACTTGGGGACTTAATTGTTTCGCCCTTATTTTTCTGACAAACCAAGCATTCTGCCACAAAATTTTGGACATCTCATTTTAGACCTTCCCAGAAAAAATCATTCTTGATTCGATGATAAGTCGTTAAGAAGCTAGAATGACCCCCTATCGGAGAAGCATGGAGCTCAGATAGAACCCTATTTTTAAGGATTGAATTCTTACATAGACATAATGTATCTTTTTACCATAAAACATCTCCTTTCCATAGAAATTTTTCTAACATGCTTGGATATTGTTGGAGATTCTGAATTAGACTTTGTGTACTTGGGTCATTTTTCCATTCAGACCTTGCATCCTCTATCCAATCCTCATGTGATACATATATGGCACACAACAATGCCTAGGCAGATTCATCCTTCCTAGATAAAGCATCATCAACTAAATTTTCTTTCCCTTTCTTGTATATTATCTCAAAATCATACCCTAGAATTTTTTAGATCTATTTCTGTTGTTCTTCTGATGATAAACGTTGCTCTAAAAATTATTTCAAACTATCATGATCTGTCGTTACTTTGAAATATCGTCCCATTAGATATGGTATCCATTGCTTCACTGCATGAAGTATTGCTAACATTTCTTTCTCATAAACTGGTTTAGAGATATTATTACCTTTTAATTGGCAGCTCTCAAAGGCAATGGGTCACCCTTCATAGAATTTTTTTAGAAAAATCTCCCAAAATTCCCTTTTGAGGAGATTTTTGGGTTTTTCAGGTTTCAACAACATGATCACATATTTTATGTGTCTCATGTAAATTGTTTCCCAAAACTCGAAACCCAATACAAGCCATTTCATCAGCTTTTTGGGACCTTGAAGCATCAGAGCATGCCTTACCAAAAACATGTTTTATGTCACATGATTTCCCGAAACCCGATATGCTCCCCTGTGTTGGGTTTTCAGAACCTTCGAACATCTAAACATGCCATGCTTCATGTCGCATGTTTCCCAAAACCCGAAACCCGAATTGGTAGGAAATCCTTTGTGTCGAGTTTCCAAACACTCCAAGCATGATGACTTGACATTAATGCCGAGTTTTCAGGTAGTTGGCACATGCGTCAAGTGAGGTGTAATAAATGTGGGGTTTTTATAAATAGCTGGATTTACACGTCATTTTTACCAGTCGTGCTTTTTGCTGCATGGATTTTCTCATGCATGCTCTTCCAACCTCCAAACCCGATTTGATTTCCTACTCATTTTATTGATCCATTTTGATTATTTTTCAACGTGCTGAAGGTATTTTCTCTGCCCTTTTCCTGTGAGGTCTATTGGATTTTTTTTGGTGATGATCTTTTTGACATTCTCCTCCCTTTCCTACTTTTCCTTTTAGGTTTAGGGTTTTTATTATTTTCTTCATTGTTAGGTTTCATTCCAATAGAATTGTTTCTTAGAATTCACCCTTTGGGTGTTTTCCTATTTTTATACCTTAGAATATATTGTTTTGTTGTTCAAAGAAAAAGAGAAGAATACAAAAAATCCTAACTATTGAAATGGCGGAAAGTTTACATGTCTTGACATCTAAAAAACCTGATCCCTATAGTTCAGGTTTTGCAAGGTGTCTTACAATCTCTTATTTCCGTAGTATTTCAAGTTGTCCTCAGTGTTCAAGCATCCAACATCTTCTGACATCCAGTTTCCAGTGCTTCAGGTTTTGCGAGGTGCTCAACAACTTCCGAGTTCCCGCAGTGTGTCGAGCCTTGCCGAATGCTCAACACCTTCCATTTCTGCAGTGTGTCAAGTTTCATTGAGTGTTTAACACTTAATATTTTATGACACACTCAGCTAATTGTCAGGACTTTCAAAGTGTCTGACAAGGTCTAATCTCTAACAAACTCCATAGTGAATCGGGTTTGTGGGGTTGTTTAGCAAGTTCTCAAACCTGAATATCCAAACCAGAAGTGATAAATGCACTCCTCCTTCGAAACTCATCATGTCGGATCCTGAGTCCGTCACAGGATAAGTTAGATAAGTCAGGGAAGATGAAGTACAAATTCAGGAAGGTGGAGTCTCCTTCCTACATTAATTACAATTATGACATCCAGGATATAGAACTTGGAAATATAGACATGGAATATTTTTAGAATAGAATCAAGGATTCTTCCCAAACCCCTTGGATGAGATCAATAGCTGGTAGTGGCCTCCCTCTTACAGTAGGATTCCCCATGTCCTATCAGTTCCCCGAGTTCATCTTGGCATGTGCTTCCCATTATGACTCAAACTCTCTCTTAGTGAAAAATCAAGCAGGAAAAGTCATAGTGAAGCTGGATGGGGGTTATTTTAATGACCTCTTAAAATTACCCAAATTTCAAGAATATGTTGACATAGATCTTAAGTCAGCACAAAAAAATTGGGACAAGGATCAAGACGATTTCATCAAGCATGTGAATAGGAAATTCTTGATCAAGGCCAATTCTGGCCATCTCAAGGTTCCCCAAATTTTTCCCCAGGAGTGACTTCATCCTTGATATTAGTGACATCATCACCTTGCTAAGTCGAGTATTTGGACTCCCTAGGTCAAGGGACTTCCAAGGATGGATGTATCAATTCATGGTGATTCTAAAGAAGAACAAATAGGGGATTGATTGGGGTAGTCTTATCAGTGACAAGATAGACTCCTATATGAAAATAGTCTTGTCTACGGGAAAGTTTTATATGTCCTCATATGTCACCTATGCAGCAGCTGGTATGACAAATTATCTCAGATTAAACACAAAGGGGAACAAGGCAGCTGAATACATTTATTGGTATTTTCCTCAACTAACAAGGAAGGGCTCAAGAGACCAATTCATAAGAGTAAATGATGATTTATTTTACGAGAACATCTGTAGGATGAACCCCGAACTGAGGAAAATAAGAGTCTCTGATGAGACATGAGCTGAAGTTTCAAAATTGGGTTGTGTCTTCTTAAAATTTAAGAAGTTCACGTACCTTCGAGTGGTCATGTACCTAGGTGATCCTTTTCAATTTCCAAGATACCCAGGAGACAAGGTGATCCTGATGGATTTGGTAAGGCAATTGTTGGATTTCCATAAGTTCCAACAATGTAAGCACAAGGCCACCGTATCCTTCTAAATTTCTATTAGAAGGTATACCTTCTCAACGGTGGTAAAAGTGAAGAACGTAGTGCATGAGCTTCAGGAGAAGTTAAACAAGCACATGAAGCATAGGGATGGGTTTGAATTTTGAGGAGTTATTAAGTAATATGGAACCCTGTACCTACATGTGCCTAGCATAGAAGACATCTGGGTTAATCTTCGTGATGAAGTTACTATCCGCAGAAAGGATCATAGCAGGTTAACACTTGAAGATATTTAGACACTTGAGCTTGCTGACATCCCAGAGGGTGGTGGTGATAATGAAAGCATTTTGCATGCTTCATACGATGGACTAAATGAGGATCAATAGTATTTCCCAGCTATTGATTGGTCTATTAGTGAAAAATCCTATATTGTGGATAGTTCAACTCTTATTCTTGCATGCACTAAGGCATGGCTCATTTCTTAGGGAATGAGTTAAAAAGAAGAGAGATTTTCATAGTTGGTTACTTTGGAAGTGGGGTCCTCCAAAAAGGAAAAGGACAAGAGCTCTTCTAAGAGGCCTATAAAGGTCAAATTTTTCAAGAAGGGAGGAGAACAAGAAACCCCTTTATCTGCCACTCCATCTGAAATGGTGAACATCCTAGATTCACCAACCCCACCATAAATTAGGGAAATCTCTCTAGAGGTAGAGGTGATTCAACCTTTAATTTCACCTTTTGCTGATTACCCAATAGAAGTAAGTTTGTCTCTCGCTTCTTAGGCTTTGGCTTTACGATCTGCACCTCCTCCTTTGCAACCACTTCCACCTCCACTTTCTCCATCTTCTTCATTAGCCATGGCCAACATCTTCTCTGGTTTCTCACCTCTCTTTGCTGGAACCAAAGTAACTATAGATATGCCTCCTCTTTCTGCAGATTTTTTCACTTAATCCATTAGCACACTTGTGGTTGTTCCCACTCCACAAGTGAGTCTTCCTCCACCTACAAGTGCGACCCTAACTCCTACAACAACATCAACTTCTTCTGGCATGTCTCAATGATTGCTTGATCAGACTCTAAGGAAGAGGAAGGTGGTAGCACCCCTACCAGCCTTTGATTTTTGTTCACTCAAGGCTTCTACTACTAAATCAGCCAAGAAACCCAAAATAGTTTCAAGGGTTTTAGTGGATGCTATGGGGAAAAATTTTGTAGAGATCACCACTCCCACAGCTGACAAGACCAGAGAGGACATAATGTCCTCTAACTATTAGATAACCGGGGTCAATCTAGGGAAGGTGACAATAGAAGGAGCACAAAAAAATGCATGGGATGATATGAATGTGTTGTGTCAAAAATTAAAAGAAACAAAGGAAAGAAGGGATGAGCTTAAAGAGAAATTAGAGTAGTTGACCGAAGTGTTCCTCAAGCTCTCAAAGCCTCTTGAGTCAACACCATCATCATCTACTCCTATTGGGTTCAATTTCTCATCGGTACCCATGATTGAGAAGATCAATGAAAAGGGGAGAGCGGTCGATGAATGGACCCAAAGGCTGCTCCTGCAAGGAAAAGAAGTCATCAAAGACATTGTGGAAGTTTATCAATCTTTGGAAGATATAAAGAAATATGGAGAGAAAATGGACGATGAGTTTTTAGTAGAAATCGGGAACCTAGAGTTGACTTTCGAAGCTCTCCAAACACTGAAACAAATTCCATCCCATATCTTGGTTGAGGAGGGCATCATTCCACATGGGGATAAACATTTTCAGCTGACTAAAGCCATCAGATTCATAATAAATATTCTCAACGAAGCTTGTGGAAAATTGAGAGAATCAAGAGATCAATTGGTCGATGGCAAGAACAACTTAGAAGAAGAGTTGGTTAAAATCTGTGTGAAAGTGTTGAGTGAAGGCTCAAGTATCTTACCTATTGATGATCTTTACAAAAAAATCCAAGAATTAATTCAGCATGAACCAACTTATGGGTTCGGCATGGAAATCATTGATAAGTTTGTGAAAATTTAACATTCTTTGGAGACCCTGAGGAAACTCAACAAGAGATTGAAAAATCTTCCTGGTAATGCTAATGATACTCAGGAAACATGTGAAGTTTTGAGTGATCATTCCACCATGCTTGACGAGAACGAGATGCAGGGTATAATCTAAAAATTCCAAGATTTTCAGGACAAACAGGATTTGTTGGAGGATGATAAAGATGATGATACAAAATAAGCACAATGCGACATGTCATTTCAATCTTGAAATTGACATGTATTTTTCATTTCTGTTTTGTCATATAGGAAGCAAATTTTGACTTGGTCTCCTGTGTGACAGTCAAGAAAAATAGTACTCTCTTTTAAAAAGACTATTTTCTAGGATTTATCCTATTTTATCTCAACACCTTTTATTATAAATAAGGGATGCTTATGCATTCCAAAGGGTTGAGATTTTTGGAATATTGAGAACTATTGCGAAGAAGAAAAACTTTTTGTTTTATTTTAATCATTTGAGGAATATAAATCGATGTTATTTTTGCAAACTTTGTGTTGGGAGATTCATCTCTCTTAAGATATTGTTCTTATGTTTAGGATCTTAAGCTATTCTTTGTTTAGCATTCTCAATCATTTTAATGATTTCAAACATTACATAACATTTCTTATCTAGAACTCATATGATTATTTCGTGATCTGTGTTTGCTCGAAAGAAAATATGTTCCCGTCATTTCCTTTCCATTGTGTATTCTTTTCTGATCCATTCCATTTCAAAACAGCAACATCTCTACCTATCGTGGATATGGATTTTGGGATTTTATCCCAACCCCAATGGTTAGATTAATGTGAATACTGTACATATTATTTTTGTTGTGTTTTAGATTAGTAATAAACAGGAAGCCTCACCTGTCTTTGAGGAGGGATTTAATCCCATGTACTGTGGTTGAACCTCATATTTTGGCATGACAAAATATCCAACCAACAAGTAGATTTCTCATTCCAATGGAAAGAGTTCTTCTTCAATAAAGTTGTGAGTGGTGTTGCGATGCTGCCATAATTCCTTACAAATCTATGATAATAACCTGTAAGCCCCAAAAATCCTCAGAGATTTTTTAGGGTTTTGGGAACCTTCCATTCAAGCATGGATTTTATCTTGTTAGGATCCACTTTAACACCTTCATAAGAGACAATATGACCCAAATATTCAACCTCCTTGACACCAAAAGAACACTTAGAAGGCTTTGCATAAAGTTGATGCTATTCAAGAGTTTCCAACACCTTATTTACATAATGCAGGTGTTCCTCCCATGTTTTACTATAAATTAATATATCATCAAAGAACACTAAAACAAACTTTCAAAGAAATGGCTTAAATATTGAATTCATCAAGCTTTGAAATGTAGAGGGTGCATTTGTTAGTCCAAAAGGCATTACCAAGAACTCATAGTGTCCTTCATGTGTCCTAAAGGCTGTTTTATGAATATCTTCATCCTTGATTCTAATCTGATGATATCCAGAATGAAGATCAAGTTTTGTAAAGTAAACAGCACCATGTAACTCATCTAGCAAATCATCAATTACAGGAATAGGAAACTTATCTTTAACTGTGTACTTATTGAGTTCCCTGTAATCTGGACACATGCGCCAATTGTCATCTTTTTTCCATACCATCACTACAGGAGAAGAGTAAGCACTTTGACTATGACGAATAAGTCCTGCTTCTAACATCTCTTGAACTATCTTCTCAATCTCACTCTTTTGCATATAGGGGTACCTATAAGGTCTGACATTGGGTGGTTGAGTTCCTGGTACTAGCTGGATGGCATGGTCATGGTCTCTTTTTTGGAGGCAAACCCTTGGGCATTTCTCCAAAAACCCCTGAGTGCTCATCTATAATTGCTTGCATATCTGCGGGTATAAATGTATTGGAATGATGTGCTTCCATTGAAAATAGTTGTGCCACAAACCCTTCTGCACCCTTTCTAAGAAATTTTTGCATCTGATGAGAACTTACCATCTGTGGGGATTTTGCTCTTAGTCCTTTTAGTTTAAAATTCCTCCCTTCTGACTGAAATTGCATGAACAACTCTTGGAAATTCATTTCAATGGTTCCCAAGGTGGTAAGCCACTGAACTCCTAACACAATGTCTGCTCCTCCCATGGTAATGGCATACATATTGCTAGTTAGAAAGTAATCTCCCATGGTGAGATTAATGTTATGGCATTTTCCTGAACAACTAACATTTTTCCCATCAGCAATCATGACTTGACATTCTGGAGCTGGATAAATAAAGCAGTTCAAGCGTACCGCTAACTTATGATTGATGAAATTATGAGTACTTCCCGAATCAATCAATATTGTTACCCTCTATTTTTTTAAGAATCCAACTACTTTGAGAGTTTGGGGAGTGCTAATGCCAGAAATTGCATGGCATGATATTGTTGGTTGGGAATCTCCTAATTCCTCCTCTGGCTCTACCTCTTCGTCTTCTTCATTTTCTTCTTCTTCAGTAGGTCCCTCAATGTAGAACAACTTCTTTTCTGCACACTTATGTCCTGGTCCAAATTTGTTGTCACAATTAAAACATAACCCTTTGGCTCTCTTTTCTTCAATTTGTTGAGGTGTTAGTCTCATTGTCCAAGGGAATGATGGTGGAAGGGTGCTACGATCTCTGATATTGCTAACAGTTTGTTTCCAACTTGAAATAAATTTTTCCTCTGCCCTACGTGCCATGATCATAGAGTCTGAAACCTTATGAGGATTAAACATACATACCTCAGTCTCAATTTGTTCTTTAAGACCCCCAAGAAATAAGTCATTCAAATTATCTTCAGGAATATTTTCCACCCGTAAGGAAAGGTTTTGGAATTGATGGATGTAATCTTTGACTGTTCCTGTTTGTCTGAGCTTTGCTAATTGGCTGAAATAATTCTCTGACACACTAGAACTATAGTGCAATTGCAACTCTTCAGTGAATACTGTCCATGTAACATTGAGGCCACTCTTTTTCCTTTGAGCACATAACCATCGATACCAAATGAATTGGTCAGGTTCCAGATACAATGATGCCATGGTTTGGGAATACAACGATGCCCTTTTGTCCCAATGGAATCTGATGAAGATCAAAGAAATTCTCCATCTGGTTAATCCAATTGAGTGGATCCTTTCCATCAAACTTATGCATTTCCACTTTTGGAAGCATGTGACAGGCTTGTAGAGTGTTTGTATTTGGATTGATCATGTTTGCAGATCCACCATGGTTAGTGTTGAGTATGATTGAGTTGCGGCTCATTAGGAATGATATTATGACCCATGATATTGTAGCTAAATTGTTGAATGAAATCCTCTAATCAATTGTCCAATATTTTCTACATCTTTTTTGCTGGCCACTCTACCTTCAAGGTTTCACAACTCTAACTCAAGATAGCTGACCTTATGGTCAGTTGAAGTAAACCCTAACCCTGAGGACTCTGTAGCTACCCCTTCTGACTCTAACTCCTCCACTATTATCTCATCCTTATCAGGGGTTTTACCCGGAGTGATGGAATTCTTTTTTCCTCTTGTCGAAGGCCCAGCCATGATGCCCCAAAAAAGTAAGATTTAAGGATCAAGGTTGAAATTTAGGGTTTCAGATTTCAATAGGAATTCGGCCAAATTTTATTTAAGGGTCACTCAAAGACCAAACTCAAACTTATTTTTAATCTTCTTTCTGGAAATGTAAATAACTTTGAAAAATTCCACAAATTTCAGACCCTATGTAGCCGAATTATGAAAAAACATAAAACCGCTATAACGTTTGAAAAAAAAATCAAAAAGTACTAAAATTTTGAGGGAAGCTTACTTGACTGATTTCGCCATCACCAAAAAAAAATTTGTAGAAAAATTCTATACTGATGTTGAGATATGGACGAACCTTCAGAATTATGGTTTGACGCAGTGCTGGCCGAGTTCAAAGCTCCTGATACCACTTGTAATGAAATTACTTGTATAATTCAGGTCATGAGCAGAAATATAACACCCAATAACACAATATGCGAAATGCCAGAATAATGATATCAATATGCAATAAGAATAGCTACGCCACTTCGAGGGGGCAACCTCCAAACCATACAATAATACTCAAATGCTCCAATGATGATCAAATACTACCTACTAACCTCTATATATACTATTCCTATGTTATGGCCAAACTACCAAATGGCCGACCCACTAATGAAAATATAACATATATGAAGGAGCCGAAGGATACATAGTGATAATAAGTTATGATAGCCACAAGTCGGCTATATACATCCAATATAAAAAATATATGATTAAAGGGCGTAGCATACTACCTCCATTAACAACACAACGTTATTCCTAGTCTCCTCTGGACGGGCATGGTACATCTCTCCATAACTTAGGATGACATTATGGAACCTCAACTCCACCAACCTCCTCACCAAATTCTATCCCAGTATCAACTCCTCATATGCCTCTGAGGAGATTGAATATACCTGCGTCCCCACTATTGGCAACCGTAGGATCCTGTACACATCCTCCAGGGTGACCATGATCTCACCTAAATCGTCGGTAGATGGAATGTGTTTGGTCACTGGATCCCATCTGTCAATGAGGGCAACCATTAAACTCGGCTATCGAACTACATGTCACTCGTAGCGTTTGACCCCAATCATAGCCAACATCTTGACCCCAATCATCTACAACATTCTGCCAATCCTCAGCTATCGCACCTCCTCAAACCATCATGAGAAAATCAAGGGGGCACTCTATCTCACATCCACATCTGATCTCTCACCTGCATCCTTCAACAAAACATCACATTAATACACCTTAATCATACACATAATCATTCTTGACACCTCACCTACACCTATTACCCTCCCTCTTTTTCCCCTCACAACTTACCTTCTTATCACATATCCTATCTACCCACCCAAACCCCCACCCACTATCTAGAATCAAACCATACTTATTTTAACCTCTTACACATGCTATGTTTTCATCAACAACATCTAGGAGGTTTTCCCACTATCTTATCTCACCCACTCCACCCTAGGGCTCTGAACATTCAACCCTCTTGCTCTCCACATGTTGATTGGTACTGGTTACCCCTAACCAACCACCACAGTCATCTCCTAAACCGGCATCGTAATCACCTTATCCGTGACCTATACCAGCTCGACACCCACTTGATGTCTCCTTGAGTCACCATAAACCATTGATGCCGGTCACTGTCACGCCAAAATCCGTGATACCTAAACCCCTTTCTTCCTAATGGAACTCTCTTCTTCTACCTTTCTACCTAATTATTCATTGGTTAATCCAAACTCTGACCTCCATCCACCCCACCCCTCATTCACCTAACCACACCTCTCCCCATCATGTTACAGGCTTGCCTTCCCAAATTAAAAAATTCCCTGGCTTGAAGATCCACCAAAGTGTATTTTTTCCTTACTTTGACCTATCCACCCTGATTAATCTGAGTATCCTTGAGTTGTGGTTGATTAGGAAGGATATGACTCTTACCTCATCGCGTTGTTGTAACTAAGATTAGGTGGCATGAAAGCCACTACACTGGTGTTCCACCTAATTTCTACATCTCCTACGTTTGGCCATCGTCCAAGGGTTCACCAAATCCAACTCCTTTTAACCTCCACCCTATGGTCCACAATCGATAAAACCCTATGCTCATGGAACCAGTCTACCCCTTCTGACTCTAACTCAACTATTATCTCATCCTTACCTCAGCAATTTTACCCAGAGTGATGGGATTCTTTTTGCCTCTTGTGGAAGGCCCAACTCATTCATGCACTCTGTAAGATTTACAAAAGATCAAGGTCATAAATTTAGGGTTTGGGATTTCATAGGAATTCAAACAAATTTTATAAAACGTCGAAACAATGAACTCAAACGTAATTTTTAATCCGGCATTTCTTGAAATGTAAACAACGTAGTTGAAAAAATCCATAAACCGACATCGGTAGGTAGCCCGTTATGAAAAAACATAAAATCTGATATAACTTTTACCTAGACAAGTTAAAAATTCTTAAAATTTGGAGGGCATCTTACTTGACATATTTATCCATACCACAAAAATCCCATTTCTGAAACAATTACACTAACCAATTTTGAGATATGACCGAACCTTCACAATTAGGGTTTGCAACCAACCTCCATGGCCTACCTTCAAGCTCTATACCTGTCCTTGTATTGCACTTTGGGACTTGTATAAATCTTATTATTACCAGCAATACCTTAGCCAATGAACATGTGTCGTGACCTAGATACCTCAATGTCCAAGAACATTAGTTTAGTGACCTATGAACTCATGTGCTCAACCTCCATACCTTGTGACATTGTTACCCAAATGTTGTTATGACCTAATGACCTTATTTTGCCTATTTTCATGCCGTATATATCCTAGCCTTACCTTTGGTGTACTGGCCAACATACCTAAACGTTCCTGCACCTGACCTACGAAGTGCTTCCACACCATATCCTATACCTTGAAAGAGATACCAAAATCACCTCAGACCTTGTTGATAGCCATAAACCTATATACATCCAATATAGACGATGTATGATTTTTGCATGCTATTCAACCTGGTACCGTGCCATAGTTTATATGTGTGTGTGCATTTTACTATTGTTACCTTTGACCCTGGCCCATTACTTTGATTACCCAATTGCCTCTAGTGTCCACCTTCCTCTTCCTCACATCCACCTTTTATCAAACCACTCACCCATTCTATCTTCTACCACATCAGTTCCTAGTTTGAGGGGGATCACCTTCACCCACACATGAGGGAACCACATCTTATTTTTATCAGCATCGCTTACCAATACAAGCTACGCAACAAAAAGGGGAAAAATTTAGACACCAAAATTGGGTCACACTCCCCTTATTCCTTTGTCAAATAACCACCTCAAACATACTCATCTAACCATGGTCCCTTCTACTCCACATCACCATTAATTTAATTATTTTATTAATATATATCCTCACAATATTTAATATTTAATTACCCTAATTTCTACCCCACCACTTCACCTAGACACCTCATCTAACCACCTCACCCTAGACCTATTCTTGGCATGTTTCCATAACTAACTACGACCTACTCTTACTTTCCTTAGTGAGATAAGATTTGGTCCAACCCTAAAATCAATTCCTAAAATATCCCTAGCCACATTCCTGCTTATAAAAATGTAACGTTCGTTCCAAATCCACGGATCAAGGAACAAATTTGAGCTAAAAGAGGTGAGATCTACCAATTTTAGTAAACCTAGGGAATCCCCACATTAACCAACTGCCAGTCACCCTAAACCGAATCTGGTCAACCCAGAACTACCGTCGGTTACCATTTATTCACCTAAACAACCTTATTTTTGGGTTAGCACATTCTGAGAACAAGAAAGGATACTAGAGCTGCATGCAAGTGAAACCAACATCCTTTCACATATCCAGACATCCAGAGCTGCCACCAGGACCAATTTTGGAAGCATTGCACTGACGGAAGATCATTTTGGGAGCCACTGCTATAGATATCGAACACCATTCTTCTGACCAACAACCACCTAACATTTAGCCATCTAAATCTACATCATAGTAAGTATATCCTTCTACCAACATATGTCTATTTCATTATAGTAGAATTTTTTTTACTCCATGTATGTCAATTCATACACTTTGCATGCTCCATTCTTCCACCTCTTACCTACTTGTAGACTCATCCATTTGCTCTACCCACACCACCAAATCACCCATTCTCACCTATTACCCACCTTTGAGCATACCTGAGACATTTACCTACTTCCCCCCTCTACCCTTCCATCTTTGTTTAGCTCCAATTCAATCCCCAAGACCAGATTTCATTGTGTTACTTTCACCTCCATCATACCGATGCCTAGTTACCCAAAACCATCATCGGCTATACCCAACTGACATCGGTCCCTTTGAGTTTTGTACACATTTTCCAATAACAAAACCAAACAACCTTTTACCGAGTGACCTAAATAGCCCAAAACTTGACCATCGGCGGTCTGCCTAAACCATCATCAGTCATACCTGACTAACATCGGTCTCTATGTTTTTACACCTTGACCCAAGAAGAGACCCAAACAATCATCCTCACCAGTTAACCTAAAACAACCTAGGATTTGACCTTGAGTAGTTCCAGCACCCTGACCAACTCACCTCATCCTTTCTGATCTGACCATAGCCTAGCCATCTATGTTAAGATTTTAAGATTTTATTATTGTACTTGAATGAGATGCCTAAATCATATCAACTACAGTAGGAATTTACTAATTTATCACATTAATATGTTTTAAACAGTGGATTGATAGCCATCTAGAAAGTATCACACTTCCCAAAACTAGAATACGCTAGGCAATCCACTGTCATATATCATCTAACTTCTCTTTTGTGGTCTTGTTTTCTATTATAGGTAGTTCCTCCTAGCCAAAAGGAAGCTCTCACAATAGGCATTGGGTCAAGAAATCAGAACATGTGCATCAACCTCCAACCAACCCATTTAACAAGTATTCCTCCTCACCCATAACCCTATTTGTTTCATCATTCAAAAACATAAAGAAATTGATGAAACATTTTGGCATGCCTGATGGGACCCATCAGGGGTTCTATTGTATTCTCTTCATTTCTAGACAAAATTTGTGTGTTTGTTTCCCTTTAAAAGTCTTACAGAGTAATTTTATTCCCTAGTAATCCTCTCTTCTTTCAAATTTCTCTAAAAGAAACATTTCTCTTGGTGCATTTGAAAGGAATCATTCTTCTTTCTTGCTTTCTACATTTAGTGAAAGAACATACCCTCTCCTATTCATCGTTTTCTTCATTGAACGTAATCTTTTTGATTTGGGCTTAAAATTGGTTGCATTACATTCTGATTTGTTGCATTTATCTCACATTAAAATGAGGGCAAACTATATGCTGGAAGTCATGCTCAGCTGATGGTTGACAAAAAGAATCGTAGAAAGCACACACACACACACACACTCTCTCTCTCTCTATGTCTTACCAAACTGCACAAAATTGAAATATACACATCTTTCTTAAACAACATCTTACCTAGGAACACTTGTCAGCGATCACACAATCCGATAGGCATGTACTCCCCAGCTCATTGCTTCTGTCAATTCATTACCTCAGAAGATGGCCTGCCTACGCCATAACATACCTGAAACCTCTCCTTTTAGATATCCTTCTTCATAGGAAGCCTTCCTCACCAAAACCTCTATTCTAAAATTCGTGATCCAAGTCATCTACAAACCTACCACATCCAGAGGGAAACTCATGGATAGCCGAGGGAAATTTTTAGGGTGATTCAAGTTGTACTTGTTCAATGACATATTTCAGCGATGTGACATCAGCATATGTTCCTTCTTCTGGTATGGTTGGTATCCCATGTTCCCGACAGGTAACATTTGTGTTCTTGGTATTTCTCTTCTGGTGGAGCTTGCATGCATGAGCTTTAGGCATCTGCAATATTATAAGAACTAAGGGAAGTCACATTTGGACAAGAAAACATACAATATGGATATAAACAAATGCCAAAAATAATTTAGCATCAACAAGAATTATAATTATGCTGCATATGCATATTTGCTTTGGTAAAAGTCACAGTTTTAACAAGTCAGCAACATTAGTAAGGAGAGTGTGACTTGGAAATTTTCTTAATCTTACGTTATACATTCCACCATGAGAGGAAATCAAAACCTAGAAAAATAGAAAATTCAATGTTTGTATGCGAGCTCAATCTATCTAGAGTTTCGAAGCAATACACTTAGCCAAAGCAAACAGTCTGAGATCTTCACACTTTCTTATCTCAATGTACGGGAAAACTGACATTTTGCAAAATCTATAGAAAGTGAAAGATGGGGATAAATGAAGGTCCATAAGTCTACAAACTATGGAGATCACTGTAAAGGTCAAAATTTGATGTTATATGGTTCCAATATCAATAAAAGCCCTTTCCAAAGTAAGGCCTGCAACTTGTGTATAGTCAGTTCCAAAGATATTTTGAGACTTCATTGTTTACACCTACCCCAAGAAATTGGAACTATCTGAACATATGTAGGATTTTCACTACACCAAGGGGACCATAATATGGGAATTCAATATCTACGAACATTGGCAAAGAAGGAGAAGACGAACCAGCCTTGTAAACAATTCCAACAACTTGACCAAGCGAGCCATTGACAAGTCCCACAGACACCCAAAGATTATAAGTAAGCATGATTTTTTTACCATAACTTAACAATAAGTTAGCTTCTAGCTGCTCATCATCAAGGTCGATTTCATTGTTCCTTTTTAAGGTTTCTACAAGGTAACATGCAATAGGCACACCTAACGATTTCAACATATCTTTATTGTGGGATAAAACCTTGTCATTGTTTACGAAGAGGTGTACACCTGACTTGAAATTGTTTATTTTAACCTGAGAAATGCAAGAATTTGTGCGAGTCATAAGGAGCATCCAATCTTCTATGAAGGGATCATCATTTCTAATGTTTAAAAAAATGTTTTGGAAAGCTATCTGAGAGGGCTCCATCCCTTGTTATCTAAAAACCACGTCCAACACAACAGCAGTACAAAAAAATTCTCAATAGAAATGACCCATGAAAATCCCCATGTTATAATGGTATATCAATGATGGGAGGAAGCTAGCAAAGATAACCCAAAAGAATGACATAGTGACCACCAAAGGGAGTATTTTTCTAATGGGGAAATGCTAGTGCAACCAATCGTCAACCAAATGCAACAATTTCAACCCAATGAAGCTCATATCATCGATACGAATGTAGCATATATGTTTCATTGATTCTTGGAACACTTCAAGGGCATGAAATTCCAGGGGTTTCTTTTCCTTAATGGGGATCCACATGGCTACATGGATATTCATGACATATCTATTAAATGCAGCTATACCAGTGGGGGAGAGAACCAAAATGGGTGATTTTTTTTTTCAGCATGTGATGACAAAGAATGCCCGATGCTATAGATGAGGTAATATT
Organism: Taxus chinensis; assembly: GCA_019776745.2. Lineage (NCBI taxonomy): Eukaryota > Viridiplantae > Streptophyta > Pinopsida > Cupressales > Taxaceae > Taxus > Taxus chinensis. The sequence continues at coordinate 88,483,481 of CM034153.1, read as the reverse complement.
TTCTTGTTCCCACAGTGCCAAAGATTATCATTTTGAGAGGGTTATGCAGAGTCTGTTGACAAAAATGGTTCATAACAATGTCAAATGCCATGTGTTGCTTTATGGAAAGTATATCAGGATGTGGAACAGGGGTCAATAAAGGATTTATGTATGTGGGAGCTTGAAAATTCATCTCTACAAACATTTTTTCTAACTCTTCTAGGGCCAAGCTAAAATGGAAGGTGTACCAATTGTGGTTAACATCAAAATCTCACTTGCCTAGCATTTCAATGTCAGTTAGCAACATCTCAGTGCCTGGTCGATGTTGAGCTAAAAGTTGTCACTCCTCCCTTTCAAAGGCATCTTGGGCGTGTCCATCGTCATCAATCGACTCGGCACCTAAGGAAAAGTCACTTTCTTGTGAGGATCTGTCAACATGTCAAGGCATGTACGTCCTGCGCATAATCTCCCAGTTGGCTGCAATAATTACGGGGCAGGAGCCAATGTCACAAGAAATGTATCTAAACCACTTGTAAAGCAGGAAACATGGACTGACGCGAACAATAGTTGGTTTCACCCTTTTTTTATACTTGTTTTTTATGCATGCAGCAACATATGACCAATTCTTAGCTATTTCAATCAGAGGCTGAGGTAGCGATTCCAGACTATGGGGACGAGAGATGTAGGCATCTATCGAGTTTGTGGAGCACTCAATGTCTTATTCACCAGTTGTAACGCAGCGTAATACTTTGCGACCAACATGTAAACTAAAAAATGGTCTACTACAAATGACAAGGGGAAGTTTTTGTAGTAAGTGACTCCCCTAGGAACTTCAACAAGGCTATAAGAAAGGATTCTTCGGAACGCTTTCATTGCAGAATCTTCTATGTTTGCCATTTGGGAAATTCTAGCAAGCAAGTTGTGATAGATGTGTGATTTGCATTCCGCCTTAGATGCATATTTAGCTATATATTGCAAGATTGTGTGACGTCATAGTATTGGTTGGAAATCAACATTAGCCCGCCAAATAGAGAGGATGTCTAGATTGTGGGTGTTCATTCAGTCATCATTGCGTGCAGATGTGTATTTTTTCTTTCCTTTGGAGTCAATGGACAGTGTAGACAACAATTGAAACTCCCAAGAAGCATTGTTTAAGCAGTGGACACCCCCTCCTTTTTTGTGCAAACAGGTATGGTTAGTACACTTGGTGTGCCGTTGAACTCGATTGGCGAGCTCTTCATAATCACGAGCAGGATCCAAAGCCAAAATAGTTTTGTGTTTCTAACAAGTACGGATCATCATGAGGTGACCGTGGATCCTGGGCGGACATTTCAAATTCGAGGCGAGGGTTCCAAGCTGAAATATATTTGTCAAAGAATTACCTAGCTTTGGCCACTTCTTCAGGATCATTCCAATCCAACCTATCAACATCAGGAGCATTTTCTAGCCACAAGAAACCACACACATGTCTAGAGCCACAGTGTTGCCACTCATACCTGCAAAAGTGAGCGGTTAAAAGTGACATTTCCATGAAAGTGCTACTTAAAAGGTTATTTAAGTTAGAAACAAGGTTTTTGAATCGACAAGGGTGGGTGCAAACCTATACCAATAGTCAACAGAATACAAGTATTTTTTAAGTATTTCTTCAAGGAAGATAGTGCATCGAAGATGCATGTAAAGAGAATCCAAGTGAGGATTTGTGACTACATTGTTTATTCTCTAGTGGAAGAGGCTAGCTAGATCTGCGGGACGCACTCCAGACATGATGTTGTATAATTTTGGCCATTTTGTATCGGTAGCACTCAGCGTGAAGAAGAAAGTAGGGGAACCCAATTGGAAAACCATGTCTATAAGCTCAAGTCAGCTTTTGTTCCAGAAGGATTTGGTGCCCCGTAATGTGGAAGCAAACCGCATCAGGTGGTTGGGTAACCTATCATCAAGAAGCTCGCACAAACAAAATCATAGCTTTGTTATTGTTGTTGGCATATTGTTTTCTATGTTTTGTTTAACAAACATGGTTTTTATGGCCTAGTTGCAGTGACTCATCATCAAATCAAGAAGGAAATAACGAAATCTAGGGTGGCTACCAAACCTTCCATCGTAGTACTGCATCATATGGAGTGCATACTCATGCATTTGAACCTCTTTAAACCAGTTGTCCAAACATGGCTCGACCATCTGGAAACAAGCAAGGGAAGGCCATAGAAAACAATCCCTTAATGTTGTGTTCATTAATTAGAGACAAACCAATCTGAGGCCAAGGTAGAGAAGGAACCATGCTGTCATGGTGGGAATCTAAAAAGGAATGAATCGTTTCCATCTCAGTAGGCATGTTAGGCAAGTGTGAAACAAATGACGATGATTATTGAGTTGAGGATTGCAACACGCTTTCTTCAGGCATGTCAAGGTTTTCATGCACATTGTGGGAACCCTCAACATCAATTACAATATTGCGGAACAAGTGGGAAACATCATCACGCATTTCAAGAAAAGTGGAGATGGCATCTTTATCAATGCGGATGTCACTATAATAAGGATCATGCATAATTTTGTATTCTAAAGCCATGGCAACATGAATTCTACAAACGTAGAAATCATATACTTTCTGCTTAGAACCTTTTTTTTTTCACAACCACCACATCCAATGAAGAAATACGATGGGGAAGTTCACGGGCAATGGACGTGATGTCTTGAGGGAAGCTTATCATGTGTCCATTGTACTTGAGCTGGCCACCATGAACATGCGAGACCTAGACTACAGGATTGACACGCGCTATCAACATTTCCTCAACTTGCGTAAGGCCACATAATTCTGGGGGTTGGTTTTCAGGGTCCGTATTATTCCACATAGAGAAACGGTGTCATGTCTTCTTAGCCGAACAACGGTAACACACACGGTGCCCATGTGATATTCTTATTTTTATGCATGGGTACTTTTCCATACAAATGAAACATGTCTGCATATCAGCTAGACTATCTATCCTTTTGCGAAACCTTTTTTGGGCTTCCAAGAAACCAAGGGAGTGTACAGGAAGAGGCAAGCAACTTGTAGAGGCAGGAAGCAAACAAGCGCCAGGAGCAGTACTAGAGGAGGGAATGTGTGCGTTGTTCTGGGATGCAGGAGTGGGAAGAGAGCGCGAGGAATGGAATACAAGGGGAGGGCGGGTTAAGCATGCACAGTTTGCAAAAAAACTGTAGGCATTGTTATCGACTGCCTTCTTTCTTGTCATCGTCTATTTATGGCATCTCTTTGTTCACTGTATCGATTCCTGGGAAGCTCATTTCTTCTGGACCTTGGATTGGGATCAAAGGCGGGGGATGCCCCAGTGTTTGTAGATTCCGACATGTGTGTAGTCCACCAAAGGAATCACAAAATACCTGCACAAGGGGAACACTCTAACGTTAAAGAAAATGCTTCTTCGGAAAAAGATGAAATTACAATGGGAAGCAAGGTTCCTGTTAAAATAAAAATTCAATCCTGGGTTCGAACGGTTTGTTTTCTTTTCATTTTTTTCCCCCAATTTTTAGTATTTTTGTCAAGAAACAAGTGTCGCAACACAGTAAAATAAGAACTTCTAGGTTAATAAAAAAGAAAGCATAAGCATTTAATAATACCAACATCAAATGACATGCATGCTTAAATATCTATGTGATATAAACCATGTTGCCATTATTTTTAAGGACACAACACCAACAAAAAGTTGCATGCATGCCAAGAAACACATATATTATTAAATAAGTTGGTTTTTTTTTAAAGTACAAACATCCTAGCAAACATTTTTCTTCTAAAGGTACATAATAGGAAGAGACCACATGCACGTTTCAATTCGAGTGTATGCCACATTTTTTTTCTTTTAACTGCTTAAGATTTGTCTATTTTCAACACAAACAAATAAATAGAAACTATAAAGCAAAATGCTTCATTAGAAGGTTAAGCCCCCATGCATTCAAAAGCATTTGCCAAACATACGTAAAATGAGAAAGATAAATACAACAATTGTGGACACCATACTGCGTGTAAAAGAACTTTGTTTTTTTTTAAGAAAACGCATAATCATCTGAGCACAGCACGAGTAAACTACGCACATGCTTAAACACGAATCTTTACTTTTCTATGCCTTCAATACCAATATCAAATCATGTGCATGCTCAAATATCAATGCAATATAAACCATGTCACCATTTTTTTAAAACACACTACACCAACAACAAGTTACATGCATGCAAAAAATCACATATATTATTAAACATTTTTTAAAAATCACAAACATGCTAGCAAACATTTTCTTCGTAAGGTGCATAATAAGAAGAGACCACAGGCATGTTTCAATTTGAGTGTATGCAACATGCTTTTTTTTTCTTTTTTTTTTCCTTCATCGGCCTAAGATTTGTCTGTTTTCAAGACAAGAAAATAAATAGAACCTGTAGAGCAGGATGCTTCATTACAAGGTTTAGCCCCCATGCTTTGGAAAGCATTTGCCAAGCATACGTAAAACGAGAAAGATAAATACATCAACTATGGACACCAAGCTGCGTGTAAAAGAAGTTTGTTTTTTTTTTTTAAAAAGCACATAATCATTTAAGCACAACATAAGTAAACTATGAACATGTTTAAACATGAATCTTTACTTTTCTTTGCCTTATATCAGCGAAAATGAAGAAAAGTTCAACGCTAAATCACATCAACAAAAGCAAGTATTTCCTGCACTAAACATGTTAAGCAGTATAGGGATGATAATAGCAACAACCAAAGTGTAGCGCTCTACTATCCATGCAACACATAATTTTTTTCGATGAAAATTATGGACCATTTTTTTCGAGTTCTAAGCAAGAGGGTGCAATATAAAAGTGCAAGAACAAAAACAACTGTCTCTTTCAGCAAAGCAACAAACTAATGGCGGCTACGCCTTCATTCCCTAAGCGTCGGTTATCATAATTTCATTCAAAAGGATGAAAAATTCAGCAACAAAATCAATTTTTTATGCTCACAACACAACAACAGAGATGCATTCTTCTTGTCGGTAAATTTCTTTTTTTGCGGACAAAGTAAGAAAGAATCTATGGCCTAGCACATGGCATAAAACTTCACGGAGAATTTCGAGCTCTTCAATCAACAAGCTGCATAGGTCTTTCACATTCAACCCCAAGAGGGAGAATGTCACATTTTCAAAAGCAGTGGCATTTCTAATTCCTCTAGTATGGTCTTGTAATTCAATGTTGAGCATGTATCTGTAGTCGCAGTCTTCCAATAGAACATCACACTTTTGGCAACGCAGGAGGGATTCATTCGGCGTGACCCTTTTTTTGCATTTTTTCCCGTCTACAATCCGTGGGCGTGCCATGTAGTAGAAATTTTCTAGTGAGACTGACGTGATTCTGCAACTGAGAGTGCAAAGGTCATTCCTTTCAAATTCAGCGGATTCTTGCATTGCCGAAATGGTGGTCCTAGTGGTGGCCACTTCATCAATTGAACGTTTCTTTGACAAGGAAGGGGAAGCCATAGACGAGCCCTCTTTGCCAAATCATTCTCGTAATTTGTTTGTTTCCTCTCTGGTGGGATCTATAAACAATTTTTTCACGTTGACCGTGTCTACTGATATTTCATTCCAGGTTGTTCTCCTAGCTGATTTCAGTGCAATGACAGGAGCATGACCACCATCACACATTGCAGCCGGTAGTTGGCTCCCTATAGTGTCAAAGTGTTCACCCTAAAGTGTGAGCTCAACACTGCAATTTGAAAAATCCATCAGGAGGCAAGATCCTCTTGCAGGTATCAGAGCTATCTTTTTTCTTGACTGCAGACGGTTTCGTGACAGAGGTCACAACACCTATAACATCAACAATCGAATTGCAGGGGACAGATTCTAAATCTTTCGCCATCCTAAATTGAAATAAAAATCGACAGCAAGGGCAATCGATCTTCAGGGGCGTGCACAACTGTAGAGGAAGGCTGCAAGAAAATCTCCAACGGTGCATTTAAGCGATCGTATTCCTTATTCATGGCTTTCACTTGCCCATTAGAAATACCATATGTCTCTCCAACCTTGACGCATTCATAAAATGCATCAGCAGCGCCATCAAAGCATGTAATATGCATCTGCCCACCTTCTTCATCAACAAAACCAAACCCGAATTATCTTCCACTCCCTCAACGATTCATATATCTACACAAGGAACTCTTGTAAAACACCTTACCCTTTATGGACCAGCATTTTAAGTAAGGGCTCAGCGCAGCTACAGGCACAATTTTCGCAGGAACCAGAGACGAGGCGCCAAGTTCAAGCGGCTCACTACCAAGCAAGGAATGTTGTTCCAACACATCACCACCTCCCTGGGCTTATTTCTCGCCAGGGAACAAGGGGCCCGATGATCCAACAATTGTAGATTGTGAGAGCAATATATCCATTTTCAAGACCACGATTGTCCTGCGAAAAAAAGGAAGATACAAGGAACCCTATAAGAAAATGCAAGCGGAAACAAACAAGCAAAAGGAGAACCAAAAAGGGTTTTGGGGTCTCACATTTTTCCATTAAGACGTCTACATATAAAGGAAGTTAGTTTGAATACAGACCCTTTCTTGAGTTTTCCAGCAAGTATATCACTATTAATTCTCAAGCGAAAAAGGCCATCCATCCGATGAACTCCATCGAAAAATGAAACTTCGAATTTAAGACTTGTACATTTCAAAGGTTTCCCGAGTTCCAATTTAACAACCTGCAAGATCGGATCAAGTCCTGAAATATTATTCATCACTTTGTTCACCCCATTTTCAGTAAGCGAGGGCTCCATCCTAAAAGAAAAGGCATTCGTAATAGTTCTATTATTTGAAAAAAGCAATAATAGACTAACATTGAAACAACATATTTAAGAGCATAAGCTTGTTTTTGTTTTCTAGTCAGTATTGGAATAAACAATTTCCTAAACTCTGGTATTTGTTAAAAGATTTAACTACTAGGTTTCTCCCTTTTTCTCAAAGTTATATTCTTGTTTTTTTTTTCAAGTTAGTCAATTTAACAGAGGCCAATAGTCCAACACACCAAAGGAAAACACAAAGAAGGCGAACACATCCACGCACCTTATACAACTTATTGTTTCTCTTGTTAGGAAGCTAACACCCCGCGCCAAACTGCAACTGAGCTTGTCAAGCGAACCCCAACCTATAGGAAAGAGCAAAGAGGAGCCAATCAACAATGTAAGAGAAGTAAAGTATCGCAACGAGCAGTCAAAAAATGTAGAGAGCTACAAAAGTTTTCTACTTACATGGAAAGCAGGCAAAAAAAAAAAAACCAAAAAGAGACCAGAGAGCACGTCCAACAAGACATTGACCCCCAATCAACATAAACGCAATCACTTTCCCTTGCTACATGACCATAGCTTTCTGCGTTATTAAGGAGCTTTCCAATGTTGCATAAAACAATAAATTCTCTAATTTTTTCCTTTTAATTATTGTATGTAACATTTTGTTTTTAGATTCTTATTTCTTTAGCTAGCTAAAATTTACCATATTTTATATTTGATATTTTTTTTGTTTACTATTGCACTTCTTATGATCTATAATATTGTTATAGGGTCATTGATAATTATGTATGTTGTGATGTAGTGGATGATTATAGTTCCCCTCTTATCTCCACGTTAGCGTAATAGAATAATGCATCCTCGCGTAGCCTTCACTCTATTTCACCTCTTCAACAAAGGTGTTTAAACAAATCTTTCTTGTGCCCATGCACTGACAGCTTGTGTCAAGATGGGAGCATTGGATATGGTGAGGGTGGATATCAATGCATAAAGTAAGGCAATTTTGGGATCCAAACACCTTATCCCTTGACTGCATACCCAATTTTGTGCCAAATGGGAGCCTCTGGTCAGATTTTGAGCAGTTTGTCTAGAAAATAGGATAACGACAAGTCATTTTTCCTAGATGTATTCAGATATGATGCAACTGAGTAATAACCCATTCGTTGTGGATAATGATTGGGGGCTGCTTTTACTGGTATCCAATATGAGAATGGGCCTACTTTATTGCATATATTAACACCAAAATCCCCCTTAAAGCATTTGGCACCATTTCACCAAAGGCAACAAACAGGTGTCAAAATGTTTTCAGCACCATTGCTAGCATAATATGAGACCGTGATAAATGGAGCTCTAGCTAGCCATCCTAATTTTCTATCACATTCTTGGTTAAATTATCCTAAGGAGAGAGAGAAGTCTATATCCCTATAGTTTCATCATTTTACTTTATACATATTGACTGATTTGGATCTGTATACGTACTTGAAGAAGTTTCAAATTCCTCTGAGATGAAAGGAAATTGTACTTCTTATTGTTTTGTTTGTTATCTATAGGAAAAAGGAAGAAGGTTGAGGATAAGGGGGTGCTTCATTTGGTGTGAAGCCCATCAATATTGTTTTGGATTTTACTTCTCCTGAGTACCTTTGCTTCGTGTTTTATAGCCTTTGCAGCCAACACATCATTTTCCTGCACTTTTTCTTTATTTCGAGTAGTTGGTGTATTGTTTAAGACATTAAAATTTTCCATTATCTACAAGTTGTTTCCTTTCATGTCTACTAGGTCTACACTAATTAATCTTCTGAAATGGTTTTGGCTGCCAACTGTGTGAGGAGACTCCAAAGTTTATCACAAACATGATAATCAAGCTCATAAAGGTCGTGGGAGGTTATTTTCTTGGTGATTGGACGAGTGGCCTTTAGCTAAGCCTTGAAAATGTCTAAATAAGAGCTCGGAAATAGGTTTGGGGCAAGTATTGTTGTCAGATGTTGTAGTGAGAAATGTTATGAAAAATGTGTATGCAAATGTGGAGGCTAAAGGAAAATCTTGTGTTTATTTTTTCAAGATTCCTCAGATAATGTAGCCTCACGAAAAACTTAATTTTCGGGATATGCACAAGTGGATTTTTAGAAAAGGGTGATGGGAAATCATGAGCAAATGAAAGTCGCCAACTTAAAGCCAGGATGAAAATCCCAATATTGTTTTCCCTCTACAAATGTTGAATACATGTATGGTTTTCCCCTTTTGTCTTGCATTAAATTACGCTTCATCATTTCCAGCTTTTCAAAATTAAATGTTGAATGTTAAAGAATATAATTCCAAAAAAATTTAAACCATACCTCGACACAATCTACTTTTTAAAAATGGCCTCAAAAGTTATGTGCATAGAGCGCCACACCCTAAAGTACAGCAAAACTAAAGCTCTTTGCATGACCCCTGGTAACATGGAACACCATAGGGAACCCTAACATAGTTGTTTGAAATTTATTTAACACACTTAAATTTCATATTCCTTAACCCTCTTAGCTTATCAGTCACTTAGAGTGACGTGGTTTTTTAATCAAATATGATCGATTTAAGTTTATGGTTCATGCTTAGCTTGAGCGAACTGACATCCACTACATCATACCTCTAGGATGCCAACAAGACAATCATAAACTAATTTTATTCCTTAGAAAATGCCTTCAGAAAATAATTTTGTAAGTGGGTTTTGGGATCCATTGGTCACTTTGTGTTAAGATTTGCTGGCAAAATTATGTTAATTGGCCCCAGAGTTTCCCTTGTAACTTGATCTCTTCTCAACGTAACCGACTTCCATCAGTCACGAGGAATTATTTATATATGGGGGAGTAAGTAGGAATCATAAAACTTCACGATTGATCTTAGAATGAGAAGTATTTGAGACCCACCTTGTAAGCGCTTTTGTTGTTTGGGTCAGTTTCCTCAACTTGCTACTTTAGCTTAGATCACCTTCTGTGAGTCTCGTTGACTTCTAGCGACCAGTGTGACCTTGTAATACTGTCATAATGTCATGTAGAATATTACTCGGTATTTTATCTGGTATGAGTGATTTTTGAAATGTATGGTGTTTTTTTTCTCTCTGCCCTCTTCTCTCTCTAGAAACGATTATGAAACTTTGGTTGATTTGAAAACGTGAATGAATTGGGAAATGTAAATTGGTTTGAAATGAAATGAAAATAGTCATGATGGTTTGAATGAAAGATAAAATGTCTCTTTACTCTCTCTCTCTCTCTCTAGTATTAAAATTCTATGTACCAATGAAAGTGAAAGTGTACATGCATGAGAAACGAACTCTATCTTCTTTCTCTCCCTTCCTCTCCCTCTCTCTTCTATTTAAACGAAATTTTTAGAAATGATGAATGTGTGGCTTTATTCTTGAGTGCAAGGGATTTCCATACTCAGTCCTAGGATTGACGCAATGTTGGTTACAGGTACCTGAAAAAAAGGAGTAGTAAAAACAACATTTGTGTCTTTTATTAGCATGTTATTGGAAGGAAATGTAATTGTTTAGAATATTTCAATGATTTTTTTTAATAGAATGTATTATTTTAATTATCTCCATGATGAAAATGATAGTGTTGCGTATTGGAAAAATGTACTATTTCGTACATAGTTGTACTTTTGCCTATTTAACGAATGTTACTCTTAGTTGTAATTGTATATTTTGTTAAGTAAATGGAGTTGATTGTATTTTGTACTTTGGAAAAAATTATGTCAAAGACTCCTCCTTTTAGTGTCCAAATAAATATAGGAGGATGAAACTGAAACCTTTTCGTTTAAAATTTTTATTGTAGACGAAAATTTTGGATATGATTGTGCTAGTAAAATTGTTAGCAAGTAATTTAAAATGATGTGTTTTTACCTATCTATTAGTGTCGCAATGACGTAGGAAATCACTTAATATTCAAATAAAATTATCAAATTACATTATGTTTGTTCTCATATCAAGTGAAAAGTGACAAAACAAACATATAGCTCAAAATATTTACCTTTGTTGGATGTAATGACACTTTCTAGTAAGCTCCAAGTTAGGCTAGCTCCAACCATCTTTCATAGTCTTAGAGACATATAATTATTGTTTTTGTTTGTTTATTCCTCCCTAGAAACCTAGTTGAGAGCATTCGCATAGGTATGAAAGTGTGTAAGATTCCTTAGTGCGAGGCATAACATCATTTTAATGGCGTACAAGATGACATGTTGAGCTTGAAATATCATGGTTGTTTCTAGAGGCTAAATAACGTTAGAAGTGGAATGTAATGATCAGTGGGTGGGACCAAAAAGATAGTTAGGTTGTCCATTAATTCACTATCAAGTTTTTAATTGTAAAGGAAATTTTGTAACCTGCCGTCATTTACGAACATACCCTTGTAATGTCAATCTAATCATTTTAGGGGTCATCGAGATTTCTTGCAACATATTAAATATTCTTATGTGGTGAAGTGGACATGATTTGATCCATGCAAGAACAAGTGAATAAGAAAACATAGTTTCCCATTTAAGAATCAAACCCTAAATGTGAATATGATAGGATATTTGAAATTAACTATCAAGTGATATATTTTATTGGCAGTCAAATAAACGAACCAAATCTAATAGAACCCTTTATAAGATAAATGTTAAACAAAAGTGATAAATTGTAATTCTAGAATACCTCGTGTGGCACGAATACCTTGAAAGACATGGACACTAATTTCTCTAATTTTATCTTGTGGTAAGGTGTAGAAACCCTTGAGCACTAATAAATGTAATTTATCGAGTGACCTCTCTTGATGTTATTGGACAAAGGGCATATGATGTACGATTATCAATGATTATAAATATGGCTTTAGAAGGTTGTTGAATGCGTAAAATTTTATAGTTTCTACATTTGAGTCCCTTTTATCCTTCTTAGATAAATGTATCCCTTAGTATGTAGAAGTGGATTACCATGTGATTCTCATACGGGGTAATTTATCCACCATCCCTGGATGCTTTTGAAGTTAGGAGATCATAAAGCCTCTCTTAGGGTTTTTGGTGAAGGAAACGCTAAAGCTTATCCACACAATGATTTGAATTGTTCTTTGGAAGGCATTTAAGAAGTGTATGGATGTTGGGTTGTCTTGCTATATGCATTTAATTCTTGATGGTCTAAGAGAAATGAAGTTAGTAGATAGGTGTTGTGTCACAACTCCTTATAGTCTTGAATCCCTAAGTGTAAACTACGTGTCATTTGAATTTTAATTGTTCAAAAAATATCAATAGTGAGACCAAAGTACGTCTCAAGTGTAAAGCGTACAAGAGTTAATGAGATTTTGGGTTAGGACTAATGGTATACTTGAAGTCCTTATAAATCAGGTAGACATTTTCATGTTGTTAAAAATAAATTTACAAAATTGCTCTTGATGAGGTCAAACTTTCGAGTAAACAAAAGATATATATAAATATCTAAATCAAATTTCTTGATGTGAAAATGTAGAATGAATTCAAACATGTTACTGAATGATAGCAACTATAACAAGGAAATAATGATACATGATGGAAGAATGTTTATGGAAAGAGGTATCCTTGAACTAAACCTCCCTTAAATCCTAAGATTTCTTCCCTGACATCACGTTAGATACACTTGTGTGACAAGTGTAAAATTTAAACATGGAATATACGTCTCGAAAAGTAGAACCTTAACATCTTGTTAGATCCTTTTTGTAATGAGGATAAAATTTACGTCAATTACATATATTCTGAGAAACAAAACTTTAAAGTAAGAATGAATATTGGGAGGCTCATTAGTGTTAAAAATGAATTTAATTAACAAATGAGCTATGGATAATTAATGGAACTTGAGAAAGGAACCAACAATGCATCCTCTTTTAAAGGCTAATGCTATACGAAAATAAAGTATTTGAAGTTTTAGAAAAAAAAAGAAATTTTACTCGCTTACCAGTTTAATTCACTGGAAACCTACAAGATTATATAATGGAAACTGAAATGTAATAAATATGTAAACCATAAAAATGTTGTGTTGTGGAGTATGCCTATCCAGTAAGTGTTACCTCTTTTTTGGTTACAGCCATGTATGTGATTTTTCTTACTTTGATATCTAGTGGCATTTCAATATTCACTCTACAAAAAAACATTGCAAAAAACAAGGAAAATTATAAAACCTGTCAAATGTTGATCTAAAAGAACATTGGCATTTTTTCCTGCAGTCGAGTTACTTAAAACCCCACGCCTTAAGCCCTTGTAAACTGTTTATTTATTTACGCATTTATTTACCTATTGGATGCAAGATGTCTCAAGAAAACTCAATATTTGAATGAGGAAAATTCAAATTACAGAAGGCGAGCTTGAAAACTTTTTCCCCCCTTTTAAATGTTGTTTTCATCTTCAAATTTTTGAGACCTTGAGTATGATCCTGCATCAGGACATGTTTGACGAGATGTTCAGATACGGTATGCTGCAAAGAGCCTTCTCTTATCAGGAAAATCAATAGAGAGGAGTAGACTGTACGTGTTATGCTCTCAAATGGCATCCAAAAGTCACTACCAACCTGCGGGTTTGGACCAAAACGGTTCAGTGGGTTCTGTTTGTTTTTCGTAATGGATCAGGGGTTAAAGACAAACTTTACAATAATTTAACGATGCATGCCAATTGTCCCCAACAATTTAAGACAATAACGGAGGATGTTTTTCCTTCAAAAGGCTACAAAATATCTTGACAACTCTTATATTTGCACCAGAGAAGTATATCACAAGACCAACAACTACGGAAAATAAGACAATGACATAGGAAACAACAGCAACAACAACTACAACAAACATTGGAAGAAATGGAGCAGGCTATTCCTCAAGGAAAAAGATGTTGTGGCCTCTTACAAGGAAATCCCTCTCAAAACTAAGTTGAGAAGATCATAATAAGATCAATTATGTTCATAGAAAAGTGCAGGGTAGAAATTTTCTAAGTGTTTTTTACGCCATACTATTCATTGCATTTTAATAGTTTTTTCAGAGTTTGCTACTAAAAACTGTTTCAGAGTATTTCGTCACAGTTAGCATATTATTTGTATAGAATAATTATTTGAGATCTTTTGTCAAATAGTTTAGGTACCTTCTTAATAAAACTGCTTTCCTAGAAATATAACATCGCATGTCAAACAATTCATATGCTTTATGGATTAACATTTTTGAAATTTTTATATCAACAATATTTCGTATTAAGAAAAAATAGAGTTTTTGCCTTTAAATCAGTACTATCCAATATACACTGATAAATTTTTTGAAGGAACTATTAAGTCTGAAGAAACTCAGGAGGCTAGGCTATAATTTCATATTTTCCCCTACTATTTAAAAATACCCTAGTGGAAAAATGAATGACTCGTGATTTTGTTTAATGACACGTATTGCTTAGGATGAACTGGTCCTTAGGACTAGGAGGATGTTCTCAAAAGATTGGGCATCTGGTATAAGTTTTTAAGCTTTCTTTGACTTTTTTGATATTCAACACTTGTGGAGCGTAACTTACATTCAACCGAAATTGAAAGCACAATATTTTCTTTGGGAAATAAATAACAGAAGCCACAAAAAATGGGGAAAAATATTAAATCGATTATAATAGCAGTGGCCATTGCGAATGTAATAAGATGATGATAACAAAAAGTATAGCAGAAACCCTAAACAAAATAAAATATCAGAACAAGGATTTTGGAAAAATCATGAAATATTTCTGAATCCTTATGGGAGTATTTATGCCCCTCGGTGAAAAGAAAAAGGAAAACTAAAATGGTTTATTCAACGGATCACAGAAAAATAGCGCGGACCCTATCCCTCACGCAAGTTCGCAGGGGGTAGTGAGGTGGCACAACGGTCTACGTGGCGTTTGTGGTGTTTGACCCACGCTCCATTTCATTTCCGTTAACTCCGTCTCCATTCCCATCCTGACAAGCTAATAAATATTGCACTTTTGCTAGCCTTTTTCGGCCATCATTTCAGCGACTCCTGTCAAATCACCTGCAGCTGTCAAACACTGGACCAGTTTCAAAAATCATAGCTCCGCCTTCATGAAAATGGACTACCCGCCATAGCCCCCTGTTCCATGCGGTTTCCATGCCCCTGGTTTGAGTTGTTCTCTGCTGCACAACTTTGATCCCTCTCCTTGCAGGTGCTTCCCTAGCGTCGCCTTATATGCACTGTAATGCCCCGCTGGACATTGGAGCCTCTTCTTTTTTTCTACTTGCCACCTTGGCCGACTGTACTGGCAGCCGCGTTGTCTTCCTTGGACCGCGTGTGGTGGTTGGGAGGTGTCTTTCCTGGTTGCGTGGGACAGTGGGAGTCGGTGGAGTGTGGGGCGCATCTCCTTTTATTAAATTTTTGGATCTACAAATCTTCTGTTGACTCCACCTGCTATCACGTGGTTTACCTGTTGTTCCTGCCCAAAACCGCGTATGCTTGTTTTGCACTCCATCAAATGCTAAAAAAGATGAATTGCTTCAGCGTGTTCTGGACAGTGGATTCATTAATGGTGAAATGAAGGTCTATCGCCCTGATGTCGCGTGGGTGGGGGTGGATTCTCAAAATCATGCTGTGCAGGCAGCTATCCAGTGGAGCGTTGAACTGACCTTCTCCTGGAAAGTGCCGTGAGGAAGTGCTTGGCTTTATGCAGCAGCTTCAGGGTAGAGAAGTAAACCTATCTCAGAAAATCAGTGGCCCAGAGAGAGCAGAGTGCGACAGCTGCTTCAGGGAGAGCCCAAGGAACCGTTGGTGTTGATCATGGTGTTCTGGTTGCGCGTGACCACAGTGGAGATCAGTTGTTGCAAAATCTTCCAGAATGTCCCTTCTCCTGTACACGCGAATCCAATCTCTCCTTCCTCGTGTGCCTTTTTCCTGCTACTCTACCCATGCGTGTAGGCCCTTCGGTTAGTGTTACTCAATGAATGCATTTGCAGATCTTTGGCCTTTTATCAGCTATTCCTGTTGACGGGAAGATTCTAGTGTTGTCCGTTATGCTAGGGAGCTCTGTATCTGGTGTGCAAGTCATGGTCTTGTTTCTGTGCAAATCTGCTTATCCTGCCTTTGATGTAGGCTTGCATTTCTTTGAGGAGTTGTACTCCCAAGTCTGTTGGTCGCCATGCATATTGCCTTTCTTCTCTATTTTCTAAGCTTTCGAGGCGTCTTTGACACTGCTATTAAGAGCATCTGTTCTGTGCTTGTTCAAGCTGGGCAATATTTTGGAGCTCTGTATTGTGTTTGCAATGGCTCTCTGGCCGCTGTGAGCAGAAAAACTTGGTGAATTAGTTTTACTTGAGGGGTCTTGATTTTTAGACCTTGGAAACTTCTGCTTTGCTAGACACGTGGGTTTGGTGGGACAGTTATGGACTGTGTTTTTCAGGTAAAAGCATTTGCAGACTCCTTTGGCTAGTATGATTAGTCGGTGAAGAGCTATCCTGTCTCCATCTGCATGTCTACCTGCTTGTGCCCAACGAGGAGCTCTATATCATTTGAAAGTTTTAGCGCCCAACAATCTCGAGGGAGATGGAATCTGACCTGGGGTTGCTGTTGCTAGGATATTTCTGATAGAGCGTGTTACCTCCACTTTCATTGGGTGTTGTATGGTGTGTTCGTGTTGGGCATCCACAACAACTGCCTGCAATAGCTAATTAGCTAGGCAGCATGGCATGTTGCAGTAGTAGAAGCTTGTTTGAACGCTCCAACAAGCAGTGCTGGTCCAACCTGTGTTGTTATCTGTTCAACTGTATCGATTACACCCCTCAAATTAGGGATTCTCCTTCAATGTGAGACGGATCACACCCAGGGGCACAGGAGATCTATGCAATGTTGGAGAAAGTGTCTGGGGAGATGAAGGTAGCAGGATATTTTTCAGACTCAGATCATGTACTGAGTTTTGTTTCTCCAAAATCGACCTTGTGATAGTGAGAGAGTTACCAGGAGACCTGATGAAAATTATTGCAAGGATTCTCTTTTGAGACTTTACTTGTTTTACGCTGTAACGCATGGAAGAGAATCTCTTAGGCGTGGATCTGTATCATGTCAGAATATTCATGAAGCACAATTTTCCTTGCAATTATATGAGCATCTTCAACGAGTCACTATGTTGGCAGGCATAAAGGGTGCTGTTGGAATTATCACACCTTACAAGCTACATCTGCAATGTTTGCACCGAGAGTTTGATGCTGTCCCCAAATCTGATGAAGGAAAAGGTTGTGTATCAATACGGTAGATGCCTTTCAGAGCCAGGAGCGATGTAATCATTATGTCTTGTGTCCGAGCTTCAAACCATGGTCGGTGTGTAGCTTTCTAGCGCAAGTGCTCTCGGACTGAGTGGTAAGCAGTTCGACTCTCACCCCCAAAGCAGCTGCATTGAAGCAATCTAGTGTTTGGACAGCCACCTATTGCATCCTTCTAGTCGTGCCTTCAAAAGGGAATCATGGTGTGGTATATTGCAAGAAAAGACCAGTGAAGCAGAGGATAAAGCGGAGGGTGTGTGGCTGTAGCAGTCCCTACTGGATGCGTTAAAACAGGCAAGATAGACTAACCATATACATAATATGCTAGTATCTAATAACCTCTTGAAATGAAACTTTTTTCTTTCTAGAAATTGGTTTAAATCTGTGATTTTGTGGATTTGTGTTCAGTATATGGTTAACAGTTTGTTACTTCTAGATTTGCCTCTGTTGGTTGTTCTTGTTGACGTGATCTACCCATATATATATATATAAAGCAAACAAAGGTTCTCAGTGTATGCTTTGATTGATCATATGGAAAATATATATATATGTATATATAATTTTAAAGTTACTTCCTTCTGCAAAAATGTCGTTGTTTCTTTTGTGAACCTGGGTATGTAATCGCCCCTAGAACGTTGCAGCGTTGACTAGTATTGGTTTCCTGTTATGTTGTTGCCCTAGAGGAAAACATACAGTTAAATTATTATTATTATTTTTTATGATAAGCGTGATTATGCACTTCGTGTATTGTGCAAATTATTAGGGCTTTTGGAAATTAGAAGTTCAATATATATGCTTGTTAAGAAGGAAGTTTTGGGCCGAAAATATGTCCTGGGTTGATAGAAGGGCATAAATTATTGATAGAACCCCATTTTGATTCTACTCTTTCTATGAGTAAAATTTGATAAAATTAATGACCTTTATGGTGTTAAGATATGGTATGTTGATGATTCCTTGTGTGATCGATTTAATCATGTATAGACATAATGCCTTGATGGAGTAAGGTAATATCTTTCACGGTTCGTGAAAGTTAAGGTTTTCATCAACTGCTTAAGGTAACATGAAGTTCCTTAATTTAGTCAAACTTGTTTTGTACTTCCTTCTTGATGAGTGACCTTTCATTGCAAATTTAGAATGATTGTGATGGAAGATCGTGAATATATTTTGTTGTCAAAAAGGGAAAAGAAGCTATGGAATAGTTTGTTTATGTGTCGAATGTAATAATTGTAATTACATCGTTATAGAAGTTCGTTATTGGAGGATATCTATCTTCAATGGTATATTATGTGTTTAATCTCTGCATAGGTTACCATAAACTTAGTGATGAGATGTAAATTAAGGAGAGTTGAGAGACCTTTTCCTTTGTATACATCGTTTATGATATTAGGAAGTGAGTTGATGTCGGAAAATTTCAACCAAGTCTAGATTCATGGCTATGTTCCTCTAGAACGGGAGGATTACAAATCTAAAGTATTATGAAAATTGCAAGGATGTGTTTAGAATGCTAGATTGCCTACTCAACTTGGGTATTAATGAGGCTTTTCGCTATGCCGGCCCTGGTTATGTTCAGTAGGTAGGCTGTTAGACAATGCCTATTCCGGACATTCTTATCGTCATTTCCACTCATCCTTATTAGCTATGAAGTCACTTATTACCTAAGATATAATGGTTGTGGGTTGAATATATGATCTTCATCCTTAAAACCTTTTTGATTACATGATGGAACTTTTTTGTTACCCTCGTTGTTCGTTTCTAGCCTATTAGGCCTATGTCCCTACGGAACGATTCCAAAACTATATTCTTTTGGCAGCTAAGATCGGGTCTGGTTTTTATCTTTTGACTTCACCTTGAGAATGTGGATTGATGGGTTACACTTTAGATTTCAATCACGTAATCTACGGGATTATATGATTGAAATCCTAATACTCTCAACTCTTGTGTCTAATCATTTAAATTTCATAGTCTTGCGTATTTGGTTGTCAAAGTTTTGTAGTTTTAGAGGTATTTTTCATAACTAAAACTTATGGTTTTCTTCTTAGTTGGTATGTTGAAAATTACATCTTGTTTCAAAAAGTTGTTAGAGGTTAGAACTTTGATCCATTTCCTGAAATAGAATGTTTCCTTTCTTGGTATTGTTAGCTAGTAGCTTATTGTTGCTATGTATAGTCTTATCTTGCTCAGTTCTCGCGAACTGACTCAGGTTATTAATTGTTGCAGATGGCTTACGTGGTTAGATGATGGAAAGACTTGTAGATTATTGCATCAACCTTGGTTATGATGTTCCTTCGTATGAATGTGTATTATGTTATAAAATTTGAAAAGGGTCTTTGGACATTTTAGAAGAAGGGTCAGTGCCTAGTAGATGCATTATAGAATATTGTTGTTGTAACTGTCAAACTTTTATTACTCTCTTTCTCCCTAGTCTCTTGAGTTAAAATGTTGAGTTGTAAATCCTAAAACGTAAAATCCTCCTAAGGCATAGTAGCAATGAGTTTGTAAGCACTATAAAGTGGACTGGATATTCCTTATAAAAGTTAAACGAAAATTTATGTTTATGAGCCTATTAATGTAGATGTGATCCACTTGAAAGCTTTGAGACCTGGAACAATCAAGAGGAATCTATCTTTTGTAACAAAATATGATTACTTGTTTTTCCCCCGAGCTAAACTAATAAACACTATTTTTTTTGGTGAAACCTTAAATGATCTCATGGTGAAATCAATGGTTAGATTTTAGAAGATGATAGGATTTATTGAGTAGGAGGGAAATTGATTAATAAAACCTTAAATATCTCTCTATCATTTGAAATGTTCTCCTTTGTCAAACTTAATAAAGTAAAGTCTAGATGGAACATTTAACCAATCTTGATAAACTCTTAACCTCAATGAAAGACTGATAGTAAACAATGTGACCTTGAAGCTAAATTCTGTTGTCCTGTTCTGTTAACCCATGCCTTAATTCATGGTGATATTTCTTAAGCAAGGTCAAAGTTTGATCCTTAAACAAGAAGGTTATTGTTATGAACCCTAAGCGGTACTTTCCTCAATCGGAACTTATGCCTTCACCTGTGCAACAGAGGTGTGGAACATGTGACAGTGGCTTGAATAAGATTAATTAACCTTGTAAAGAAATGGAAAATGTTCTAAAATCAAATGAATAAGAAAGATTTGGACATCAAATTGATGATCCTAGTTTAGAAAGCTTGGCCTTAAGTTATTTAGTCAAACAGTTGAAAAGAAAGAAGTTCTTCCTTGAGAAAAGAATTGTGTGAGTCATTACATGAAATTTTATAAGAACGTAAGTTAAGAATTAAGAGACACTTTAGTAAACAAGAAAATTTAACAAGAAATTCCTCATGGGATGCCCTAGCTGTGACTGAGTCATGTGGATTGGACTTCCATGTTGTCTTGTCAAAAGAAGAGTACATTGTCCTTGATAGGTGTGAACGTTTCCGTGCTGACCTTGTGGTCTCCCCCGTAACAAGTGGTTCCTAGTGTTGGTTGTAACCTTGTGACGACATGTTGTGTCGTGTTGAGTCAAAGCAAGTCAAAAAAAAAAGTTATCCTGTATTTCACTGTGTTGTCCTTGTGTTGGTATTTTTGGTGTGTTACATGCACTCTCCAACCTTTTCATTTTCACCTGATTCCTCCCCTCGAGCATTTAATCCCTCTCCTTGCACCATTGCGAAATCTTCTCGATCCAGACAATGCTTGACGGATCAATGAACCGTAGATGGCATGAGATATAAGGAGACAATGTACTGGTTCCTCCAAGACCCGAATTAGCATGTATTTCTCTGCACAATTTTCGAGAATATGATGGTACTTGTTACCATTCTGTAACGAGGTTAGAAGAATGCATGGGTGTATCCTCTGTGTCTTTCTTCTGTTTTTTTTCTTTGTAGACTTCCCACCATTTACCCAATCTCTTGGCAGTTCTTCCAGGCACTTGTGCTGCGATTTTCTTCCATTTGTTTCCGTACTTCGCTTGAAGACTTATGACAAGACACTACTCTTCTTCTGACAAAGAGCCCTTTTTACGATCCAGACAACGATATAGCTCTTAATACTTTCCTGCTGTCTTTTTATATCATCCGCCGTTTTTGCGACAACAAAGAGGAAGGTGCCGGTGCAGTGCATATATGTTATTGACGCTGGAATTTGTGAAAGGCTTATGCAACTTCCCCTGTTTGCTCCAAAGAACGGATTTCAGAGGTGGGTTTCTACAATCTATGATTATGTTACATCGATTTGTTTCTGAAAAAATATCTTTAATCTATGTTTATGTTACATGCTATTCTGTGCTTCTCTTTTACATGCTATTTTGTGCTTCTCTGATTTGTGGTTTTACATGCTTTGTGGTTTTGAATGCACAAACCCCTTAGGCTCACATTTTTGTTATTTCATTTTATGAAAGTGTTTGCAGGTAAGTATTGAATGTTGTTTATACTTGCAGACCTCGTCTTCTTCACTTTAGTACAATGTTAAATTTAGTATTGGTTTATAGCTATTTTTATAAACCAATCTTGTTAAGGCGTGCTAGAACAATGTATGGCAGCGTTACAATACAAATACAGAATACCCAAATGAAAATTTTTCAACTTATTTAACTTCACCTTTAAGGAGACAACACCAATTTAAAAGACAGGAGAATGCAATGTTGAAAGCTCATGGGGAGCAAGTAATATTCCCCGGAATTATCTTCAATAAAGTTAAGCATTCTTTACTGAGAGTATTAATTTCGTCTCTGAAACAACATGGCGCATTAAAAATCATACACCCTTCAATAATTTATTAGTTATTTTTATACGAATAACTAGTTTTATACAAATATAATATTTATAATGTCCATTGAAACATAATTTTTAAATGATTTATAACTATTTTTATACATTCTAAATTGGGTATATGTACCTCTAGCGTGTCTCCTATATTGATAACCAGAGCGCCTGGAATCGGCTCTACAGAAATCCACAGGTTCTTGTTAAGAATTTGTAAGCCTACCGATTCGTCATCTTGCAGTAACACAGTAAGAGCACTTCCATCAGAGTGTGCACTTAAACCTAGAACGAGATCAGGCCTAGATCAGGGTGGATACAAGTTCATCCGTTGTGCCTGCACATTTTCTGCGAGTATTTCTTCAAAAATGTTGGGCTTTAGACCCAAATTCTCAGCGATGAAAGACTCCAAATGTTGGCAGAGTCTAAATACCTCAATTGAATAAGCTTCCAATGTATCCCTGCAAAACTCAAGCAAAAAACATCTCAGCATAGATAGTTGACATAAGTTAGCATTACCATTGTAGTATTGCAGGGTATATTAATAAAAATGTATAACCTGAAAAGTAAGGGTCTATCCGGCCAAAGGTTTTGTTTACGAATAGATTTTGGCATGGTAGCCAGTGCCATCATGTCACACCAGTCTAGCTTCTGGTCATCTGAGAAGATGAAACCGTGACCATATCCCTGGATTGTGCCCGGCATCATTGCGTACTTCTCTTTCTCTTCCAATGGCAGTTTGAAGAACTCCATCACCACTTTCTTTATTCGCTCCAATAGTTGCCAGTGCCCAGTTCCATGATTCAAAACCTGAGAAAGTAAAATAAACACACTGCTAAAATTATTGTGGCCATTTAAGTAACAAACATGTTTGTAAAGATTATTACTGAACATTTGGAAACATCTAACTCTTAAATGTTAGCGAGTGGTAAAAAAATAGATATATTTAGCCCAACTAACCTGGAAAAAACCCCACTCTTGACAGGCCTTGGAAAGTCTGGCCATCTCATGTTGCCTCGTAGAATGACATCCTGATACAATCCTCCCCATGTCAATGACAGGTATTTGAAGGCTAGCTGGAGCATTTAATGCTGAGCATCCAATCCTCTCTTGTTTGGGTCGAATGTATCTCTCTGGTTCAGCCCCGGGCTTCGATTTTACAAGCTCTTGCACGTCATCAGCCTTCAAACATGAACCCATCTTCACCATTGAAGAACTTGCCATGACACTTGAACTAACTAACTACACTTTTTGCAACCGTAAGTACTGTATAAAATAAACCTAAATATAACAACTCTATGATATTAACGGTATGTGGGCAAGCATTTATATATTCAATTAAAGCTCAGTTCAATTTGCATATTCCACTGAAGTGCGCCGACCAAGCATAGATTCCTTGCGGTTGTCATCACTGCTACAATGTCACTTGTCTTTGATTGCATGAACAATACATAACCTTATACCCAATGCGTTGAAGTGTCCAAAAATATTTGCAGCTCGTTAGTCGTGCTTTTCTAGCAGGCTCCTTCTCTAAAACGTCTATCTAAATGCGTCCTGCTCTTTTTTGTCATTCTGAGGATTTTTTCCAATAATTTGGGGTGATTTGTAGTTTCTGTGCAGAGTTTGAAACTTTACGATACCTCCATGGAGTCATAAAACAGGGCTTTACAGAATACATCACCAATGCTCTCAGCAAGAACAATGTCTTTGTTTGAAATGATGTTATTCCTTGACATCACCATGGATGCAAATCCATGATTTTATTTCTCAGAATAAAATCAGCTGTCGCTGCGTCCAATAATCCCTTCCATAAGTTGGATTTTTTTAGGTTAATCTACACTCTGTGCATTTGGTTGATTTTCACGACTCAGTAAAATAAAAACAGTAGCTTCCCTAACTCATTGTGGAAGAAGGCATTTGGTTGAGTGTAAGGGAAGCTCCTGTAAGGGATGCCTCCGGAAAATAAAAACAGTGGTCTTCCAATTTTTTTGACACTTTGCAAAAAAAATTTCACCATCAAAAGAAACACGTGTTTCAGGAATTTTGTTAAATAATTCACATGCTTCCACATTATGCATACATATCTACCAGGGTATTTGAAACTAAAATATCTGACAAAAGTTTCTTCTGTGCAATGCTTTGGTAGATGTGCATACCCTGTTTCAAAGCTCATATTTTGGCAGAGGATGGGAGTATGATATGAAAAGTGAACTGAAGAGATTGGACACATGTTGGTTGCATTTACTGAGACACTAGAAATTATGAAATACCACTTCCATTATGCTTTGGTGGATGCCCATACCCCGCTGTAAATCTCTGCAACTTTGCATTAATCTCCTATACCTGTGGGTGTGATTCATCTCTTACACAAAAAAACCATTCACCATTTTATATCCTTTAATCCAACTAAATCCCACCATCTATTAAATTCCTCTATCCTTCATCAATACCCTTAAAATATGAACAATGTTCCATCATACTTTGATCGTTGCTCATGGCGTGCTCTTGAAGCCCTTGTTTTGACAGAGGCTAGCAGGATGCTGGAAAGATTTATGGAGTCTAGATTTGAACATGCCAATTGAAATAGCCCAAAAGTTACTAAGTTGCATATCCCGCAATCTAGGAGACAAAATATATCTCAGGAATTTTGTCGAATAATTTACATGCTTCAAAATTTTGCATAAATACCTACCAGGGCACTTCAACTGTTCCCTTCTGCACAATACTTTGGCATATGTCCACACCCTGTTTCAAAGCTCCAATTTTTTAACAGTTTGCTAATGAAGATCTAAACAAATTGAAGATTACAATACCCAAAAAAAATAAAAAATTGTATAGCCTGTAAACGGGCTGTCTAAAATTGAAACTGTAATTTATGGCTAAAAACCTCAAACACAGAATTCGACTCATGAACAGAGTTGTACCTAGTCAAAGCACTATGTTTTAGAGAGGAAACTTTAACTTTTGAAGAATGTGGGACTCTATTTAGTTCTAATCTTTTGTCAATATGTTTTTGCTTACTTTTTGTAGTGTAAACCTTAAAAGTGGGTGTAGGAATATAAGGCTTATAGTTTATTATTAAGTCTCTATTAGTTATGTATTAACTAATGGACTCTATTTAGTTTTAATCTTCTATCACTATGTTTTTGCTCACTTTCTGTAGTGTAAACCTTAAGAGGGGGTGTAGGAATATAAGGCTTATAGTTTAATATTAAGTCATTATTAGTTATGTATTAACTAATAGACGGTTATAGCCCACTTCAACCATTTTGTGACTATCTCTTGCATAATAAAATGACGGACCCAGAACTTATAATGTGTGAATTGCGATTCCTCTTCATTATTTCTCTCTTCACATCTTTTAACAACAGGGACTTAACATAATGGAACCCTGTTCCCCAAATGCAAGGTCTCTATTACCATCTGATCAATGTGTAGGAAACTTAAGCCTCTAAGGAAAATTGTATCTTAACCAAATTACATAAATATTAGATAATGTTAATCAAATCATACTCACATCCTGAGTAAATGGTAATGACATGTAATCACTCCAAGTTACTAGCTCTTTCTTCTCTTCCTTGGACTTCTTGAGCTTCATGTTTTCTTCCTGAGATCATTGAATACATGAATGCTTTAGTGTCAGAACTAACTATATTGCAGTTAATAAGTTCTTCTCAAAGGAGAGGGGAATTCATTGGTACCTGTAATTGTTGTAGTGCAAGTGGGCAAGCGGTAAGGTATTGAGCAGCTAGTGTCATAAGCGTTGGTACAGAGTCTTCTCCTGGAAATCATGTTATCTGAGATGAGGTCTATAGTGAACTTCCCCGTTATACTGTTTGTTTCATGTAATAATACATCCAGGACATCCTTCTCTCGAGTTTTGTTGCTATCATACTTTGTTCCTCTGTCTTGTATGATTCTGTGCACCATCTTCACCATGTTTTCTTTTTCCTGAAACATGCTTTCATAATCATAATCGGTATTATTAAAATCTCCCAATGCCCATATCTTAGATTGGTGTAATTGGTAGTGATCAACGTGGAATTGAGTCTGAAGATATAAAATCCTACCTGCAAGGACTTGTAAAGCCTTGTTCCAGGGAATTTGACAGGAATTGAGACTAAACCCGAAATAAACTTTCTGAATTCTCGTTTTAAGCATTCTAACTCGTCACTGGGGTTAAGACTCATCAGGGCCTTCAACAGCACCTGAAAAGCTATCTGTTCAATAAACAATGTATGCGGTTAAAACAAAAAATATTACCGTAATAATTTTCAGCCGTGGTTAAAAATCATTATTTTCAGCTGTGGCTATTCCATCTCCTCCTAGGCAAAGGGATACAAGATTAGAGGCTTGGAATTTTAATAAAGATACAATTAGAAGGTTTTGAAAAGTTTATATGTGCCCAAATGAAGAATTGGTTTGAGTCTTGGAGATTCAAAGGAGAAACCTCAGCTTTGAGATCCAGAAAAATAGGTAAATTTGTATGAGAGTTTATCAATTGAAAAGCCAAGGGAATTAAAAATATGCAAGAAAGATCCAATTATTTTGACTAATCAAGAAGAAATAACAAGATCAGCAATTGAGACAGCAGTTCGAGTGGTCTAACCAACAAGAGTTACTCCCAAAGAGCCCATGCCAATTCTTAATTTCTTAACCAGTTGCTTATGTTTCTTTTGCAACACAGGGATATAGGAGACAGAATAATAAAATGATAGTTTAAGCTTAGAGTTTGAGATCATAACTGATAAAAGGCAATTTTACAATCCAGATCATAAGTTTCTCAGCATGATGATAAACAAGGAGCTGTTAAATGTAGTTAGAAGTTTAAGTGCACAAGCATTTGATGTGATGGTAGGAAGATAACTGATGTTTATGGAATATGCTATAATTACCTTGTTGGAAACTACCAACGCACTGATTTCAATGGTGGAAATTGGTAAGGCCAAAACTTATTATTGTTTGCCCTATAATTTAACAAGTAGATGAAGGATACACTGTTTCAGCTGCAAGGCAATCTGATTTCCTTGTTGATGATATATGGCCTGAAGATAGAGATAGAAAGGGAAGTGGAGTTATTATAGAATATTTGGTGCAATAGAAAAATCTACCTGCAGGAAACATAGTGGGAGGGACCAAAGATAATCCAGCACCCTTTAATGTTTACATCGATTGGGGACCAACAAAGGAGGGATGGACTTGTAATGAGTCCAATAAGCTACACTAGAAGGAGGATTCTTGACACGAGAGACGGCTATCTATGGAAAAGGATAAATTTTAATGTATGATGATAAGATAAGAACATAAAGATAGGTTTCTTCTACGAAATTAGAAAGAAAATCCTGTCATGTTGCTGATCTGAAGGGACAGCTCAAATATGCCACTTCTTTGATTTGTCTTAAAAAAAAATCAAGTACTGAAATTTAAATAATAGATGCATATCTTTGAAGTTACTAAATATGATTCCTACTCCCCAACCCAAGCAAATAGGAGGTTTGACCAGTCCCCTCTTCATCTGTCCCCCAACAGAATAGAATGGATAAGGAGTAGGAGATAGAGGTGGAGAAGAAATAGGAGCGAGAGTAGGAATTTATGTTCTTAACCCGGTCACCTCAGTTCAACAGAATGGACAAATATAGCTCTCTATCCGAAAAAAAATGCTAGACAGTCCAACAGAATAAAAATTTGTAACACAAAAGGCCGAATTGGGAATGTTTATAGCCCAATCACCACATTTATGTGCAGGAGGACTTCAAGGTTTACAGTCTAACAGCCGCACATATCAGAGGAAAAACTATGGAATCAAGAAAGTTTCTGGCAATGACTTGGTTTGTTTGAACCCAAGAAATTTTAACGTGTCCCCCATCAGTTTGTCTTGTGGGAACCAGACAGAAAAGGTAAATGGTGAGAACTATATTTGAATTTGAGATCAGAATAGCTTCTATTTTTCACTGCTCCAACATGATGAAAGCCTTCTCATGAGTGAAAAGAAGAAAGTATTAGAGCACAATGAATATAAGAGCCTATACTTCTCTGCATTTCTGATTACCCATGCAATGAGTCACATCAAGGTCTGAGCTTGTGTAGTTGAGATTTGGACAGAGAAAGAACGCAAAAATGAATACCACCAATGTCAGTGGGCTTAAATGTCAATGGGTCATTTTCACAAAGTGACATTGTTCAAAATGATTTAGAGATGTCATCTCTTCACAAAGTTAGCGTTAGGCCTCCAGAGAGCATGATGCACTCTATTAAAGATTCTGTGAAGGAGACCTTTTTTCCTGATGATCCCTTCAAGCAATTTAAGAACCAGCCAAGAAAAAGGAAGCTTTTGTTGGGAGTCCGGTATATATTTCCTATTCTTGAATGGGCACCCAGATATTCCTTTAAGTTCTTCAGGTCTGATCTTATCGCTGGTATAACTATAGCCAGTCTTGCCATACCACAGGCAAGGAAACTAACTTCATGTCTATTTACAAATTTAGATTATAGTCTTAAAAGAGAATTTGTTTAAGGCGTGAAAACTAACTTTATGCCTATTTAAAAAATTAGATTATAGTCTTAAAGAAAATTTGTTTAGAAAGGGTTTGATAAAGCTTATACAAGGTCTGTGTTAATGTGCTATGCATATGCAGGGTATAAGCTACGCCAAGCTAGCCAATCTTCCTCCTATTGTTGGACTTTGTGAGTAGTGATTATTTACTGTATATAAATTACATGAGACATGTTTAAGGAAGTGGTTTTATGGGAGGAGAGTATCTAAATTTTCTTAGTGAATTATATTTAAATTATATGGGAGATTTTTTAAGGAAGTTTTTTCATGGAGGAGAGTTCTTTATTTCATGTAATAATACATCCAGGACATCCTTATATATAGATCCTGTTATATGTAATATAGATCCTTTTATTTCATGTAACTAACTATATTGCAGTTAATAAGTTCTTCTCAAAGGAGAGGGGAATTCATTGGTACCTGTAATTGTTGTAGTGCAAGTGGGCAACCGGTAAGGTATTGAGCAGCTAGTGTCATAAGCATTGGTACAGAGTCTTCTCTTGGAAATCATGTTATCTGAGATGAGGTCTATAGTGAACTTCCCCGTTATACTATTTGTTTCATGTAATAGTGAATCCACAAGCTAGATTTGAGACCTTATAATTCTGATTTTAAATACTTCTTGATAATTCTAATGGAGTTGGAAAGATTTTGACCAGAAGCCATATGTGCTTTACATCTCATGTTTTTTAAACTATTCATATACTACTAAGGATGGGAAAAGAAAATCCCAATGACAGACTCAACTCAAACTGTACATTTAAATAATCTATAATCAAATGGTGGGTTTTTTTTATAAGAAAAAAACTATTAAATACATAATTTGACATGAATATTCCAACACCGAGTTAAGTTGAATGTCTTGTGGCTTGTTCAAGAAAGTGAGAAGACCAAGACCTCGAGTAGACTGCAAATAAAGTTGACAGAATAAGCTCTTTTCTTGTTAAAAGTATGGGTAGGTTGGAAGTATATCTATTGAGTGTGGCCAAAGTCTCTTCGAAGTCCTTGTCAAAGTAGTTATCAATGGAGAGTTGACAATATCTCTATCTATATCTGTTGATTTATGAGAATGTCTCTATCTTTTGATTTTTTGAACGATATCTAAAAATGGCATTTCTGAGCTGATATAATCCATAAATAAATTGTCTTCATCTTATATTTCTCATCACTTTTCTGAAAGCTACGGACCTGTTTCCATCATGTTTGCTTGGTAGATATAATCTTCAATTCTTCAGGATTTCCACAGGTACACATTGTAGATATTATATCAGGAATATACTGTGTTCTATTTTTTGATATAATCTTATTGCTGGCAGATGATTTGAAGTTCCTTTCTATATTTTTGGATTTCAGCAGTCCTTTCTAATCTTATTGCTGGCAAATAAGCAATCATCAAAAGCAACATCTTCATTTGTGTTTAAAGGTATTGATGAAACTTTTAACAATGTTTTTTCATCAATATTGTTTATTTTGATTATGCATGACCATATATTATGTATTAATTTTAAATTTTAATTTTTTAACCACAAAGAAATCAAATCAAATGAAATAAAATAGCGGTTGTGGAAAAAATCAACCACAAAAAAATAGGATGACAACACGTGCTGCAATGGCCTTTCTGAAACGGGTAAGGAAATGTGACTGTTTGTTTTTTATTGAAATATAATTTTTGTAGTGGATTATGTGTTATGAAATGCTTATTTCTGACAACATAGTGTTTGTTTTTGTAACATAAACATAGATTAACGATGAAAAAATTGAAGAAGAAAAAGCATTTGTTGATCAAACAAAAGAGAATTCAGATTTTGAAGAAGAATTTGACACGGAACTAAACATAGATGACAATAGTGATCAAAATGACGAAGATTATGAGGTAGAGGAGGATGATGAAGATGAAGATTGGGTGCCTAGTCCGAGCCATAAAGCATCCAATGAGTGCAAACATCAAAGATCAGTAAGTAGTGTTATTTATAATTTTTGTTTTGCATGAATAAAACACTTTTATTCAAGTATTCAACTTATGTCAGTATGTCTTAGATTTATTAGGATTTTCCAATTTCATGTTCTTTTAGTGTCCATATATTTTTACATTTGCATAATAATTTCAACTAAAGAGTTATAGGATTTCCCTACACATCAATTGTTACTCATAAAATATTTAATTATTGGCTGTAAATTGTAGTGTTTGCAAGCTGTGTAAAATTATAAAAGAAATTGGAAAGAGGGACATATTTAAGTGCATGGTCTTTCCTTGCTGCAACTATGAAAAGCAAGGAATAAAATGGCATTTGAAAGACAGCAACTATCACCCGCCTCCATGATCACAATGGTCTCCCTCCATTACATAGGCGTAAGCCGGGTAAACGTGAGACCGGGAAGTATAAAAGGAGAACAAAAAAAACAGTACAAAATATGGTTGCAAAGCGAAAGTGTTTAACTGGCACTTGAAAAATTCTAAATATATGTACAAATCTAGGTTAATTGAGCGTTATTGTCGGGAAGAAAAGGTGCAATATTTTTCATCCCTTATCCAACAAGCTAAAGATCTGATTTCCAAGCTTGTAGAGGAGTATGATAGTGTGGAAAATGAGGGAGGAAAGAAGGAAAAAAAACCCTTTCAATGCTGCAATATAAAAGGATTTGATGAAAACCGATTGTACAAATTCTGAACTAAATGGACAAAAGGATAAGGTATTTACCATTTTTATTATAATTTAAATTTAAAATTATTTTAGTTTTGTTTATTCACATTTTTTTATGTTATTTTAAATTAACGTTTCATTTGTACAGGATATTATCCAAGAAGAATCCATTAATGTTGATCATGTAAGGAAACATTGCTTTCATTAAAAACATTAGTAGCATTGTTGGAATAATAAAGTGTCATTTTTCATTCATTAACATGTTGAAATCTTGTGTAAATGCGATTCTCACACTTTTCATGACTTGAATGCATGAATAGGACTCAACTGATGTTGATGGAGAAAATCCGAAACAAAAAAATAATGTAAACAACAATGCAATGGAAAACAAGGTACAGTTGTAAATTACAAATATAAATATTTGTGTTTTTCTATATATTTTAAGTGCTTAAATCTTAATCATATTGCTTTAATTTGACATTTATACCTACATCTTTTATATACATTAATTATTATGTTGTTTGCACTTGAAAAATTGGGGTTTATAAACCGCTTCAAAGTGATGAGGAAGAGAATAATGTTGAAGCATACACTTCAAGTGCATTGGTACATGAACCACCGATGCAAATAACACCTATTTCCATTAGAACAAAAGAAAGTGAGGGAAAAGATATGAATGATAAAGAAAAAATCAACACTCAGAGGATCATAAGGGAAAAAATATGGCCGATCCATTGATTGAGGTGACTGATTTTTTCAAAATTTGTTGAGGTGGAATTGGGAAAACCAAAGAATGAGGCGAAGGACATGGCTGCCTATGAATTCACAATAGGAGAAGAAGTTTTTATGTTCCTAGAGCCTGACCATGCGAAAAATGTTGGCATTGCTAAAATTCATACAACTAAACCAGGAACAAAATGCCATGGACGATCTTTAGAAAGGGACTGCATTGTCATATGCATAGAAGAATCATATGTAGATGACGCTCCATTGCATTTTCCACATATTGGAGTAGATACTGTTGGTGAATCGAAGAAGACATATTGCATCTGGTTTAAAGATTGCTTGAAGGCAATTAACCAGAAAGAGGACGGAAAAGAGACAAAGGTGTGTTAATTTGTATTTTTATTGATGTTATTGTGTTTCTAGCACATTCGATTGATTTTATATCCAGTATAAGTATACTTATCCATTTTTTCATGTTTGCAGTGAATGAATGAATATTCAGATGACAATGTTGCTTGTGGTCAATGTTTCAACCTCGACTCAGTGACAGATAAAGACTTTTGATGTGCATTGTGTAATGCCCTATTCTATGTTACACCTGTTCATCCTGTGGCGATCGAGTGCTAAGCATGGAGTGTCGTTGTGCCTTCGTCGACCTCGATTGCTGACCATTATGACTATAATTGATAATTATTTTACAAGCTGTAAAATGATAATAATGATAATAATAATAATAATGACATTATGATTGTATTATCGATCAACGATTGTATTTTATTATTACCTTCTTTATATCGATTGTTATCGATATCATCCTCTGTTATTGTTAAAATATCCTTTTGATTTGTTTGTCACTTCCCCTGATCGAGCCTCGTTGCGTAAATGAGGAAGAGTATGTTTTGTGGTGGCGCCACGGTTTGGGAGTGGCGTTCGTGTAAATTTTTCATGTAATTCTCAATCCCGTTCTCCTCCTGGGTCGACCGATCCCGCAATCTTAGAATTGTTTTAAATTATTAATTTTAAATATAGATTCTTATGTCCCCAACCTCCCTTGTCTCTCCCTTTTGGATCTCTTTGTGTACCAAGTTTGGCATGGGAAGGAAAGGTTAATGATGTTTTTTGACCTTGTTTCCTTGGTCGGATGGAGGTGGGTGGCTTTAATGGCCACCTGCCATTGCATTAAAACCCCCCCTGCACCTTCTTGGGTGTTCAACTCCTGGTTGGTGGCCGCACCTACCCATTTATTAAATTGTTGACTTGCAATCTGCTGTCACGTGGTCTACTTGTTGCTTTCTGCCCAAAACCACGAATGCTTGTTTTGCGCTCCATCAAATGCTGCAACAGATGAATTTCTATAGCATGTTCTGGATAGTGGATTCATTGATGGTGAAATGAAGGTCTGTCACCCTGATGTTGTGTGGATGGGTGTGGATTCTCAAAATCGTGCTGTACAGGAAGTTTCAGTGGAGCGTAGAACTGAAATCCTCCTAGGAAAGTGCCGTGAGGAAGTGTTTGGCTATATGCAGCAGCTACAGGGCAGAGAAGTAAAATTATCCCAGAAAATCAGTGGCCTCCAGAGAGAGCTAAGTGCGACAGCTGCCGCAAGGCGATCCAAAGGAACCATTGGTGTTGATCCTGATGTTCTGGTTGCACGCGACCACAGTCGTGATCAGTTGTTGCAAAATCTTGAAACTGTAGTAGAAGCCTTTTTGAGCACTCCAACAAGAAGGTGGTCCAACTTCGTTGTTATCTGTTCAGTTTCTACTGCATCCTCAAATTCCGGATTCTCCTTCAAGATATTTCTGCCAAAATCGACTAAGTGACAGTGAGAGTGTTACAAGGAGACCGTATGTTGACGCGATGGGAGGATCATTTTATGTGTTCTATCCATTCTGTTTTTGGTCATGTTTGTACCTCGTTTTGTCCGTTCTGTTTTTGTAATGTGTTGTGCATCTGTGTAGTGTGAATGTGCCCATTCTTTCGTATGTATATTGTGCTTGTTTTTGGTGCTTGTATTTCTGTGCTTGTATTTCTGTTTGTGGCCACTGTGTGCATTATTTCAGATTAGAAAATAGAGAAAAAATGGAGGCGGCATCTTATCATGAGGTAAGTTAGGGTTTTCTTTACTTCCGTAATGTGGCTTTGTTTATACATATCTATTTGGATCTTATTTCTCATTTTATTTTTGTTCTGGTTTAACGCATTGTGGATGAGAGCAGTTGAGCGGCCGTTAATTGCGCAGGGTAGACACAGAAACAGAGGCCAAGGGTTTTTAAGTTTTTCTTGCTGTCGTAGCATTCCTCTACATTACTCTGTTTGATATAGATTTATTGTAATTTTTTTATTCAAATCATAGACTTTTTGGTAGGTGGAGGAATTTGTTCGAAATGCCTCTAAAATTCTACGAAGATTTTGTTTGTATCTTTTGCATCTGCATACGGTAGATTTTTCTATTGTGTCTTTGAGCTTGTAGGATAACATTTATCTTCCAACTTCACCTGATTGCCTGGGTTTACAAGTTTCCAGGTTCTGAAATTTCAGTAACTAATTTATATATTGGATTTATTTGTTGTCCTGTTTGTTGGGGCTTCAACACTTTGTTTCCCCTTAGTTTTAGTAAGTAATGTATATGTTGGATTTATTTATTGTTTTGGATATGAGGGCCACCTTTATTTGGTATTCACACGGATGATTGTTTTTCCATTTTCTACAGAGTTTCAAAAATTATATTTAGGGGTTAGTGAAATTCCTCGGTTGCTAATATCTATGTACCAATGTAGTTAACATGTAGGATTTAGAGAAATAATCCAATACTGAGTAATGGCTAGTTTCAAGCTACTGGTAGATTAAATGTGGTCCTTGATTATATGTTACTTGTGTTTATCTTTGTTAAGTTTAGTGCATTGGTTGTGTGGGTTTTCTATGGTGGTTGTGATGGTCTTCAGAACAGAGTGCTTCTATCTTCCCGGAGTTGCTCCCAAGGATTCCAAGAAGGCATGTTTCAATCACCCCCTTTCCTATGCCAAGCATGGCCATTAACAAGGTATGGATCTTCAGCAGGCGGAGGAAGAGAAGTTTTTCAGGTTGTGTTGCTGTTGCCTGAGCCCTGGTCGACGTGGTTGTTGGTTGGAAGAATTCTAATCAGGCATGTTAAATCTACTCCTTGTAATAGTTTTCTACCTTCTTTTAGTATCTTGAAATGAATTTTCTTTCCTATTGAATAACGCGTAGACAAATGTTTTCGTGGTTGTTTATATTGCTACCTGATTGTGTTGGTTGTTCCTTTAAATCTCGATCCAATTTCGCTGGTTTTGCTTGGAATGTTCTTTCCTCCCTTATAGCTTACTCTATTTCATATTTGTCTAAATGGGTTACTGCAATTTTGAGTGATGCAATCTAGTTCGTAGGGAAGGAAACATTATTGAGTTTTGTTTGCTTATATAACTCTCTTTTAAAAGAATTTTTGTGATGGTATTTATAATTGAAGGCTTACTACATGGAAGGTTAAGCCTTCATATCTCTATTTGGTTGAATAAATACGTATTTCCTGTTTAGGGCTCTCCTGTTTTGCTAAAAGGTACATTAATAGCGATGTTGTGTTCTAAAGCTTGTTTAAGCCTGTGGGCAGTCCTTACTTTTTGTTTGATTAGAAAATGGCATTTGGGTTTTGTTTTAGAACTGTACATGGTTGACTGTTGTACCTAGTTCTAGAGGATGAATAACCTGACATCTATTTTGGCCTCTACGTGTTGAGAAAATTACTATACCTACTACCTGGTTCAAACTCTTGTTTGATTAAAGTAAGGGGGAAACATTGTAAGTTTTATTGAATGGAATCTCTACAAATTTTACTAGGGGTCACGAGCAAGCTATTAATAGCTGGACTGAAACAAAAGTTGTAGGTGAATCCATGGTATTGGACTCGTGAACCCGTTCCTGTTAGATGACAGCTGATTACAGTGATAATATAATAGGTGGCTATTATATTCATCTGTTTGATATTTGCTAGAATTTTCCCTGATAAGCCCACATGGATCGGGTAAAATTTCCATCTTCTATACCATTGGCAAGGAGCTCATAGAACTTCTAGGCCTGACTGCACTGTGTAACCTTCCTGATGGATATGTGTGTTGGTTCTTATTTTGTGCTTGTACTCGTGGTAAGGTCCTTTGATTCTGGGGCATCACTGGTGTATTACCCACCGTGTATCGAATCCCTTTGTTTTCGAACTCAAATATCTTATACTTCAACTTGGTTACTAAAAGTACCATTTTGTGGCTTTGTTAAGGAAATCAATTTTTATCTTTATTTTAAAATACTTATTGAAATTGTCGGAAATATATAAAAATTATTAACTACTTTTGGGTTTATCCTTCGATTACATTATGAAGAGAAGTTGACGATTAGGATAAGGTTTTTTGGAAGAATAATGGCCCTTTTTGTGTCTCATTTGTATGTGTTTGGAAGGGTGGATTTATTTTTTTAACTAGTACTATGTTTAAGAAATCCTATAAGGAAGTAGTGGTAAAATCCTTGGTTAAACTGAAACTATAGTTTTTTTCTTTTAGGGCGTCGAACCCTTATTACTATGAAGCCTTCCCCTGGGAGAATTGGATAATCTTCATTTTGTTTTGCACCTACGATCATAATTAGTATGTTTTGTCTTCTCTTGGACCCCTTTAGATAGACGGATTGAGTATTGGATTCCAATCAAGTAAACCATAGGATCACATGAAGGAAATATCAACCCTTTTGACCTTCTTGTTCCTAACCCATAAGGTCTTGCCTTGATTTATGTAATTTTTGTTCTTACTGGTATTTTGACTTTCTCCTTGTTGGATGGTTTAGATTTCTCTCTCATGTGATTAATCTTGGAGTTGTGGGTTGTGTTTTAATCCATTTTTGAATTAGAACTTTCCTTTCTTGATATTGTTAAATGTTAGCTTACTGTTGCAATGCGTAGCCTTAACATGCTCAGTTCTCGCGAACTGATTCCAGCTAGTATTTGTGCAGATGGATTATGCAAGTAGATTAAAGGAAAGAGTTGTTAAGGTTTCATCAGTGCAATTTATGAAGTTCCTTGTAAAAATGTCCAATGTGAGGTAAATTTTGTAATAGTGCTTGCAAAGGAGTTAGAAAACCTCTTGCCTTGGGTTGTTCTGAAATTTCGTAATGATGTTGTCTTGTCCTTCTGTAGGTTAACTGGAAAATTACCTCTGTGAGAAATAATATTCAATCTTGACCTTGTTATGAATATTCTTTTGGTGATATCATTTACAGTCATGAAAATTTGGTAGCATGGCTTGGCTTATTTTGTTACCTTCTTGTTCTTGACCCAAGTGAAATCCAATCTCTTGACTCCTTTGGTTCATGTGCCATGTTGAATGGAAATGTTATAACCGTGGTTTGCGTTCTTGTTAAATAACAAAAATTTCTTCTTTCAGGTCATAATGCTTATTGGTTTAGTAACCCTCCATGGTACTAGTATCAATGTTATTCTAGGCATATTTTAGTGGGTTGAAACCCCATTTTTCTAAAGATAATCAAAGATAAAAGAAGAGGAATACATAGATGAATAAATAAAGAAGATAATAATGAAGTTGTATTTGGTTGATAAAATTAAGAGTCTTTAATTGGAAAGAAACTGTTTATCTAACGATGTAAAAAAAAAATACCTACCATTGCTAACCTTAAGCTATGGATTAAACATTGTCCTCTTGTTGGGAAACGTTAATTAATTTTACAAAGTAATATCACTGTTGGCTTTTGGGGATATCGGTAGATCTTATCTAGTACAGGAGTTTGAATAAAAACACATTAAGTATAATGCTTCCATTTTGGGAACCCCTGTGTATCCCCCGACGAACTTAATCAAGATGATTTCTAAATGAAGCTTTTACCAAAATTCAATTGAACTCTTAAGACTCATTAAAAGACCGGTTAATAACTAAATAGATCATGATAAAATAAATTATCTTCTCTCTCTAACCATTACCATGGTACCTTGTAGTCCTTGTCTAAGCTATGATAAATTTTTAATTCTTGATCAAAGATGATTAGGGTTCTGAACCTTAACGATACTCCTCTCCTTTTGATCTTACGCTTGCCTCCTTATGTAATGTGGTTGGTCTTTTGCCATGTCCTTTCACAAGAGAAAAGTAAATTGTCCTTGATAGGTGTGAACGTTTCCGTGCTGCCTTTATGGTCATCCTTGTATCAGGTTGTTCACAGTGTTAGTTGTATCCTTGGTGACAACATGTTGCGTCATGTTATGTGTCAAGCAAGTTCAAAATTTTTTTTTATCCTGTGTTTCACTGTGTTGTTTGTGTGTGAATTTTTGGGTCGTTACACATTGCATGCTCACAGGGCCACAAGAGAGGTCAGGTCATCTTTTAAAAATAAATAAAAATACAAAGTATGGTGATATCCATCATAAATGGGTCATAAACAAGTCCACTAAAGATCCTTTTGTTTCAGTATATTCAACAGCAACAAAGTGGATGGGAGCAACAGTTTATGGACCATATTCCCGTATAGTGTCCTTATAAATATGGTTCTTAAATATAGCAACAAATTCCATAGAAATTGACTCCAAATTGAAAGCAGAACAACAAAAAAACAATACAGCTATGACTTACACACTTAGCAGGCCATGATCGAGAATATGTTGAACCTCTATATAATAATTGCTAGAATTCCTTGAGCAGAGAACGGACAGAGAATGCTGGAATTTCAATCAATACTATCTCAGCTGAAAATTTTCCCATATATTGTTGCCAACAAGGAAAGCATACTTCATTATTGTTACTATCTTTCCACGTCAGCAACATATATCATTATTGTTACTATCTTTCCAACCCATATGTGTTATATGGTAACAAATGAATTGATAGGCATTTGATGTCTTTTCATGCATAGTCTCAGCTCCCTCTGGTGGAGAAACAAGTTCAGAATTAAGTTAGGAATAGAGATTTATAAACTTGCAGGTCAATTTTGATTATGAGTTATGTAGTATGTTGCTTTTTAAAACATGAATTATTTGTAGGTTTATTGAAGATTTTTTTAGCTTTTTTGAATTCAATTTTCAAAATCTAAAATTCCCAATTTTTTTATTTGTAACATAAATTTAAAAATATTGGTTACAAATTTTTTCTAAAAAAATTATTATCTTAAAAATATTTGTATAATATTTTTTATTTCCAAGGGTTAATTTTTAAAAAATTGTAGTTATTTTAGAAACAATTTGATTGCATGTTTAGGCAAATAAATAAAAGTACAGTTTATATAATTAATCATTTTGACTTGAATTTTTTTTTCTAGAACTTAAATTCATTTAATTTGTAAATTCTCATAAAAAAGCCTCATCAAGCAACCTGCTTAGTAAAAACTTTATTATAAAACACAACAGATCAGCAACCAATTCATGACAAACTTTCACATGTAAGTTGATTGCAGTTATCCTAACTTAAAATGATACAAAAGAAACTAATCCTTATATAGACCCGTCTTTTCCAGTGAAGGCTTAAGCACAAAATCTTCTATAATAAATTCATTTAAACACAAGATTTTAAAAGGCTTACTTCTCTCTTACATGTATTCTTAACTGAGGGAAGGTATATTTTTATATCAAAAGATTAGTCAATGGTGGTTGTATGCAAGTTTGTATAATTACTGTCTTGTTTTGGCCTAGGATGGATAAACAATAAATATTCCAATATAGACAGACTAAAAAAAACTATTTAAAAAAAGAAAAAGAGAGATAGTTGAGGAATTCCATGCCATAACAAAACATTATCATTCTCACTTTATCATGGGAAATATTTTTTAATTATTTTCTTGAAACAAGAGCATACAAGTGATATTCCACAAACGTTTCCCCATAAATCTGGTTGATAAAGTTAGCAGGAAATTCCAGGGAGAATGGCTCCAAATTGAAAGTAGGAATGTAAAAAAAGCAGGTATAGCTGACACTTGTAGCAGGCCACAATCATTTACTTTCTTGAAGATATCATTGCAGTAGCATATTGTTAGTTGTCTAGCCAAAGGAGCGGTGCTATATGATAAAAGAAATATATGAATAGAACACCACACAAGATTGGAAGCAATAGACAAATAAAAATATATCAAAGATTTGCAAGTGCAACACTTTCACAAGGATTTGCATGGTAATAGTCCTTTTCAAATACAATCTGATCAATATGAAAGATGATTAAGTTGCTGATGAGACCTTAAGGCATGGTTTTGCTGGAGAAAAAACCTTTCATAGCCTTCTCTTGCGAACAAAAGGAAACAAAAGCTTCAGAATTATATCAACCCTTTTGAAATAATTATTTTTCCAGCTCTCTCTCAACACAATCAATAACAATACACCACCAAGACCTACTCCATATGAAAACCCCAGTCCTACCTCATACCACGGTATTTGTTTTCTACTCTCTTCATTGTTGTCTTCTTCTTCATTAGAAGCAGGAGGAGGAGGTGCAAATTGTGGCCAAGAGCAATTCTTTGGAAGTGGACATCCCCATAAATTCAGATTTTGTAAATATGATGATTGTGTAAATGTGAACATGTGTCCTCCTTGTGGTATGATAC
This sequence comes from Taxus chinensis, assembly GCA_019776745.2. Taxonomy (NCBI): domain Eukaryota; kingdom Viridiplantae; phylum Streptophyta; class Pinopsida; order Cupressales; family Taxaceae; genus Taxus; species Taxus chinensis. The sequence continues at coordinate 88,443,186 of CM034153.1, read as the reverse complement.
CAGAGAGATTGTTGCTGGACAGATTTAAAAATCCCAAATAGTCTAGAGATGTGAGCTCCTTTGGAATATATCCAGAAAACATGTTTCTAGAAAGGTCCAGTGATTCCAGATCACTCATTTCTCCCAAACTACTTGGAAGCGTCCCACTGAAATTGTTCATGGATAGATTGAGAGACTTCAACCCTTTCAACTTTCCAAAATCATAAGGAAGAACTCCATTCAATTGATTTCTTGAGAGATCTATGCATGATAGAGTGGATAGAATATATGAATAGTGTTGCTCTATGCCTTTGGAAGTCATATTCAACTCATCATGATAAGCATATGGTTCATTAAGAGGACCAAGTGGATACCTTCTTTTCATCCTATGTCCACTTTCTACCACAGTCATTGCTTGCAGAGATACAATGCTATGAGGAATACACCCTGACAAACTATTGGCGGAGAGATCTAAGATATGGAGTTGCTTCAACTTGCCAATTTCAGAAGGAATGCTACCTCTGAAATGTTTTTTCTTCATCACTAGCACTTGAAGGTATGAAAGATTTCCGATTGACTTTGAAATATGCCCTATGAATGAATTGTGCCCAATATCAAGTGTTTGTAGTTTTGTACAATTTACTATTGGGGAAGGGAATCTTCCACTTAGCTTATTATTGTGTACAATCAAGGACAAGGGGCATGCCCACAAGGTATGCTTCCTTCCAGACCATTATCTCCCAAGTTCAATACTAGAAGTTGAAGAATATCAGCCAAGCTTGGTGGAATGACTCCGTTTAATTTGTTGTTTGCCAAATTTAACTTTACAAGACCAGTCAAGTTGCTCAAACTTGGAGGAATATTGCCAATCAGGGAATTGTCATTTAGCATCAATACTTCTAGAGTAGAAGGCCATACAGACGGCATGGATCCCAATAATGCATTCTTAGAAACATCAAAGACTGTCAAATTATTTAAAGCATTTGGGAAAATATTGCCTTGCAAATAATTTTGTGAGAGATTTAAGAATCTCAAATGAGGACTGAAATGCCATAGCCAAGATGGAATTTCTCCATAAAGATTGTTGTTAGCCAATTTCAGACGGCTCAATGAGTATTGAGTTGAAATCCATGGCGGAATTTGACCATCAAGATTGCATGATGTCAAATGCAAGTATTCTAATTGGAATAAAGGAATCCAAGTTGAGCTAATATTCAGCACACAATTGGATAAAGACAACTCAGACAAGTTGGTAAGGTTGTGAATCAAGGTTTCTGAAATTGTATGATGGTGGCCAAGCTCCACAAACTTTGCCAGCATCCTCCCAACATCTTGACAAAGGTAGTAATCATTGATAATGCAGTAATCAATTGATAATATGTTTTCTATTTTATTTTCTGCCTTCAATCTCTGAACATGATCTCTTTCTCACGTATTCACATTCATGTATTGCACTTAGATTGTTGAAAATGAAGTTTTCATTAAAAAAATTATTTGTGTTTACCGATATGGACAATATTTTTGTTACGCTCATATTTTTGGCTCAATACCCAAAGATAGTTACTAACGATGGTTTTGAGATTGATGAAAAATGATACCAAGAAAGGGACGTACCAATAGGAAACTATCTAAGTGTGGGGTAATGTTCTTGCATTTGCAAAAAAAATGATAGCGAACCCTTCAAAAGCTTTTTGTTTATTCATCTAATCCAATTCTCTTGCACCAACAGACAACACTGCTACCTTAGATGTTTAGTGTCGCCGACTACATGATAGAACAAATCTATAAGAACATTGTATACACATGATTAGGGTAACTTTTGTAAAGAGATAAACGGATATCCTTTGTTAAAAAGTGACAAATTTGTATAAATATTGAAACTTGCATCATTTATTACGGATGACAACACAATACGTTGTTGAACTATTTTAATTAAAGTAGAAGGGCATAAGTGGGAAATTATTACAAAGTGATTGAATTAAACAACCTTGAATAGATACATAACATTATAAAATGCAAAATAAACATTAAAAATCCATTTTGTTGAGGCAACAACGTATTACGTTGAGAAATAACCTACTTTGGTATAGATCATGTAGGAGCATAAAAAGATGGTATCACAGTTTTAGATATTATAATGAGCATATCTTGTAAACTAATAATGTGTTTGTTCATCATTTCTCAAGGGTAACAACATAATATGTTGTTGAACTGCTGCAATCTAAAATTACCCTTAAATTCCATTTGTGTTGGTCTCATCTTCAAGTTCTTCAACAAGCCCCCTTTCCCTATCTCGTTCTGCAGCTCTTTTTAATTCATCCTCCCATGTTAGTCGACGTGATACACGACTCTTTTTTACAATAGGAAAACTAGCTTTCCTATTTGTTGGACATGGGCGCCTTCGATTCAACATCTTCTCTATAAAATCTCTCTCTCGATGAAGTGTATTGTTGAATCCATCATCTACAGGTCTAAACGGTTGTGCCTCAGGATGTTGCACACCTAATATAGAAGATATTTGGCTTCCCCTCAATCGGTTTGTTGTTTCCACAAGTGTATTCTCTAATAAAGTAAGAAATGACTTGTTTAGAGGACCAACAAGACTGTTATCTACTATTTTTCTGATCCTTCTCACTTGTGGGCTCAAGTGTTCATCTTCTTCATTTATAACATGTTTATCTTGTTGCAAAACATGCATAGAGTCTTCACAGGTGTTTGGAGGATTCCATGCTTGACCAAAAGGATCATCAACCACATGTTCATCTCCACATGCAACATTTGGAGCACAAAATAAACCCTGGAGAACATTACAAATTAGTATAATAAATCAAAGATTTGAATAAAAACCAAAATTAATAGAATTTAGATACAATAAATTACTATGTTGGAAAATCTTGAAAAACATTTTGCCTAGAATACCTGAACATTAAAGTTTTCTCTCGCTGAATTATTTTTCATCATATTCACTTTAATTACGTGCTTACATAAGTACCCATTCTTTGACACTCCACATCCACACATTGCCAAATGTGGGGTTTGATACCATACTTCATAGTGACAAGTATCATCCGTCTGGCTACGAACCCATGCTAACCGTGGGTCAGAGGTATGGAAGGTGACATAATAATCAGGAATGGATTGTGCATGCAGCCATTGGTTATTTTCTAGTTTCTCCACTTTGAAGTTACGGTAGAACCCACTTTCCTTACAACATTGACTCCACCAATAATATATAAAAACAACTGTGATTAACTGATGTATCAGCCAGTCAACCCTGCGATGAGATGCTTTTCGAATGGAGGATAACCACTTACTCTTAAGTATAGAGTGATATGCCTCTATTGCAGCATTTGTTTCTTGCCCAGCATGCTTTAAAGTCCGTAGATGTCTCACCCACATTCCAATTCTTAGAAGCCAGTGTTCCTGCCAATATTTAATAAATTTTATCTCGTCCGCAAATTCTGTAACAAAATCTTGTGCCATTTGAATAGCACTCTCCTCATTATTTGAATGGTGCATAATTTCCCCCAACCTATTAAACATTACACGTCTTTTTTGATCTTCCTTAACCTTGGCAACAAGATTCTTCAACCATGCCCTCCTTACATGCCAGCTGCATAAGTATACTTCACACCCAAAAACTTCTCTGTATTTGAAAATGAATTGTATTAGAATTTTAAAAATTTGATAGCAAACTTAATATCTATAATTTAAATTTATATATTCTAACAATATACACAAAGAGTAATTTACAACCTAATAGCATTGATTTCAGCTGTAGCATCATCTACCATGAAAGCATTTAGTTTCCACTCAAGCATATGAGCATGTGCTCTATTCACCAGCTTTTTCATCCATTGGGTTAAGTCGCTAGTTGTAGCTCTTGACATTATGACCCATGCAACTGGTAGGCCCATGTGTTTGGAATCGAATGCGAGGATGGTATAGAGTTTGAACTATGGAGAGTTGGCAATGCAATAACAATGTGAATTAGTAGATTATTGGTAAGAAAATGTAACATATTTTTTGCAGAATTTTTTTATTGATAAGATTATGTAAAAGAGAATACCTTCATTCCATTGGTCCCAAAAGTGGCGTCCATTGCAAGTATGTTGTTATGGCCATATTTTAACATCCACTCAAGTTGTTGCGGCATTTGAATGCCCATGATAAACGGCACGTGACCATCTTCCTCAACATTTCCTTCATACTCTTGGTATTCAAAACATATATTTGGATTTTGATCTTGCCATACTCTCACACTTTGGGCATCATTTCTGTCATACATGTACTTTGCTGCTTTTATTTTTGTATCAATATTTTGAACATCATGTGAAGACAAGAAATCATCACGTTTTGTTTGCCCATCAAACAAGGCTAGCTTCTCATGAACCATTTCACGGTGCTTTTGCAACACAATATCAGCTGGCATTCCTAATAACAATAACTTTTCTACCCATTCTTGCAATTCCTTACTAATATGTGGCGCATAATAAGCTCGTGTCCCTTCAAATTTGTGATTTTTTTGGCCATGGCATATATGATTGTTGTTATCCACATGATCCATCTGAGGATATGTGATAAGTGCATATTCACTTCTTTTCATAAGAATTCGCACATTAAAATTGCATTGGCAACCACATTTTATATGTTTACGTCCAGGTCTACTCCCCGTCCCTCTAGTTGGAACCTTGGACTTATCATATGGCAAAGCATCCTCTTCTTTAAAGTCTTCAGGCCCATAGCTACACCAATATCTGCAAAATGTCACTAAAAGTGAGTCATAATAAAATAAACAACAATTTTAAAACTGCATTAAAAACATCACCGAACATTGCCACATCATACATTATATAACTGATGGTGCTATCAATTCGAACCCGGTGTGTACTTTCCCTTATGGGTGATGAATGACTCCAACGTTTGTAATAACTTGTTGGAAATGATGTCCGCTGACATTCCCCTTTAATAAAATCATCTACTCGTCCAACTTCTATCCATGCAACAAAATCCCCTTCCACTCCACGGTTATCTTTAACTTTGCTCCAAACTACATCTAATGCAGAGAACAGTCCTTCCGGAGGACATTGGATAGGAATGTCTAACAAGCGCTTCCACTTTGAGTCTCTCTGATTATACATTGATGTTAATAACACTACAAATTATTAAAATTTGGAAAAAAAATGCTCAAGCTAACACACTATACAATTAGACAATAACACTAACCATTTGATATTTATATTATAGCTGATGCTAAAATGATAGGACCTGCCTGCATTCACAAATGTTCAATATGTTAAAGAAATTGAGGATCATTATTAAAAAAATTCAGGTCAACAAAAAAAGTAAAAACGACATCAATAATCTCATAAAAACGACATCATACATATATAAGATTAGACAATAGAGTATCTTTTCTAAGTTATTTAAGGTTGAGAAATGTTTAAAATCAACTGCTGCCGTATAAAAGAGAATTAACCCAAAAATAGCTCTCAAGGGTATAAAAAATCATCACTAGCATCAATATAAATGGACTAGTAGCTAGGAATTAAAAGGTAAATGTGGACATTGAGGGCAGTCAGCAACCTTACTCAAAGTACTTGTCATTGGCTATATGCTTGGAAGTCAGACTTCAATGCTGATTGTTCGAAAAGATAGGTGTATGCATACAAAGAAAGATTGAGGGCACGGTTGTAGAGAAGAACAACAACATGAATATGAGAACGTGACATGCTCCTTGAGGAGGATCTACTGAGCTAAGAGGTACACCAACTATAATGAATATAGCTTGTAAAAATATCGTGTTCCACCGTTTAGTCCGGGTGACAACGTAATACGTTGTCGTCGTGTCGAAATTAAATTGTGAGAGGATGAATTGGAAAGTATTCCAGTTTAATTGAATCAAACAACTTTTAATAGATTATTCAGCGCTAAACAAACTTTAAAAATGCAGGTCGTCAAAGAAACAACGTATTACGTTGAGAAACCACCTTCTTAGATAAAGATCCTGTAGGCGCACGAAGATCTTAAATTATAGTTTTATACAGTACACCATGTACCTTATGGAGCCTAGTAATGAGTCAAGGTCATCGTTATCGCGGGCAACAACGTAATGTGTTGTTAAATTGTTGTACTCATAGTAGGAGGGAAAGGATTTAGATCCTTTAGGCACATAAGAATGGTGCATTGCAGTTTTATACACTATAATTACTATATCTTGTAAAAATAGTGTGCTCCATCATTTAGTATGGGTGACAACCTAATAATAGGATTTGATACTTTGATGATCCTTCATTGCACACACGTGGGCCAAAACCTGTGAAGGGCAGAATTGATCATTGAATGGTATCATTTGAAGACCTTGTTTGATGATAAATCGGGTGCATAACAGTCTCATAAAGGATTACCTCCGCAAGGGAGAACAAAGATGAAGTTTTATATATGCATTCAAGGATATTTAAGGTTCATAAAAGAGTGTTGTTGAGTTAAGACAGTTTGCATGGAGACAAAGAGAGAGTGTTCTTTTTAGAACTCGAGAAGAAATGGAGTGTTGAGGTTGGATAAATGGACTAGTAGCTAGGAGTTAAAAGGTAAATGTGGACAGTTAGGGCAGTCAGCAACCTTACTCAAAGTACTTGTCATTGGCTATATGCTTGGAAGTCAGACTTCAATGCTGATTGTTCGAAAAGATAGGTGTATGCATACAAAGAAAGATTGAGGGCACGGTTGTAGAGAAGAACAACAACATGAATATGAGAACGTGACATGCTCCTTGAGGAGGATCTACTGAGCTAAGAGGCACACCAACTATAATGAATATAGCTTGTAAAAATAACGTGTTCCACCGTTTAGTCCGGGTGACAACGTAATACGTTGTCGTCGTGTCGAAATTAAATTGTGAGAGGATGAATTGGAAAGTATTCCAGTTTAATTGAATCAAACAACTTTTAATAGATTATTCAGTGCTAAAAAAAACTTTAAAAATGCAGGTCGTCAAAGAAACAACGTATTACGTTGAGAAACCACCTTCTTAGATAAAGATCCTGTAGGCGCACGAAGATCTTAAATTATAGTTTTATACAGTACACCATGTACCTTATGGAGCCTAGTAACGAGTCAGGTCATCGTTATCGCGGGCAACAACGTAATGTGTTGTTAAATTGTTGTACTCATAGTAGGAGGGAAAGGATTTAGATCCTTTAGGCACATAAGAAATGGTGCATTGCAGTTTTATACACTATAATTACTATATCTTGTAAAAATAGTGCGCTCCATCATTTAGTATGGGTGACAACCTAATAATAGGATTTGATACTTTGATGATCCTTCATTGCACACACGTGGGCCAAAACCTGTGAAGGGCAGAATTGATCATTGAATGGTATCATTTGAAGACCTTGTTTGATGATAAATCGGGTGCATAACAGTCTCATAAAGGATTACCTCCGCAAGGGAGAACAAAGATGAAGTTTTATATATGCATTCAAGGATATTTAAGGTTCATAAAAGAGTGTTGTTGAGTTAAGACAGTTTGCATGGAGACAAAGAGAGAGTGTTTTTTTTAGAACTCGAGAAGAAATGGAGTGTTGAGGTTGGATAAATGGACTAGTAGCTAGGAGTTAAAAGGTAAATGTGGACAGTTAGGGCAGTCAGCAACCTTACTCAAAGTACTTGTCATTGGCTATATGCTTGGAAGTCAGACTTCAATGCTGATTGTTCGAAAAGATAGGTGTATGCATACAAAGAAAGATTGAGGGCACGGTTGTAGAGAAGAACAACAACATGAATATGAGAACGTGACATGCTCCTTGAGGAGGATCTACTGAGCTAAGAGGCACACCAACTATAATGAATATAGCTTGTAAAAATATCGTGTTCCACCATTTAGTCCGGGTGACAACGTAATACGTTGTCGTCGTGTCGAAATTAAATTGTGAGAGGATGAATTGGAAAGTATTCCAGTTTAATTGAATCAAACAACTTTTAATAGATTATTCAGCGCTAAACAAACTTTAAAAATGCAAGTCGTCAAAGAAACAACGTATTACGTTGAGAAACCACCTTCTTAGATAAAGATCCTGTAGGCGCACGAAGATCTTAAATTATAGTTTTATATAGTACACCATGTACCTTATGGAGCCTAGTAACGAGTCAGGTCATCGTTATCACGGGCAACAACGTAATGTGTTGTTAAATTGCTGTACTCATAGTAGGAGGGAAAGGATTTAGATCCTTTAGGCACATAAGAATGGTGCATTGCAGTTTTATACACTATAATTACTATATCTTGTAAAAATAGTGTGCTCCATCATTTAGTATGGGTGACAACCTAATAATAGGATTTGATACTTTGATGATCCTTCATTGCACACACGTGGGCCAAAACCTGTGAAGGGCAGAATTGATCATTGAATGGTATCATTTGAAGACCTTGTTTGATGATAAATCGGGTGCATAACAGTCTCATAAAGGATTACCTCCGCAAGGGAGAACAAAGATGAAGTTTTATATATGCATTCAAGGATATTTAAGGTTCATAAAAGAGTGTTGTTGAGTTAAGACAGTTTGCATGGAGACAAAGAGAGAGTGTTTTTTTTAGAACTCGAGAAGAAATGGAGTGTTGAGGTTGGATAAATGGACTAGTAGCTAGGAGTTAAAAGGTAAATGTGGACAGTTAGGGCAGTCAGCAACCTTACTCAAAGTACTTGTCATTGGCTATATGCTTGGAAGTCAGACTTCAATGCTGATTGTTCGAAAAGATAGGTGTATGCATACAAAGAAAGATTGAGGGCACGGTTGTAGAGAAGAACAACAACATGAATATGAGAACGTGACATGCTCCTTGAGGAGGATCTACTGAGCTAAGAGGCACACCAACTATAATGAATATAGCTTGTAAAAATATCGTTTTCCACCGTTTAGTCCGGGTGACAACGTAATACGTTGTTCGTCGTGTCGAAATTAAATTGTGAGAGGATGAATTGGAAAGTATTCCAGTTTAATTGAATCAAACAACTTTTAATAGATTATTCAGTGCTAAACAAACTTTAAAAATGCAGGTCGTCAAAGAAACAACGTATTACGTTGAGAAACCACCTTCTTAGATAAAGATCCTGTAGGCGCACTAAGATCTTAAATTATAGTTTTATACAGTACACCATGTACCTTATGGAGCCTAGTAACGAGTCAGGTCATCGTTATCGCGGGCAACAACGTAATGTGTTGTTAAATTGTTGTACTCATAGTAGGAGGGAAAGGATTTAGATCCTTTAGGCACATAAGAATGGTGCATTGCAGTTTTATACACTATAATTACTATATCTTGTAAAAATAGTGCGCTCCATCATTTAGTATGGGTGACAACCTAATAATAGGATTTGATACTTTGATGATCCTTCATTGCACACACGTGGGCCAAAACCTGTGAAGGGCAGAATTGATCATTGAATGGTATCATTTGAAGACCTTGTTTGATGATAAATCGGGTGCATAACAGTCTCATAAAGGATTACCTCCGCAAGGGAGAACAAAGATGAAGTTTTATATATGCATTCAAGGATATTTAAGGTTCATAAAAGAGTGTTGTTGAGTTAAGACAGTTTGCATGGAGACAAAGAGAGAGTGTTTTTTTTAGAACTCGAGAAGAAATGGAGTGTTGAGGTTGGATAAATGGACTAGTAGCTAGGAGTTAAAAGGTAAATGTGGACAGTTAGGGCAGTCAGCAACCTTACTCAAAGTACTTGTCATTGGCTATATGCTTGGAAGTCAGACTTCAATGCTGATTGTTTGAAAAGATAGGTGTATGCATACAAAGAAAGATTGAGGGCACGGTTGTAGAGAAGAACAACAACATGAATATGAGAACGTGACATGCTCCTTGAGGAGGATCTACTGAGCTAAGAGGTACACCAACTATAATGAATATAGCTTGTAAAAATAACGTGTTCCACCGTTTAGTCCGGGTGACAACGTAATACGTTGTCGTCGTGTCGAAATTAAATTGTGAGAGGATGAATTGGAAAGTATTCTAGTTTAATTGAATCAAACAACTTTTAATAGATTATTCAGTGCTAAACAAACTTTAAAAATGCAGGTCGTCAAAGAAACAACGTATTACGTTGAGAAACCACCTTCTTAGATAAAGATCCTGTAGGCGCACGAAGATCTTAAATTATAGTTTTATACAGTACACCATGTACCTTATGGAGCCTAGTAACGAGTCAGGTCATCGTTATTGCGGGCAACAACGTAATGTGTTGTTAAATTGCTGTACTCATAGTAGGAGGGAAAGGATTTAGATCCTTTAGGCACATAAGAATGGTGCATTGCAGTTTTATACACTATAATTACTATATCTTGTAAAAATAGTGCACTCCATCATTTAGTATGGGTGACAACCTAATAATAGGATTTGATACTTTGATGATCCTTCATTGTACACACGTGGGCCAAAACCTGTGAAGGGCAGAATTGATCATTGAATGGTATCATTTGAAGACCTTGTTTGATGATAAATCGGGTGCATAATAGTCTCATAAAGGATTACCTCCGCAAGGGAGAACAAAGATGAAGTTTTATATATGCATTCAAGGATATTTAAGGTTCATAAAAGAGTGTTGTTGAGTTAAGACAGTTTGCATGGAGACAAAGAGAGAGTGTTTTTTTTAGAACTCGAGAAGAAATGGAGTGTTGAGGTTGGATAAATGGACTAGTAGCTAGGAGTTAAAAGGTAAATGTGGACAGTTAGGGCAGTCAGCAACCTTACTCAAAGTACTTGTCATTGGCTATATGCTTGGAAGTCAGACTTCAATGCTGATTGTTCGAAAAGATAGGTGTATGCATACAAAGAAAGATTGAGGGCACGGTTGTAGAGAAGAACAACAACATGAATATGAGAACATGACATGCTCCTTGAGGAGGATCTACTGAGCTAAGAGGTACACCAACTATAATGAATATAGCTTGTAAAAATAACGTGTTCCGCCGTTTAGTCCGGGTGACAACGTAATACGTTGTCGTCGTGTCGAAATTAAATTATGAGAGGATGAATTGGAAAGTATTCCAATTTAATTGAATCAAACAAATTTTAATAGATTATTCAGTGCTTAACAAACTTTAAAAATGCAGGTTGTCAAAGAAACAACGTATTACGTTGAGAAACCACCTTCTTAGATAAAGATCCTGTAGGCACATGAAGATCTTAAATTATAGTTTTATACAGTACACCATGTACCTTATGGAGCCTAGTAACGAGTCAGGTCATCATTATTACAGACAACAACGTAATGTGTTGTTAAATTGCTGTACTCATAGTAGGAGGGAAAGGATTTAGATCCTTTAGGCACATAAGAATGGTGCATTGCAGTTTTATACACTATAATTACTATATCTTGTAAAAATAGTGCGCTCCATCATTTAGTATGGGTGACAACCTAATAATAGGATTTGATACTTTGATGATCCTTCATTGCACACACATGGGCCAAAACCTGTGAAGGGCAGAATTGATCATTGAATGGTATTATTTGAAGACCTTGTTTGATGATAAATCGGGTGCATAATAATCTCATAAAGGATTACCTCCGCAAGGGAGAACAAAGATGATGTTTTATATATGCATTCAAGGATATTTAAGGTTCATAAAAGAGTGTTGTTGAGTTAAGACAGTTTGCATGGAGACAAAGAGAGAGTGTTTTTTTTAGAACTCGAGAAGAAATGGAGTGTTGAGGTTGGATAAATGGACTAGTAGCTAGGAGTTAAAAGGTAAATGTGGAAAGTTAGGGTAGTCAGCAACCTTACTCAAAGTACTTGTCATTGGCTATATGCTTGGAAGTCAGACTTCAATGCTGATTGTTCGAAAAGATAGGTGTATGCATACAAAGAAAGATTGAGGGCACGGTTGTAGAGAAGAACAACAACATGAATATGAGAACGTGACATGCTCCTTGAGGAGGATCTACTGAGCTAAGAGGCACACCAACTATAATGAATATAGCTTGTAAAAATAACGTGTTCCACCATTTAGTCTTAGGTGACAACGTAATACGTTTTCATTGTGTAGAAATTAAATTGTGAGAGGATGAATTGGAAAGTATTCCAGTTTAATTGAATCAAACAAATTTGAATAGATTATTCAGCACTAAAAAAACTTTAAAAATGCAGGTCGTCAAAGAAACAACGTATTACGTTGAGAAACCACCTTCTTAGATAAAGATCCTGTAGGCGCACAAAGATCTTAAATTATAGTTTTATACAGTACACCATGTACCTTATGCAGCCTAGTAATGAGTCAAGTCATCGTTATCGCGGGCAACAATGTAATGTGTTGTTAAATTGTTGTACTCATAGTAGGAGGGAAAGGATTTGAATTTTTTTTAAAGTAATATAATGAAACAAATTTGAATAGTTTCATAACACTATGATGTGCAAAACAATCTTTAGAAATGCATATCGTTGACGCAACAACGTATTACATGGGAAAACAACCTACTTTTATATGGATCCCGTAAGCACATAAGAATGTGGCATCATAGTTTTATACACTATAGTGACCATAGCCTGTAAATATAACGTATTCCATCATTTAGATTGGGCGACAACGTAATATGTTGTTGTATTGTTGTAAAAAAAACTCTCTCAGGAAAAATCTTACCTTGAATATTAGATATAAGAATCTGAATTACCATTCAACTTATAATTTCTTCGTTTTCAATTAGCCTTGTTTCAAATAAATATTGCAAACACTAACCACAATTGTTATTCCTTTCAACTTTGATAGATGACCGGCAAAGTAGTTCAAAAACTTAATAAATTAATAAACAAGATGAGTTGAACTTATCACTGATTTTAAAAAATATAATGTTCTTACCTGATTTGCAATGTACAGATTATTTCCAAATTTTCCCTGTCATGAGCAATGTTCTTTTCTCATAGCCAACCTTCAGAAATCTCCTTCAACTTCCATAAAACTGAATGAAATATGAATACTTTTCTTTTTTGCAATACTTAAATAAATCATTTATGTAAAAATTAAAAGAAAAACAGAACAGTGGCGCCAAAAAGTGTAGTAAATAGTTTAATGAATATAATTTAGGCAGTAATTAATGGTAGCATTCAATATATATTTGAAAGATACTTTGAAATGGCGCAACATATTCAAAACAATAAATGTGAATAGGTATGGTTGATCAGTCAGGGGAGGCGTTGAAATGACTTGGGTTGGTTGAGCAGTCAGTGGAGGCCCTGAAAAGACACAGGTTCCATTAAATTTTTTTAGCTCCATGAAACACTAGATAGTGCCCAGTCAACAGCCAACTTACTACCCCCTGCGAACTTACGTGAGGGATAGGGCCAGCCGAAAAATAGAGCGGACACTTGCAACAACCTCTGAAGCTATCCTCCACCCTGGACACCTGCAGCAACCTTTTCTCACCTTACACAACAAAAAAAATCTAACCCCAACATCGAACTAACAAAGGGTAGGATTCCTCTATTTGTGCACCCATGCAACGACATTCTGGCAAACAACTATTGGAGGCACAACAAAACATCTTGGTTGTTGCCCTTACGACCTTCAACAAAATGTGCCCAGCCTTTGCTGTCGTGATACACAGGATGTTCATCGACATTCTTGAAATCGGCCATAGGAACCAGACTGTTCGGCCTTTCACTTCCTTTGCTACCATGTACACGCAACCAATACTCTCCGCCGAAAGTCACATACCCACCATAGAAAAGACTATTTCATAATGTTTTTTCGATTGAACGACTACAGTCAATCCCATGGTCATCATCCTGTGCCTAACAACTGTCGATTCTGATCTGATAGGTGATGGCCTCCCACAGTTAAATGCCTATCGACGTAAATATAAAACTGATGGAAAGAATTAAACTAGCAATCATACGTGAAATGTATGATGGAAACGCCGAAGGGGGTATTTTAAAGGAGTCAAATTAGAGGTAGAGAAATAATGGGAGGGGAAGATGGGTGAAGAATAAGGGGTCAAAGTGTGGAGAAGTGTGAGGGTGGCAAAAAAGGAAAGGGGGAATAATGTGAATTTCATGGAAAGGTGAAACAATTTGAAACAGAACCGTCCAACTACCCCAACGTCATGTGACAATTAGCCAGTATTTTAGTGGACCTTTCATCGTCCCTAGTCACAATTACATTATGTTTCACCAAATCATCACAATAATTTTCTAATGTGTTATATATATATATATATATATATTCCAAAATCAAAGACATTGTGCATAAAACAACGAGTTAGTACCTTGAAAAATACGACGTCAACACATAGTATGATCTAGAACATGTTACCGCCCACATGCTCAAAACCCACAAATTTTTTTTTCTTGTGAATGATCAGATAGCACACCTCTATTATCTGGTGAAGAATTGGAGAAAAGAAATAAAATCTAGAGTTGGAGGGGGTGGTTGCGATAACATGGGGGATATCGAGGTCAATCCCACGGATGTGAGGATATGCCTTCACTATCTCCGTTAGTGTTGTTCCTTTTACCCCACCCAAATCTACTACGCTCTTTAATTCTTTCAAAACCTCGTAGTAATTCACAATCTTATCAATTGTTGTCATGGTAGTGGACACCAAGAAATTATTGATGAACATCTAAGTATTTATTTTTTGTTAAATTAGTGAGACTTAGATTATTTCTATTTTTGAAAATTGTTAATCTAAATGGAGCTTTGGCACATGATACAATATTGTTCAATAAGACTTTATGTTTTCATAAAAAGATGAGCCTTAACATTTCCATTCCACATCTCTCACGACAGTAAACTCGATAGAGATGCACCAAAATCAATTCAAAAAGAAATGGTGGGATTGGAATTACATGACAAAATGAGGTGCAAAAGTTACTATGTGAATTGAAAAAAACCTTATTATAATAACCAATTATTAACATAAAATTCAAAAATAAAGTAAAATACTTTAGTTTAATATGACTGCTACCATAGTTTGTAACTCATGTGCAATTGCTAATTAGTTTAATATGTCTTCATGTATGTAATTGTGTTGGCAACAACCAAAGTTGAGCTTTACTTATGCATGCTCAATATTTATTTAAACATATATCTCTAAATGTTTCGAAACTGAGGCCCAACCAAATTAGTACACCTCACTATGGGATGGATGTATTACTATTAATATATATTCAATTACTATAAATACAATTGATTACTCAGACTGAAGATTCAATGGAGAACTATATATGGTATTTTGGTCATAGAACCTGGAGCACAACATGACTCCTGCACAGTTACAGGTGGCAGACTTGTTCTAAGGTAAGACAGTGGAGGTGAACATTTTAGCAGGAATAAAACCATCTTCTATGGAATACAGAAGGACTGAGAAGAAACCCTAGATCAGAGAAGTTGTTACAAAAGTAGTCCTTTGTTTTCATGCATTCAAGAGATTGGAAGTGTGCCCATCCATGTACTCACATTGCACGTTGTTGTAAAATTGGCTCCATATGTAGTTGAACACCCACATATGCAAGACCATCCCTTGAGAGTTATCTAGGTATGGGAATTGCGTAGTAGTGCTAAGATACACTTTTGTAGAGGAGTAGAGAGCAGAGATGGCCTTGACGAGATCGTCGTAGTGCTTCGTTGTCACCTTGATATCAAAATCGATGCCATCAAGAATGACCTCTCCACTAATCTTGTCTTTGAATTAATAAATGATGTCGACAAATGTTAGAGATCCATACCCATAATCTACTTATCAATATAAATGAATCACTTCTTAAACAATAACTATCTAGCATTGTTTTCCTTGTGTTTGCAACACATCAACAAAGCAGAAGTGATGCCAAGGGTTTTGAGAGTTTCAAAAGGGGATATAATGTGGACAAACATGAAGTTGCATCCTTAGCAGCCTAACCAAATTTTCAATCCTACATTTTTTATAACCATTGAAAAATGTTCCTACAGGATTACACTTGTTATTGTGGAATATTTGTGGTATCATAATAAAAAAATATATAGTAGGGCTTTAACTCACAATGGACAAAAAGAAAAGAATGGTAATAGGATGGTTTGAAACTATCTTTTGGGATGTGTTGATGTTCGGCAATTTCGATGTCATGGATTTCCTCAACATTTTTACTATGCATTCAATGAATATAAATTGGTTGGTTATTTACCACATATTAGAGGAACATTGAACAATTACAATTTTTTCCTAAATAGCATTGGTGTGACTTTAGTTGCTGACACTTTTGTGAATGGTTGAAAAACAAGGGTTCTATTTTCCTGATGTAATAGATCAATGCCATTCATTTCCATTGTGCAAGTTAGCAATTGTAAGAAATGTTTTTACAATTTATAGTGAAGAAGTGTCGATGACAATGGCATGTGGATTGACATTTGACCCAAACAAACATATAGCCACGAGTCAAGCACTAGATCATTTCCATAATTACTATTCTTTTCTTTTTGTCCATTGTGAGTTAAAGCCCTACTATATTTTT
Source organism: Taxus chinensis (assembly GCA_019776745.2). Taxonomy (NCBI): domain Eukaryota; kingdom Viridiplantae; phylum Streptophyta; class Pinopsida; order Cupressales; family Taxaceae; genus Taxus; species Taxus chinensis. The sequence continues at coordinate 88,426,710 of CM034153.1, read as the reverse complement.
TTATTATGATACCACAAATAATCCACAATAACAAGTGTAATCTTGTAGGACCTTTTCTCAATGGTTATAAAAAATGTAGGATTGAAAATTTGGTTGGGCTGCTAAGGATGCAACTTCATGTTTGTCCACAATATATGCCCTTTTGAAACTCTCAAAACCCTTGGCATCACTTCTGCTTTGTTGATGTGTTGCAAACACATGGAAAACAATGCTAGATAGCTATTGTTTAAGAAGTGATTCATTTATTATATTGATAAGTAGATTATGGGTATGGATCTCTAACATGTGTCGACATCACTTATTAATTCAAAGACAAGATTAGTGGAGAGGTCATTCTTGATGGCATCGATTTTGATATCAAGGTGATGACGAAGCACTATGATGATCTCGTCAAGGCCATCTCTACTCTCTACTCCTCTACAAAAGTGTATCTTAGCACTACTACACAATTCCCATACCTAGATAACTCTCAAGGGATGGTCTTGCATACGTGGGTGTTCAACTACATATTGAGCCAATTTTAAAACAACGTGCAATGTGAGTAGACGGATGGGCACACTTCCAATCTCTTGAATGCATGAAAACAAAGGACCACTTTTGTAACAACTGCTCTGATCCAAGGTTTCTTCTCAGGCCTTCTATATTCCATAGAAGATGGTTTTATTCCTACTAAAATGTTCACCTCCATTGTCCTACCTCAAAACAAGTCCACCACCTGTAACTGTGTAGGAGTCATGTTGTGCTCCAGGTTCTATGACCAAAATACCATATATAGTTCCGCCATTGAATCTTCAGTCTGAGTAATCAATTGTATTTATGGTAATTGAATATATATTAATAGTAATACATCCATCCCATAGTGAGGTGTACTAATTTGGTCAGGCCTCAGTTTAGAAACATTTAGAGATATATGTTTAAATAAATCTTGAGCATGCATAAGTAGAGCTCAGCTTTGGTTGTTGCCTACACAATTACGTACACGAAGACATATTAAACTAATTAGCAATTACACATGAGTTACAAATTATGGTAGCAGTCATATTAAACTAAAGTATCTTACTTTATTTTTAACTTTTATGTTAATTATTGGTTATTATAATAAGGGTTTTTTTCAATTCACAATAACTTTTGCACCTCATTTTGTCACGTAATTCCAATCCCACCATTTATTTTTTAATTGATTTTGGTGCATCTCTATCGAGTTTACCGTCGTGAGAGTCATGGAGTGGAAATGTTAAGGCTCATCTTTTTATGAAAACGTATTTAGTCTTATTAAACACTATCATATCATGTGCCAAAGCTCCATTTAGATTATCAATCATCAAAAATAGAAATAATTTAAGTCTCACTAATTTAACAAAAAATAAATACTTCTAGATGTTCATCAATAATTTTTTGGTGTCCACTACCATGACAACAATTGATAAGATTGTGAATTGCTATGAGGTTTTGAAAGAATTAAAGAGCATAGTAGATTTGGGTGGGGTAAAAGGAACAACACTATGGGAGATAGTGAAGGCATATCCTCACATTCGTGGGATTAACCTCAGTATCCCCCATGTTATCGCAACCACCCCTCTTACTCTAGATTTTCTTTCTTTTCTTACCGTCCTATTACCAAAAAGAAAAGAATGGTAATTATGGAAATGATCTAGTGCTTGACTCATGGATATATGTTTGTCCAGGTCAAATGTCAATCCACATGCCATTGTCATCGACACTTCTTCACTATAAATTATAAAAACATTTCTTACAATTGCTAACTTGCAAAATGGAAATGAATGGCCTCGATCTACTACATTAGGAAATTAAAACCCTTGTTTTTCAACCATTCACAAAAGTGTTGGCAACTAAAGTCACACCAATGCTATTTAGGAAAAGTTTGCAATTGTTCAATGTTCCTCTAATGTGTGGTAAATAACCAACTGCTTTATATTCATTGAATGCATAGTAAAAATGTTGAGGAAATCCATGACATCGAAATTGCCGAACATCAACACATCCTAAAAGATAGTTTCAAACCGTCCTATTTGCACTAACAACCACCTTATCACATTTAATAAACAGTTATCAACATAACAATATTTCGCAATAAAAAACATAATATATTAAAAAATAAACATCGACATATATTATAAAGTCTCAACAAAATCAATAACTTTAAATGTTATTTTTTAAATATTAAAACGTTTAGTTGTTGACTATTCATTAAAAAAAACTTAAAATAATTCAAACACTAGTAATTTATAAAAAATTCCTAATCTTTATTTAATTTTTATAAATTAAATTCCAATTTTGAATAAAACTAACATGAAATTTAAAACTCTTACCGTACTTTTTAAAACTCCAAAATATTATATACACATAAAATTTTGAACACTGAAATGCAAAGAACTCCTGTCGTATTTCTTTACCCCATCGTCCACAGCACCAACTAGATCATCTTTATTATTTGTTCTAACTTTTAAGTTCTCAGGCGGAGGAAAAATTCACGAATGGGCGCGAAGTTTTTTCTGTAAATCTTTTCGTTCGACGTCTTTAAATTGTTTCCAACACTAAATAATTTTAATATTCTACTGCATATGAACGAAATTCTTGTGAAGTCTTCTCACGAGCTAGCCACGAAGTTGAAACAATGGATTGAGCTACAGATAAAAAACATAGATAGTCGAATTGAAAATTAATTTTCTTCGTCTCCTCTCCTCTGATGTACTTAATAAGCGACATGTTTACGAGTTAGGTTCACGATTCATGCTCAAAATTCATGCTTAATGATACTGGTTTTCACACATCTGGATGTTTGTGATGCATTAGTTCAGCTACACGCAGCGAAAGGATGTGGAAGGGGATGACAGAGTATTTCCATGTTCCCAACCTTTCGTTCTAGTTTAAGATGCAGAAATCGAATTTTCCTGTGATTTTTCATGAGGCGAAGGGCAGGGGTGATTTTGGGTATTGTTGTTGGTATTTAACATTAAAATAATATTTCTTTCACGTGTCAGAGAGTGCAGGCCTAAACTGTCATCACGCCATCATGCCAACCTTGCCGCCTCTGGAATGGTGGCCGCCACAAAGCACAAGCCAAAATTTCCAAAACATCATCTTTATCGATTAGGTTAAACTAACCATGGGAACTCTCCAACTATCGCTTGCCATGTGTACGGTAGAGGTGCTTGGATCATATTAAAATATCAATATGTCAACGACTAACAACTTTCATCCTATCCTATACTGTCGTGTCTGCTGTCAGAGGGCGGAAGCCTCAGCCCCATAGTGAAACGCCTTCGGCGTAATTACAAGTAAACATGCCCAGGAACAGAAAGCACGATAGAAGAACCATGAAAGATTCTATAAAATAATATCATCTTTTGCCACTAGTAGTGGGAAGGAAGATAACTGTTTCAGCTGAAAGGTTTCTTTAACTACTGTATCCCCCCTTCGAATTTCATGTAGCCTGCACCGATAAGAATGCAACAGTTTAGTGTAGTATTTTTTTGCCTTTGATTTTCTGTCTACTAAGTCACAGCAATTGTAAGGATTTCAGGTTCAAATTTTTAACCTTTGAGATAATCTAAAGACTGAATGATAAATAATCAGTTCTGTTTTTGGATTTTATTAATTGTTTCTGGAATTGTCTACTATATTATTCTGAAGACTGAAGTTCTTTTTATTGTTTTGCTGCAGTGGAAACAGTGGAAACATCCCATATGATGCAACAGAGGAGCAACTAATAGAAATATGCAAAGAAGTTGAAGCTATCGAATCACAATTGAAGGAAAATTGTTCTTGTGTTTACTTTTGCAGCTTCTACTACCCTAAAGATGATATTTATTCCATGCTGACAAAGTGGCTATTAGTTTCTTGAAGACATCAATGACTTACTTTATGCAATGTTTTACTTGTATTCCTCTGTACTTCTGGACGTGAAGTATTGGTTATGAGTAATATATGGGCTGAATATGCCTTTTTTTAATCTCATTGCAGTAGTTCTATAAAGAGAAAAATCTTATGATTCAGAAATTATATATGTTTTTCTATATACATAAAAACATCTCCTTGATAAATCATGCTAATATCCAACCCATGGATATAATAGGTCATACATGGCCTTGTGAGCAGTCTAATCTTATGAGTATTGTGGGAATGTAGAAAACATGAGCCGCTTGTTCCTGAATGGCAGAGGAATTAAATTTCTGCTTGGTTCCTGAATGGCAGGGGAACTAAGTGTTAATGTGGACCTTGCAGAAACTTAGCTATTCTCCTTGACGTGACAGTTAGGGTAATCACTTTGGATTTCCTCCATTTCCAATGCCACACTCTTCTGGAAAAATAGCCACGCAACTACAGCAACCAAAAATGCAACCTCTTGTTCTCACCCGATCCCACACCTCTCCATCCATTACGATCCAATCCCGAATGCGCAGAATGGCAGACTGTATGGAAAGATTAAGGCATGCACACGTCGATTTACGAGTAATCAAAATTACAGCAGACACTAAAAAATTATAGTAGACACCGAAACAGTTCCAGACTCATCGACGGCTACAAGCAAGTTCATGGTTGTCCAGATGGCCTTCCCACCATCGATTGGTCCACTCTTATACTCCACTTCACTGTCTAATTTTCATTCCAACATAGCATTATTCCTCAGACGATGACATGGATGGTAGAGTTTACACCGATGGTCGTTCCGCCGATGCACGCCGTCGATTTGCACTGACAAGTGGGTGCGGTCAGCAGTGAGTTGCAGAGATTTATTCGTCGACCGATTAATCTCCGCCGTCCGTGCCAGTACCTGCTGTCAGAAGGGCTCGGGTTTTCCAACTTAGAACACGCCTTTCGGCGTAATTAAGCTACACCAACAATTAAGAGAATTGTATTGAATAAAAAGGAAAAACACACATGATATCATAAGCTACAAAAAAGTATAGTGGTAAACATTGAAAATGAAACACACCATTGATGACACACTAGATGGTAAGGATTACACTTGGATCATCTATTGGAAAACATTGAAAACAATATACACCATAAATTTGGATGGCGAAAGATTTTTAAGTCATTTATTAGCTGGCACAGTAAAATATCGAACCAATGGGCATATATACTCATGGATAATATTTTGAATTGTGCTACATAGACAAGCACAACTTTTAAGGGGATAGGGTGTCAGGGTTTGAAAACCAAATACGCCAATTATGAAGATCAACTAGTATAATTTAATTCTTAAGACTATAAAGGTTTTCATAGAGTGTCTTGCAATATCTATTACGTTGAAGGCGTCCCCCTATGGGAAAGGCCTTTTTAGACATTCACGCCACTATCTTAAATTTGACGGGCCTCTACATGTTTTTCCTATTTTTTTAGTTGTTTCAAGTTGCAGGAACTCCTCGTCTATCATTAGTTTTTTGTAGGAGGCTGTCTCCTTTCTTCAGCATCAAAAAACTTAGCGATGTATTGGTTCTGCTATTTGATTTGGGTATTTTGTCTCATGCAAAGTTTAGAGATCTGTGGATATTCAAGCTACCCGCCAATAGAAGAGTTCACATAGTTTATAAAAATGAGGGAAAAATGGTTGTTATATATACAATGCATATATCTCATTATAAATCCATCCATTGTTTTCTTAACGTATCTAATTTTTTAATATCATTTGTCTAATGTATCTTTCATAACTGCTGAGGAAGGTCAACAACTGTGAACTCCATAACTAGGTTAACACATTGGAAAGTAAGGAGTCGTGCCTATGTTAGGGAAAAGGACATCGTGGAGGCTGCTTGCTTTTCCATTCAAGAATTCAATAAGCAGCAGGTAAGGTAAGCTAGGCCAAACAGTCAAATTATTCATATGGTAATTTTATTTTATGTTCGAAGATCAGGGTTTTAGGAAAACAAATAAATTTTTAGGGTATTTTAATTTTATTTTTAATTGTTGCACACTTCATCGTTCATGTTTAGTTTTTTTTATTTGTTTGGTGTTTATGGTTCCAAGGCCACACTGCTTTAATGACCAACCCTTTTTCTAATGTAGGGTTTTAATTTTTTCTAATGTAGAGATTCAAATCATTATTTTTACCTTGCAGTAGATCTGTATGATAACTTAGAGCAATATAGGGCCCCACAACAATAATGATATTAGTTTAGCTCAAGAAATCAGGAGTTGGTTTCTTTTCATTGCCACATCTTACTTGGAAATAATTCAGAATATCAAAGGAATTTGCATCATCAACAGATGAATCGTAGAGAGGCATCATGTTTAGGCCTTCAGGTTGTGAATGACATTCCAAGCATGCAAATTGTCAACGTTTTGAACATGAGATCCCTTGAGGTACCAGTCGATCCATCTCTATTAAGTATTAGTATGAACATATTTTAGTTCTGTTTTTCCTGAGTCTGAATATAGAATGTTGTGTTCAATATGGTTTTAATGGAAACATTGATCCTTATGAGTTCTACCAATTCCCTTTTCATTCCTTGTGGTTGTATGCAGATTAGTTCTAATGCTCAAACCACTAGTGTGAAGAAATTTCACTCCAAACTTGATGAACTCAACCAGGGGCTTAGGGCCAAGAAAAAGAATAACATGGATGGGGCTTTAAGTCTATTACTAGATGTCATTCAACTGCTAGAATATGAGCACCAAATCAAAAAAGGAAAGGAAAATGCCAAGGGCATTTTGGCCAGACCTGATTTGGAGAGTCACCAATGTAGGTTGGATGATGATTCCAAGGCTACAAAGAAGATGACCCTAGATCAGGAAGTGGAATAACATGTGGCTAGTGATCAAGTATTGGGTACATATCCTAATAGGGTTCATTTTAAGAAGACCCCTCTGAAAAATTACTTTCGAATTGTTGGTGAATCTCATAAATCGACTTTCGAATTGTTGGCAAATTTCCAAAATAACTGTTTCTTTGCAAAGGCGATTTCACAAAGCATTTTTTCTCCCTCATTTCGACAATTTTGGATTGAGTGAGTTGGACAGAGTGGGTTGGACGGGTGGTTTAGACAGGTGGATTGGATGGGTGGGGGTTGGAAGGGAGGGTTGGATGGGTGTGTTGGACAGATGGATTGGACATGGGTGGGTTGGAAGGGAGGGTTGGATGGGTGGGTTGGATGGATGCGTTGGAAAAATAGGTTAGGACGAATGTGTTGGATGAGTAATGGGTTGGGCAGGTCATGGTAAGACGAGATGGGTTGGTTGGATAGGTTGGACAAGAAATGTTTGGATAGGTGATGGTTGGTTGTGTCATGGGTTGAATGGGTGGCGTTGGATGGGTGAAGAGTTAGACAGTCAACGGGTTGCTTAGATAGGGTTAGATGGCTGGGTTTGTTGAATGAGTTGGTTGGATGGTTGTATGACCAATAGTTAGATGCATGGGTCAGAACTTGAACGAGTTATAGTCCTGGAGTAGTTATAGCGTGTGACCATTGAGTGCATTGATACCAATGAATCTAAATGTTCATTAATGACACCCCCTGGGTCCTATAAATACCCTTTCAACGTTCATTTTTTCATTTTTACATACGTAAATTTCCTGTTCTCTAAGGATGTGCTGCTCTCCAATTTCACCCTGGTCCCCCAAATCTCGCTTCTCCCAAATTTCAACCATGGCCAACACCACATCTATTCCCACTTCTAAATTTACATACAAAAACCTCATGTGCCCACAGACTTCTAGCACTCCTAAAAGGAAAATACATTTGAAAAGGATTTGCTCGAACAATCTTGATTTTTTAGGCTTCTAAACATGCCCCAATTTGAGACTGATCACATCCAGTCCTTAATTACCTTCTCACCTCTTACAATGACAGTAATGGACAATTTTCTGTTCTTTTCATGCATTCGAAACATTGTCAAATTTATTTTTCTATTGAACCCAAGGACGTGCATTGATTTAATAGGTTTACCTTTTGAAAATAAACTCAGCTGTTACTACAAAGACTGTCCTAACGGACGAAGAAAAAAAAATTTTTGCATTCTCATTTCAATGTACAGGTTTATTGTAAGTTTATTATTTTTAAAGGTGTTTTTATTATTTCCATTCTTATCATTTCACTGTATAGTTAACTTTACTTCACACAAAGGCGCTATAACATTTCTTTTCTGTAATTGTAGTTGCTCTTAATTGTTCATCAAGAGGCCTTATTCTACAAGGCATAACAAACAAATTCTTTATTGCATTTGCTTCACTTTTTTAGGCCAGGATATTGTATTACAGGGTAGATTTATAGACATTCCATATTGGGAAATTCATTACTTATTACGGACGCTTGCAGGTCAATAATTTGATTTGTGTAATTATTTTTCCAACCAAATAAAATTAGATATCTCCCATGCCTGCAAACCCAATACAAAATGATAAATCCAGGATTGTATTATCTTGTTGAAATTTTATTCTTGCTTTCTATTATGAAGCATACTACGAATTGATGCAAGATAAGATTCATACTATAATCAATGATAAGATGATTGGTATTAGTCTCAAAGAACAACATGTAACACTTAACAAATACATTTACCGTCTACTTGTTATAATGATTTCAATTTCAATATTTTGAATAAAATAATAATTGTAAGATTTTATTTTGTAGAGAAAATTAATAGTTGCAGCATTGCACAAGGATGCAATTGCTAGAGGTTAAATCCCCTCCAGAGTTCTGTGTTGATTCTAACATGGATTCAGAAGAATCAACACCAGTAAGACCTCCTCATCAAAATTGACCTAGGGGATCGATATGAATAACATGTTTACCATCACATGTAACTACAGGTATGAATAATGAAGTCTATAGTTTTATATAAATTTGGAAATTCAAACAATTAATATGAATATTGATCTTTTCTACATGTATTGTAATTATATTCAGAAACTACTGAATTTTGATGATGAAGATCAAACTCATTCCGGGAGTGGAGATCGAAATGTCAGGATTGTGTCTCCTTCTATGCGAGGTATATAACATATTGTAATGTAGTTTGATTTGCATGTTTTGTTTCCTTACATATTTTTAAGATATACAAATCCCAACCATTATATTCTGACAATTTTTTGTTTAATGTCATGTCAGGTAATATAGCTACTAGCAAGGAGGCCACCAATTCCTCCAACTTGTCAAGGACAGCCACCAAGGAGGACTTCCTCGAACACGAATATAAGGATGTATAAACAGTCAGTAGGAGGACAATTCATGCAAAGAATACTGAGGATTTCCTGGACTATCACTAGGTGGTGTTTTAAGTGTGACAGCCACACAACTTTTGAACAACATCACCCTCAATGAGGAGTATTTGGGCTTTGATAGTGGCGATGTAGACAAGGGTAATTACTTTGATACCCACGAAATGATTCAATCTACTCATCCTCAACAAAAAAATGTGCATATTCTATAAGGTAATGGCTCTCCTCCTCCCCCAAGTACTGCTCCACAAACAAATGATGAAAAGACACATTTTATATTAGAAAATATGATATTAGATAGTATGGGGGAAACCATTCAAGAGGTTGTAATGTCTTATGTGGATTTGGTGTGGTCTTAGGAGAAGAGAGAAAATTTTTTGATAAAAGAAATAAACACAAGATACCATAATCATGCTCAAAGGAATTCATTGTTCACTTTCTCTATAGAGAGCCAACCAGCATGGCAAGATGTTTTACTAAACAAATCTCAATTAGGGACAATTTCATATAGTAATGATTACGATGATGACAGTTATAGACATAATGCTAAACAAGTTGGAGAATCTGAATGTTGACGCACATGCTTACTACAAAAAATGGTCTAAGGACAAGACTAATGTTCTTAATAACAAATGCAGAAAAAGAGAAAGGTTTTGTGAGTGGGCATTTAATCTTTTACATGAAAAACCTAAAACTTTTTTTTATAATATTTTTCATACTATCTGAATATGATTGACTAACAATTTACTATTTCTATTTTGCAGGAAAATATATGAAAATTTAAAGAAAGAAGCACCTATTTTTGAACCACATTTGAAGAATGCCCACAAAATTGTTAATTCTTTCATACAGTTGAAGGAAAAACTCATTTTTATCAATAAACAAAATAATACATTGAGAAGCATAATAATAAGGAGCATAAGATGGATGCAGAAGTCTTACTGAAGGAAAAGACAGATGCAGATGCAACACTTTTGTCAGCTGGAGATGTACGTGAGGGAGGAGCTGAATATACTAGAAAATATCAACATAGTAGAAGCATTATCTTCAGGCATCATGAGTTCTAGCAGCTTGCTCTGTACAGACACAATAGATTCCTCAATCTCTTATGGTGGAATAAGATAAAACGCTCCACCTGCATCATAAAAATGTTTTCTGTTAGTAAATTTCACCATGTGACACAGTGTGTTGTCACAATTATGACAAATGGTGTAGGAATTAAAAGATAGTGGCTAGCCCATTTTTAGTTTTTATTCCATGTGGTAGACATAAGGACAACTATGATTTTGAATCATAGGCAGAAAAGAGGATGACCTCGTAATGTGACCTTATATGACAAAACTTGTCTGGAAGCTTTGAGATGTCATAACAACCCCTTAATTTGAATTGTATTCATTCACCATGTGACAGGTGTGTTGTCACAATTCCAACATTGGCGTAGGAATTAAAAGATAGTGGCCAGCCAATTTTTAGTTTTTATTCCATGTGGAAGAGGTAAGGACAACTATGATTTCAAATCATAGGTAGAAAAGAGGATGACCTCATAATGTGTCCTTATATGACAGAACTTTTCCGGAAGCTTTGAGATGTCATTACAACCCCTTTTTTGAATTGTATTGGCTGACAATGCATTATGAAATTTGTAGTTTTTTCATAATGTAATCTACCATATGAGACATTGAAAAGAAATTTGAAAGTTTGAATTGTACAATATTACTATATGTTGTTAATACAAATTACAAATTACGTTTCTTTTTTATTGTCTACGTAAATATTTCTTAAATTTACACTATTTTTGTTTTTTTACGTTTCAGAATTGTTGTAAATGTAAAATAAATCACTTAACACATATAAAAGACAAATGTGTCCTTATTTCAATCTTGAATTTGAAAAAAAAACATAGAAATATCAAAAGGCATAATTGAAACATATAAATGACATTTTTCCAATGGCAAAAGTATCAAATATTGACAAATATAATATTCCATTTATTGAAAGTAGTCAATCTCTGAAAGAAATACATAAGTACCAAATCCCAATAATCTATAGAAGAAATGAAATCTATGTGAATTCGAACATTCCCGGAGCAACATTTTCAATTTTTTCTTAGAAATCAATTGTAGCTGGATTTGTGGATGTGTCTTGATCCCCTGGGTCAGCCAGAATATAACTAACTCCTCTTCTTTCTACTATTGAATTCCACAATGCTAGTGCTCTATCATAAGGAAAATAATCCACTGAGTAACTAGATACATACAATCTGAGACAAATTTCTAGATTCTTATCCAATTTGTTTTGAAGTTTCGACTTTAAAAAGGAAAGTGCACTGAAAAATCTCTCATCTTCCACAAAACCCAAAATCATTGTTTGAGATAGATTATACAGCTTAATATACTCACTCAAATATTCACTTAGAATACTACTAGAACAAATATCCTTCCAAATCCTTTTCATGGCACTATAATCCTATGGGTTTTCTAGAAGATGAACTTGTCGTATCATAGTATTACCAAAATCCATTGACTGTGAACTAAGTATTTTTCTTTCCAAAATTCCTTCTACAGTAACTCCATTTAGTCTCTTCAGTCTTATAGAAATGATCAATTAGATCACCCATGATCTTCAAAAATATAGGACTGATTAGATTGACAGAGGTTTTCCGAGAAAAAAATTCCAAAACTATCAGATTTACAACTCCCATTGCTTCAAGTATTTTATCATTTGTGAATCTTTCCCTGATCTCTTTAGCTAACAATTGAAATATCTTTCTCAACTTATTCCTAGTTTCCATTAATACTGTATCATATAAATTCCGTGTCACATTTACTTCTTTTATGTCTGAGTTAGCTATATCGATTCTTTTTTGGTACATATGAAGTGGAATATCTGTCTTCCATGTGCTGTTATAAAAAAAATGATCATTTATATTGTACTTTAAGTAGCACTTGGAATTTTTCAAATCTGTCAATGCATTCCAGTTTTCAAAAGAAAAACCTTGAAAAATCCCATCCGAAATATATAAACATGCTAGAGCGCAGTAAACATGTTTTCTGAGTCGTATAAAGTCTGTAATGTAGAAAGACTGATCTTGAGCATGCTTCATTAAAATACTAAGCTATCTCAACATGGGAAAAATACCGCAAAGTGTGAGTAAATTTTCTAAGTCAGATAGATGGCACAAAATGATCTTTAACTTTATCTACATCCCTGTAGTATTTAAACATAAATCCTATTAGTGAAGGATATTCATCATATATTCTATAGGCAAGTTCGTACATAGATATCCATCTGGTATCTACATCTTTAACTAGTTTTTTTCCCTCTGTTAGTCCAATAGAAAATTTTTAAAATTCTAAAAATATTTTAGGACTGCTAGAATAATAGGCATGAAGATTGCACGTATTAATTCCTCCACTTTAGCTACATTTTCAAATGTGCTCAAAATTTTGTAGGTGAGATTCATTCTGTGAGCCATGCAGTGGATAGGAACCATATACGGGGAAATAGTTGTCTAAAGTCTAGCACACAGATCATTTATGGCTCCCTGTCATTACAGACTGCACCATCGGTTCCAACACAAACAAATTTTGTTGCAATGGGAATGTCATCCATTCCAGTGCATTATCTTTCAGATTTGACACCACTAATTTATTAATATTTTAAGAATTGCAATTCTCCGTCATTTTATGAATTTCCAAGAGGTGTGGAGTCCTTATTTCATTAGCAAAGGTGTAAACATGAATACATATCCATGAATTATTATCAACTGCAACAACCTCATCTAAAGAAAGGAAAATATACTTTGCATTTTGAACACACAGTTTCAAATCCTGCCTCTTCTACCAAAGATAGACATTTTGCAATATCTCCCAGCCGCTAGTATTTGACCAATGAGATTGAGGAATGTTCTTTAAACCAATTAATTGATACAAAAAATTTATTTTCTATGAAATCTGACATCGGTCTTCCCCTTCGCATTATATGAAATACGGTTGTAAACTGAATACCCTTTGCTTGCATTTCTACCTCCATAGCTTTTCTTAATCTTGCTACTGATAGTCCCAACTCCTTTTAAATTTACATATTTGACATGTTTTTGTTCCTTTTCATAATCTTCTACGTATTTGACATGTAGACAATCTTTTTCGTATTTGCATTTATGTGTTCTAACTTCACTGCCATCCTTAAGCTTTTGGGAAATGTATATTTTCCCACAGTGTTTTTTGATTGTGTCTAGTTTAAGTTGCATCATGTGATCCTTACCCTGTTTCCAACCACATATTTTGCAGCGACATTGTTTTGGAACATCATTAGAATTTTCAGTGTACACAGGTTCAATAAAAGGATATTTTACAGCCCATTCGAACTGGAATTTCCTTCAAATTTTCCAGTTTTTCTGTCTTTCTTCTAACATATATTCTTTTTTTCCCTTGGGATATCAACTTGTGCATCTGGGCTTTCTAGTATAAATATTTTGAATCTCATGTCTCCTTTTTTTGGAAATAGACCTTAGAGTAGAAGCTTCCTCTATTGGTGTATCAGTATTCATGAGAATTTGATGAATTTTCTTGTACTTGCTATTTCATCACGGGATGGAATGTTTTCCTCATCAATATCATATAAATTGATTATTCTGTGAAGGAATTTCTGAAATGTTCTACAAATATTATTATTAAATTGTTACTGATATAGTATTCATCTTATCTATAATTAAATTTTTACAGAATACAAATGTCAAGTAGTTCCAAGAACAATATTATAAACATTATTATTAAATTCTATAAGATAAAATAATCAATAAATAACACCAGCCACATACCCCTATTTTCAGCTGATGTAGAAACCAAACTAAATTTTTGTGATTTTCTAAAATAGCCAAGAAAAGTATTGGAACCCATTTTTGAACTTGCTGAATTTGTAATCTTCTTTCCCTGATTTCTAGCATTCATGACTGCTTTCTGCTTTGGTCCTTAGATAGCTTTATTTTGGAGTTAGATAGTGTAGGGGTTGGATGGCATGGGGTTGAAGTATGAATGGTATACGTTATACGGCTATAGTGCTGGGTCATAGTTGGATCAGGACTGGACGGATTATGGTTGGACGACGAGAGGTTTGACGAACAGGGGTTGGACGGATAGGAGTTTAATGGCCAGATAGTAGACTCTAGAGGTTGGATGACTAGGGTTTGGATGGCAAAGGGTTGGATGGCCAGTGGTTGGACGGCTAGAGATTAGACGGTCAGGGGTTGGATGGCGAGGGGTTAGACGGCTAGGGGTTGGATGGTTAGGGGTTAGATAGTTAGGGTTGGACGGCTAGGGGTTGGATGGCAAGGGGTTGGACAGCTAGGGGTTGGATGGCTAGGGTTTGGACGGAATGGAGTTGGATGCCTCATATTTGGATGCTTCAGAGTTGGATGGCTCAAATTTTAGTGTTTACTTCGGTGAATATGCACATGATTACCATGATATGATTCAAAATGGTGGCAAATTACATTCATAAGCTCTTATATATGTGTAAAATCTAGGTGAAATGAAAATTATAAGGGACACGTTGGCCAAATTTTTAGGCAAATAAGTCGGCTATGAACAAGATAATATTCACCAATTCAAATTTCCAATATCCTTGATTTTTGCAAGTTTACGAAAATTCACCACTAAAATTTTCATTGTATCCTGATTAATAATTTTAATGTAAATGATTGCAAATTTATCTCTAATAATGTATTATCTTAGGGAGTTTGACTTTATACAATGTTTTTACCAAACAATGGATCTATAATATGATATTGATACATATACATCCAAAATAGACTCCTGAGGTGAAAGCAACATAGATAATTGTTAACTACAACAGCTCCAAAGTTTTCTTGATGCCTAATGGGTTCCTAATTATAAAATTCCAATTGTCTTGGGTAATTTGCAAGAATTTTTACATTAGGCAATGATTTTGATAATGGACGAATTACATCTTGGAATTAGGAATCCCCCATCCTAATTATTTGCAAAAGTCTCTCTCATCTATATAACTGTTAGACAATATGCCATACCCAAAATTGATTTTGGAAAAATGATCTCCATAATTTAGAAATTAGACTTGGAAAGAGGAATCAATCCATCCTTGACATTGCAAAATCTCATCTCATATGTGAAACTGGTAGACAATATGTCCTACACAATTGATCTTGTATAAATGATCTTCATAACCTGGAAAAAGAGACTAATGGAAAGAGGAATTATCCCATCCTTACTAATTGGAAAAACATGGTATTCTCACTTCTTATCCTTGTATATCTTATGAAATGGTTTTTGCAAGCCAATTATTTCATAGCCCTGGAAATCAAGACTAATGGAAAAAATAATAATCCCATCCTTATGAATTGTAAAAACACAGTATTCCCACTTGTTATCCCTAAATATCTTACAAAAGGTTTGTTCAATCAAATCATTTCATAACCTAGGTATATCACCTTGGCAAGGGTCTCACCTTATCCATGCTAATAATAAAATCTGTAGTTCCCCCCCAACACTACACAAAATAATAATAATAATAATAATTAGAAATAAAATATGTTTGAATACCAGTTTGTGTCAAGAGAGGTGCAACCTTTTCAATTTTTTCTTGTGATGGAAGCGATGCATCATAATCAGATCTTAAACTTGTCTTTTTCCCTGTGTAATAATCCAAGCACTTTATTATGGATCCAAGGTGTTAACTAGATATAAGCCCAAGTTAATTATGTTGTAGACTAAATAGTAGTTAGTAGTGATAGCAAATAAACAAACTATTTATGGGAACCGTGCTAAAGGGAACTCATTTAAAATCCAACATAAAATCAATCCCATTACGGGTTAAAGCAACCTTACACACATAAAAAATATGTAACCATAAATCTACTCATTTTACCATGTAAAAATGGACTGATCTGAATCTTTTTCTATACCTGAAGTGATTTCAATTGCCTATGAGTTGAAAGGAAACTTCTCCTTGGAGTTTTTTTGTTGATGTATGCAGAAGAGAAGAATAATATTAAGAATTTAGAGGCAAGGTTGTATGGTTTAGCGCTCAACTTTAATAAAAAAAATTCTCTGCTTACTGCACCTTCCTTGAGGTAGAGAGTGGCTACTAGTTCATTTTCCTGCACTTTACCTTCTTTTCTAATTTCTTTTTGTATTGAGTAAGACATTGAAATTTCCCTATCCAGTTGTTCCATGTATGTCTTGTAGGTTTTATCTCTTTCAGTCTCCCTCTCTGTGAAACCCTCTAGTTTCCATTCCTAGCTTAATAGAGAGGGTTGTTTGTAGGCGTTGCACACTTTTCTCCTACACACAACTAAAGTGGAGCTTCAACAGTAGGTCAAGGACATCTAATAAAGCTTTGAGATAGAAGGAGAAGGCTATCATTCTAGGCTATGTTAAAGGGAGATCTAGATGTAACCGTTATAAAAGTAACTCCAATATGGTTTAAAACAAATATGTGGAGAAAATTCTATAACATTTGTAACTACCATCAAGCAATGGTGTCATGGAATGCTTTGATCACTAGGTATGCACAAAAAAATAGGTTTTGTGAAATGACTTTAGGACTTTCAAGTTAATGCAAATGGAAGAATAAACGCCCAATCCATATATGTTCCCAAATTTCTCCCAAGTCATGCCAAAATGGGAATTTTATAGAAAGGTATAGGCACGTAGAGGGTAGGAGAAGATACAAAATCCATAACTATTGTCAAAATCTTATCTCCTATGTTAAGAATGGAAGGACAATGATACACTTTAGTTTTGTTTGTCTCTTGCAAAACTAGTGAATAGAAGGGATCCGAGGATAGGCTCACAGTTCTCTTGTTAGTGATGCAAAGTGAGGATGAATGAGAAAACCCAAAAAAATTTGTAGGGATACCTGAAGCTGATGCGGTCTCGTCAAATGCAGGGATCACGATTTTTACATAAAAACGTTATGGATTTTCCCTTTTTTCTCTTGTACTAAATTATTCTTTTATCATTTATTGCATTTGGAAATTAAATGTTAATTTTTTAGGAAATGTAACTCCAACAATGATAAAACGTTAGTTCATTTAGTACTATAAAACATCAAAAATATTATAACCTCGAAAGTTATGTGCATGGAGCCCCACACCCAAATATACCACAAACCTTAAAATCCTTGCATGACCCCTGGTAACATGAGACACTATGGGGAAACTTAAATAAGTAGTTTGAACTTAATTAATGCCCTTGCATGTCAAATTTCTAAGCCCACTTAGGTTACCTGTTAGGAAATAAGGGATAAAATATGCGGAACAGTTCCTCAAAGAATCGCAACAATAGAAACTAACATGCAGAAAATATTACAGATCTCAAATAAAAGTGAAAAATAAAAATAACACAACAAAAAGAGACAATATTTAACATGGTTTACCCAATTTGGGCTACGTCCACTAAGAATCACTTTCTCAGATTTTATTACAAGCCACCGCTCTCTCAATACAATACCCAAATCTATTTGGAGCTATGCGCAACAAAATCTACAGAATTCACTCCCGAATTCAGACACATCTGCAATGTTACATCAACCCTACCATATGCACAAAACCACATAAGTAGGCAGATACTTTAGCAGTTTTACAAAACCATGGGTATCAAAACTATGGGCCAAAACCGTTCCATAAACCTATGGGTCAAAAATCCCACCCATATGAGAAAAGAACGTTTCCCGGTATATCGGGAACTTTTTTTTTAGACCAATGTGGAAAGTGTACAGTCTTCAACACTTTCAAACATGAAAAAAAGATCCAAAACCTAACATTACTAGTCACTTGTAGTGACGTGTTCTTTTTAGTAAAACACAAGCGGTTTCATCTTCCAGTTAGCACTTAGTTTGAGAAAAAATGAACAGAAAAACACTTGAGCCTATCCCTAGAATACCAGCAAGAGAATATTAAACCACCTAAATTTCAAGGAAAACACATTCGGAGACTATGTTTGCGAGTGGGTTTTGGGGTCCACTGATGAATGAGTGACAAAAGTTGTTGCAATTATGATACATAGACTCGGAGCTGCTCTTGTGACTTGAGCTTCACTCTTTGTAATAAAATCCCGTCAGACACAATGAATTTAATGTATATGGGAGAGGACACATGAATCATCAAACTTCGTGTTCTACCCTAAGACTATTGTTTTCAAGGTTGAAATTGTGAGCACTCTAAATGTTTCGGCCAGTTTGCACTAAAATTGTAACCTTAGCTAAGCACATCTTCTAAGGGTTATGTTGACTCATAACTTACTATGGAACCTCATGGATATCGTTTCCACACTTTTTAGAGTACGAATAGATAAAAATATTGTGTGAATAGTTTTTGGGAAATTTTGACGGTTCTCTCTCTTCCCTTTTTTCTCTTTCTAGAAGTAACTTTGATATTTTGATTGGTTATAAAAATGTAAATGAGTTATAAATTTTCATGGGTTAGAAACGAACCAAAATTTGGATAATGTATGTGGTTATGATATGATGAATAGAAAGGAAAATGAAATCCATACTTTCTCTATTTTCCCTTTTTTCTCTCTAGAGATAATTATGAAACTATATGATTGGGTTTTAAAAATGCAAATGGATCAAAATTTATATGATTTTGAAATGAAATGAAAATTGGATATGAGGATGTTACGATGATTTGCAAATAAAATGACTCCTAGATTTTCTTCCTCCTTTCCTTACTCTTATATCTAGAAAGAAAAAAAATAGAATATGGAAGTGTCAATATGTAAAGAAACAACCTCTCTCTCTCTATCTCTCTATCTCTATCTCTATCTGTCTATTTTCTATTTCAATTGTTTTGAAATGATGGGTGCATGGAATCTACGCATTGAGTGTAGGGGATTTCCATACTTAGTCCTAGGACTGGATGGAACGTTAGTTGCAGGTACTCCGAACAAGAGGGACTTTCTAGATGTTATATGTTATAATTGATGAATTGTCATTGTGAATGTTATATTCCCCTTGAAACACATGTATTACCATAGAATAATCATATGTATTATTGATCTAAAGAATTTTTCTTTGTATATTTTGAAAAGAGAATGTCAATGTGACTATATTGTATAATGTTGAATATGAATGTGGAAATTATACTCAATGTTTTACATGTATGTTATAGATATATCAAACTAATCTTTTTCTATTTTAATTATTGGTTTATTTCCTTAACAAAAACAATTCTAGGAATAATCTCCTCTCATCAAAACTAACAAAAATAAAATAATAAGATACAATGCCTATTATAATTCCTCTCCCACATTTGAGTCTTTTTCCAAGGTATAAAATAATGATCATGTTGATAAAATACTCTCATCTCATTAGTCATCTTCATGATTTCATACATAAGATGTCTTATTATGGGACCATTTTACATTGAATATTTAATCATGTTGTGCTTATATGCTGTGAAACCTATCATATTGGCACAACTAAGGTCATCATGTCTAGGTGCTACAAGTATGACAATATCTTGAATCAATATTAACCCTCTTACTGCGTAATTTTCCCTTGGTAATCTATTGGGTGGCCAAAGCCTTGCAAGAGTAATTGGTGGTTATACCTACGATATGGTCCCTTGTGAGATCTAAATTATGTGAGTGGAGACTACGTTTTGAATTACTTGCATATTTACCCAACAATTGAAATAGGTCCTTAGGAGGCTTTTGTAATGCATAAGATTATTTAGGGATATCTCTCTTGCAATATACACTTAATACTTGAGTGTCTAAGAGCAATAAAATGAGTTGTCTTGTGTGAGGTTGTACTCCTTGTAGTTTTAAATCCCTAAGTGTTAAGTAAGTGTTTATAGGAATTACATTTGTTCCAAAATGATGTTATAACACAGGACCAAAGTAACCATGTAAATGTAGTTAGTAAAAAGGGTAAATAAGATTAAACTAAGGAATGCCCACTACAAAAATGGTACACCATTGAGCGATGTCAAAACCAACTAAAATGTCAAATGTGATCATAAAATGAATGTAATAAAGTAGAGGCTTCCATGAATAATACAACAACCTAATAAATTGGGAAAAACCAAATATGATGCATGATCACATACTTTGTATGCATAAATGTGGATTAAACAACAATGCTAATGAAATAATGAAATGTAGCCTTGAGAATGGGATACCTTCACATGTTGTAGCCAAGGTCTTGTGAGTTAAGGAAATTTCACTCTAGTTGGAAATTGTAAAAGTTAGTAGAACCCTTGGTGTAGATATGAATATATTAAATATAGAATCATTCAAGAAGTAGAATTTATGGTCGAAACATGTAATTAACTGGTTGCTACTGAGAGTGACTCCTTAAGATGATGAAATAGAAGTAGTTTGAAATGTGAAATTCTTCACTTAAATTCAAGGAACAATCTCTATAATGAGAACATACCACGGTGTAATGTACCTTCCATGTGCAATCATGATTGTGAAAAATATGAAGTCCTAATTAGGAACATCGGATTGTGAATCAAGAAATGATAAAACTTAATTAGTTAACCTACATAGTTGGTTGTAATAACTTGAAGATTAAAATAGTGTATTGTTAGTATTAAACAATGCTATGAAATGAACTCGGGATAGGTTTTCTATTGATCTAGAACCTTCCTTTTTTTCTTGTGAATTTTCCTCCTTGTAACGAGAGTATTTTACCAAACCAAGTAAACACAACGTCTTTCAAAAAAATCCTTAAGTCAAATATTAGAAGACGCATGTGTGTATATACGTTCCTAATCACAATCAAGTTATATAAAGTTATTTCCATAAGAGAAACGAAGTAAAATTCTAAAGGAACCACTATAGGTGAAATGTTAAACAAAAACATGCAGCCTAGTTGTAAAGGAACGAAGGGTCCCATGTTATGTGTTAATTCAAAAAATTATAGTCAACCGTAAATAATTTTTGAGAAACAAAACCTTTAACATAAGGAATTGAATATAAGGAGACTTATAGTTGTTTAACATGAATTTACCTTTAATTGGAAATGAGCTATGGATAACTAATGGAATTTTGTGAAAGGAACCAACCAGCGCTGTTCTCCATTAAAGACTAATGGTCTTGGGTAAATAAAGTAATTGAAGTTTGAAAAATAGGAAATTTTAAACCTTATGTGTTTAATTTGTTGAAAACTATAAGGTCATACAACGGAAACCTAAATGTAATGAATATGTAAATCCATCAAAAAGGGCCATGTCGTGGAGTATGTCTATCTTATGTTTCTTACTGTAATGGGGTCATTGTCCTGGTTTAACGTCATTTGAGTAAGACATTGATGTGTACCCTATGTTATCCTATTGTATGAGTGGGTTCATGTTTATGTAAGTGTCCTAAAGTGATGTCAGTTTTCTTTATTTAGATCCAATGTGGTGTTGTGTAGCATGCAATTGAAGTCAAATATAATTATTCTGATAATTTTACTATTGTATTTTGGTGTTGAAAATATGGGCATTACAGAAATCATCAACACCTCACATATGATGGTTCACACTTCATGCACTTGGTAAACAACACACACACACACATCACACACACGTATTACACACACACACCATTGGTTGTTGGACACAATCAACACGATGCACACACACACACACACATGGATAGGGCTACACCAAATGATTGACACAGGAATTGTCAGCAACCCACTTTTGCACCCAGTACACCCAAATCCACAGTTCTTTCATCCACACATACACTTACACAGTGTAAAATACCAGTAGGTTCATCTCAAAGATTCTCTATATTAAGCATGTGAAAAAGGTATGGACATGCAAATTCTATGAAATGTGACACCATATATAACCATGTGATGCACTGAAATTAAGACTCGAGCATATCTCTAGATGGAAGCTCTGTTATCTGAGTTGTTAAGAGCTAAATAAGTGTTTATGATAATTTGAAGGAATGACTTATTAGTCATCTTGTATGCAAACCCTTTTCTAATTTATGATGATAAACTATCCAGTTTCAAGAATGTTCCTATGTTTCTACGCCAAAACTCCATAGGGCAGTCCGTGACATTAATCCAATAATGTCTTCCATAGGCCACAATATACTTCCAATCACTTGTTTAAGAGTTTCATTTGGCTTAAATGAGTACCTCCTAATCCTATTAACCAAAAGTGTTTGAGAATATTGAACCCATATTGATTACCAATGTTAAATTCCATTAGTGCAATGTTGACAAACAGATTTCCACCAAACTGGAAAGTAAAGCAGTAAATATTTCTTCGAGCATGTGCATGGACGCAGGTGTATTAAACATACCGCCCACGCTTCATCTAAATGCTTAAGGAGGTGGTTCTAATAAGCACACTACAAAACGGTCTAATAAAACTTGATCTTTAAATTCTGTACATTTTTGGTTTCAAACTTGTTTATAGAGTACAATTATCTTCTCCAATCAATATAAATTCATATGTTTTTGTATTTGAATATGATGATAGGACTCACAAGAAGGCATTATTAGATAGCTAGAATCTATCATAATTACAAAGAGATTCAATGTCGTCCCGTCAACAAACATTTCTAGTTACTCTTGTTAGATATTCAAGCTGATCTTGCATGTATTGACTGATCCAGCCATGGTTTATTTACCCAAATTAATATCTTGATCTTGAAATTTCTATTTCATTAGCCAATATAATTTCTTGTTTTCAATTTTTGGATATTTCATGGATTTGAAAGGAGTGATTTTTAGAGGCTACAAATTAAATGATTGTACTATAATAACATAGTGATTCATGTTACTTTTTTTTTAATGATGAAGCTCTTGCCTATGCTTTAGCTATGGTTTGTTTGCCCGAAAAATATCTTGACCTGAATTTCTATTTGGTAACCGATATAATTTCTTGTTTTCAAATTTTTATGTTTCAAGGTTTGAAAGGAACATTTTAAGAGGAAAATGAAATGCTGCTATAATAATAGAGGATTTTATTTTGTTTTTAATATTTCCATGTTACATTTTGATAATAACTAAGCTCTTTCCTCTGCTTCCATCTGTGGTTTGTTTGCACAAAAAAATATCTAGGTCCGAATTTCTGTTTGGTTACTAATATAATTTCTTATTTTCAAATTTTTATGCTTTAGGGTTTGAAAGGGTGATTTTAAGAGGAAAAACAATCCTCTACCATAATAACATAGGATTCTATTTTGTTCTTAATATTTCCATGTTATTTTTTGTTAATGATGAATTCTTGTGTGTGCTTACACCATGGTTGTTTAAGAACAAGTAATATCTTGATGTTGAATTTCTCTTTGGTTACCAATATAATTTCTGCACATATTTTTGTCTCAATATTTTTGTTATGACCAACAAAATGACTTCAGCATAAAAAAATTCACATTCCCCCAATTTCCCCCTAATAATTACAAACCACATC
Organism: Taxus chinensis; assembly: GCA_019776745.2. Taxonomy (NCBI): domain Eukaryota; kingdom Viridiplantae; phylum Streptophyta; class Pinopsida; order Cupressales; family Taxaceae; genus Taxus; species Taxus chinensis. Next base: position 88,403,119 of record CM034153.1, on the reverse strand, counting down.
AACTACAAATGCAATTATCTATCCAAAGTGGTATCAAATGTAACAAATATTTAGTGCCAAAAAATTTGGCCACAAAATACTATCACTCATGATATAAAATCTACAAATGTATGGAAGTCTTCACGTGTTCATGTTTAGTTCAAATAAAAATAGTCCGCAAAATGCTACCACTCATGATATAAAATCTGCAAATGTACAAAAGTTTTAATGTATTCATGTTTAGTTCAAATAAAAATAGTTTGCAAAATGTTACCACTCATGATATAAGATTTGAAAATGAATATGTACGAATTTGTAACATATTTAAAATGTAGAGATAAAACCTTTAAATGTAATGCTACATCTATATTCCTACACTTACAAAATCAATCACACCCCTTATCAACTTCAACTACAAAAGTAATAACTATCCCTCTAAATCAAATAACATATAAGTTTGGCATTCACATTACATTGTACACATGTGATTGTTAGTTGTAGACTTAAGGGAAATGGAGGTCATGGGCTTCTCAATGTCAAACTTCAAGACATAACCATCTGTGTCAAGTGCACTCCATATCTCGAGGCACTCCATATGGTATGAGGATGTGTAAGGGTCTTGATTTTCACTCACTTATAACCACTTTTGTTCAATTTATATTTTCATAACTTTCATTGGCTAGAGTATTTGGAAATCTTGTAAAGTGTTAAAAAGCCACATAAACCCCAAATGGCTTCAACTTTCATCTATCATTAAATATTCAATGATTTTATCCATCCCTAATTATATCCTACTTTGGTAGTCATTTTTTAGTGGTTCTTTTGGTTAAGAGTCTAATATTTTTCAAGAAGGTAATTAATGTGATGTAATTTTTTTTTTTGGGAAAACAAACTAGATATTAGATTCCTTGGACCACCCTTTGTGCTAAGTTTTACCATAATGATAGTGACCATTTATCAATAATTACTTGATTCAAAAAGCTATTTTAGATGAGAATCCCCGAAAAAATCAAGGAGTTTAGTGAATTTCCAAGTGGAAAAAAGACAAGAAGTAGTATGAAGAGACTCCCTTTCATCCGTAAAACTGTAAATTGGTCTCTCCACAACTCATTGAAGGTGATTCTATGAATTTTATTAGAAGGTTAAATCTATTGCTAAAATCCAAGTTATAGATCTTGTGGTCATGGGTGTAATGGGTGGCATGCCCCAATAACCTCACCCATCAATAGATCTTATGATGGCAGGCGTAGTGGATGGCAATACCCCACAACAAGTGAGATTGTTTATGTTGACCTTTGCTAGTTCCCATTTTGTAAAGTGGATGGAAATACCCCACAACAAGTGAGATTCTTTGTGTTGACCTTTGCTAGTTCTCATTTTGCAAACTATGGAATTTTTCATTGATATCTGATGATGGGTGGGGCTTGTACTGGAAAAAAAAGTTAGATGACCCTCTACTTCCCATAACTTAATACTATGGATCAATTGTACCATGAGTGTGCAATCAAAATGTTGATAGGAAAGCAAAGGAGATTGTTAGACTTTTATTTGTATTAGTTATATTAGTATAGAAAAGGAAGTTCAATTTTGTAATCATTGATCTATAATGTTATTGTAGATTGTAGTCCAAGTTACAATCAGTAGAAAATTGTAATGCACATGTAACTTTGGATGGTGCAATTTACATGAATTCCCCAATCCAATAATTCTATAGTACCCACAAATCATACAACACAACCAAATCAATTAAATAACACTAGTAATTGTAATAACAAAAACCATGTATATTAAGGCCACACACAGTTTTAAGAAGAGAACAATCCTTGTATACTTGAATTTAAAGTCTCAATGAAGCTTTTGGGCATAAAAAATCCTAACCGGTGGTCATGAACGAAAAAAATACCGTCATAATGAATCCTTGAATCTGGGCACAAGAAGAACTTGTAACACATTTTATCAACTCGGTAACTTGTAACTTGGAACACAGTGATAATCATACATTCTAGTGATTATTGTTCTTCACTAGAACAATTGCTGTATATATTGGTGTTCCTCACCCAAACATTGATAGCAATATAAATTCTTGCTTGTTAAAATCTTATTTATCAAGAAAGAAGCTAAACCGGACTTGCAATAATATATTAAAAAAAAAAAGAAAAAGAAAAACACCTATCATAATATGAACATGCACTCGTTATTATACATGCATATGAGAAAGAAAAAACGAGAAAGCTCCAAATAAGTCATGTTAATACAAAGTATGTTCTTCCAAATTTCGTGAGACGATCAAATAAAAACCGCAGACAGTTAATTAAAAAATTGTCTATTCATTTTCCAAGGCGGCTTCCAATTCATCAGAAGCCTTTTGAACGTCTTCCCTCAAATTGTGAAACAATTTTTGAAAGTCGTCGCGATCCTTTGGTTCCAGCGTTTCAATGGATTCAGCAAAACCTTTTGTAATTGACTCTGATGTATGCTCCAGCTGCTCCTTCTTCTCATCAATAACCCCTAATTCGCTCAAATTTGAGGATGCCTTTTCTACATTTGTTTTTGCCTCGAGCCCTACATGTTTAAGAATGGCTCCCATTGTCTGTAGCTCGCCAATTCCTTTTGCTGCACCAACCTCCTCGCTTCTTTTTCCGAGCTCCACAGCTCTGCGAGAAAAGGAAACCATCAACTTATTTATTGCCTTAAGAACACCAACTGGCACCATTGTCATTTTCACGCACTAACTATTTGTGGATTATAAATTTATAGGAGCTCGCCTTCCTTATCTTGCACTGCAAGCAATCAAATCTATTTATACTTTGCATGTTCTTACTTAATCGCTTCTTTCTCAAGTTCCATAAGATACCATTTCTGATGATGATAGACTCTTATTTAACAATATATATTGTTTGTTACTATTCGATAGGATTTTTTTTTTTATTTACACGCAAATATTATTTAAATAAATAATAAAATAATTTATATAGTATGTCATATTTTTGAACAATTATATATATATATATATAACATCACAAGAAACAAATAAAATATAATTATTTATTCTATAATTGCCAATGCATTACTATATTTATAGAATTATCTATTCATCTTAGTAATGGTTATATGAAATAATGAGTTATATTACGTTTTGTTCCTTTTTGTCAAGTCCTTTACCATGTTTTTTTTTTTCGTGTACACTTGACCTCAAATTCATATTTATTGAAGATGGATTAACCATGACTTAAAGGCTTTCTTCGCTTTCTTTAATGGGTTATATAATGTTTTGTTCCCTTTTGCCAGCCCTTTACCATGTTTTTTTGGTAAACACTTGACCTCAAATTCATATTTATTGAAGATGGATTAAACAAGACTTGAAGGCTTTCTTCGCTTTCTTTTTTGTTAATGTCCTTCAAACTTGGACTGATTTCAAAACAAAATTATCATCCAAAATTTTTACTTCTATCACTAAATTTCATCAAGAGGAGAGTTATTATAATTAGTTTTCACATAAACAAGTTAGTGATAATTAATATTTATTGTTAACAAAATACTTTTCTTCAAAACCTAGGAGTACCAAAAAAAAAAAAAATTAAGTCGCCATTTTAAGAAATATATCTAGTTCATGCATAACAAAAGACTATAAATATATAGATCCACTAGATGAGCTTCTAAAACTATCATTTCCGGTCATAAAGTCCATCAAGAATATGTAATTAGGGATCTCTATTCTTGGATGAAAAACATATATTCCGAAGTCATCTAAGATCCTTGTATAGTGGAATCCAAAGCCTCTTTCTTCCTTACTTCTTTTTCAATTGAGAGGATGGGCTAGTAATTAAATGGAATTTCTACAAAACCTACATCCTTGATGCAATAGAACCTTGTAGAAACCTTAATAATATATACATATTCCTAATCATCCCTATTACCTGTAGAATGTACCAAATCAGTTCTAGAATGCATCCTAGACCACTATCCTCCCACATCCTAGAATTCACTAAAATTCATTCATGAATAAATAATAATGAAATATTACGTTAGATATCTATCATGTAAATAGATTTTTTGTTTTCCTGAAACCTCAAATTCATTTATGAGCCTCAATAATCTCTTTCCATGTTTCCATCATAAGAATATAAGTAGCACATCACTTTCCACAACTTAAAGGTACTCCAATGCAGTAAGTTTTTCAGTGAATGGAGGGTTGCAATTGCGGAAGGAAGAGTGTGAATGCTAAATGGAACGGTATTCAGGCTCTCGTTATAACAAACCGAGACATTATTTGCCATATTGCCTCCCAAAAATTGTAAGAAAATTTTGTGAAAAATATAAAAAATAAAGAAGGCTTCCATAGCTTATGTATGTTTATCGATTGGTGGGGTTTGTTAATGATTTTTTGATGAAAGCCACACACTTTTTAAGGTCAATTTGTTATAATTTTAGTTGGAAGATAACCTTATCTTATAAAACCTAATTTAAATCGCATGACATATGAAATGAAATCCCATGGGTGTTATATTTGCATGGAGGGCACAATCACTAAAAAATTTTTAATTATATATTTTCACTGAAGGTGTTCCCTATTAGAATTGGGGGTGGCTCATTTTGACACCGCTCAGAATGTGGACGAAAAAGATTGAAGTTTGAGGGCATGCGTTGGTGGTGCTATTTTTGGTTATGACACACCAAAATGCTATAGATCCACTTCTAACACCTTGTACCACAAGGGAATCCTCACATCTCCATAAAGATCATGGCCTCAGGACCAAAGAGGAATAAAAATTCACAACCATTTTCAAATAATGGCGCAAAAAATGGAAAAAAATGTGTTCTCATAGGATCCTCTGTGACTTCACTACGTCATGAGTTCGAAGCTAACAATGAAATAAAGGGCACCCAACAGACAACTACGACAAATCTGCTACTAGATGGAAGGCTTCAAACCCTCATAACTCGATGTACAAAACAAAAAACCATGCGTGAAATTGTTATTATTTATGTTACCTGTTTTGTATTTGATGTTGGGGTAAATAGTTTTCAGAGAATTTTATTTGACAAAACCCTAAGGTCTTGAAGCCATGGATGTCACTAAAGATTTCATCAAGGATGTCAAGTGCATTGTAATAAAGGTATTTTAGAGCAATAAAGATGTTTGCATTCCATTGTTTTTATTTTTTCTCTTGTTTCAGTTTAATTTGAAGTTTTATATTTTTATTTTTGGAGAGAAATAATCAGCTCTGACCATTTTTGTCCCTCACAATTGTAATAATGTGGCATATTGGTGTTTTGTTAATCAAAAGCTATTTTGGTTTTTTAAAAATTATGTGGCAGTTGACAGGTCTACCTCAACCATTTATTTTGTTTCATTTAGCTCGAATTTAGATTCCCAATGGGAAATTTGGATACTTTGTTTTCTGAATATCGAGATGAAATTTAACCTATCATCATTTGATGGGAATGTTTTCACCTTTTATTTCATTTCATCTGAAAAAATTAATTTTTGCATCAGTTGACGATAAAAATTTCACCTTTTGTTTCATAACATATGGTGGTTTTCATTATCACATCATTTGAGCCCATATATACTTGATTTTCTTTGATTTAGGTTCAATTTAACTTCTCGTTAGCTCCTGTGAACATTATAACCATTTTCTTACTTTTCTTAGGTCCATTTTACTTCCAATTTATTGACGAGAATATTGGAATCTTTATTTTAAGAATCCTTGATAGTTTATAGTAGATGAGAACTTCTTCTTTCTACATTACTTTATTACAATAGCCAAGCACTTTCACTTTTTGCAGTCAGTAGTTTTGAGGTTGATCTATTTTTTATTTCAATTAAAGGAACCAAATTTATTATTTTTATGAAAAAGGCGTTCCCTATTAGAATTAGGGGTGGCTCATTCTGACACCACTTAAAATGTGGATGACAAATATTGAAGTTTGAGGGCATGCATTAAAATATGACAATGCTGTTATCTCTGCTACAGACATAGCAAACTGCACTAGGTGAATGTGATGTCTCCCTATTTCTTACACATCGTACCACCAATACATTTGACAAATGTATATGACCATTTGTAACTTGTGAAAAAATTGGTCGAAACAAATTCATACACATGTAATCAAATTAATAATGATGGAATTGCAACATTTCATATTGTTTTACAAAAGTGTTTTGTTGATGTGCTCAGGTGTTTGATTGGTAGGGCACCAGATTGTATTCACATGTTATGAAATAAAAACAAGAATTCTTCACATTTTTCTATTGAAAATCAAAATTATAGGTTGGCTTTAAAATGTGTGCTTGTACACATTTTACAAATTTAAGATAAGGTGTTTTGACATCATTTTAATGTTTTGATAAAAATGATTTATACATTTTCAGATTCATTCATATTTATGTTGAATGTGTGTTACCTGGAAAAAAAATTGACATTTGAGTTTCAAAAATTTTAGGCCCAAATAATCTAGGTATAACCACCTATTGTTCAAATAAAACCACATTTTTATTGCAACATAATAATTCCAACAATTGCACTTTGACATATTTGTCATGTCACTCTTTGATGATAAATTTTCAACTTGTTTCCCCTTTCCATTTTTTCCACCCTCTTACTTCTCCACCCTCTCACTTCTCCACCATATAACCCCTTCTTCTTCACCCCTCTTCCTCTCTTATTATTTCTCTCTCTCAAATTTGAATCCTTCAAAAGATCCCCTTCAGCATTTCCATCATAAATTTCATGTACGGTTGCTACTATTAATTGTTAACAAAATACTTCTCTTCAAAGCTTAAGAGTACAAAAAACTTAAGTCACCATTTTAAGAAATATACCTAATTCATACATAACAAAAAACTAGGAAATATATAGATCCAATGGATGATATTCTAAAACTATTCTTTTCGGTCACAAAGTCCATCAAGAATATGTAATTAGTAATCTCCTATCTTGGATGAAAAACATATATTCCCAAGTCATGTAAAATCCTTGTATAGTGGAATAAAAATCCTGTTTCTTCTTTAATTCTTCTTTAATTGAGAGGACGGGCTAGTAATAAATGGAATATCATGAAACATGGTTTCACTCACCTCCAAATCAAAAACCAAAGCTATGTTTTACTTTAAATGAGAGAAAGGTAAAATGTTTTCAACAAAACCTAAATCCTTGACGATAGAACCTTGTAGACACGCTAATAATAGATACATATTCCTAATCGTCTATATTACCTGTACAATGTACCAAATCAATTCTAGGATGCATGCTATACCACTATCATCCCATATCCCATTATAATTCACCCACATTCCACTAGAAATAATTTAATTAATTCTATCATGCATAAACTATAAATTTACACAACTTAACTAATTTAATTAGCTACTTAAATAAAATAAAAAATATTAGACCACTCACCTTCCACCCATCTTCACTTCACTATCCAACTCACTCAAATTCAACTAGTTCACTCCACTAAAGTTCTAAAACTCTACAAAGGTGGAAGCAAAATTGCACATACAATTGAAGAATTCAAGAGTCAACTATTCAAATTCATTGCCCCTTAAATTCTTATTCAAACCAACAAACTACATAGATCAAATCATCTTGTTAAATTAGTAAAATGCATTCATTAACTTATAACTCATTCAAATCTCTTGATCCAAAATCCATGGCCTCTCCTTTAGTTATAAATAAGAGGATATTTCTTTTACAATTCATCTCTTGGAAGCTTTAGGCATTTCCAGTATCATGCTCTCATTGTTCCATTAGAATTTAAACACCATGGGGGTTCCTATTTGATAGTCCATTTCTCGTGCTCACATCTTTATTCCATTTGGAACCAAGTTTAGATCATCCACAACCAAATAATCCAAAGAGATCCAACAAGTTTGGTACTCCATTCCACACTTCAACTATCTCATTCGACGTTGCAAGAGGACTTGAAGGAAGGTTTGCATTACACAATTATTTTTATTGTCTTTCATTTGTTTTAGTTTTCCTTGTATTCATTATGGCATGTCTGGTGGGACCACCCATGTTTTTTTATCATTTCTTGTTTGTTTCATGTCAATCAGATTTTTTCATGTTATTTGTCTTGTTTAAGACCTACTGAAAAAAATTCAGGGCATTTGGTGGAGTAAATTGAGAGAAATTCCAAGAAAACATTCTACCATTTTTCCTTCATTTTCTATGCATCTACAGGTTCCATGTGTTATCCTATTAAAACTTGCACTACCGTAGCCTGTGAAGTGTACTACCATAACTAGCTCTAATCAAAGAAAATTATTTGTCACGCTAGCACACCTAATTGAGTGCGATATTGTTAACAGTCATGCTAGTGCACCTACTTGAGTGGGCTACCGTTAATAGTCATGTTAACACCTACTTCAATGTGATACTATTAATAATCATGTTAGCACACCTATTTGAGGGTGTCACCATTAAAAACACCATGCTAGCGCACGTACTTGAGTGTGTTACCGTTAACACTCACATTGGCACACCTAATTGTATGCGCTAGTGTTCTATTTTTTTCTTTGCTATTTTTATAATTTTCCAGTGTGTTAGCTCACTTTTGATTACTATTTGTAGTCGTATTTTCCCACTCATAATTCTAATCATGTTGACACTTCAGTCAAATATCTAAACACTCACCCAAAGCGTAAAAGGATACCAAGTCCCTATTTTATGAAAGCCTTGTCAAGATGTTAGCATGCATACACATATATTCCATAACCATAACAAGAATTCAAAAGAAAAGAATAACAAGAACCATATCGCAACCATAGTGCATAATGAATCAAATAAGGATTAGAATCATATTTACCATACAAGTACCATGATCAATAACATCAAAAACTAATATCCATCCACAAAGATCCATTATATTAACTCATCACAAACCAAAATCCAAATACATCAAAATAATGTCATACAGTCAGGGGCCCAAGTTCATACCAACAACATAAATCTAATACATATAGTGAGGATGATTCCAAAACAATACTTTACATTGTTGGTTTGAAAATATGTCGGTTAGGCAGATCATGGGGAAACAGGCCAATAGTGTGCAGGGCATAGCCCCTCTTTGAGACAGCAAAGCAAAATTGGTTTATTGCTATTCTATCAAGCAGGAATCTATGTAAATCTACACTATTCTAACTTTAAGGGTTTGGGATCTCATCCCAGTAGAGGTAGTTCAAAATGTGAACAGAAAGGTAAGAAGGAAGGAACGGAGGAAAGTAGATCTGAAGGGAGAAAAGAAATGAATTATAAAGATGGAAAGGTCATAAGGTTTATGCTTTGGGCTGGTAGTAAACAGAGCCAAAATTACTTGTATTAACAAACAAAGCAATACTGATGAACATATGACAATAAAAATAATGAATCCAATAGAATAGAAACACCGATCTAACTTAAGAAATATCTAATGCAAATAACACATATATTAAGCACAAAGTCTAAACATATATATTAAAATCTCTTCTGTTACAAGAAGGCACAAAGTCTTTCTCTCTATACCTTTTTTTCATTAAAAAATGTCCACCTGGAATACAACAAGTATTCCAATATTTATAGAAGGAGAAGGAGAAAGAAGACAAAAAGAAGCCAACCACTATGTACAAAATATCTAGAAAATATCTAAAAATTTAAAAGTTGACTTTCGGCAAGTTGGTGGATGGCAACATCCCATGGTGCAACATGGATGATGTCATCGTAAATGCCAACATGATTTTTAAATATTTTTTACAAAAAGATCGAAGTGTACACAAGAAGAGAAACTATTCGTTGTCATCTCTTTGCTTGAATGGAGTGTCTTGCTTCTGATCGGGAGACGCGATGTGATACTGAGCTCGGTATTCCATAAACTTGCTGATCATTATCCGAAGTGAATTATGATCAGGACCCTTGAAATGGTCACCAATGACTTCACAAGTTTCCTTTTCATTTTTGAGCTTATCTGGTAGCCCGATGTACTTGTCGCATGCTTCAATCAAGTATCCAATGAAATCGCAGTAAGCCAAAAGGTTATTGATAGACTCTCAGTCAAAAGTGACCTCTGGCGCCAAACCTTGAGTTTCAATGTCCTTAAAGAGCTGGATTGTCTCATCTACTTCCCTCAAGGTGAACGCTTTACTAAGCATCCCTAGAGACATCTTCGTGACCATCTACTCCATTTGATGTTTTGCATCCAGGGATTCCTCCCTGATTTTATCTATCCTTTCTAGGATAAATTCCATTTGATCAACTCGGTAATATAAAGTGATGAGAGCTTTGTTTTGTGCCCGTGGGTGATCAATGACACCGACCTTTAATAGGTCGTCGGCCGAGCAGTCGACCATTGCCTGAAATGTTTCATGTTGCAATCTGGCATTTTCCAACTCCTCGGAGAGGGATCCTGCTACTGCCTGCAGCTCCTTGTTTTCCTAATCTATACTCTGGTAGAGTTTTGTGAACTTCATGATTATTTCCTCACTGTCTCTGAGGACTCGCTCTATCCAGGAGGACATTTCCACGCCTTGTTCACCAATCTTGGTGTATTCATTTATCTTGTCCTAACTTATAACTTCAGGAGGCTTGGCGGCAGTCATAGGAGGTGTGTTGCCCATTCTTTGCAATGCTTGGATAAGATGTTTGTTTTGTTCCTTTAGTATCCTCTTCTCCTCCTTTACTTCTTGAAGTTTCTTGCAGAGGGCATCTACTGTAGATAAAGCCTCTCCTTGCAGGCTCTTAAATCAAGTTCCCATCATGACTTGGGTCACTGTAAAGTCTGTAGGAGACAGATCTTTCTTCTCTTTGGTGGGATCAGGATATGCAATTTCCATGACCCTCTCTACTGAGACGCTCTTAGAGAAGAGAGTTATAGGTTTTTTCTTTTTCGGTCCCTTCTTTGGAATGACAGAGAATTCCATGGGTGTTATGGGAACCTTTCTTTTAAGTTGACCTAGATGGTCAGAGATCCAGCTTGGACTTAGGGGAGAAGGAGTAGTGGGAATGGAGGAAGAAACAGGAGTGAAAGGGGAAGCAACTGAAGAGGCCGCAGGGAAGAACGTTGAGACACTTGGTGGTGGCATCGACAAGTAGTCTAATGCACTACTGCTTGTAGGGCCTGGAGTTACTACAGGAGAAGAAAAGGTCATGGAGGTGGAAGGGATCTCTAATGGTATGGAGGTAAAACTTGGAGATAGATCCGCGAGACAGGAGAAGATGGAAGAGGTGGGAGATAGAAGGGAGGAAGGGAGAGAAGAAGAAACATCCATTGGGGTAGATGCTTCAATGACAGGGGGAAGAGAATGAGCGGAAGGAGGAATAGTGGGTACCTCAGTAGTTATAGCTATGACCACATCCTGACTGGATGTGTCCATTGAGACTTCAGTGGTCTCTCCTTCTTTTCCTGGAGAGACCAGGTCGACCACTTGCTTCTCAGAAGCAGAAGGAGGGCTTTGAGGAGCTTCTTCTTGGCTTTATTCTCCCTCCTTGCCTTTCCCTTTTCCTTTTGGCACTTGGACCGGCCTTGGAGGTGCTCTTCCTGAAGGAGAAGAAGTGAAATCTACCCTGAGGTAGATGATACCATTCTGTTTGCACCAATGTCTAGTGCACTACAACGTGTGCTTGACCCTTTCTTGGATGGTCTTTGGTGCCTTGGCTCTGTCAATTTCTGCGAATGAGCAATCATCCCCATCCATGTCTAGGTAAACTTCATCAATTTCTTGATCAGGTTCTTGGAATCCTTTTAGAATGATGGCCACGCCATAGTGTTTGGTTTCTTCCAGAGCCATCCTGGAGTGATCCTTTCGCCTGATTTCTATCTCGTGTGTCAGGTCGATGTAGATGTCCTCGATCTCAGGGACATGAATAGGATCAATTTTTTCCTTTGGGAGGTAACTCCAACAATCGAAGGTAGGCATGGCTGGGAAGTTGTGCTTTAGATTGACCAATTCAAGCTTGGCATACATCTCCTGTGCTTTGGCCAGTGTGGTGCAAGTGTATCGGCCCACTGTAAGGGGGAATGGAGTTCCTCCCTTTTTTTTCTTCATGCATCTCTCATGATATGTGATTAGTTTCCTTAACAACTCTAAGAGAATCAGCTTGGGTCCTGCATACCTTGGTAGCTTGGTCAGTTCACCCTCAAAATTCACCACCCAGAGATAGGAGAATGAGGGAAACTGAGTGAAAAATGCCCCCCACTTCTTCGTGACAGTGACCACACTGGGGCTAGTTCGACCATGTCTCATATTCGGCCTCAACAGGAAGATCACCTCATAGAAGAAGGTGTCATTGATTTTTGAGAACTGAGGGATGTTGTTCTCGAGCCTAAGCTCTAGGTAGTATTCATATATTTTGACCTGAGGCCATACCCCATTTCGTGCTAGGCCCGTGAAATCCCTCGCTGATGTTGCAGAGTACACAACGTAGGAATTCATATAGAACTTCCCAGTTATCATGACCTGTTGAAGTTGCTGAGAGATGGTATCGCTGATGATTTCTCCCTAGCCAAAATGATGCTCATGCACATTCTTGCTCATGGTCTCTAAGTACCTCAGCATCCATTTATGGAAATGATGGGCATCAGGAAGACCATACACTTTGCTAAGGAAGGTGATTGTATCACTCAATTCCTCGTTGAAGTCACTGCGGTGGATGGTCTGAGGCCATCGGCTCACCGGATTTTTTTTCTTGAGATATAACTTGTTCATCATTTGCATACACTTATCCTCATTGTCGTCCCTTTCCTTCTTGTAGTCTTCAAGGCTGATGGTAATGTACTGCCTGTGATGAGGGATGCCCAAAGTTATTTCGAAGTGACGAGCAGGTAGGTCGATAGCCATCTTTCCTTCTTGTTATAGCATCGAGCCACCAACATGATGAACTCATTATTAATAGCACTTACTAATAGCCCTGCTGCAAAGTGTAATCTGTTGCCTACCAGTTTGTTCATCTAGGGGACACTAGTGGCCAGGTTGGTTCTTGCCCAGAAGTCCTCCATATCAATGTGGCCAAGCTCGGAGTCTCTGATATCGAGATCACTTTTGGTGTATGATTCAGGCATCCTAAATTTCTGATATCTATACTTCATCTCTTGCTCTGTCAACTTAGCTTTACCTTTAGACTTGGTGGGCTTCTTGCTCGACGAAGACATGTGTGAGCTCGAGGATAGATGTTGTTGTTCTGCAAGGAGAATCAAAGAAGTCCAACACAGAAGGGCCATGTCAACCGTCATGTAATCCATAATGAAAGCTTGTAAAAAGAAGAATGAGAAATTATGAGGCTTAGGGCGCAAGGCACAAGTTCATAGCATGTTGCAGAGGCTTAAAAAGGATGGGCACACTTTTGCGGATGTTGACATGCAAAAAGGTGCGCCAGTGTTGACAGGGGAAAAGATGCATAAAAGGGTTATAGATAAGCACACTTTTGGAGAGTGTTGCATGAAAGGTTTAAGTGCCAAGGAGAAAGGTGCGGGGTGCGTGTAAGCAACACACAACATGCAGTGTTGGTGTTAAGGATCATGCGCCAGCACTTTTGGAGAAATGCTTTAACTGGGCACTGCAAAAGATGGTGTTGCATGGCTTTTTGGTGTGCCCAAGGTGCAAGTTTGGAATGTGTTGCAAATGAGCTCAACGCGCCAAAGGAAAACAGTTGGGTGCAAATTTGGAAGACACAACATCAAGTGTTGATATTGGTCAGGATGCACCTGCGCCTCTATAAGATTTGTTAAGTGTTATACTGGGTGTGGGTAAGGAACATGTTGCATGCGGTGACAGTACGCCAAGGCACGACTGTGGGGAGTGTAACATAAAAGGACAGTGCGCTATAGTTTTGATGTTTTTGCACTTTCTTTACAACTCCTTAGATTTCTTCTTAACATGACTTGTTCTCTCTTTTTGGTTTTGCAAAATGACAAAGAGAGGGTTCAATGGGATTTCTTACAAGGCAGAGCCTTCTAAGATTTACAGATCTGGAAGGAGGGATAAGGTAGTTTTCCAGATGGTTATGGGGGGTAGTTTATTCATTTTTAGTTTTAACTTTTTATAACAAACCTAAAACCACCAACAACAATGAGAGTGATAAAATCCACTAACCCGGTTTAACAAAGCACGAAGGATGACGTTGGGGTCCACAAACTTGAAAAGTGGAATGCGGATGTGATAGGGATAGCTAACAGGCACAGAGAAAGACTTTTCACAATTTTCAAATCGTGAAAATGACAGGTGTTAACTGCATATTTATAGGAAAATACCACATTTATTACCTCACCAACTTTTCTTTGGCGCGGTTTTTAGGATGTCGACATGGGCTTAAATGTGCCTTGGCGCAACTTGATTAGTGTCAACACAAAAGTTTCAGTGCCTTAAGCACATGTTTCATGATGTCGACATGTCATTTCTAGCGCCAAAGGGAAATCTACTTAGTGCATAGTTTTATGTGTTGACATCATTTTTTAGCGCCTTAGCGCACTTTTTAGGCGCATGTTTAACTATGTTGACATGTCCTTCCCTGCGCCTAAGGGGCGCAACTTCTCTGATGTTGACATGTTATTTAGGGCGCCAAAGGATTTTCAAAGGGGCGCACATTTTGTGATGTTGACATGACAATTCTTGCGCCCAGTTTAAAAAAAATGAAAAATGGCTAAGTTCTTAAAACTTGATTTTTGGGAGGGAATTTTAAGCCATTTTGAACGTTAACAGACCTCATCAGGGGACCAAAATGAAATTTTTGTATGGTTATCTGCAAAATTTCCCTTGTCAATTTTACATGATAACATACATCAAGTATATATAGGGGTGAGGACTTTCCATTTACCACCCATGTATACAAAATTACCCTACATGCACAAAATAGCCATGCGCCAACAGCTACATGCTTTTACAAGGAGGCTAATAATAAATTAATCTATATTTAAAACCTATCTTAATCCTATTATTATTTTTATTATTGGTAAATAGTTTTTTGAAAGGGACTATACCCTTGTACACCAAGGCTCAGAAGCTAGAATTGAAAGTTAAAGCACAAGAGATGGATCAAAATCTAGATAGAACAATTAAGCCCGACTACAGAAAACTATCTGCAAAGTAAAAACCAACAACTGACAAAGCAACAGAAAAAAACAACTAATGTACAACAATCAAACAACAATGGCATATCAACACCATTGGAAGCAATCTGCTATCCGGCCAAGAAAAATGAGACCAATGAAACCCAGCTAACCAATAGTAGAGATAAGAATCATCAAGGTGAAGTGTTACCCTTCAGAGTGGTAGATTTTTTCTTTTTGTTGACCGTAACCCACCCTAATGGAGCCTTCATGGTTGGAGAAGAAGACAAAGGAGGAGTATTTTCCTTAGTTGCATTTGTCCCATTTGGAACAGCCACGTTGTTATCCTGAGAGAGATATTTTTCATTTTCCATGCTGCCCTCAAAAACTTGTGTATTTTTCATGTTGCTAACAATCTGAGTTCTGGATAAAGGGGTTTTCGTTGACTCTGGTTCAGCTACTGCTTTAGATTTAAGATCCTTTCTATCCACAAAAATCAGGTGCTCTGGGAGTGCATCTTTCCACCAGTTGCGCTTCTCATGTTGACGTTTTTCCATCCCACAAGTAGTAGAGGTGTGTCCTAATCCAAAACACCTTCTACATCAGAAAGGTATACCTTCATAATCAAGAGTTTGTGACCAAGTTCTATTTTGCACTCTAAGGTCTATTGTAGCAGGAATATTTTTATCAGTGTGAAGTTCCAACTAGTTGCATTTGTCCCATTTGGAACTTCACATAGTATGGGTGTAATTAGTTGTTTGAGAATCTATGTGGAGTGTAGTACCCAAGGTATTGCCAATGGTTGTCAGACATTCATGACTCTAGAATTGGAGAGGTAAATGGGGCAGCCTGATCCAAATAGGTTTCCATGAGAATGACTCTGTGTGCGGGTTAAAGGATGGGAACCAAGGTTTCATGATCAAATATTTTGACTCGCAGGTCCAGAGCTTGGAAGCAATGATGTCTTTATCAGCTATTGAAGAGAAAACCATAATGAAAATGCCTTTAGCACATGGATATAAGTCTATCTTACCAGGTAAACATGGATTCCAATGCTTGGAGATCCACACGTGAAGAACAGGAAGGCTGGGCCATAAACCCTTGAATCTACAAATCAGAGCATGCTCTTTGAAGTAAATCTCAGATGAAATGACATCTTCCCCAAATGTAATACACTGCGTGATGTCTGCAGGTTTCATGGAGGATTCCTTTCTTTTTAAGACGTATTTGAAGGAGGTTTCAAGAGACCCACGCCTAATCTCTTTATCCAGCATTGGAATTAAAGGAATATCTACATGTTTTAGTTCACCACAAACCTCACCTTTCCTAGGAACACCCCTAGAGGGTGATTGAATATGACTAGGGTTTGCAGAACCATCCGAACGTACAGTCATAGCATTGGTAAAGGTGAGGTCGATCCACAACCAAGGAGAAACCCCTGAAGCTAGATTTGAGCCCCCATCATCTGGCTGAAGAGCTTCAGTCTGATCTCTTGGATCTACAGGGTTCACAAGCTGGCATGTAGCGAGAGAAAGGGCATGTGTACATACCATTAGGGCAGGGCAGAGTGATTAACACATAGTTTGTATGACTATTAATATTCCACTTGTTCCCAAAATAGCTCTTCCTTGGCCACGAAGTCATCATACTCTTGTCTTTGCATGATCTGCACTCCATCCTATTTTCAACTCGTACCATGCAAAATAAGTTAATTCTTGAACTCTGTCTTTTTGGGTGCAAAACCTTAGGTCACAACTATGTCATCTTATTGCACCTACTCACATGCCCTCTACTTTTGCGCCACTATCAAATATACCTTTGATTCTTTTTCATCATTTCATCATCCCATCATTACCCCACACTAATATCATTTCCACCCTCAGCAATGTGTTTCTCAACTGCTATCTCCAAAGAATAAAGAATGACTTAAAGAATAAAAAAATTGTATAACTTAAATGATAATAGAATGAATAGTGTGTTATTTTGTATCAGGTTGCAAAATCTCAAGGTACTCATTTTTTATGTCTTCTTCCAACTCATCCCAACTATTGAGGCCCTTCTTCATCCTTGCGGGAACATCTCCAAGAATCTTATCCATTTCTTCGAGGGTCATATTCTCATCCTTGTGCTTCAATTCCCATATTACACCTGCTAACCCTAACACCATTCCATCCATCACATCTATCCACTTTGCTATCAACTTTCCCAAATCCTTTATTTTGTCATCATGAGGTTATGTGTCTGCTTTAAGTGCATCATGCTTCTCTACTAGTAACGCTAACCTCTTCTCTCATCCCAATGTGTCATTGTTCTTCACCACAAGGAATTTATGTTCTTCTTATAATGTTCTTGTATTAATAATTAACTCAAGTTATTCACACATGTTCAGAGCCAAATTTTCCATTTTTAATTTATTCTTTAAAGTTTGGGGTATGTTATCATACTCAACTACCTTGTGCACAATCTTCTTCTTGGTCCTATCTATTTATTTTACCACTTCATTTTGTTTCTATGCAGATGGTTTTTCCTCATTTAGCGCAACGAATATATTTTCATCAAATATTAAATAAACCAAAGCACATAAATAATGCAACGTAGAGGGGAATTCCCTAGCTATATGTGCTTCATATTGTGGCCATGCAATCAAAATTTCATCTCCAATTTCCTCAGCCATATCTAGAATTGCATGGGCCTTCACCTTTCGATTTATTCCTCCTTATCTTTATTATCTTCCAACATAGTTCTCAAAGTATTTATTTTATCAATATTCCTATGTGTGACCTCTGTAGTTATCTTTGTCAATGCATTGCTCATCTGCTCACAAGAGAACTACATTGGCTTTATTTTCACATGTATACATTACGGAGCCTTCTTCAATATTCATGTAGAAAATGACTTCTTGCACACATCAAACTTAGGTTCATCCATCTGTGTCTACATACTCCATGAAAATTATTTCTTCGTGCATGTGTTTGCCATATTAGGATCCATCTTGACTCCCATCCATATAACTATTCTGGGACAAGAGTTCTCTAGAACCTAGAACATATAATATTTGTTGGGTCATTGATGTACCCAAGGTCTGGTGTTTGCACCATCTCTTCTTCCTTGTGTTTACTAGCACGCTCACCTATGTTTTCCTATGCTCTAACACCTTCTTTATTTTCCTCTCTCACTTCACTCTCAAGTCCACTGATCGGCTATACAACACTATCTTCCTTTTATGTAGCTACTCCAATGTAGCTTTCTTCTTCATGCTCATGTACACTAACGTTGGGAATGTTTATATCAAACTGTGGTTTCTCATCACCCATCCCTTCATCTTCTAGTACCTCCATTCTAAGCATAGAGACACTCTAGTGTCTGGTCCCTCCTGATGACTTCTCTTCATCACTATCTTTTACAGGCACATACTTGCACCTTCTCTTTTTCTCCTCCTCACTCTTATTCATGGATGTTATACATGGTGACCACCTGACAGGCTTTGAGGGTTTAGCACCCATGTCCTGATTCTTTTACCCTCCATGTATTTTTCTCTTTCCATCATCAAGTGAAATATTGTTTTCTGTATTTTCTTCTTCTCTCTCAAAGACATTCTTTAAGTCCTATTTTTCCTACCTTGGGGATGAATCATTAGACTTTCTCTTCATGCCCACAGTTTTCTTCCCCTTCAAAGGACCTGGAAGTGATATGTACTCACTAGAAATAAATTTTCCATCCTTGAACCTCAGACTTAAGTAAACATAAACAAACGCAGGCTCTATTTGTCACACAACCATAACCTCAGGAGTGATATCAATGTTGTTTGACTCCATTATTTACACATATGCATCCTTGTTAGTGTACACATAAGTTTTGCATAGAATGTGAATATATGCATCTACCTTATCCACATAAAACTACATCTTCTGCACGTTATGCAACCTATTCACTAAATCCATAAAATAATGTGCAGTGAAATAAAAGGGCAACTTACACCATGGGATCTTCTCATTGTCCTTCATATAAAATCTTCCCAAAAATAAGTGTTAGTATGTTGTAAATGTTATTTCGGTTCAGTTTGCATGCACACAAATCAAATAACACCGGAAATAATACAACACTCAAATTTTATTCATCTGGGATATATTACATAGACAAGTGACTATATATATAGAGCATTATAGCTCCTACTAACAAGGAGTTTTCTCCAACTATAAATCCCACAAATCTCTCTAGTTTATCTTCTTATCCCTTTATTCTTTCACTCAACTCTATCAAACTACCCATGAGTTTTTTATTACAACTTCACATTCACTCACACTATATTATTATTAAATGAGTTTAACATCTCATTTAAAAAATAATTTTAAATACTCACACACAATAAAATATTAATAATGTTACAAACAATATATTCGTAACATTCACTCCCCTATTATTAAAATTATTAATTCCTAATATACACTCCCCTAATGTGAACAACGTAGAAAAACATTTTCACATCTCAGGAAAATGCCAACCCCTGCAGCATGCCTGTAGCTCATGACCTTGATATAAATGAAGGGAGCAACGCTCAACCTTTTATGGTTTTACAATAGGTTTACCACCAACCTGGACATAAACAATTCTCCACTCTATTGTTCACCTCATGTGGTTTTCTGGATCTCCACGAACCATTTCAAGATCCATGTATGCATGTGTTTTTTTACTTCCCCACTATACTTTTCACCAAAAGGTTACATATAGGAATTTGTCACACATTATAATAACAAGAATGTATCATCTATTTTTATTATCTACCACACATCTAAAAATACTTCGCCACCAAATCAGTAGCACAGCCTCATCGATGGTGCCTGACGAGAGGTCACTAATCAACCTCCTTCCTCTGTTGCCTCCATCCTCCATCATTTTACTACTTAGTTAGAAAATTTATCTTTGACGCTCATTACACAATTCTCATGGGTGTCGGGTTCAACCAATAATGCACCCTTACAATAAACTTTATTTTAAATGCTGAAAGTAGTTTTTTTTTTGAAATATTTTCCAAAAATGGAAAAAATTAAAAAAACATTTCCAGTAACAGAAAGAACTGGATTTATGCATAGAGCTCAAAAAAATAATCATTTTTTAAAAAAATGACACCTAGATATGAATTAGTAGCTGAAAGTTACAGAACTTACAAGTTTAAATCTCAAAATCTTTCTGGACCACTTTCCAAAAATGGATTTTTTTTATACTTGTGTTTTTTTTACTACATCCAAAAATGGCAAAAAACGGAATAGAAGAGTTGCAACTCATTATTTTTCAGGGAACTCACTTTCTTTTATGATTATAGTAGAGATCAAATAGGATTACAGTCGAGAAGATGAATTCCTCGATGTCAGAGAGATAGAATCACAGATCTAGGCACGTCTTATTATTTGGAGCTCAAATTCACTTTTTTCAACCAATAGATCAACTTTTCAGACCCACAAAAGAAAACGGTGAACCAAAAGTATGAAAGGAAATGCCAACACCAAAATAGAAAGATGCCCATGGCCAACCCCTTCAATAATAATTATTTATCCATCATACGAACGTGCTCTGATACCAAATATTTTTTGGGTTCAGTTTTCATGCACACAAATCAAATAACACCTGAAATAATACAACACTCAAATTTTATTCATCTGGGATATATTGCATAGAGAAGTTGTTACATATATAGAGCATTATAGATCCTACTAACAAGGAGTTCTCCAACTATAAATCCCACAAATCTCTCTAGTTTATCTTCTTGTCCCTTTATTCTTTCACTCAAATCTATCAAACTACCCATGAGTTGTTTATTACAACTTCACATTCACTCACACTATATTATTATTAAATGAGTTTGACATCTCATATAACATAATAATTTTAAATACTCACACACAATAAAATATTAATAATGTTACAAAAAAATATATTCATAACATTCAACTCAGCCTACTTGTCCAAAACATTATTAAACTCCCTAATGGGATGCACCACTCCCTCTAATGCCTAACACAACATAGAAAAACGTTTTTCTATGTGCTACTTATCAGGATTTTAAATGCCAACCCCTGACATGTGATCTTCACAAATGTCCTTGCTCATGACCTTTATCATAAATTAAGGGAGCATATCGCTCAACTTCTTCTATGGCTTGTTGAGCACACCAAGGTTTACCACCAACCTGGACAATGAAGAGTAAGATTACTCCACAGGTCTATTGTTCTCCTCATGTGGTTTCTGCTGGAATCTCCACTTGATATACTATACGTTTGGCAATGTATCCATGTCTACATTTTGTAGTATATTTTTAATTCCCCATCTTATACGCTATATACACCAGACACTTGTTCACATCCTAGGACCTCTCTGAGGCACATAGCTTACAACTAACAAGAATGTGCATCTATCCTTGTAGCTTTATTCATCTATGTTCACAACATCTAAAAATACTTGGCCACCCTTGTGATATTTGAATGTGACGGTCATTTCCTCTACTCCATCGTCATCATAAAGATGTCTTGCAATCTCTAAGACAGATTCACACAATTCTATAACCTCCTGTCAATCAATGTTGCCTCCATCTTCTCATCATTTTACCGCTTAGAATAATTTAGTCTTCATGTAGGCATGACATTAGCACAATTCTACATGGGTGCTCGGAATTCAACCAAAGAATGCACCCTTACAATAAAATTTCATTTTACCCCAATGCTGAAAGTAGTTTTTTTTTTTTTAAACCTATTATCACCGAATCACAGCACCCCTGTGAAAAAACTTAAAAAAACATTGTCCATTGGATAACATGGGTACTATCTCCAACTTGTGGGACTTGCAACTTGAGATAGAGCTCAAAAAAATAATCTTTTTTTTGCTCCTAAACTACCTGCCACAATCTAGATCTGAATTAGCAGCTGATAAGTTAACTGTTCTAATCTTACAAGTTTCCAAGGGATCTCAAGGAGATAGAATACATAAAATGACCAGCTTTCACAAAAATGGTGATTTTTTTTATAAGGAGTGTTTGAGAGTACTGCGTCCAAAAATGTGAAATACAGAGGAAAAGTGAACACTAGAAGAGGTGATGACAACTCATGCTTTTTCAAGGAAAATCGCTTTCTTCTACGATTATAGCAGAGATACACAATAGGATTACATGAATCCCTACAAGAAGATGAATAAATAGACTCGATGTTCTTAGAGAAATATCAAAGGGGAATCGCAGAATGCTAGGCACATCTTATTATTTGGAGCTCAAATTCACTTTTTTCAACCTGTAGATCAACTTTTCAGACCCACAGAAGAAAACGGTGGACCAAAAGTATGAAAAGAAATGGAAACACCAAAATAGAAAGATGCCCATGGCTAGTCCCTTCAATAATAATTATTTATCCATCATACGAACATGCTCTGATACCAAATATTATTTGGGTTCAGTTTGCATGCACACAAATCAAATAACACCAGAAATAATACAACACTCAAATTTTATTCATTCGGGATATATTACATAGAGAAGTTATTTCATATATAGAGCATTATAGCTCCTACTAACAAGGAGTTCTCCAACTATAATTACTCCCAGCTACCAAATAAAACACTTTTCTGAACCCAGCCACTTTTTCTTAAAAAAACTCAATAAATTTCTTATCAAATATAGAATTTCTTGATTTCTGTGCATCAGGCTCGGAACCATGATTCCAACGGTACCAATTTTGTGCGATTTCGTTGAGAAATGCAAAATTTATGGCCTTCTGAGTGCCGGCAGCTATTTTGGGTCTGGCAGGTGTTTTCTGTCATTTGACGGGAATGAGCATTGACTGACTGGAGCCAAATACGTGAAAATAGGAGCTCGGAGTCAAAATTTATGGCCGTTTGAAGTCCCACGGGTCAAATTTTGACTTTTCTCCTCTGCCTTCGGCCGCTTCGGCTTTCCACGTCCCGCGCGTCCCTCTGTCCCAAATGTCCCATTGCTGAAGTTCCCTGTTTCGGCCAAACCGGCCGGTTCACGTACTCGCGGCCCAGATGTCCCATTTGCTTTCGGATCGTCTGGGACAAATTTTCTCGGTTCGGCCGGTTCGCGTACTTTTGTCCCGTACGTCCCGGATTGAAAGTTCTCATTTCGGCCGATCCGGCCAGTTCGCATACTTCACGTACCTTCGGCCCAACTGTTCCGGGCTGCCTTGACTCATTTCAGCCGATCTGGCCGGTTCGCGTACTAATTGCCCAGATGTCCCAGACTGCCTATTTCAACAGTTAGTCAATTTTTTCAACTTTTCGGCCAGTTCAGATTTCCACGTCCTGCGCATCCCTTTGTCCCAAATGTCCCAAATGCTACGCAGACCGCCTGGCGGCCTTTCGGCCGGTTCGCGTATTTTTGTCCCAACTGTCCCGACTGTTGCGAGGACTAGGACTTAGCCATTTTTCATGATTTTTTCTGGCCCGAGCCTGTTTTTTGCAATTTTTCTTACCTTTCCTCAGAACTTGCTCTCTTCTCCTTGGATAGGGGAGTTAGAAAAATATGAGGGGACCCTAGAAACATGAAATTTTTGCCCTCACTCAATCTATTTTCCTGGGACTTGAGAATTTGATGCATGTTATCAAATTTACCTTGAGGGGAAAATTTTGGATAACAAAACCCTCTACCCACCTGCAATCCTCTTGTTTGTCTTCAAAATGGTATCTTCCTTTATGTCCTTCAAGGTTTGCTCATTTTTGTGGTTGATGTCACTTATCTTGCATTTCATCAATTGGGATGTCCATGACCTTCCTTTAATCACCTCCTCTAGACACAAATATTACACATTAGACAATATTTAGCTCAATCTTATACTACTATTTAGAAGGTTCTCAAAGTGTACAAAGTACTAATTAATCCCACCTTTTTGCCACCTTTTTCTTATCTTTTATTTCATATTTCCCACATATTTTCCAACACTCATCCACCCATTTTGTAACTTCCCTAACATTGTAGCCCTAAATCAGGGCACCCCAGTCTATGCACAATCTCTTCCACTTCTTTTTGGGCCACTTCTAGTTGTTTGTCATTATTATCTTCTTCTCAGTCAGCCTTGTTAGGATTAATTACAAAATTAATCTTGATATCCCTATAAATATAAGTTTATAATACCATAATGAGATTCCTAGGAATTTTTCATATTATCACTATTATCACACCACCTAGGGTTATATCATTTGCATCACTTACATCCGCATAGTGTCATTCACTCAAGCTAGGAGATTTGCATCACACACACTGCATAGAGGGAGGGATTCCATTATATTCCATGTACACATGTTACTTACATTTCTATATCTATTATTGCTTGCTAATTCAAAAAGTGCGACTAACATGAGAGCACCTAGGGCACAACACACACACGCACCAAAACTACATCAAGGTCTGCAATGTAGTGCAACACTTAGTTATAAGTCCACTAGTTTGATGGTTGAGGTCAATCCGATCCATTCATAAGCATATTTATTTTTTCTAGTGTTGGATACTTCTCCTTGCATTACAGGTCATTCTCAAGTTCATATGAAAAATACATTGTAATAGATAGGAATTACTCAGAGACATTTAACTACTGTACTAGATTGAGGTTTTGAGTATTTACGCAGTCCCAAGTGCCCAAATTACAGACCAGGGTACCTTCGGGAGCCCCAGTACCTTCTCAGGTTCTTGTGTCATCTCAGATAGCTCATACCTTCCCTCTACAGGGCCCCTGAGTGTTCTTCTACAAATTTGAGTTCTAGTTCCAGATCTGTGACAACCTACAACAGTCTCTTATTATCATCTAAGTCATTTCTCCCCTTTCTCTTGCACATTAGGATCCCATTTCATCTAGTGTAATCATTTACTTCCATTACATGCTATTGTAGTTTATCTATTTACTGTTATTTACTTCTACTTAGTTCATTTATACAGCATTTTTAGTCCTCCTACTTAGATTAACTAATTTACTAATACCTCACATATAGGTCCCTAGTTTAATATTAGTTAATCATTTTGGTGAACCCAACGTCTTTCATGTTTCCTTATTCTTCTTATATCATTGGTCAAGCTTCTTTATCTGATTTACTTAAGAGATATCCCACTTGTTGGGCTATTTTCCAACAATCCCTAGACACTAAGTATTTTTATGACAATGCACCAACAAACGAATTAAGTGTTATGCTTCATTGTTTCTTTGTCGACCCTAATCTTGAAGAACCTCCATCTAACCAATATATCTTAGACTTGATTCATGCCTTACATGTCAAATTTTATATCATGGAATTTACAATCACATCTCTTAGATCTAAAGGTCAACAGTCTTATACATCCTCCATCCAATCTATGGAATCCACTATCACATCGCTTAGATATGAAATTCAACAACTTAAGTATGTTTCTTAATCACATTTTTGTTCTCATTCCACATCTCCTCTTCAAGATGTGTCTACTAAATGTCATCTAGTTGAACCTTAAGTCACATCATTGTCAGAACCTCCTATACTATATTGCAATGTTAATCCACATGACATCATAGCCCAAATTCTTAGTCATCATTTGATTCTTCTATCACCTACTCATTTTTATCCTCCTTATTGGCAAGCAAAATTCCAAGATCATCCATATTTCCATTATCACCGAATAAATGGGCATAGTGACAATAATTTCTATGCTTTACGATGTAGAATCAAACATCTTGAGTGTTAGGGATTTATCTCATTCAATGGAGAAAATCCTAGTGCACACCCACCTACAAATATTACATATAAATGGGATCCAAAAGTTGCTCCTTCTACATCTAAGGACCCCCACCATATCGATTCTCATACACATTATTTGGTTAGTCAAGAGCCACCTAAGGAGCTCAACCTCTCCAAATTAGTTCACCATCTCCTCGTACTTTTTCCTCTACAACATTACCACATCAAAACACATCATCACTTCTTGAAGTTTTTCTCTACACCGCATCCTATTAATAAGTCATCTATTTTGTTACCAAGCCCAGATAAGAAACCTCCTCTTAAGGATGAACTCATTCCTCCTTCATCAAAGGTATCTATAATATCATTAGGTCATGATTAGTAACTACCTCCTAAATTTAAGCTAGTTATTCCAACATCTGTTATAGTCCCTACATACATTGATAATTGGGATTCATATGACATTTAATATGATGATGAACCATGTGATGATCATAATTATCTTTCCCATCCCATAAATTTTGTTAAGGAAATTACTTTGTACATTGATCCTCTTATTTTCTCTTGATTATTAGTTCATCACATACATACTTGGGTGGCATATCAATCACACTTCCCTCCCTCCCCTTAGAATCTATCCTTTATGGAATTTTCATATATTGCACATCATAGCACCCTCGTTACTTGATATCACACTCTTGTGCTTCGGTTCACACTAGAATATTGAGGGATTACCATTACATTGAACCCCACACACCACACATCATACATAATACTTTATCATATACACCATCTACTAGTCATTTCTACATCATCTATCTAATACACGCTACATTAGTCATCATTATATATGAGTCTAGTTTTATATTTCATCAAGACATTCTATATCTACGCTAGGTCACATTATCTATGGGTCTAGCTTTACCTCTCATCACTACATATTCTATCTACACCTATCATCACACCTTGTGCATTTATCCATTATCTATATTCTACATATTGTGCTAGGTTTCCTTATATAGGTATCTACCTTCATATCATATTACCACTTGTTGTATCTACACGTAGTCACACATTTTACACATTCTTAATTACATTATACATATTGTGAACTTGCACACCATAGCCACATACATTGCATCATTCTACATGCTGCACTCACCACCCCATGACACACTTTAGTTCCTCAGTCCATACTCAATTGCAGAGGGTTTACCAATCAAATATACCTTACCTACATGCGACATATCATCTTACCACATTAATCATACTAGTGATCCATGGTCTAAGTAACATCATCCCCCACTTTCATCATCACATCACGTAGTGGTATACACCTTTAGTTTAAATCACCACTCCTTTTGTCATTCCCAATTCTACCATTATCAACTTAACCATATACTCTATTTCATTCTATCATCACCTATCGCAGTGGTATATACCTTAGGTTAAATCACCACTCCTTTCATCATTTCTAGTTATTCTATCATTCACTTAGCCTCACATTATGCTTCCTCCTATCATTACTTAGTGGTATACACCTTAGGTTAAATCACCACTCCCTTCATTGATGTTCCATTATTCCTCTTCCATCATGTTATCACATATTCTATTATCCTACTCTAAGTCATTCTGAAAGACCCCTAAACTTTACAAATCAAATTACATGAATAACTAAGGAATGCTAACACCATTGCCACCTCTATTCAAGTTTCTAAGTCTAGGAATGTAACATTAAGATAAAAGCTAAAAGGAATGCTTAACTAGTATGAAAACAATGCAAAATCTAACTAAACACATGCCTACTAATGTTCTTGAATTACCTAAGATAAGCCTAAATAGACGTAAATGGGAGATCAAATGGTTATGGTTGCTAATCAAAACAATGGTGAAATGGGTTGTCCAATTGACTACATGGTCATTTTGGATATCCATCTACTAACTTTGTTGAAGGCTTTAGGAAAGGATTTAGCTTGGCTATAAATCATATGTATTATATGAGATGTAAATAAAAGCATGGTGTAAAGTATAAAAGAATGAGGTGCACACTTTTTTAAAGTTTTCCTTTTGGGAGAAACTTGTATTTTGGTGCATGTGGGACTAAAAGCCCCAAATTAGATTTGAATTACTAATCACAATTAGTGAATACCAAGTTATTAAGAGGTGTGGAGCCTTAATCAACCACTTAGGGTCAAATAGAAGACTACAATAAGATTTTGAAGCTCGTTGAGAGGTTGTGGAGGTGAATGGGGTGATTTTGAGTGGTTATAAGAGGGTTTTGAGTCAATAGTAGGGTATATTGACCAAATCAAGGGAAAAATAGGCTTACTTAGCTTATAGTCGCTAATTGTCTTTTTTAAAAAGGATTTTGGCTTATGATTCGCCATAAAGTGGCATCCTAAATGCGAAAGGGGTTATGTAATCAATAGTTTTATGTTAACTGGCTAAATTTGTAAGGAACATTAGTTAATTAGCAAAAATCACTAATCATAGCGGAATTGGTAAGAATAAGAGTGATTTGCGTGTGTTTTGGCAATAAGATTGCAAAAGTGGAATTTAGGTGTCTACATTTTCCCTTGTTTGAGGTGAAGATAGTGATTTCACTTCAAACATTATAGAGAAGCATAAACAAGTAAATTTTTGAAGAAGAAGAAAAATTAGCAGGATGAAGGATACCCCTTGAGTGTCAAGCGGGTGATAAAAATTCAAACAACGATCGAAATTGATTGAAATGGATACAAGGAAATGGGTCAAAATGGGCACGAAACCCTCGAGTATTGAGAAGAAAATAAAGATAGGGATGAACATGGTTGTTTATTGCCCCAAGTATACAAGAAAGTAAAACAATCCTTAACTCAATGCAACATACATAATGCAATGCAATACAAGTAAGTAAAATGATGCTTAACTCAGTATAACATACACAATGTAATGCAATATGAGTAAGTAAACCAGCTAACCTAAAAGAGAAACTAGTACATGTTAACCATTTAACCTACCTTGCTGAAAAATATGTCAAACAAATTTTTAGAAAATCCTTGTACATTGAAACTTTCCATGGCCAAAATCTGATATTTTTGATCTTCGGACTTTGGATATTTTTCCTCTTTCATATTTTTATAGTTCGGATTCGAGATTTCTTTTTTAGCTCTCCAAAGTCTAAAACCCTGAAAGTCTGAAATTATAAACTTTCACGTTTATGGGTTTTGGGACTTTTGGACCCTTTTTGTTTAAATCCCTCTCAGACTTTCGAAGTCTGAATGTCCAAAAACCCAAAAATTCAGGTTTTCAGGTTTTCGGAGTTCTCCAAGTCATTTTTAGGATTTTTACTTGAAAATTTCCGAAGTCTAAATGTCTGAAAGTCTGAATTTTTGGGTTTTTGGGTTTTTTGGGTTTCAAAATTTTCCATCGCCATTTCATATTCTTGTCTCCCAATCTCCGATGTCCAAAACCTTGAAATTCTAAATTTTGGGCTTTCAGGTTTCAGATTTTTAGAGGTCCTCGCATAATTAATTTTTTACCTACCTCCGTACGGATCAGATTTCTACCATTAATATCAGGTTTTCTATTTATACTCGATTTTTTACTCTTCATTTTTACCTGACACTTTTTCTTTGACATTCTATTTCTTGTACTTTGCGATGTCCTCTTCAAGGTATGTTAATTTGTTCATTTTATTTTGGTTTTAGGTCATTTTTCTTTGTTTCCTTCTCATTTTTGTTTTCCCTTTGGTCAACCTCCATGTTTTTTCGAAATTTCGACCCCTTGGTTCACCATGTTTCACATTTTGAGTTTCTTCAAGTATTTTCAGTTGTTCGAAGGATCTTCTCGAGTCTCCCATTCTTCTTCTCGATTCTCATTTTTTAGAATTTGGGAGTTAGTGATTGTTTGGAAAAGTCCTCTTTTCTTTCATTTTGGAACTCTTTTCGGAGGAATTTGTTCAGAGATATTGTTTAGGAGGTTTTTCCTTCAAGTTTTTGGGGCTTCCAACTTAGGAGAAACTCTTTCGGAATTTTCTATTTCAGGAAACTTTTTGGAAACTTATTTTCGGAAATTTCTTTTAGGAAAATTGTTCGGGGAAAATTGGTCGGAAAAATTCTTTTGGAGATGTCCTTCGGAAATTTTGGTTTTGGAAATTTCTGGTTTGGGAAATGTTTCAGAGATTTCAGTTCAGGAAATTTTTTTGGAGAAAGTTCTCGGAGTTGTCATTTCGGTGTTTCCTTTTGGAATTTTTCAGTTTGGAATTTCGGAAGTTTTTCTTTCGGGTTTTTGGAATTTCTACAACTTTGGCTTCCGAAAATACAAGGCTTGATCTCTACTTCCACTTCAAAGGGAAAGGAGAAGATGAAATACTTATTTCTTGGGGTTTCTTCTCAATCATGCGTGTCCTCTGACTTAGGAAATATTTGGGACACTGATCTAGGAAAAATTGATCTTCCCAATTTCTGGGAAAGATTAAAGGCTCCAAACAAGAAACCATGGATGCAAGCCATTTATGAAAGTGGGTTTGCCCTTGCCACTATTTTTCCCACATCCATGCATTGCCTAGAATTTGTTTTAGTTGCAGCAGCCCACTTTGACAAAGACTCCATGTCAGTCAGAGATAATGATGATAAGGTGGTGATTTGTTTAGACCTAGACTTCTTCGAAGATATGTTTAAACTTCCCAATGTTCAATATTATGCCACAATTTCACTAGAAATAGCAGTGGAACATTGGGATAAGAAAGAGGAAGTATGCTCAAAAAACATGATGAAATCTTATCTAGCCAAGAACTTCACCAAATTACCCAAAACTATGCATCGGTTGGATTTTATTCAGGAATTCAATGATCTTATTGTGTTGTTAAGCAGAGTTTCAAGTCTTCCATCTGGAAAGGAATTCCAGGAATGGATTATTTTGTACATCACGACCATCAAGAAGAACGATGATTTTATCAGATGGGGGGAGCATATTAGTAGCTCCATTTGCTATTAATTGGGTAGAGTGTCAGATACGAAGACTTTCTACATGACATCCTTCCTGGTGTATGCGGCTGCTGCTATGGGGGATTTTGCTAGTTTGAATACCAGGGGTGTTCACATCACTTCCCAAATATATGAATTTTATCCCCAACTCACTCTGGATGAGGGAAGTATGAATTTCCATAGAGTCAATGATGCTTTCTTTGTTGTCATCCTCTATCATTTTGACAAAGAACTATATAATTGGAGGATTTCTGATGAAGCTTTCAAAGAAGTGCGGGAATGGGGAGAAATCTACTTTCAATTTCCTACATTCACTTATATCTGGATTCCGGGTTTCATAGGTGCCCCAAGAAAATTTCCAAGGTGCCCCACAGACAAGTGGATTCTATTGGAATTAGTACGGTAGTTATTGGATTATCATCGAATCCAAAATAAGTGTCACAAAGCGGGAGTGCATTTCCCTGTTTCTAGTGGCAGGTACTCTTGCCCAAATATTAACAAGGTGAAAAATGTTGACGCAGAAATGGCCGAGGTAACCCTATGAACCTTTCATCTGCAGACTAATTTTGATTATTGGGGTAATTTTGGGGAAACAAGTCGGTCCAGTGCCCACGTGCCCCAATTGAAAGATATTTGGATTCATTTTCGGGATGAATACATCATGTGACAAATGGATTATGAAAGATTGACCCTTGACGAGGTTCGGTAATTTGGTTTGGCCGATGTGCCAAAGGACATGTAAGACAATGATGAGGTTTTGGATTCATCATACAAGGACGATAATGTTTCCAATCAACCGTTTCCATGGATTGATTGGTATGTGGAAGAATGCAGTAATACAAAGGAGATGTCGAGACCTATTTTAAAGAGGACTTTTAGTTGGTTGACCACTTTGGGAATCTCACCTAAAGGGGAAAATCAACCTACAAATATAGGAGCTATACCAGCAATAAGCCAACCAACACCCACTAAGGGAAAAAGGTCGATTCAAAAGGCTCCTACAATCCCAAAGAATATTTCATTTGTTTTTGGTGGCTCATCTCCAAGGATTCTACTCCCAAGATCACATCTCCTACAGTCCCTGTCACAAAATTGGTTGAAGTCAGTGACTCTCCTAGTATCATCCAAGATCCATCACATCTTCTTCTTCCTCCATTATCACTTCCAATATCAATTCCTTCCACTTCCAGAATCATTTCCTCCTTCCCATCCCCTTCTATGGCCCAATTATTCTCATAACTTATAGTTCTATCAGTTAGTGAAAATATTGGGTCACCCATCTCCTCTTCACTTCCTTTAAAACTTTCATTTTCTTCAATCACAACCCCCAACATTGTTCTGTCAATTCCTATGGTTGTTCCTACATCCGCGCCTTCCATCATTGCTACTTTTTCTCAAATACCAGTCGAGGTTTCTAGTGATCTTGCTCTAAGTGATGTTTCAGGTATTCGATCTACTGCTCCATCTTCATCAGCGCTAGCCATACCAGAATGGTTGTTTAGGAAAAATCCCAAGCAAAAGAAGAAGGATCCTTTGGGAAATGTTATAGATCTCAGCATATTGGATCATATGCCCAAGAGACAGGCCAAGAGACTGAGAACTGTGTCAATTCTGATGGTTAACTCATCTGGAGAACGTGTGATAAAGGTTGTTACCCCCGTTGAGGAGAAAAATAAAGAAACTATCACAGCTGTGGATTACCAAATTTCAAAATTCTCATTGGGGAAGGATACTAATGAAGGAGCCAAGCAAGATGTGTACACTAATCTTGGGGCCCTTTTGGATAAATATGATAAAGATAAGGCCACCAAGGATGATCTCAAAGCAAAGGTCAAGCATCTCACTCCACTGCTGCACAAAGTAACCCAACCCACTCCATCCACTGAAGTATCAACTACTACAGATATGACAATTTCATCTACAATCGATGATATTTCTTGTCACGAGCTCGAGAAGATAGGCCAGAAAGGGAGATCAGTGAGTGGATGGATGGAGAGAATTTTACAGGAGGCCAATCCTTTGATCAAGGAAGTGGTTGAGATATATAATGATCTGCAGTTTGCAAAAACCACCATTTCCAAGATGGATGAGGCCTTCTTTGAAGATTATAATAATTTAAATTTAAATGTGGAAACATGGAGTGACATCAGAGAAGAGGATTCCGAATTTCTTCTTCAAGAAGAGGTGATCGATGATGTCTCTAAATTATTTAAATATCAAAATGCCATGGAATTTCGGTGTCAAGTATTGTAGGATCTGATTAAGAAATTGGAGGATAAATGAGTGGAGTTTACAGATGCCCTGCATGACATCTCAAAGGAGTTTGATATCGCCAATTGTAAATTCTTCAATGAAAATATCGATGCTTTTCCTGAGGATCAGATTAAGGGAGATTTCAAATATTTGGTGAAGTGTGAGGATGAGGTCACCAAGACTTTCAATACTGACTCCATTGACCGATTGGTCTTATTTCAAAATTTCATAGGGAGACTAAATAAAGTTACGAATAAAATTTGAAGATTGCCAGCCAGGATCAGAAAGGAGATCAAGACAACAGACATAGTGAATCACTATGCATGTGGGCCTCGAGATGAAAAAATTCAGGGGATTGTCAAGCGCTTATTTGAGTACAAACACTGAATGGTTGTGTGGGAAGAAGGACAGTAGAAACTTGCAGGTGATGGAGGTGTAGATGAACCAGACCAAAGCTAAGTGGCCATGAAAGGACAAGTCCAAGCTCTGGATTGGTCAAAGTTACAGGATTGACTGAGTCAAACCCTTGCAACAAATTTGCTATTTTCATGGGAGCATGTTCCCTTAATATTAAGGACATCTCTATTTTTAATAAATGTTAGTTAAGGTCCCAAATGTAATGGCTCGGCCTAAAAATTATAAATAGTTGAATGCTTCCAATTAGTTGAGGGGTAGATTATTTTTTGAGAGGAGTCGATCTTCAAGCTTGGAAGAGTGCTTTAGAGATTTTAAGAAACCTTTTAATTACATTCAGAGTTGCACCTTACTGTTGAGAATCTGATTTATTGTGTTGAATGTTAATCAGTATTTACTTTGTGAATTTACAATTCCTTAGTTATATTGATTATCTTACCTTTATTTCAGGTTATCTATTTCATGTTGTGAAGGAATAATACTACTATATTTTATGCCAGCTGTGAAAATCTTATTTTCCTTTTGCATTAATTTTATGTCATTATTGTCCCTAGTCACAGAAATAGATGTTACTATATGCATGTGTGGTTTCCTTATGATTAATTATTTATGTGTCGAATCTGATTTGATCTTCACTTATGTACACTCAAGTTTAACAGAGGAACATCCACCTTCAGTTTGTGGTATTTTTTACCCTTTCTATTTGTGATAGGTGAAGGTGGTCATTGATGTAAGCATACCTCCCACATTAACCCTTCCAGATGTTAAACATTCCTTAATTTGGTACATCACCACTTCTAGTATAGGTTTTATTTCCTTGCAAATATCTTTCCCTAATCCCATGAAATGTTAGCGTAGGACTAGATAGCCCTTTTTTATCTCGCATTAGAAGTAGTGTTGTGTTTATTTTAGGAAGAGGAAGATGACCTTCTCTAGAGGTTCACCTCAAGCCCAAGTCCCACAACTTGAGAGGTGATCCCATGTGTCCTAATCACATCGAACGTCCTTTTCACATTTTGGCCATTCGGAGGGTGTAGTGATTTGGAGACAACAGTACAATCACACATACTCAAACAAACAATGTTTAAGATAGTTAAACCAATGTTTTTTATTATCAAGATGCAGTTCTCGAATGTTCATGTTGTAATGAAAAGGGTTAAAATGGTGCCCCAAGACATAACACATGGGAAGGAGAAACATAAGAACAAAAGTAGTCCCATGGAAATCATTCATGTATTATGACACAGTACCTGTTAACTCACGGTTTCACGGGAGTACCGACATAATAAGTAGAACCATATTTGTTAATGAAGTTATATCATAATGATCCATGATGCAGCCTAGAATTTACCAAGAATAACCCATGCACGTTGGCACATCACTCAGCCTAGACTGAGCACTCACCCAAAGTGTGCAAAGGTATAAGAACCCTCTTTAGGGTTTATTATGCAGGATGTTAGCATGATGAAGAGGTAATGCATTTAGATCCATATATATCATAACATTCTACAAAGCATATTCCAGTCTAGATCTAAAGAGTAATGAATCTAAACAATAGTCATAATGAATTCAACCATGCAATAACTAGTCAAATTCCTATTTAACACCTTGATTAAGCCAATACACTATATTAAACACAGTAAATACACAGAAGATCCTTATGATAAATGGTATCATAAACTTATGCGCGCATCAAATTTGGCAGCATAACTCCATATTAGCTCACTAGTCACTCCCTTTACTCTCTTAAACTACACAGCCTACTATATCTGTTATAGGGGTGAGGAATTTCCCTTCACCGCTTACATAATTCCCAAAATAGGTCGCATGTTGAAAATATCCATGTTCCTTTACAATAATAGGCACACATGTAAGTGCGCTAATAATAGATCTCTCCTAGTTAACAAGCAGAAGTCATTCTATTATTAATTCAAACCCATACAAAGTGCTTAATAGATGTTCCTCCAAAAATAGCATGTTGCGTTTCGCGTAAGTCTTTACCTGGTTGTGGGCCCGGATGCTATCTCCAAAAATAGACCATAAACATGAAAATGGATAATTCCTGGATCAGTCCTTGTCTTTCTGCGTGTTTCCTTTCCTACCATTATGTACCTTTTACTATACCTTACTCCCGCACGTGAATCTTTTGTGTGCCTTCTGCTAAGTTTTATACTTTATCCACTCAACATAACCCCACACTAAACTACATTGTTGCCTCGGAAATGGTTTCTTTTTGAATAATAAAGAATAAATAATGGGAATGGAAATAAATTTAAGAATTATTATACAAAGAATTAATTTTTACTCTACAATATCATCTGTTTCAACTGGAAGAATTAACTCTAGATAATATTCCTCTATTTCGTCCTCTAAGGTTTGCCAATCATTAAGCACGAATTTTTTCTTTTCCGGAATATCTGTTACAATTGAATGTAACTCATCAAGAGAAATATCTTCCTTTTCATTCTATAATACCAAAATAATGTTAGACATTGTAGACATTCTTCCTTCCAGAAGATCCATTTTCTTCTCTACAATTTTTCCAAGTTCATCCAGTCGTTCCTTATGGGGTTCTTGGGCTGCTGCAAGGGTCTCACGCTTCTACTTTACTAGCGCTAATATCTGTGCGGACCCCAATGTTTCATCTTTCATCACCTTCAGGACTTCATTTTCTTCTACCATGGTCTTGATTCTTATTATTGCCTCTGGAGCTGCACAAATATTCAATGCATGGTCTGCTTTCTTCATCTCTTCTTGTAAATTTTGGAACAATGCCTCGTAAGATGAAATCTTTCGAACTACTAAGTCTCTTTCCCTCTCTACTTCCTGTTTAGGATCCTTTGGTTCTGGCATGAGAATCGGTCCATCCTCAAGCACCAAATCTATTAGGTTAATTAATTATGAATTATATAATTAATTATTTAATTCATGTTATTAATTAAATAATTTTGTTATATGGTTATATTTCTTCATAACCATCTAATTTTCATTATGTTTGTATACGGGTATAGTTATATTGTTTTAACAATATAATTATAATTATTCATTTATGCTTCCCAGATGTAATATTGAAAGCTTATGTAATCTAGAATATGGTTGCACCTATGCAACTTAGTTTCTTTTTTGTATTCATTTGTACAATACCTATAAGTATTGCATCTTTTTCCTGTGTAAATAGTTGATTGAGTTTAATAAATATAATCAGGCTTCCACCTTTTTTGTTCAATTTACAAAATCAACTAAGGTATGCACATAATGCATAGCTGAAGGTAACTTTTCAGGTACCTTGGATTCGAAGTTCGGTCTTTTTTTCAAGACATAATCATCGATCTCCTCTGCCATATTGATGAACGATTCATTCTTCTTCTATTCTAAGTCCTTTTCTCCCTTTAAACGTGATATCTCTGTAGCTTTGGCCTTGTTGTCCTCTAATAGTGCGCTGATAGTAGAAAAATTGTCTATGTTCCTTCATGCCACCTTTGTAGATATTTTTACCAAGACATTACTCACATATTCATCAAACATAATAGTGGGCTTTACAGTTATGTGTCTAGTCTGAGGTGCCTTCTTTAATCTTCTTGATACACAAGATTCTTTGCATACGTTGAATTCTGGCTTGTCCATATGTGTGTGAATAGACCAAGATAATTGCTTCCTTATGCACGTGGTGGCCATGTCTTCATCCATCAGTTCCCATCCATATAATTCCTTAGGGCTCGCCATGCTTTGGAAACCGTCGCGGACTATTTTACTTATGTCCTCAGCATAGCCCAAAGATGGAACATTATACTCTCCACTATTTCTTTTAGTTCTTGGCCCCTTAGGAACTAGAGCGCCAAGATTTGGAGTTGAATCTTCAACGTTATGAGAAACATCATGTTCTATTCCTTCTACTTACTTTAATTCCTCTTCTTCATCCTTTGTATCTTCATCCCTGGGTTCTTCTACTTCTTTTGGTGGTACAAGAGTGCTAGGCACACTCTTTGCAGACTCCTCCACCTCCTCATTTAGTTTTAGCTTCCTCCTTTTCTTCTCAGTTGGTTCTTTTTAAGGAGAGATTCATGGTGATCTCCTGATTGACTATGGATTTCCCATGCCTTGTTTCCTTGTTCGTCTAAACACCCTTCTAAAATGGCACTCTCCATCAATTGTGTCCAAGTATTCTACTTCTTGTTCCTGAGGTGGAGTGTTCATGCACTCAGTTTCCAATTTATCTATGGGCTACCTACGGCCTCTATGTTCTAAGCCACCAATATCTTCCCGTTCTTCTTCCTCTTCATCTACCACTATGGCTTCTGCAAGCTATGGGTCTGGCATGTTCTATACCGTGTTCTTACATTTAGGTGACCCTCAAAGAAAAAAATCATTCTCCACATACTTGTTATTTTCTAGTTTGGGCTTCATTTGAAGGTATATAAGCGTGGCTCCACTGTCTCTAATTACCAAGCTTACATGCTTCATGCTGATCATATCTGAAATTAGCCTCTCAATATAGGCAGTCCGACCTAGATATACATAAGTCTTCCTCAAAGTGTGGTAGTCACAGTCTTCTTGGACTGCAATGAAGTTCAAGTGGCGTGCATCGATAAAATGGTATATTGATGCCTAGAAGTAGCACGTTGTGAAGGCATACGAAAGTTTGCACAGGGGCTCCAAGTCCCATCCTTCATTGAAAATTGTGTGATGCAGAAGTGTTGGTACACTGTGAACTACACTGTCTTGCCCACCACCGAAGGTAACTCCTTGGGGATGTGTCACTCCTCTTCAAATGCCACTCGAAGCCAATCTTACCACATTCCACCCTCTGCTTGAATGGCCCACTCATTGACCCTTCACACAATTACTTATCAAATATTTTTGCAAGGGACTTGTTATCTATGGGATATTCCTAGATCTTATTATTTGGCCCATTGGGCACTCCAATATCCATAAATACCAGAGATAATAAGATAGCACCGAAACTGATTTTATCATCTGTGTGTGATTCCTCGATGATATTCTCTGCAATGTATCCTGTTATGTTGTAGATTACTCCCTGAGACATTCTCCTCATAATATGTAGCCACATGGTATTCACCTATGACCATCTTTCCTGATCATTAAACTTGGTCACTAGATGTGAAGCTTCCTGTACCACTGGGTAATTCTTTAATTTATCGATATCCATTCCATGCCTTGGTATAATCTAACTCCTTCGACATCTTCAGGATTTCTGCTTTATCTATCAGGTCACTATCCAATTCTAATTTTGTTCCCTTTAATCCTGTCAATGTTAAAATCAATGTTTTCGTAATCCTTACCCTTCGTGTAGAAAAATAGAAAAATTCTTTATGTAGTCTTCTCATCGACCACTGGTATAAAGGTTCATACTTTCTGAAATACGGGATCTCATACAATTGATAGACTCCTACATGCTTTAATAATTTCTCCCTAGCATCATCATACACGGTAATATCTTCCACCATGCACTTGTTTGTCTTCGTACTCAATAACACGTCAAATTCCTTCTTATTATCAGGAGTTTGGTGATTATAATCACTTATCTTGCAGCTGCGAATGTTGAAATCCCATTCTTGTCCAAATATCACACCTTCTGGATACTACATCTCTAAGAAATTAATCTTGGGAGAAATTTCAATGTCTGCCTCTACCTTCTTTTTCCTTTAGCTCTTGCGGTAGGTGCTTTCTTTAGTGCCATTTAAAAACCTCACATTTCTATTCACTATAGCGAGTAATTCAAAACCCTATCTTGAATCTGTGTGCCCTAGTTTGAATCCTCATCCCATAGCTCCTTCTCAATGTGTCTGCTTCACTCAAATGCTTCACCAATAGGGACGCAAGCTTCTTCTACACACAAATATGCTCTCTATATCTGGTTTCACAACTCTTCGTACCTCAACACAATTTGCTCAGCTCGTTTTCACTTAGCTTTTTCAAATTCTTGCAATTACAATGGTAAAAATGAACTCGCATCCCACCCTTATATGGATTTTCAAAATTTTAGTACATTTATTGCTCCAGCTATCAACAATCCTCTCATTAATTGACCATTTTCACACTTTCCACATGGTACATCGTCGCACTCCAGCTATAACCTTCTAGCATGCCTTCTTACCTTCTGGCTACAGTCTTATCTTCAATGCACTTTCATGCACCTGAGTACCTCACCACTACAACTTCTTTTGGTAGTCTCCATGGCTGCTTCTTACCTCATGTTATATTGTTCCTTCATTTATCCCCAATTATGGTCATCATTTAGAAGCAAGCTCTCCTCTAACAACACCTCTCCAAAATCAAATAACACCTGTAATAGTTTATTCCTTGATTTGTACCCATTTGTAAACAACCACCCCACACTAATGGTATGTGCAATCCTCTGTGCATATAAATACTGCAAATGGTAATTAGCTTATGGTGCACAAACGCACTTATTACACAAAACACCAACTAAATAGGAAAATCAAAGCGGAAAAGAAGGAAATACATTAAGGGAATACATAAATGAAAACCTAATCTAAATGGTAACACTACCTTATTACAAATACCAAGAAGACTTATTTATAGTGGGGCTTCATTTTACTCCTATTGCAGTAATCGGGTAACTGTATTCCATCAAGTGTATCTAACTGACAAGCACATATTTCAAGTATGTGAGTGATAAA
The DNA here is from genome assembly GCA_019776745.2 of Taxus chinensis. Lineage (NCBI taxonomy): Eukaryota > Viridiplantae > Streptophyta > Pinopsida > Cupressales > Taxaceae > Taxus > Taxus chinensis. The sequence goes on along the minus strand of CM034153.1, from coordinate 88,363,125 downwards.
ATACAAACTTAACCAATGTACTTTAAGTTTCCTGGATGGTGTAGAAACTTAGAATCATACAGAAGCACCATTTTTCCAATCTCAAGTTGTTTATCGCTGATGTGCATGTCATGACATGCTTTCTACCTAGCGTTTTCTTGCTTCTGAATCCAATGTGCTATTTCTCATCACTCATCTAGCTTTATCAACTATTCAATTCATTCTTCTAACGCTTGCTCATCAGCTAGACCTCGAGCACACGCAATACGCAAAGAAGGTAACATGAATTCCATAGGAAAAACTATTTCCGTGTCAAACACTAACTGAAATGGTGTGTCTTTATTCAACCTCTTATATTTTTTCTATACGCTGAAAGCACGGCAGAAACTTTATCATCCCATTATTTCCTTCCAACATCACATATTTTTGTCAATGTCTGGCTCAAAATTTTATTAAAGGCCTCAGCAGTCCCATTCACCTAAGGATGATAAGGGGTAGTCTTATGATGGGAAATCATAAATTCAACCAATAATATCCTGATTGTCTCCTTCAAAAAGTGTGTGCCCCTATCACTTGTCAAACTTAGCGGGAATCCATACCTGGTAAGAATATTTTCCCATAGAAACCTAGCTGTTGTATCTACTATACAATCATTTGTAGGTGTTGCTTCTTCCCACCATGTCAGATAATTTTTGTAAGTAATGATGTAGTGTAATCCAGTCCTACGTACAATTGGAAAAATAGGACCCAAAATTCTATAGCCCATTTCTCAAATAGTTTTGTACTTGGAATAGGTCGTAATGGAATTTCATCTCTTTTCCCTAGTTTTCCAAGGCACTGAAAGTGATCACACACCTTACAATATGCCTTAAAATCCTTAAATAGTATCTCCCACCATAATCCAGTGAGTAGAATCTTGCGCGTAATGATGTCACCTCATAGTACCCACCTACAACACCACCATGAGCCTCTTCCATGATATCTGTGTGCTCATTCTCTAGTACACATTGACGCAATACGTCATCTCAACCTAACTTGTACATGTCACCACTAATCAACCTAAATGGAGCCACATGAATGGAAATTTTTCTCTTCTCTAAGGATTTCATCCCTTCGGGGGTCATACATGTACGTAGAAAGACAACAATGTCCTCTAATTCTGATGTTGTGTGTTATAACCTGTATAATTGTGCATCCGACATTGTATCTTCAATTGTCTACGTGTCTTCCCCTGAGTCTATTCTTGATAAATGGTCTGGCCCAAAATTACTTTTGTCTAGTCTTACCATAATTGTTACCTTCTTTGTGTATTACGTGCGTAGGAAGTCTAGCTGATGAGAAATCATTGGAAGAATGTATTGAAAAATTGATGCAGTTGGATGAAATGCATTCCATAGCAAGGTGGATTCAGAAGCAAGAAAAAGCAAGGCAAAAGGCATGACATGAAAGGCACATCAAGGAAAAGAATCTTAAGGTTGGGAAAGTGGTTCTTTTACATGATTTAAAGTTTTTGTACGACCCAATAAATCTTAAGGCGCATTGGTTAGGACCATATGTTATCACTTATATACTTGACTCAGGTGCTTGCTAGTTATAAGCACTAAACAGAACATAGTTTCCTTGTTACTTCAATGGGAGTAGGTTGAATCCCTACTATAAATAAGTATTATTTGTGTTTTTAATAAGGAAATATTTTCATTTAGATTAGGTTCCCTTAATGCATTTCCTTTATATATGTTTCCTTCATCGTTGTTATGCTTTATCAATTTAGTTCAGTGTTTTGTGTAATAAGAGCACTTCCGTGAGAGAGGCTGATTATAATTTAAGTGTTTTAATGTTGAAAGGACCCCGTGCACACTTAGTGTAGGGTGATTTACATGCACAGTTTATTGCCAAGTTTAATATGATTTTACTTTCATTTAAACATGGGTATGTATAGAGAAATTTTTGATCAGGGACTTGAATTAAAGGTGCAGTTGGAGAACATTTTCTTTGGATTAAAATAAACACTTATGGATAAATGCACAGTGTAACATGAGGTGGGATGCAAAAGTGGAAACTATTTAGAATAAGGCACAATGGTGAAGTACTTTGGTGCATAAACGCACACGAAAGGAGGTCTGCGGCCGAGATGTAGGAGGTGTGCCAAAAGTGTATGACTATGGCACGGAAATGATAAGCATGGAAATTTTGATAAATGATGAATTAATGATGAGAAATTTGGCAGGTGGAGGAGCATTAAATGTAAAATTTGTTGAAAATTTATAAAAAGTGAGGTAGTGAATTCATTTTTACATTTGCGATTACGAATTATTGAGCGAGCTATTTGTGAACGAGCTAGCGAGGCGTTGTTGAAGTGTGTAGAACTGATAAAATAGGCACTGTGATCATATTTTTGCATGGGATTGACTTGCACTCCTATTAGAGAAGGGTTTGAGCGAAGTAGAAGCATGTGGGGAGGAAAAATCAAGCCCTAGGGTTTGAATTGGAGCTAAGGTACACATTTTTGAGCTAGGGCATGAAATTTTGAGCCCCATAGCTTAACAAAGGTAAAAAGCACACCTTTCTAATTATTATGGAACTAAAGAGAGCACCTAAATCAGGGACAAAGGGGAAGAAGAAGGTGGAGGTCGAAGTCAAAGTAGAAGATTCCCACGAAGGTAGGTTTTAATAAATTCAATACCCAGAGGGCGTTTTTATGGGGTTTGACTAGGATTCACACGTTCATCGCTGCAAAGTCAAGGATTACAACCAAAAAACCAAGGACATGAAGGAGGATTTGGAAAATATTCTTGTAGTGAAGACAACAAAGAGGAAATGAGATGACATGCTAGTTTATGATGATGCAGGCGATAAATTGTTAGCCAAGGTAGGAGTGTTACAATTGTATGAGATCCCATACTTCGACCAACCTAAGAAACTATACCAATGGATCATGAGCTGAGTGCATGAAGATTTATTTTACTTTTCTAGGCACCAAATGAGGATTACAGTGCCATTGATTACCAGCTTGAAAGGATTGAGGATCTTAGGCATAGAGATAAATAATGACCTCACTGACAAGGAGGCCGTAGAAAAAACAAGGAAGGAGTTGGGTTACACTAAAGGTGGGCTTGGGATGGATATCCCTAAGATGAAGAAGTACCCAATCATCCAGGATGTGGGGCATATTGTAACAAAGATCAATAATCAAGAGCATTGGTCTCAATTCAATAGGGCATGGTTTCATGTCACACGAAGAATGACAAAAGTTGTTATCTACAAAATCTCTAACTTTATTGTTGAGACCATCATTGAGGAGGTGCAGGAAGTTGATAAGATAAGTTTTGGCCCTATCCTTTTATCCTTAGGTTTTGTGTAAATTGGTGTGCCAGATGGGCCAAAGGATAATATATGGATGTCCCCTTCAGAAAATAAGTCCTTGGCTGAGAGATTTGCAGATTACACATGTGATGGTTTAATGATTGGATGTGAAATTGAAAAGGGTGTTCAAGAGGAAAAGGGCCTAGAGTGTGGGGATGTCACAACCACTAAGGAGATCACCTAGGAATTCGCCGACCGAAGCAAAACCTGAGAAGAAGAGAAGGCACAAGCTAAGAATAAAGGATGAGGAGGGGGATGAGTCTGGTGAAAGCACACCTAGCACACCAGTTAAGCCAAAGGACGCAGAGGAGCCTTGTGATGAAGTTATGAAGAGTGATGAAGAAGGGCATAAGGAACAGGGTGCAGAATCAAATAAGGGAAAGCCATCTGACGCACCTGATTATACACAAAAAGGTAAAAACCCAAGTCTAGAATTTGGTGCCTGTGTTCCTAAAATTGTGAGGAAAAAGAAGGAAAATGTGGGTGAAGACTATGTGACTCGTGCTATGGGGTATGTAGACAATACAAGAAAAATCATATGTGCACAGTTCCAGAGAACTATGTATCCTAAGGGTTTATATGGATGGGAGTTGATGGACGTAGACATGGCGAATGCACATACAAGAAAGTAATTGTCATGGTCCATGCAGACTCATATGGATGAACCCGACTTCGATGTATGTGAAGAATCATGTGTCTCACACGAAGTGAAGGAATCACTACACATCAGACACATGTCTATTAAACCCTCAGTAATGTCATATGAACAAGTGAGCAATGCCTTGGTAAAGGTATGTACAAAGGTTACGTGCAGGAACATAGATAAAGTGACAACCATTAGAACGTTGTTGGAAGACATCAAGGATAAGGATACAGAAATAAAGTTCCTGAAAGCAGAAAAGGAATGGAAAGAGGAAAAGAATGAGGCATTGGTTAGTATGAATGACTAAATTGGGGATAACATTATGAAGGTAAGACCTCATCTAGAGTCTCAAGTTCTTAGAGATTTTCTTCCGCAATGCACTATGTCCAGAATTTGGTAAAACTAGTGGTAAATGAACGACCCCTTTGTATGCCTACACTAAAGGACCCTATAGAAGAAGCAGCAAAGGTTAAAGGCACCATTGCAAGGAAAATTTCTAGTTATGATTCTTTTTTGCAGGCCTTGAAATATGAGCTGAAGAAAGTAGATCAAGATCTAAATATGTGCGTGGCAGAAAATTCCATACGTAGAATAAGAACTATTGTAGCTCGGAGAATGAAAACTTGTTGGTGCAGAAAAATGAAACACTTGGGTGCATGGAAAGATTGGCTTTGGTAGAAAATAATTGCAACACACTTGCAACAACACAAAAGTCCCATAAGGATAGAATCAATGAAATTGGAAAGCTCATAGTGCAGAAGATGGATTATATGGAGGGCATGATTTCAAGAATGGCCAATATTGTAAGAATTTTACAGAATGAGAAAGTTAACATAACTCAGGATGAATTAGATGTTGTGATTACAAATATCTCTGATAAAACATGTGACGTGATGAGTGATTGGAAGACATTGGAGGTAGAGATTAACAATGATTATCCCAAGTTGATTATGTCAGTAGAGGAGGAAAGCGCAGATTAGGCCATCATTCTTTTTGTATAGTTCTTCACTTATTATTTCATTCATTGTTTTTTTTTTTTTGAGATATAAGATGGAATTACCCATTTTCAAGGCAACAATGTAATTAGTGTGTGGTAATGTTGAGTAGTTGGAATATGTCTCAAGGGTGAAAGCACATGAGGTTTGGGCGCGCAGACATACAGCACACAGGAGTGCGCATAAGTATAGCATTGTACGGGCACGCCCAAGATCAGTTAACAAGACTTAGCTGATTTTCTAGTTCGAGGCTATTTTTGGGGTTTAAGTGTTGAGCACACAAATATGTGGACACTTGCAGCTCACATAAGGGTATTTTGGGATGTGCAACAGTTTGAGCACCATGCATAGTTTCGATCTAATAATAGGAATTCTACTTGAAGTTGACTATAAGAAGTCTATTGTTAGAATACTTGCATGGTTTTTATTCCCTTGTAAAGGCACATGGCTATTATTATCATGCGGCCTATTTTTGAAAGGTGCATGGGAAGGGAAGGAAAGGTCCCCACCCCTATATACATGTATTGATTTGCATGGTTTAGACATTCTTAATTATTGTAGAGTTATGTTGTTGGTTTTGTCATGGGCATGACTCATGATGATACTATTATAATGTATGAAGCTTCTATGTTTTGTAGTATTTAATAGAATGGATCATATTGGCTATATATTGGTGTTATACATGAGTGACTATGGTTCTTGCTTAGTAAATATCATTATATTCATTGTTTAAGTTTATCTTTCATATGGTTTAGATCTATATCTGGTTTATGCATTGTGGATTGCTTACTATCTGTTATGAATATGGATAAAAACCTACATAATCATGCTAACAATCTAGACAAGCAAATATAAAGAGGGACCTGGTACTTTTGCATGCTTCGGGTGAGCGCTCAACTCATACTGAGTGATGTGCTAGAGCACCTTGGGTATGTACAATGAATTTTAGACTACATCATTTATGATACCCCATAGTTTAGATGTATATGGATTTTGTTTTCTGCCTTTGGGGCATGTTAGTGTAGATTTATTTTGTCGATTTACATCATTGTATGCCTACATTTTGTTCAAATTGTGTATGCTATCAAGGATTTTTGAAATCAATATAATGTATGAGACAAAAATATTTTGTTTTAAAAATTGTATAGTGGATTAAACATGCTTTATACATGTATCTAAGTGTATTAATATGATAATCCAAGTTACCATATCATTTCTTGGGTATTCTCAATTTGCCTAGATTTCCTAGAAGCAATTTGTTCTAGCACCGATCCTCTATTGAATTGTAGAGTATGAATATGATCAATAATCAAGAGTATCACAATTTGATTGTAACCTCTATCCCCATACTTTTGGGTAATGATATTCCATTTTCTAGGAGTGGTTACAAATATTTGTGTTTCCTCTATCTATGGAACCATCTAGACTCCTATTCAGAAAAATTTGTTGAAGTATTGTTAACATGACGACATTGGTCTTACAAGAACCTTTAGGAGTGCACAAAAGAAAATTCTAAACAAAAAATATTGTAGTTTCATACATCATGCTCTACACTCTATTTAGTTGCTTCATTTCTCAGAATGTAGGCTCTTCCCATTCTAGCACGTCTGATAATTAGAGAAAGCGAACGAGTGATAGTGAGAGAGAGAAAATGAGGGGAGAGAGAGAAATAGATTGAGATAGAGAGAGAATGATGAGAAACAAATATAGAGAAAGAATGAGAAGGAAGAACAAATAGAGAAAGAGAGGGAAAGAGAGAAAGAGAAAAAAATCAAGAGATAGAGAAAGAGAGAGTTTTTTCACATTCCTTTTAACAAGAACACATTCTCATTTAACCACCTATATCATATGAAATATATTTTCTTAACATTATTTATACCTCTTACATATTATCATTTTACTAACAATGTCTAACATCCCACCCAGACTTGTGGGAACCATCGGTTCGGTGTCATGAGGTTCCTATTTTGTATTAAATTTTTTAAAACAATGCTAATTCAAGGATTTTACAATGCTTCATTAGTTGTCACACGTGAAAAAATAGGAAATATATGAGGTAAATTGAGATAGGATTTTGTAGGAGAACCTTATGTGTATCCGTAGATTTAGACGAGACATTCCCAAGTGTCATGGCTTTCTAGTTATCACATGTCAAAGTTTGATAATTTTTTACTCTCAAGGCACCTAAGAGACATTGACGGACCGATGTAGCTTGGAAGGACTATGATGGTTTGGTAGCAGAACGACACCACCAATAGCATCTAACATATGTTGGTTGGATATTTTTTCAAGCCAAAATATGAGGTTCAACCACAGTACATGGGATCAAATCCCTCCTCAAAGACAGGTGAGGATGCTTGTTTATTACTAATCTAAAACACAACAGAAATAATATATACAATATTCACACTATTCTAACCATTGGGGTTAGGATACAATCCCAAAATTCATATCAACATGAGGTGGAGATATTACCATTGCAGAAATAGAATGGATCAGAAAGGAAACTATTATGGAAGAAAAAAACGTGAAGGGAATGAGAGGAACATATTTTCCTTCGAGCAAACACAGATTAAGAAGTACTCATACGATTTTTATACAAATGTATGTAATGCTTGGAAACAATTAAAATAATCAAGAACAATAACAAAGAATAACTTAAGATCTTGAACGTAAGAACAATCACTTAAGATAAATGAATCCCACAACACAAAGTTTGCAAAATAATAGTTGTTTCTATTCTTCAATGATTTAAAGAAAATACAAAGTTTTTCTTCTTTTCACAATAGCTTTCTTGATCAAAAATCTGTCCCTTTCGAATACAGAAATGCTCTATATTTATAATAGAAAGAGTAGAGAGAAAATAGGATAAACCCTAGGAAATAGTCATTTCAACAAGAATCCTATTTTTCTTGACTCTCACATAGGAGACCAAGTAAAATTTTCTTCCTACATGACGCAACGAAAATGAAAAAGACATGTCAATTTCTTGATGAAAATGACATGGAACATTATGTTTGCTCTATTTCGTCATCCTTGTCTTCCTCCAAAAAAGCTTTTTTGTCCCGAAACTCCTGGAATTTTTGGATTATCTCTTGCATCTCAGCTTCTTTTGGCACACTGAAATGATCATTCAAGACTTCACATGTTTCTTGAGTATCACTCACATTTTCAAGAAGTTTCTTCAACCTTTTATTGAGTTTCCTCAATTATTCCAAGACATGCTCCATCTTCACAAATTTATCAATGATCTCTAGATTAAAGATGGAAGTTGGTTCATGCTAGATTGATTCTTTGATTTTCCTATGGAAGTCATCAGTAGATAGAATTTTTGAATTCTCACCCAGCACCTTGGGAAAGATCTTGGAAAGCTCCTCTTTGATTACATTGGTAGCATCAACCAATTGATCTCTAGATTCTCTTAATCTACTGCAAGCTTCATTGAGAATATTTATCCTGAATCTGATGGATTTGGTCAGCTGGAAATGTTTATCCACATGAGGGATGATATATTCTTCAACCAAGATATGAGATGGAACCTACTTAATTGCATTGAGAGCTTAAAAAGTTAGCTCGAGGTTCCCCATCTCATCTGAAAAATACTTATCCATTTTCTCGCCCTCCTTTATTTCCACCAAGGATTTATAAACTTTTGATGAATCATCAATGAATTCTCTTCCTTGGAGGATCAACCTCTGAATCCATTCATCAACCATTCTCCCCTTCTCATTAATCTTTTCAATCCTAGCTATCGATGAGAAATCTAACCTAACAGGAGTAAGAGTGGAGGATGATGGGGTTGACTCAGAAAGATTTGAAAGCTTTAGTAACACTTTTGTTAACTACTCCACTTTCTCTTTAAGCTCATCTCTTCTCACCTTTATGTCCCTAATATGTTTACACAGCACATTTATAACATCCTGTGCATCTTGTTGTGCTCCTTCCGCTATTACTTTTCCCATATCAACCCTTGTGATCTGATAGTCGGTCGCCATTATATCTTCCCTAGTTTTATCAACCATGCGAGTGCCAATCTCTATAAATTTGTGCCCTGAGGCATCCACTGAAATGCTTGAAATTGTTTTAGGTTTCATGGAATAACTGGCAGGGGAAAACCTTAAGGGAACTGAAATCAAAGGCTGGTAGGGGAACTACCACCTTTCTCTTCCTTAGATTCTAATCAATTAACCATTGAGGAGTTCCAGAAGAAGTTTCTCCTATTGGAGGTGTTATGGTCACATTTTTAGGTGGAGGGAGGTTTACTTGCGGAGTGGTAATGACTGCAAGTGTGGTGTCCGTGGTAATGGACTCAGTGAACAACGGTGTGGAAGGAGGAGGCATATCTATGGTCATTTTAGTTCTGGAAGAGAGAGGTGACAGGACAGAGAAGATGTTGGCCATGACTGAGAGACTTAGTGAAGAAATAGGAGGTGGGAGAGGTTGAAAAGGAGGAGGTGTGGATCCTGAAGCTAGAGCTTGAGAAGAAAGAGACAAACTTACTTCTGATAGGAAATCAACAAAAGGTGAAATCAGAGGTTGGCTAACCTCAACTTCCAAAGGAGGTTCTCCTTGTTCCAGAGGAGCAGGTGAATTTGGTATATTCATTGTTTTAGAAGGAGTGGTAGATGAAGTGGCTACTTGCTCTTCTCTCTTTCTGACAAACTTATATTTTATAGGCCTCTTGGAAGAGCTTTTATCTTTTTATTTTTATCCCTTACAAAATATCTCTTCCAAAGTGGCCAACTTTAAAACCTCTTTTCTTTTTAACTCATTCCCAAAGAAACGAGACATGCCTTAGTACGTGTAAGAGTTTGAGAAGCTCTTCCTGTACTAGAATATTTCTCATTGATAGACCAATCAATGGCTGGGAATACATGTTGGTCTTCATTCAACAAATCATATGAGGTGTCAAGGACACTTTGATTGTCCATGGTGCTTTCTGGGATGTCATCTAGATGTAACATCTAAATATCTTCAAGTTTCAATCTTCTATTATCCTTTCTTAGGATGGCGACTTCATCCTGAAGATCAACCTAGATGTCTTCTATGCTGGGAACATGTAAATAAAAGGTCCCGTATGACATAAGGACTCCCTAGAAGTCAAACCCATCTATGCGCTTCATGTTCTTCTTCAATTTTTCCTGTAGCTCGTGGACCACATTCTCATCTTTCACCATTGTTTAGAACGTGTACCATCCGATGGAAATAGGGAAGGCGATGGCAGCTTTATGCTTACTTTATTGGAATTTGTGAAAATCTAACAATTGTTTAACCAACTCCATCAGGATAAACTTATCACCTAGGAACTTGGGAAAATTGAAAGGATCACCTGGGTACATGACTACCCAAAAATATCTGAACTTCTTGAATTGTAAGAAGACACAACCCCATTTCGACACTTCAGCCCATACCTCAGCAAAGACTCTTCTTTTTCTTAAATCAGGGTTCATCCTATAGATGTTTTTGTAAAATAAGGCATCATTCACCCTTCTGAATTGATCCTCAGACCCCTTCATTATCAGCTGAGGGAAGTGTCGATATATGTGCTCTGCTACCTAGTTTCCATTTGTATCCAACCCTGGGTAATTTCTCATGCCGGCTGCTTCATAGGTGACATATGATGACATATAGAACTTACAGGTAGACAAGATGGTTTTCATCTGTGAGTCTATCTCATCACTTATAAGACTACCCCAATCGATCCCTTGTTCATTCTTCTTTATGATGACCATGAATTGATACATCCACCCTTGGAAATATCTAGACTCGGGGAGTCCAAACACTCGACTTAGCAAGGTGATGATATCATTGATATCCTTAATGAAATCACTTCTAGGAATAAACTTAGGAAACCTTGAGATGGCCAGCTTAAATTTGATCAAGAACTTTTTATTCACATGCCTGATGTAATCTGTTGATCATTGCCCCATGCCTTCTATGTTGATTGAAGATTCAAATCAACATACTCTTCAAAGTTGGGAAATCTTAGGAGGTCATCAAAGTAACCTCCGTCCAACCTTATTATGCTCTCTCCAGCCCGATTTCTCACTAAGCGGGAAGCTGATTCATAATTTGAAACACAGGTCAAGATGTACTCAGGTCATTAAGAAGACATTGGGAGTCCTGCTTCACGAGGGAGGACATTTCCGGCTATTGAATTCATCTAAGGAGTCTATGAAGAATCCTTGATTTTGTTCCAAAAGTCCTCCATATCTATATTACCAAGTTCCATGTCCCATATGTCATAATTGAAATCTATGTAGGAAGGGGAATCCATCTTCTGGTACTTGTACTTCATCTTTCTTGACCTATCTAACTTATCCTTAGATTATCCAGGATCTGACATGAGTATTTTTGAAGAAAGAATGTCTTGATCACTTTTGGTTGAACAATTAGGCTTGAAAGCTTGCTGAGTAACTCCACAGACTCGCCACACTAACTATATTTTAGAACTTGAAAAGCACTTGGTGAAATCCGACTCACTAGAAGGTATATCAGAAGTTAGGTCTTGACGGACACTTCATGAAACATGAAAAAAAAGAGGAACTTAGAGGGTGTAAAGCACTTAGCAAAACCTGATACATAACAGACGTAGGGAGATGTCGAAAACCTTATACAATCTGATACACTGGTAGATATCCAAAGATGTTGAACACTTGGCGAAACCCAATACACTATGAAGTGTCTCGGAACTTGGTAGATTTATGACACTTAATAAAACCCAATACATGCAGAACTATAAGATTGTTGAGCACCTAGAGAAACCAGGTGACAGACCATGGAAGTAAGAAGATGTTGAACACCATGTAAAACCTGAAACAAAGGCATCAGTTTTTTGAGATGTCAGAACATGAAATATTCCCGCCAAGTTTCTAGTTAGGAATTTTACATTCTTTAAAAAATAAAAAGGGTATATTCCATGGAATAAATCACCTTAAGGGTGAATTCCAAACAAGAGTTTTCATGGGAATACAACAGGAAATGAAGAAAACAACCCAAAACCCTAAACTTAAAGGGAAAACAGAAAGTAAAGGAAAACCCCAAATGAACACCTCAAAAACAACCCCAAAGACCTCAAAGCAACAAGAAGAGAAAAATACCCTCAATAAATTTGAAAAATGGTTAAAGACGGATTACGAAATCGATCAAGAGGTTCAATTGGGTTTGGAGGTCGAAGGAACATGCACGAAAATCCACATAGCGAAAAACACACTAGATAAAAATGACGTGTAAAATCAAAATATTTATAAAGCCCTAACATGTATTACACTTCAGCTGACACGTGTGCCAACTAACGAACAACTCGACATCAATGCCATGTCATCATGCTCGGAGTGTCTGAAAACCTGATACAAAGGATTTTCTATCGATTCAAATTTCAGGTTTTAGAGAACAAATGACATAAAGCATGAGATGTTTGGATGTTTCAAGGTTATGAAACCCAACACAAAGGATCATTTCAGGTTTCAGGTTTTGGAAAAAAGCGACATTAAGCATGCTTTTTGCAAGGCATGTTCTAATGCTTTTGAGTTTCAAAAACTTGACAGACTGGCTTGTAATCATGTTTTAGGTTTCGGGAAACAATAGACATGAAGCATGTAAGGGATATGTTTTCATGCAATGGAAACCCGAAAACCTGAAAGTCTCCTCCAAAGGGTATTTTTAGGAGATTTTTCCAAAACGTTTCTATGGTTATCTCAATTTTAGCTGAAATCACTAAAAAGAGAAAACAACATCCCACCTAGACGTGTGGGAACCATTGGTTCGGTGTCATGAGGTGTCTATTAAAAAATATATTTTTAAAACAATACTTTATCTTTGACAATGATTTTAATTGAAGGATTTTCCATGTTTCATTCGATGCCACTACAAACAAATGGGTGAGAGATGGGAGAAATGGAGATATGATTTTGTAGGCGACATCCATATGTTTAGATGGGAAATTACAAAATTATACGTCTTTCTAGTTATCACTCATCAATGTTTAACAATTGTTTACTCTCAAGGCACTTAAGAGACATTAACGGACCTATGTATCCCGAAAGGATCGAGGCAGTTTGGTAGTAGAATGACACCATCAATATCGTCTAACAACCCACCCAGATGTGTGAGAACCACCCCTTTTGTGCTATGAGTTGTCCATTTAAAAATATCTTATTTGAACCTACATATGTGCATATGGCCTACCTACAAAATTCTATCTTGGTTTCTCCCATCTCTCACCCATTTTTTCGCAGTCACATTAAATGAAATGTGGCAGAAGACTTTAATTAGAATCAGTATCAAAGATAAAAAAATTTTTTTTTTTAAATTAATACAATATAAGCACATCATGGAACTAAACCGATGGTTTCCACACATCTATTTGGGCCATTAAATCTTATCGGTGGTTTCTTTCCGTTGTTAAACCATCCCGGTCCTTCTTGGATATAGTGGTCCATCAATGTCTCTTAAGCACCCTTAGATAAAAAAAAATGTCAAAATTTGACGAGTGATAACTAGCAAGCCATGGCACTTGGGAATGTCCTTTCTGAACCTATGGATGTTTATATGGTCTTCCTATAAAATGTTATCTTGGTTTCTCCTAACTCTCACCCATTTGTTCAGGGTGGTACTAATTGAAATGTGACAAAAGCCTTTAATTAACATCAGTGTCATGGCATCAAGGTTGATATTTTGCAATGGAAACCTCGTGGAACCAAATCAATGGTTCACACATGTCCAGGTGGGCTATTAGACACTATATATTGTGTCATTCCACTGCCAAACCATCCCAGTCCTTCCAGGCTACAGTGGTCCACCAGTGCCTTTTAAGCGCCCTTAGAGAAAAAACTTTTCAAACTTTAACGGGTGATAACTAGAAATCCATGGCCCACTTCGGAATATCTCTTATGAACCTACAAATGTGCATATGGTCCACCTACAAAATCATATCTCAGTTTCTCCCATATCTCCCCCATTTATTCAAAGTGACAATGAATGAAACGTGGCAAAAGCCTTTAATTTACATTAGTGTCAGGGCATCCAGGGTGATATTTTGCAAGACACCTCATGAAAATGAACCAATGGTACCTAAACATTCAAATGAGTTATTAGATTCTATTAGTGGTTTCATTCCGCTGCCAAACCATCTTGATCCGTCTGGGATAAACCAGTTCGTCAATGTCTCTTAAGTGCCCTGAGAGTAAAAATGTTTCAAACTTTGACGAGTGATAACTAACAAACCATGACACTTGGAGATTTATCCTATAAACCTATAGATGCGTATATTTTCCACATAAAAAATAAAATATTATTTTCTCCCATCTCTCGTGTGTTTTTATTTGCAGTGAAAATGAATCAAACGTGGCAAAAGCCTTCAATTAACATTGTGTCAGGGCATCTAGGGTATTATTTTGTAATGGACACCTCGTGGCACAAAAACGATGGTTCCCACACATTTGGGTGGGATATTATACACTATCGATGGTGTCATTCCACTTCTAAAATATCTCAGTCCTTCTGGGATGCACTAGTCCTTCAATGTCTCTTAAGCTCAATGAGAGAAAAAACTTGTCAAAATTTTATGAGTGATAACTAGCAAGCCATGGCATTTAATAATGTCTCATCTTAACCTATGGATGTGCATATAGTCCACATACATTATTTTAGTTTCTTCCATCTATCTCCCATTTTTTTAAAGTGGTAGATAATTAAATCTGGAAAAATCCTTCAATCAGCATCAGTGTCAGAGATATAAAATTGTTTTGAAAATATTAATACAGTATAGGAACCTCGTGACACAAATCTGATGATTACCACATGTATGAGTGGGTTGTTAGACACTATTGGTTGTGTTTTTACACTACCAAACCGTCTTGGTCCTTCTGATCTACACAGGTTCGTCAATGTCTCTTAAGTGTCCTAAGAGCAAAAAATTTTCAAACTTGGACGGGTGATAACTAGCAAATTGTGGCACTTGGGTATGTCGTGTCTAAACCTATGGATACACATATGGTACACATATAAAATTATATATTGGTTTCTCCCATATCTTACTCGTTTTTTCATAGTGACATTGAACGAAACATGCGAAAATCCTTTAATTAGCATCCAGGGAAATATTTTGCAATAAACACCTCATGACACCAAACTAATGGTTCCCACACGTCTGTCTAGGTTGTTAGACACTGTTGGTGAAATGATAATATGTAAGAGGTAAAATTAATGTTAAAAAATATATTTCATTTGATATAGGTGGTGAAATGAGAATTTGTTCTTGTTAAAAATAATGTGAAAAAGAAATCTCTCTCTCTCTCTCTAAATGGAATTGAACCTTGGAAAGTTCGTGTGAGATTCAATATTGCTAATAGGATCCAAAGGGTCAAGAGAATTGAAACATAATACATTTGGTTGACTTACTATTTTATAGATTTCTTGTTGCACCTCATGGGTCCTTTATTCTTTAGACATTTTGGAAGGCATGGGAAAAAGTGAATCACTTGGTGGTTGGGAATCCTATCTTTTCTTCCATTTACATTAGGCACTATGCATACTAATCGATTTCATTGAATCTGAAATATAATGAAAATATACTTTCCTTGACAAGAGGATTCTCTACCCTACTTTCATTTGAGAAATTAATTAAAATATTTCATAACTTGTAAAGATTTGGGAAGTTGATGGAATGGAAAAACCTTAAATATTTCTATAAGCTTCCTCGATCTCAGTTTAGAATATATACATTGATAAGAAATTATGATGCATGAAAATATCTCCTCAACATACATCCATCCACTACTTTATTATATCTTGAGGAGTGTAATACAATTAGCACTGAGATTTTTTCATCTTGGAATTTTCTTATAACTGTGCAATAATTGGTTTCACAGTACAATCAATACAATGAAATATTTATATAATGAACTATGGTTTCATATTGAAAATATAATATTTTGTGATTTTACTAATTGAGAATATTAAGGTTTTACGTCCTAACCATCTTCCAACATTCTGATTTTCATCACAGTACTATTTAGTCTATAGGGTACAATGGTAAATTGAAAGGAGACAAGAGAAAGAAATAGAAATTTAAGTGGGATTAAGAGAGAATTGTAACTTGAAATTTTTTAAAAAGCATATAAGGAGTGTGAGGAAGGATATTTTTAAGGTTAGAAGGCTTGAGGTTGCTCGAAAAGACAAAAATTTATGCAAGTATTGCTGCATACCTGTAGAAGGGAATAGAGGCATAATTGGATAAACGAGAAAGTGTGGAAAGGTGTCTTAACATTAAAGGTTGGATTTAAAAATTGGTAATAAAATAAAAGTAGCAAAACGTTATCCTAAAATTCCATTCATTATTATTGAAACCTTCTTAGTGAAACTTTACGCTTGAAAAGGACCCAGGACATGGCTTCAAGGAGCTGGAATAGGTGAATGAGTGATGGTAGAAGAGAGACTTAGAAATGGATGTGGGATATAAAATTTGTCACACACCTTGAGGATATTAATGGGTGCCCAAAAATAGTGGTGATTTGTTTCATTTTTTTTTGGGTGATTCACAACACCAACTCACCGGTGTCATTATTCTTGAGAAGCTAGTGAAGACAATTTTGGCTAAGGTAAGAAATTTGAAGACTTATTGTATTTTCCATGAATTTGATTAGTGACTTGGCATGGAATATGATATAGAGACATGGTACATTGATATAAAATGATCAGGTGAACCCATTTGAGTGAATATTTACTATTGAAAGTGTTCCTGACTTGAGAAAGTAAGCAAGTTGGCAGGCTTAAGGGAAATTTTGTGTTTTTGAACTAAACTAACTTTGTGGATGGGTTGAGTGTAAATTGTACAAATTCAATCCACTAAACCAATTGGGTCCGATATAATTTTTAGGGTGTCAAGTATTGCTTTATGGTCAGACTCAAGAACTTTCGACAAGTTCTTATTGCATGCTCTACCTCCACATTTAATCAATTGAACGTTAGATGTAACAACTAGGCTAGAATAATGAATAATCTTTCTATGAGTGTCAAAGTCCTCAAACAACCACACATTGGATTTATTCATTGGGTATCATCTTAGCCAAGTTCCAGTAATAACCAAATACCATGTAGGATATACTATGCCTTCTCCATCTATGATTCGGGATATCAATTTTTTTTTTTCCTCAACACAATGACACAAATACTAAGATGTTCCTCCTCTATTATTTTATTCTGATACAACTGCATAAACATGAAATACATCACATTGTACAAAAAATATCTAATTTCAATAAATGACTCATAAATATCTTACATAATGAGAAAAATTATTAATTTTAACAAAATAATGTAGATATATAATACCTAGTTATACTAGATCTGATATATGGTCAAAGTCACTTGATGATTCACTCACTATTATTTTTATATAGGTGTAGAGTGGATATAATTTTTTTACAACACCATTCATCAACCATATATTTTGACTCACATTCATCTCAAAATGTATATGTACATGAAGAGAAAAAGCATGTCATTTTCCTTGTATAAACAATCCCTAAACCTACATTTGAACTTATAAAAGAGTGCAACCCACTAGATCCCATTAGTGTACAACAATCTTCACATTTTGAGAAATTAGATTATTCTACTAACCATAAAAACCTACAAATTGTATACTTTCCCTCATTTCCTAGACCTATTGTTGAGTTACACCATTACATGATGGATGTTAGATCGATAAACTTGACACCATATTTTTACTTCAATTCTGTTGTAGCTCAAAATTGCACCATACCTTGATTCATAGACAACATAGGATTTTGAGGAAACATGGGACTATATGCAAGTTGTGGGACTTTCTCCTCAAATAGACCTCTTGAGAAGGTCGACTTACTCGACTTATTCCTACTACCAAAACTACTCTTAGGAAGGGAAATGCAACTATCTAACTCTAGTATATGATTCCAAGGGACCAGGGTGAGAAGGAGATGCGTAAAATGAAACCCTACACTAAGGGGGTGATATAAATAGAAATAAGGGGAAAACACTCTTAAATGAGGGAAAATGGGACAAAATGAAGGAGGAGTGTATTCAATTTTTTTTACCTTAAACCCCTTCTAAAACCCCAAGCGCGCCAGCCTATCACTCAACCTAAGTTACGCACTCACTCGAGGCACGCATGGGAGTCGATCCCCTCTTTTATGTGATCTTTGTGATAATTCTTTTCATTTAATGGAGGAATGGTTATAAAATCATAAATACATGCATTTATCATACTACAATAGCTAAATTACAATAACAAGGTCATACCAGACTGAATATATCAAGATATAGCATCCCAACACTAAAAAATGACTAAAACAAAGAGTTAAAGCCTAAGTCTCTACTATATACTCAAAATACCGTATATCCCACATTACAAATCCTAAGCTAGATCACATATGTGTATTCCCCCTTCATTCACATAACTCTCTAACCCACAACATTCTTGTAGCACTTCGTTACTCTAACCTCTTCTTTTATTTCAGACCCAAACACTTCTATAAATAATATTTCAATCCTTCCTTTTCCATCATAGATAAGAGCACGCTGAATGCCAAGTGGAAATGTGGTCCTCCATGATCGAGTTTTTTATGTCAGCTTCCAAAACGCATTCTTAGCCTCCACTAATTACAATGATCATGTCCCTTGAGTATTCCTTTCATGTAATATTATTTTCTTGAGCCCCAAGACTCCAACTGTAACTTTATCCATTCATCACACCTGCTTGGGTATTCACATTTTTTCCATGTAATATCGTATCCATAAAAACAACTAAGTCTTTAAATCTTATCCTGCCTCCTCACACCAACCTTTCATGTTACATGTCTGATTTATCCTTGAATTCTTCAAACTACATGTGCTCGCTCCTATTTCCCCTGCGCACTCTTCGTTACATGCCTTTTCCTTTACCTCCCCCATGCTTAATCCACTGTCTCCGGATTTAGCCATATTTTAAGGGCCCAACATTACCCCACACTAAATGTGTTACCAAAATATTGTGTAAAATTATTAAATAAATTGTAATATTATTAATAATGAGTTTCTAGAACTCATATTAGTAATATAGTTGTAATAATTTTATTATTGGTGAGTTGTGAGAAAAACTCACGTAGTTATTTTAGTGTGAGAGATATCCTAGAGATATATTAGGGGATAAGACTGAGAGATTCATGGAGAGAGATATGAGGGATTGAAGATGAGTGTTTACTCCACCTTTGTAGGAGATCAAACTACTATAAATGTAATCTCTATCAATGTAATTTATATCTCGAATGATTTCTAAATTTAATATAATTATTATTCGGTGTTTTTATATAATTGTGCAGTGTTTAATAGTGGTATCAAAGTAGGTTGGATGGAGTTTTTTTGAGCTCTTCTATCTGCATATTCGGATTCTTTCTCAACTGTTTTCAATTCACAGATCCAGCAATGTGTAAATATCATTATATTGTTATAGAGACTTAAATGACCAGGAAGTCACCTATGCACAAAAGGCCTACGTTTGTTATTTTAATACTTTTTTTATTCACTCGGTTTGAAATCAAATGTGATATATTTCTATCACCTTTAATTTTTCTAATACGACATCAAAAGAATAACTCAATTCCGGCATATACTCCATCTCAGTGATAATATCTCATCTCTCCAACTCGAATTGAGACATATTTTTTCTCATTATCGGATTCTTACCTTCCGTATCCATGGATTTTACATTGAACTTCCCCCAGTCTCAGAAGAAAAAGCTAACAATCATATTTTTGCAGTCGTCTGAAAGGATAGGCAATAGAGGAGTTTTCAAAGGACCATATGCATTAAGATCCATGCCAAATCAGTCCATTGACATCTCTTTACAGCATTCGGTTTGTATTAGTCTCTTTTTATGACTCACCTCCTGTGCATATCAAGATATTCTTGCATTCAACTTGGTGCGCAATTATCTCCTCGAACTCCTCTCTCAACACGTTTTGAATTGGAATGTGATTCGACACCTGAGAAGATTTTGATTCTCAGATATGTGACAGTCTCTTGCTCGTTTGGCCGTATATCTACACATAAATATCCACGTGTGCCTCTTGGTCAACCCAGTACATAAGATATTAGTGTAAAAAGTAAAGGCCATGCATGTGTGACTTGATGCATAATTGAAGAGGTTACAATTGGGAGTTGAAACACCAATTCAGTGATCAAATTTGAAGGGCTGGTCAAGATTTTATTTTGAATATTTGACCAGTCCTTCTATGATGAAAAGTATCATTAATACTTAACACTTCACTTGACAAGAATAAATCAAGTCTGCACGTCAAATCCATTCACTACAAAGGGTTGTAATATTATATGCCAACAAAAAAGGTGCTTCATACTCTCAAATGACACGTCTTTGACATCCATATCCTTCAATGTTTTTTTGTGTAACACACTAATCTCTTTGAACCTTTCTATAGCTGCACATTTATCGTTGTATTTGTATATATTCTTAGGAAGCATGATATTTATAAACTTCCCATACTCCATATTCCCACAATTTAGACAGTCTTTATATGGCCTAATTGGAAAGATTGAAGTATAGTAATTTCAAAGTCTTTATATGGCCTAATTAGGAAGATTTAAGAATTATCAGTTCAAGGTCTTTTACGACTTCAAGCAAACTTACTAAATATTTTTCAACTATTAATAGGACAAAAATTAATAGTCTAAAATAAATATATACACAAATTAGATGGGCGAGACATTATATCCACTAATTATTTTTGTGTGGTCATTGTTGCTACTTTTAATTCTATGAACTATTGAGTTTGTGGATGTTATTAAAATCAATCTTTCTTTTATTTATTTAATTCCAAATATTTATTTTAAGATGTAAAGAGTATAGAGAATTAAAAGAAGTACATGTTAGCAACAAGTGATTGTATGAGACCCAATACTCTGGAATAGGTGAATTGGGATTTTTATGGGTTTTCTCCAACCATGATAAATATAAGCCTAGTTATCATGTTTGCAAGAGGCGTGTTTGATTTACATATTGATGTTTGACTCTAATTTTTAGTATTAAAGTCTATAGAAAACCCTAAACCTATTTTGATAATAGGGATTCTCATTTCCAGATCCTCTTCTATAACCTTCTTTTATAACCTTCTTTGCTCACTGAAATTCCCACTCCTAAATTCTTTATATAATTTACTCCATTCTTATTTCAACTCTATTCCACATACCTTAAATTATTTATAAAACAAAAGTCCTCACAAGGAGGAAAAAAATTAGTTAATTTTATTTAAGTAGAAACAAATTTTATCATTCGAATTTTTTTATGTGATTTTACAATCAATAGTTGAATCTAATAAATCTCCTAAATTGATGAGTTTTCATTTCTATTATAAACAAATTAATAGAAAAGTAAACTTT
Organism: Taxus chinensis; assembly: GCA_019776745.2. Lineage (NCBI taxonomy): Eukaryota > Viridiplantae > Streptophyta > Pinopsida > Cupressales > Taxaceae > Taxus > Taxus chinensis. The sequence goes on along the minus strand of CM034153.1, from coordinate 88,341,732 downwards.
ACCTTTGCCTGAACATTGACGTGATGGTTTGGAGTTTAGATTTTGGGATAGTTTGTAACAATGTTGATATCTACAAGCACTCCAAGCTGGTTTGCATCCGACAATAGTGAACCACTAGAGCTCCATACAAACGTTTTGAAATTTTAAAAGATCTTCCTATTAAGTTTTTGAAAAATTCAAAACAACATCTTATTTTATTAGTGTGGATGATCTTTTCAGTTATAATCCCTCCTAAAATCTGTAAAAAATTGAAATTTATTGGTCATTATTTCCAATATTAACATAGTTTAAGTTACTATTATAATAAAAATCATGTTTTAATTCAAAGCAGAAAAAACAAACACCAACAAGGAAGCATGACCCATAATGCTTTGAAGAAAAAATGTTATAATAGAACATGTTGAACTTGCTTAAAAATTGGAGAGAGATGATTAATGTAGAACCTACCAGAATATCATGTAGAAAAAACTCCTGCTATTTGCAACTTTTGAAGAAAACCGGTGGCATGTAGGAAAAAATCCAGCTATCTGCAACTTTTGTATGTCAAGTTGGAATATCATGAATTAAACTTTAACATTTAGGTGTCCATATCCATAACCGCAAGAGCAAAATTCAAGCAGTATATTGCAAACAAATACAAAATTTCATGTACTCTATTTTATTTGAGGAAAAAGTGGAGGGAGATTCAAAACTTTCATTGAAAAAAATAACTGCAATACTTACTCGTCTTTATGAACGCACATGAAGTACTTAGGGCAGTTTATGCGCAAATGGCATTGTATTTATGGCACTCTGCTGCCGCGCTGGCAAATGGTAATTTCACAAACAGTGGTAGTGGTGGTATTAAGTATGAACTTGCATTAACCAAAATAATGTTTGACCAAATTTACAAGATGTTACTTTGACAGTTTAACAAAAATTTCAAAAGTTTTACAAAATAGTTTTTCTAAAACAAAAAACGTACAAACGTATCCACTAAGCAAAAATGCCCGGGACGGGCATGAAATCTCATTTCTGGTTGACGGCCATTTTTCCACACAGCCCTTCTTTTGACAACTTGAAAAAAATATTACACTTAAAATTTGTCAAATGATTTGTAAGTTCTGATTTTTTTTACAGGAAAATTTTGACCTACTCTGACGGGCTGTGACGGGTTCAATTTTGAACACTGAACACCATGCAAGTAGTGTAATTATTCTTTTTTCTAAGTCTTCAAGTTGTTCATTTAAGAGTTTACCGAGTTGATGTGCATCTTTATAAAGTCATTGTTATTTGTAATATGTTTAGTATATTAATTTTTTCAGTGTCTTCCTTTTTAGTGGTAGACTAGTTTTTTAGAGGTCGATTGAATTTCTAATAATAATATTAGATATTAATTGGTATTGTATTCTATATTGGATTTAGTCTAGTCACTTCTAGTTTGTGGAAATTAAAATTGTTATATTGGGCCATTAGATATGCAAATAGTTTTTTGTCAGAAAGAGTGAAATATTTTGTTGTGTCATGTTGTAAACATTGTCATATGTCTTATGGTCAATTTAAAGAGACTATGGTTTAAGACTCATAGTCAAATTTGTACTGTCGTCAAGGTCAGTAAGTTTCATGAGTTGAAGTTGAAAGTTTAAAAAACAAAATCAAATTATTCCTTACGGATGCATTTTCGGTGTTACCTGATGTCCAATGTTTTTGGTGAATAAGATGAATAATATTGCAGTTCTAATGATATTTTTGATAACTTCAAAGAAGGAAAACATGCTTAGCTTTGGGGGCTCTGCCCCTTTACCCCGCCTTGTATCACGTTAAGTTGCATGCCCAACATGCTGCCCTAGACCCTGCAAGGGGCACTTTCCCTTGACCCCGCTGGGGGTTGCTGTTCCCAAACCCCCACTTTGGAATTTTAGAACCAAAGTGAATATTTGTGGGGATTATTCATTGACAAAAGGTGGTGAAAATTTTAGCTTCAACATCATATTTGTTGAGTAAGAAGTGTGATTACTATAGGATGAAGGCAACAGAGGTTAGAGGTCAATCAATGACCTCTCATCAGTCACCAATGATGGGGCCACATGAATTTGTGGTGGCAGTGAGTGTGTGTGTGTATGTGTGTTTTCTTTTATTACAGATTTGTAGTAGGATTTTAGAGTTCCTATTTGAATAAGTGAAATGGTCACATTGAGAGGGAGAACTGGAACATGGTCTCAATGTTCAATTTTCTCTCTATTTAGTTTGTATTCAGTAAGAAGTGGTTCCTACATGATTCCCTGAAGGAAAGACATCTTAGAAAGATGAAAGAACAAGGAAAAATAGTATCATGATATTGAGGTTGTTGGTTGTCCTATAAAACCATCCTTGTTGAGGTTGTTGGTTGTCTTGTAAAACCATCCTTTGTTTTAGGTTGTTGGTTGTCCTATAAAACCATCCTTTGTTTTAGGTTGTTGGTTGACCTACAAAACCATCCAAACCATGAGCACGAATGGGTGTCAAGCTGCAGAAAGAAGTATGATTGTTGTTTCTATAATGTCAACATTAAGGGAGTGTATATTGGGAATTAATAATGTTAACAATAGGGGAGTGAATGTTACCAAAATATTGTGTAACATTATTGATAAATTGTAATATTATTAATTATGAGTTTATAGAACTCATATTAATAATATAATTGTAATATTTAGTATTAGTATTTGTGTGAGTTGTGAGAACAACTCACATAGCTATTTTGGTGTGTGAGATAATAAAGGGATTAAAGAGATATCCTTGGGATAGATTTGAAAGATTCTAGGAAGGGGTTGAGAGGTATGAGGGATGACTATTGACTCCTAGAATCAAGGAGATCAAACTCTATATATTGTAATCTCATACATGGATGATATATCCCGAATGAATTGAAATTATACATTTTTATATTTGGTGTTATTTTATTTAGTAATCAATATTTATTTATTTGTGTGCAAAGCTGTACTAAATATAAGAATAAATTATAGAGAAAATCCCCCCTGAAGTTCCCTCTTTATAAGTAGATATTTGACAATGCTTAACTTGAATTTGAGATGCTCTTTACTTAGCTTGGTTTTATCCTAACCTAATTTGGAGTGCTTAAAACTTAAATATAGGTTTATCCTATTGTCAACTCTTTATATAGGGAAGTTTAGGGAAAATTTGATTGATATTTGATAGATATTATTGGTGGATCTCCTGAGAAAGACATAGTAGGTGTTAGGTGAGTAAATGATTGCACTTTATTTACTTATATATGCCTTAATGGGATGTAATTTCATGTTAAGGATAACTAATAAAAATTCTAATTGTTGGAATTTTGTTGGACAAAACCACCAAGTAGGATAGAGCCACCAAGTGTTTTTGTCCATGCTAGATGGTAGTGTCTAGGATGATGAAGTGTTAAAAGTGAATATCTGAAGAATTATGATAGGAGATAAAGGGTGTGCATGAGTCAATAATTTAGTCATGTAGGTGTTTGAGAAAATGGGTGATATAATATGAAGTATTTTCAAGCCTTAAGGATAAGTAAGATAATGTGTTTAAGCTCAATTTGCATACACAATTCATGATTAAGGAATATAAGCTAAATCAATATTATTAAGTACATAGTTAAAAAAAAAAATTATCTACATGCCCCCCTTTAAGATAATAAATAAAAATTGCTAGCTTAAAGGAAAAATGAACATGAATGTGTAAACACATAGTGTATTTTCTCACTTTTTTGATTGTTTGAATGGGGATAAGATGCCTTGAAGAGAACAACCTAAAACACAAGAGTGTATTCAGTGTCCATATAATGAATACTGGAACTTTAACTCTGAATAATATTGAAATTAAAAATTGTAAATTATAAGAGAGCAAGGAAGGATTACACCTATGTGTGTAGAAACAACTTACTTTATATATGTGCGAGACCATTCCCCCTTTCTAAGGAATTTGATGGTGGAGATTGGAACAAAAATAATGGGGAATTAGGTGTGATCATATCCCCAATTCGAAGGATGTTGATGGAAGCAAAACTCTAACCCATACATCTAGAAGAGTAGTAAAAAAAGTAAAACAAGCATCTCAGGTGCAATAAGTCAAACACTCAAATAATGTCAAGATCATTGGGTGTTACCAAACCTAATATGTAAAAATAAAATGCTCTCAGGTATCACTAAACCTAATGTGAAGGCAAACAGGTATCACCATACCCAACATGTAAATATAAAATGTCACATGTCAATAAACCTAATGTGAAGGTTGTCGGGTGTCACCGGACCTGACATCCCAAGGATGATAAATGTCATTGAACCCAACATGCATGAACCACATCACTGCATACATATCTAGGATCATAATTTCAAATATCTTGAACTTATTGAAATAGAAGTTCTCAAAACGGGATCAACAACATATAAATTAATATTTTAAATTTATAATTTCCATAATAAACTTGCCTCGTGTATTTTTCCATGGAATATAATGAACATATGGTGTAATATGTATATTTATAAGTGATTTTCCATCTAAACTAATGTGGCATCTCAAATTTTCTAATAATCAATATTTTTAACTATATAAATTGAGCTATATAGAACTTTCAAAACATAGGAGACTAACATCCAATGGGTCTATGTAGGATGCATAATACCACCCTATATAAATTTTGTACCTACTCCTATTTGTAACCTTATAAACCTATTCCTATAACGTGTTCTTGTATTCTATAATTCTACATGTGTTCTTAAATTGCATTGATATTCTTGTAATAACCCCACTGAATGCCCCCTTTTTCAAGGCAAGGGAGATAGAATATAGATCACTTGGCTTAAAAATAATTGAATTATTTCCATGCTAGATATAGACAACAATCATCAATAGAACATATAAAAGGTAATTGTAGATGTCCACCATGTAGAATTGGCCCTGCAAGAGAGTTCATAATAGACATCACGACACATAGATATAACACACACATAACACACATACAAATACACAAAGTTCACACATAAATCTATGTTAAATGTCATATAGAAAGGTCAAATGGCCACATTCAAAATAGGCTAACGAATGAAAAATCATAGGAAAATTGAGGACAAAAATAAAGAATGCTAAAGTGTCACAAACACATAGATAGGCTAAGGACCGCATCACATATAAGACAAGAAAATAAGCAATTTAATGTGTAAGAAAGAAAATAAACATTAAGTACTAGGAAAATAGAATAATATATACTAGTCTTGTATTTTGACATGTGCTAGTCCTAAAAATCTAAACAAATAACATATATTGTAATATATAATATTAACATAACTAGTATGTGAATAGTATTGCGTAGTAAATAGAATAACATCACCTGATAGTGTATAATTCTCCTAGAATAGATATGTCAAACAGAAAAAGGGCTAGTCCAACATCTAAAATCATGCAAAGTCATGTGCATCACGTGTCATGCTCATATATTTTGCAAAACACATGTGTACATATAGAAAATATAATATGCAATCTATCAAATCACGTGAAAAAGTACATTTGTAAAGTAGATGCTAGTAACTGAAGTTATGCTTAGATCATGATTTTGTATTTTTAGCATATTTATTTTAATTTTTTGTATTTTTTTAGTGTGAGAATGTTTGAAAGTATGATGTCTGATGACCGAGGAATACACAGTTGGAGAATCAGGATATCTTCCTGAGAGAATGTTCAAAATGGTATTATATGTCATAATATTTAAATGTCCTTATATAGGTAACTATGTATAATGGAGAACTGGAGGAGGTAATTTCTCAATGGAATGTTCTGTAAAATAAGATATTGTGTCGCTTTAAGCTTATGTTGCAGGATGGGTGGATTGGATTGTAATTCTTGAGGAGACACATTTGACTTAGATTTACATTATTTCAGTTGTGGCTTATGCTGAAGTAACGATAATATAGGCATGCCTACCATTTCGATAATAATTGTCTAAGTAGTTGGTAGGGTATAGGTCATGTGACTATTTCCACAAAAGGTGTAGAAATAGGAATAATAGCTAGAAGTAACAAAGGAGACTCATAAGAGATGCCTTGAATTTGAGAACTTTGTTACAACAAATATATTTGACACAATTATGCACAATAGAAGTGATAAAATGAAGCTTGTGAATCCAAGGGTGTCCTAGTAACATGTGACATTTCTTAAGGCTCTAAATAACCATGAAAGGTGTAGATAGGCTACCTTCCCTACTACGTAGAGTGCAAAAATGTCACAATTTGTGTCAAATTCATGTCGTTCCCCATTTCAATTTTTTTTTGTCATTTTTGATGGAAATTTTGACACAATTATAAAGTGATTATAGTTAATAAAAAAATACACAAATAGTGTCACATTTGTGTCACTTTAGTGCCACCATCAGCCCTAACTTTAAAATAAAAGGGGATGGACCCATCTATGTCCTTTTTTGATTTTACCCTATTATGCATTCACAAAAGATGGAAAAAGAGAAGGTATATGGAAGGACGGGTGTTAGTGGAAGTATAAGAATATAAAAAATGGCATGGAAGGGCACTTGACCATGAAAAACATTATTTCGAAATCATGGAGAGACTATGAGGATGGATGGAAAAATCTGGAATGCATGAAAGCTCTGAAGAAATTTGGGAAAAAGATTAGAGGGTGTGGAGAACAAATTATTGAAAGGTATTTATTTGGAGTTTTAAAAAATTAGTAAATTCTTTATCTCATTAATTTTTACTTCTGATACATCCATGATTTTTACATTTTAAGATGGCTTTTAGATTTTCATGCCTACGGTTTGTAGAGAAATGAAGCTAAATTTGGAAAGAAAATTTTAGATTTAGAGTCATTCCTTTATGGCAGACCACAAAAAAAGCCAAAGATAGGGTTATGGGATTAAAGAAAGAAATATTAGTAAGAAAATAAGGTTGTTACCTGTTCTATACCATTTACCCTCCTTTGGAGAAAAATGTTTCTTTTTGATATGGGTTAGTATATTTTCTTTTAAAAGAATTAAATTGTGAATTTCTAGTTTTTAAATAAGTGTAATTATTCTTAATTAATATACACAACAACAAATTATTATATGATCATTTTCATGGAATGTCATAAGTCAAATTGTAGAAATAAGGATGTTTTCTAATTGTTCAAAAAAATGTGCAAACACTAATATCTCTCTGGGTAACCTTGGGATGGATTTTTTTGAATGTTTTCTTATATTTTAAAAGCTTTAAAAGTGTTAATATGATTATTCAATTGATGGAAAATGAGAGAGCAGGTTTAATAATAGTAACTCCATTAATTAAAAGTATTCTTATAATGCATAAATTTATGTTATTTAGCTAATAGGATTTTACGCGTGGTTGTGTTTTCTGCATAGTTGCCTCCTAAAATTCCACCATGAGATTACTCTGTGATTATAGCCCATTCATGTTCTAGTACGCATTGATGCAAAACCTCATCTCAGCATAACTTGTAAAAGTCTCTGCCAATCAACATATAGGGCACGACGCATACAAGCAACTGATTTTTCTCCAAGGTATTCATCCCTTGTGGCGTTATACCCATTCATAGGAAAACAACAATATCTTTTAAGTCAAAGGGTGCACACTGCAGCCTAAAAAATTATGCATCTGAAATTGTGTTTTCAATGCTCTTTGCGTCCTCACCTAAGTTAATCCGTGATAAATGATTAGGTCCTAGATTTATTTTATTAGGTTTTAATACAACCAAAAAATTGAACTCCTAAAACAAAAAAATCCACTCACATATGTTCTCTTATAAGAAAGCATTGTTCACCAAGTATTTGAGCACCATATGATCCATGTAGAAAACAAATGGAGTGGCCATTAAGTATTTCTTGAACTTGTGTAGTGCATATATCATAGATAATTCTTTGTGCTCCATCGTTGTATGATTTTTCTCTACTAGGGTTGATTTCCTACTCGTGAAACACAAGGGGTGATCAATAATCCCCTCTCCAGGTTGTGTCAAAACTGATTTTATCGCCATCCCTGAAGCATCAACATGTACATGGAAGGGTTTATCCCAAGATGGAAAACATAAAATAGGTGCAGTAGTAAGTTTTTCCTTCAAGGTGTCAAAAGCCACATGATGTGCCTCTCCCAATAAAACTTTCTCTTAGGTTTCAAAAAATCTTCCAAGGGTGCAGAAATTTGGGCATATCCTTTGATGAATCTCCTATAGTAGCTCGTGTGTCCCAAAAATCCATGCACCACACTTTGACTAGTAGGCTCCTTTAATCCCATGATAACAAATTTTTTTGTAGGATCTACCAGCAAGCATTATTTGCAAATGATGTGTCCTAACAATGGGCCAAAAGGAGTGGAAAAGACACATTTTTTTATATTAAGAGAGATTCTCAACTGACTGCACCTCTCAAAAATTAGCCTTATATTGTCACAATGATCTCTTACTAATCCATACATAGTCTAGTCATCCAAGAAAACTTGCAAAAACTTATGGTTGAAGTCTTGAAAGGCCTGCACCATAATGCATGAAAATATAGCATGCAAATTCTTCAGTCCAAAAGGCATGACCATATAAGAAAAAATTCCCCATTCTATGGTGAAAGTAGTCCTTTCCTAGTCTTCCTTTACAATTCTCACCTATTGATAACCTAAGAAACCATCTGTAAAAGAATAAATTTCTTTCCCTATTACACCTTCTAAAATTTCTTCAGTGAATGATGTTGAGAAAGGATCCATGACACATGCAGCATTCAAATATCTATAGTCAACACATATTATTATCCTCCCATCCTTCTTAATATTGATGACCACGGGACTCGCCCACTCAGATTCCTCAATAGCCTTAATGATGTCAGACTCTACCATCTTATCAATATCCTCCTTAACCTTCACGCGTAAGTTCGGGTTGATTCTATATGACAGTTTTTGGAAAGGGCAAAAACCTTGTTTTAGATTGATTCACATCTCTCCTAATGAATGATGAACACATTTTAGCTCATGGTACTTGCACATGAACAAATCCTAAAAATTTCACAGTGGCTCTATCACTTTCGAGACCTCCTAGTCCATCTAGTAATCTCAAATGACATCTTCCTTTGGTTTTGCATCAGTATCAATGTTCACCTTCTTCATTCTCAAGGATTTATGATAGGTGCACGCTCTCTCATCTACTGTATCCAATAATTTTCACGTCCCTTCCATATACATTACAACATCCAAATGTTAAGTTTCTTAACCATCTGCCAAGTATACCAACTTACCCTTCTCATTTTCCAGACATGTGTGCTCAAGCTTTACTTCCTTAGCTTCTTCCTCTACTAGGCACACAATCAACTCAGGTTCTCGCAATACTTCCAGAATTCAATCCTTAACCATGGAACTATCTCCTAAGGTAAGGTACTTAACCACTTGTAACACCTTATTCACCGATGGATTAAAAGATTGAGACTCAAATTTCTAGATAATATCCATCGTTAGCTCTTTTCAGGTTCCTATCTGTCTCCACAACTCCTAATGAATATACCATGCACGCACACAACCTTGTAAAGTGGAGTAGAACTTATGCACCAGGTGAAAAATATTCTAAACCTTCCATCCAAGCCTTCTCACACCTCTCAACATGGCATGAGGTGTTTCCCTTCTCATCATAATCACAAATTGTAGTTGGTGCATTACTTCATAGAAACCTAACAGTGAGTGTGATCCTTACTTCATGTCACTCTAGAAGGTTGTCTCAATGGGTCAACCACTAGTGCATTTTCATCCTACGCAAGGTATATGTAAGAATGTTCATTCTCTCAACTTGACATGTCTACTGAGTCTCCATTACTCGTAGAAAAACATTAGTATTTCCATCCCTAGTATACCGTGGCAACTGTCTTCCTCCCAAGCGCCTAACTGAGTGAACTCTGACAATTCATGTCTGAGTATCCTTAATATTCCTTCTAACTAACTCGTAGGTCCTGTAGGCCCAATTATCACATGCCACACTAGTGGTATCACTTATAGACTAAGCATATTCCCATTGGAAAACACATTATCTTAATGGATGGATAATTTCTGGGTCTCTGATTGTGCACACATATATTCAGTCTAGATCCTTCTCCTAAGGTCTCCACATAAGGTAACGATCTTCCATCTAATAATGGAATAATCACATGCTCCTTTTTGTTTTCAAATATAATGTACCCCTTATTTAAATACAAGTCCACGCTATTTGTATAGCACTAGGGGTGCCCAAGTAATGCTGGGAAGTTTTCTACTTCAGTGAGCTCTAGAACCTCAAAATCCCCAGTAATGTTTGCCCCTTTAATAGTTATGGATGCATCCTTCAACACTCTAATGGGAATAACCTTTGTTTTATTAGTGATGTACAAAACATTTGAGGAAGGTTGTAGTGAGGGAATTCCCATCTGATTATATACATCTAAAGTAAGAACATTGATATCCATGCCTGTGTTAATCAGAATGTTACTCAAGATCGAACCATTAACAACCACATTCAGTGTGATCTCTTTATCATAATCAATACTATGTGGAGGCAGGTTAGCATGCAAGACTTGCCTCTCGTGCTCACCTCCAATGTGTGTCACTTTTTCTCTTAGCCATTCTCCCAATAGAGGAATATTGTTATCTTGGTGCAACATCCAACATAATTATCTAACCTCATCCCTATACACCTGATGAACCTCAACACTCTTCTTCTATTCCAACTTCATTTATTTCTCCTTTAGACACTGAATTTATCCTTGCAAACTCCTAATCACTTCCATAGTTTCTTGGTACACCTCCTTCTGATGGCCTGGATCTTACAATAAGAAGACACATTTTTACGCAATGCACACTGTAACAAAGGGAATATTCTTGAGTCATAATTTCCATGAAAAATATCAAAATCCAAAGAGATGTCGTGTAATGAACTCTGAGGGAAACTATCCTTTGTGTGTCCTTCCACTTAACAATTCATGCACCAAAGTCGACTATGTGTCTCATGGGCTGAATTCGTTGACAATTTTACCAACTACTTCACCATGGTAGCAATTTGAGCCTCCATAAAGGGAATCACTCCAATGTCAACACATTCAATGGTCTCAATGTGCAAGGAAGCCTCCAAGGCATGAGAAATTTCTTGAAATAGGTGGACAAGAGAGTCGTGAAACACGCTTCATACTCCTGCACACTCTCTGTCATACCTTGTTGGATTTCCTTCAACACATTGATGTTCTTTTTATGAAACTCTGGAATGTGAAACTCCACCAAGAAGGCATCACATTGTGTGGTATAGTCCATCATTTTCTGATCTAGATCATACTTACCATACTAGCTATACGTGCGCCCCTGTAATGTGGTTACAAACTAGCTTACATTCTGACCCTTTATGTACCATAGTAATTCACATTTATGAATATGCTCTGCGGAATCCTCAATACCCTTGTAATATGTAAAATGCAAAGAAATTTTGTAGAACACCTACTGAGGTGGTTGGGGCCCTTGTACACTAGATCTAGGACCTTAATTCCCTCCTGTATTTCCTCCAACACCAGAACCACTATATCCTATAGCCCCTATCCCTCTGGAACCACCGGATCCTCCTCTCATAGCAAGTAAGGGGCCTGAAGTAGCTGCGCTCTACATCCACAATGTTACACTAAACTACACGCCAACAGTCTGTGACATTGAACAACTTCTAGACGTGATTCCCAGACTTTGCATACCCAAACTTTACCAAAATTTTGTGCCATATAATATGCCTCCAAACATAGGAAATGATTGTGTGGCCATAGATGAACTAAATGGAAAATTATATCTACGAGGCATCATCTGAATACCAAGACCAATACCAACTAGATTAACAATACTTATCTCAAGAACTAGAACACTAAGCGTAAGGGTCTAGTTGGTATGTGGATCAAGATGCATGCCTATAGCTCTCCTCCTTCACACGATGAGTTCTCTCTAGAGGATGAAGGAGTTTCTCTCCCGCGCTTACCAAGATGGGGTAGCACAAACTACTCAGGTCCCACGCCCTTCGCGCAAACCTCAAATCCTTCCCACAATGTCCACCTCTATATGTCCATCTCTCCTACAACTCAGTGTTGTCTCTCCAACTCCCTTTCATAAGCTTCAATGTACTTGAGCCACCTCTCATCTCTCTCTATTTCTACCATAAGATCCACCATCTCTATCCACATCATCTTCTGCACCCAGTACCGAGTGAGAGTTTAGCCAGCCATAAGGAATGCTTCCAAACTCAAAGTGATTATTAGGATCTTCATGGATAATGGAACAACATGTAAGAACAATCCTCTAGGATCTCTCAAGAAATCAAACTCAGTAATATACAGATAAGAATACATAGATATCGCATATTCCAACATATAACTAGTTAACACACCTTTCTACCAGTAATCAACAACATGAGTCTAGGTCAGATCCGCATCATGCAACCGCTAATACTCCTCCTTGGTCAAAATATGAGGTTTATAGTACCAATTCTTCCTTGAAGCATATGCAGATAGAAATTTATACAAATCTACTAGGAAACAACAAAAAATCGTCTCATAGAGCTCATGGTAAGAGTTCTCTTCCACTTATTTACGTGCATCAAATTTAGATCTAGTACTAAACCTTTGAGAAAAATAATTTTAAGCCAAGATTCAACATTTTCCAAGGTCAAGTTCTCCATCATTACACACCATTCTCACAACAACTTTAAAAGAGTTCCTGATGACGGAACCAAGATGTAGTCAATTTTATTTACCCTAAACCCCTTCTAAAACCTCAAGAGCGCCAGCCTATCACCAAAATTGAGTTAGGTGCTCATCCGAGGCATGCGTGAGTTCTGAGTCCCTCTTTTATGTGATATTTTTGATAATGCTTTGCCATTAATGGAGGAATGGTTATTGAAGCATAAATACATGCATTCATCATACTAGAGAGGTGTAGAAATTAGTTTCAAGCATAAATACATCATGAAATAAACATAAACACTGCAATAGTATGAATGAACCAGATCTAAACCATAAATAATATGGAACATGTTAGGGTTTGAACCCATGAACACAAATATGCAGAACTATCCATCATATCCATTGATCCATACTGTTTACAATATCTAGATTATAATAAAAGGGTCATAACAGAATGAATATATCAAGATATAGTATCCCAACAATACAAAATGACTAAAACAAATATTTCAAGCCTAAGCCTCTGATATATACTTAGAATACCGCATATCCCACATTACATATGCTAAGCTAGATTGCATACGTTCATTCCCCCTTCATTCACATAAACCTATAACACGCAACATTCTTGCAACACTTCGTTACTCTAACCTATGCTTCTATTTCAGACCCAAAGACTCCTATAAATAGGATTTGGATCCTTCCTTTTCTGCCATAGCCAAGAGTACACTGAATTCTAGGTGGAAATGTTGTCCTCCATGATTGATTACTTTATGACACCTTCCAAAACTCATACTTAGCCTCCACTAATCATAAGGATCATGTCTATGTAATATTACTTTCATGGAATATTATTTTATTGAGCTCCAAGACTCCAGCTATAACCTTATCCATTCATCACGCCTATTTAGGTCTTCACGTGTTTTCCATGTAAGATCATATCCATAAAAATAGATAAGTCTTTAAACCTTATCCTACCTCCAAGCGCCAACCTTTCATGTTCCATGTCTGATTTATCCTTGTATTATTTGAATTTCCTGTGCACGCTCATGTTTCCCCTTCTCGCTCTTCCTTGTGCACATTCTCCTTTTCCTCCCTGCGCTTGATCCATTATCTCTAGACTTATCCATATTTTTAGGGCCCAACAAGAAGAGAGAATACCTAATAACCACAGTCTAGAAAAACAATCAAACTTCAATTTTAACACAATGCAAAATAGAAATAAACCTTGCAAAGTGGAGAAACATGTGCATAACATACCTACAAGTAAATGAAGAGGAAATAAAATGTAATAAAACACCATCTATGGTAGAAAATAGCCACAAAACATGAATTATATTGCCTCAAGTAGATGCAAAAATCATTATAATGGAGGAAAAAGATACAAAAAATGTTGAAAAATCACAATCTAAGGCATGTCACTCAAGAAAACTTGTGAAACACCTTGAAATGATCCTCTAACATTCCAAGAGTATCCAACCTTTACAAATGAGCATCATTTTACAATATATAGAAAATGGGAAAGAGAGAGGAGGGAAAAGAGAGAGAAACTTGAATTTACACTTTTATCCACCCACAACATGCATTTAATTTATGAAATAGACATGGTTATACTGCCAAGGTCATTCCCCATGATAATTTTCTTGTACGAGAAGGAATGGGCACCATAACTCCTCAAATGTGGTTGTTGAGATACCTGGAAGTATATCTTTTAATTATGGCAATTATTTCATCTTGTACACTTATTTAACATCACCTAATTTAATATTTCTAGTTTCCATGTTGTAGTACATAACGAGATATTTCCAACGGTACCAAGTTTGTGAAATTTAGAGTTACATGGAAAAAATTATGGTCCTTAGAAGTTCTAGATCTCAGAAGGGTCACAATAGGGTTGCACACGGGCTCCAACAATCTACATTAATACTTTTGTTCTGGGTGCGAACAGATTGGCTAATCAGGGAATTGAAGAAATGGGAGAACAGTTCCACTTTTTCTCATGAGACCTGACTTAATCGATTTACCACATGTCTATGTTTAACTTTATTACTCCTTCCACTTAGTCAGTCAACTCGGCTATGCCGCAAACTAAAGACCCGACGAAACTATTCCATCAGCGCTCAAAAATCCTTATTCATTGGCAATACTACCTGAGTTCGCCACCCCCCCCCCCTCCCACATGTGACCAGATAAGTAAAACAAGGTATATGAGGCCCATGGAAATGTTTCTCCTGTTCAAAAAAATCTTGACTTAACTAATTTCAAAACCATCAATGCAGAAGATGTGACAATGTAGGCAACAGGAGGAACAAAGGAATTATTCGTTCTAATCATGCCAGACCTGATTTGGCCAATTTATACCCAAAAGACCTCTTTTTTATACTTTTTTGGCTAAGTATAGAAATGAGGGGATAGGAAAGGAGGAAAGGAATGTGTCAGCACACATTTTATCTAAATTTCATCAATTTCCTTGTCAAAGTTCAAGATAGATTCACAAGTTATGAAAATAATCTATGAAGGAGTATTTTGGATAACAAATTCTTATCTTGCTAAGGCTCTTTTAATGCATGATCCTACACTATCATGTTCTCCTTATACATGTCTGACTTTAGTGTAATTACAAAAATGTTGAATACTTCTTATCCTATGTAGCATGCTCAACCAATAGAACATTCACGTATTCTTGAATTGTGATGTATAATTATATGACCTTATGATGTGTTTATCAAATAAGATGTTTCTGTTATTTATATTTCCATAGAAGATATTGAAATAACGTTACACAAACTCTGATGAATATGCCTGATCATCACTAATATAGAAACGGTAATCACTCAAAATATTTATGTCTTCCTCTATGTTGTTGAGAGCATGAGTGAACACTATATGCACAAATATGGAAACCTGAAAAGAGTTCTAGTATTGCAATTACACTTCATTTTGTAGATATAGATTATAGTTCTCTACAAAATCAACAACTAACACAATGGTACCAAGAGTAAATGTGTCCTTGCATACCCTTAATTCTTCATCTAACCATTGATCTTTGCGTGTATTTCATGCATACTCATACACTAATTTCTCTCAAAATATAGTCATAAAATCTGATACACTTATTTCTTTACTCACTAATTCACACTTCTTGGATTGTTTACCATATTTTGAAGTGTATGCCCTTAATTTGTATTTTACAAAACTAACTAGTTAATTTCCAATTACATGTGTATTATTTGAGAGTATACATCTTTGAAAACATTGCAAACCACCACAACTATAACAAGTACCTTTTAAACATGATTTCTTATAAAAAAATTCCTTCTCTTCTACAAAAAACACTTGAGATGAACTCTCTTGCTGATTTAGGTGGAACATTTATCATACAATCCTACAAAATATTCTTAGTATACAGATTAACACATATATGCCGGAAAATATCATAATGCATAGCAAATTCACCATGGATCCTACAACAAGTAGTCCGTTAGTGATTTATTTTAACATAATTCTTTTTTTCCATTTCAAAACACCTTTTAATAATTTGTATTTCGGGATGAGTCTGTTTAAACTTATTAAAAAATTATGTTTGTGTCATATCCAAAAAAAATTAGGATGTGATTCACAGTCTCGAGAACCAATTCTTCTTTTTAAAACGTCTCTTTCATTATGTGAAACCCTTGTATTATTTTTCCGAAATCATACATTTTTTGATTTTAAGTCTTCAACTATGTCTTTTTATTTTCATGGAAGTCTACCAGAGAATGCCCATAATTCATTTTTATTTGTATCTTCAATTCTTTCATGATGCCTGAGAGCTTTTAATAGTGTTTTCCTGCTTATTTTTAGTCCACTACTTGTTTTTTAATTAAAACAGTTTGTTTTGTTTCTTTACTTACTATAGTTGATGTAGTAACATGTTGAGTAGTATTACTACCTTTGGTACATGATGTTGGACCTATTCATTTGTATGCATTCATTAGATTTTTTACAATAGATTTTTAATTGTTGGTCTTAAATGTTCTTAGACCAATGGTCTTCATAGTAGGTCTATAATTAATATTTTTCATCATTTCATAAAACAATTGATATCTAATTGTTTCATTTAAGTAATTAAAAATAAATTCCATGTCTGATTTGCTTTTCTTCTATAAGTATGTTGACTAATCTTATTAGTCATTGGGTTTAAAATATTTTTGTCAATCTCAAGAAAAAGTTTGGTTGTTTTATTCAAAATTTTAATAGGTGATTTCAATGGAAATAATTGTTGAATATCATATAAACATTGTTGATTTTCTATTTGTTTTTCATCTTCATAATTTAGTAAAGAGTGTGTGTTTTCAATAGGTTGGTCATTTGATGTAACATCTATGTTTAAATTTGACATTGCATCATCATTCACTGAATATTCATTTTTTATTGATTCAATTGGTGTTTGAGGATATGTTGCACTATCAATTTCATTTGGAAGAGAGGACATGCCTTCATCTCCTTACGTTGATTTCTTTTTTTCACATATTTTTCACATTCACTCCCTTGTTTTCTTTTTTTCTTCTTTCTTAGCTTTATAGGATGATATACTGTCTTTGGAAACATCTTAAATCTCTAGTACAGACGTGTTCAATTAATTTTTTTCACGCCCTTTTTTCATATTCCCTTAGTTTTTCTAATTGCTTGAGTGCTTTCCTTCATGGTCTCCTCCCCATAATTCTCATATATATTTATCACCACAAGATAATTGATAAAAAATGTTAATGAGTGTTAGGAATATAAGAAACAATACAAACACACTCATATCTCAAACAATGCTTAAATATTTCATAAAACAATGTCAATATAAGATAAAATAAATAAAATTGTTAATATGAATCAAAAAGTGCAGGAATATGTAGCATTTTACAGATAACCCATGACTAGTGGGACCAAAATCATGAATTTTTATTTTTATTTTGTTTATATTTTAGTTTTAAACACATTATAACTCGCTCACATCATAATGCAAGTGCATTTCATCTTATTTGGGTTTGGAATTACCAATCCATAGGCTTGAATTTTCCTAAGATATCCAAACCTAATGTTTGGATTGTGTAATCTATGAATAAATACGTGTTTCACAAAAAAATAAAAATCTCATGTATACACCCCGATATCTCATGCGTTATAACATAATATTCCAAAAACATATGCTACAACATCAAGCTTGGTTTTACCTTTGTGATGGTATACTTCTTTCTAAAATATGATTTTTTAAAGGCTTTCATCCTTAATTTCTTTTACTAGTGCCTTATTTTTTTGCCAAAACGTATGCATACATTTTTATACACAATTTATGATTTTTTCATCCAAATTTTAAAAAAAATCCTTCATCTAAACTCCATTCTACATGTTTTAAAAAAATTGACTCTTTTTCTCAAAGTTAAAGGGGTGTACACAAAAATATTTCATTATCAGGATGTGTGCACTTTGAAAATTAATAAAAAAAACTATATATTCGTCCAAAAATTATGAAAAATTATTGGGACCTCATACATGGCTTTAGCTAACTTTATACTAAAGGAATTTGAAAAATAATTTATATAACTCAAAAAATGGGGAGGTGCACACACAATAGGATGTTATCATTTTGAAACAAAAATAGACATACTTTGTGTGTGCATCACATTTGACCTTCTTAATCTCCACCATTTAAAAAAAATAGTTTTTTAGAAACTAAATTATGAGCACTATGGTACTTATTGTTATCACCTTGTCAAATTTTGAGTATATGCATGCCAAATTATTAGATAAACTTCAGGTTTTGTTGATTTTAGGAAAAAATTGTCCACTTTTGACCCCCTTTTGGTCCCCCATTTCCATGCACTTACCCTGATATGATATCACTGTTAGTGCAAAATCACAGCACCCCTGGACGCACATCAGGCTTCTAGGTTGATGTTCAGGCATTCAGTGTGATTGCACAACATGGAAACCTCTCTCCAAGCGTGGGACTTGTAAAACCGAGAGAGGAATCTCCAGATAAGGCTGGTTCCTGCTCCTAAACTACCTGCCACAAGCTATTCCAGTGCAGGCAAGCTAATCTAATCCTAATCTAACCATGCCAAGGAGACAGAGAGAGAGAGAGAAGGGAAGAACAACAAAAGCCTACACTAAAACGGTGATACACCAGAGAAGGAGAATGTTGAACATCTATCAAAACTACCATGGGACAAAGAGAGGTGAGCCATTGGGAAGGATGGACAGAAGCATCACAAACCCAAGGATAGATTTCACACAGAAAATGTCCCAAAACTCCATGAACATAGCTCCAAACCTGCAATGAACATTCAAACATGCACAAATACCTGCAATGAAGAGAGGCAAGAAGAGAACAAGCAAAAATGAGAAAGGATGGACAGACGCATCACAAAACATATTTTGTTACTCCAGAAGTTTGCACAGAACATCATTCCATTAATAAGAGGCAAAAAACGCCATTACAGAGCAAGGAGGAGGTTCGAACTCCATTTTCAACCCTTAGAGAAGAAAAGAAGGGGGGAGGGGGGCAAGCAGAAAGAATGAACAACTTCTTTTAAATGAGCCAAATCTGGCTTTTTACATTGCATGGGTCGAGCCCAGGGGACAGAAACGTGAAAAAACGTGCAAGCCCATCCCTCATTGACTGCAGATGCATTAAATCAGCATGGAGGATCTTTGTCAACCCATACCCTGTCACTTTGAGCGATTTTGAGGAGAATGCGACCCATTTGCATTAACTGGGCCGCTAAAATGTCACTTCTGGCCGTGCAGAAGAAGAATGCGACCCATTAGCATTAAAATAGGTTGTTGAAAGGTCGCTTATGGCCATTATCACAGGTCAGAGCCGTTTCTCGATTTTCTCTCTTCAGACTGCACCAAAACTCGAGATTGATCCCAGAATCATGTAGATCATCTCAACAGCTTTCCGTTGATATAAAGAACGTGGAAATCCGAGCTCTGGATCAAAAGATATGGCGATCTGAAGATTTAGGGCACGGAACAGATCAAAACGAATTTTAAAATATTTTCCCGCGCACTACTACTTGGACGCCACGTGGCATGCTCTGATTCGCTGAATAATTCTCTCTCCTCTACTTTTCGGCGGGCTGTCTCTTGAATTTTGACTTTTGGTGCTCTTGGAACATTTTCCACATTTTCTCCCACGCCCCGCCACTAGGGATACGTGGCATGCATTGGTTGGTTGACGAACCTGCCGGGTCTTCCTTCACTTTTACCCTTTTTGGCTTAGATTTGGCCAAACTTTCCAACTCCTCCCCGAGCTCCGCACTTCTATGCTCCATTCAACACGTGTCCAATTTCTATTGGCTCAGGCCAGCGCTTCAAACCTTGCCCTTTGACCCTTCGGCTTCTCCTTGATGACACGTGGCAGTTTCTGATTGGTTCTCGGGCCTGTCGGGTCTTCCGCGTACTTCGCGTCCATCCGTCCCAGACGTCCCAGTGCTGCTTGGGACAAAAACCTCCGATTTGCCCGAAATGGGCTTCCTTGTCCCTCATTTGGCCAAAGACACGTGGCACCTTTTGATTGGCTTTCGGCTCCTTCGGCTTCTTCGCGTATTTCGGGTCTTTTTGTCCCGGACGTCCTATTTTGATTTTGGACCTTTTGGGACAATTTCGGCCGATTCGGCCGGTTCGGGCATTTTTGGCCCGCTTGTCCCACTTTGCTTCGGACTGACTTGACTCATTTCGGCCGGTTCGGGCGGTTCGCGTACCTTTGTCCCATTTGTCCCACCTTGTGCTGGACTGGGACTTAGCCGATTTTCACAAATTTTCCTGGCCCGAACTACTTTCTTTCTGCAACCTTCTCCGCAGTTTCTCTAAGCTTGCTCCTTCCTTCTTCGGCCTGGGGAGTTTAGAAAGTTTCCTGAAGGGACCCTAGAAACATGAATTTTGGCCCCGAATCAATCAATTTTCCCGGGATTTGGATATTCTGATGCATGTTATCAAAATTACCCTGGGGGGGGAATTTTGGATAACAATTTGGTGACTCAACGGGGGCATCTGCCTGCTAGATGAAAAGACCAGTAGCCTGAAGCAATCCATTGGGCATGGAGTCATAAGTAATAGCCTGAAAACTGATATGAACTTTGAAAATCTCTCCTCTGAGCCACTTGGAAACCCACCGGGCATGGAGTTGTTCTCACCAAAAACCACTGAAACGAACTGTGCAAGAGCAAAACCAGCAACACCAAAAACTATGTACAAAACTAAAAATCATACATGCCCCAAATGGAAAATGCAGAGTGTGCACAAGCACTTCTTCTACTGAAAGCAAACCTAACTACTCTACTTTAACTGGAAGCAAAGGCAAGCTAAACAAACCCTGCAACTGGTTGTGCAAAATAGCTCCCTTTCTTCAAAATTGGCAGCCATGCAACTGATTTGGCATTGATCATGGCTGTTTGGATGGACGGAAAATCAACAAGAAGCTGGTCTTCTACCCAAATCATCAAGGTATCAGCTGAAGGAAAATCCAATACCTCTTTTAGTTGCTCTGCATTTGAATTGAAGAGGTATGGCAGCTGATCCTCGGTACTTTGTATCTCACCCTCATGCTCAGAAGGGAGCATGACTGGTTTTGGCTTCTCCCTTGGCTCCAATGAAGCCAAGTACCTGATTGGGCAAGGTCTGATCTGTTTGATATGCCCATTGCTCTGATTTTCAACTCCAGGAATGGAGTTCTCTTGCAGACCTTGAATGGATGGTGTGGAAGAAATGGTGGAATCCTTCTGTCCTTTCTCTTCCTCCGATGAAGAACATGGAAGATTTAAATCTTCCAATCTTGACTCCAAAGGGCTGCTATAAGATGTAGGCTGCTGCAAACGAAAGCTCTCCTTCATGGCAGCAGGCTCTGGTGTTTAGAATGTGGATGATGAAAGAGAGAAAGGTGAAAGCTCAACCGGCTCTTCTCCATCAAAACAGTCCTCCAAATCTGACAGGTAAACTGCCTCATTGCTGTCCTGCTGCTCGTGTTCAATTTCCTCCATGGTGTCCTGTTGATCTGCAACTTGACCACCATGGTTTCCTTCACTTTCCAATATTGAGTTTGAGAGATCAAACTCCTTTTCAGTAATAGAACTTGAGAGAGATGAAGTGGAAAGAAGAACTGAAGGTTCTCCTGTAGCCTGCTTTGAGCTCGAACCCCTTGGATCTGCACTTTTCTCCCCCATAGCTGGGATGTGCTCCTCTTCTTTTGGATTTGGAGCAGATTCTCCTCCCTCCAATGTTTGAAGGCAATCTTTCTCTTGATTGAACTCTTCCTCCAGCATGAAGTTTGTCAAGTCAAACTCTTCAATTTGTTGCTCTAGAGGACAAGTTGGGGCTGCAAGATCTTCTTCTTCAACGAAATCAGTCCTCACCACCATTTGTTCAACCTTAGCCTCTTCTGTAGGCTTAACTATCAAGGGGATCTTTGTCATCCCAAACCTAAGAGCCCAACTCTTTAGATTTTGAATTTCTTCATCTTTGTTGGCACTCTCTTTTTGCTGTTGTTTTCCTTGATTGGCATTCTGATTTTCATCCTCCCAACATGGATTTGGGAATGCAAGAGGAGGAATGGGTTGAAACTCAACTGATTTTACAATTTTTTGTGGTGGTGGAGGCAGTGAAACCTCTTGTTTCTTTGGAGGAGGGGGTATTTCTGTTAGCTCTTCTGGAGGGGATGACTGTTTGGAAGGAAAAATGAAAGAAGAATCGAGGTGTGGTGGAAGACTGAGAGGAGGAGAAATGGATTCAACATTTGGGACAGCAGATGGAGAGTTTGAAACTTGACACTGCTGAACTGAAACAGATTGGGAAAGAGGAAAAGAAAAGGCATGAGATGGTGTGTTTACCTGTTGACAAGGTTGCTGAATACTTCTCTCATACACTTCTATTTCTTGAATCCACTTTGCAAGCAAAGGCAGCGTTGCAATCATGAAGTCAAGCTTCTCCTGAGGGCTGTAATGACTTGGAAATGGTCCCACCCATGGACAGGGTGCTTCACAACCGATTCCAAATGCTCTCATCTGTGCCTGAGCCCTGGACTACACCATCCCCTCCTCCATCTTTTGGATTTTCTCCAACAGACCAGCATCTTGGATCTGATGGTCTTCATTGTATGCACACCCTTGCTCTTGGGAAGCTTCATAGCCAAACTGACTTTGGCACTGCTGTTCATATGAGTATGCATGCTGATCTGGAGGATTTGTAAAACGTGTTGGAGGTGGAATATACTGTTGTTGTTGATGTGAAATCCATGATGGAAATGAAGTCATGATTGCACAACTTCATGGAATGGAAAAGAAAGAAAGGGATGAAAAGAAAGATGAATGAAAAATGGATGGAAATGAATGGAAAGGAAGGTTTGCAACTTCAGAGATGGTTGTTGACCAGATGGAGTCGCCAGATGTGTTTGCAAGTGCCTCCAAAGGCTGAAATCTTCACAGGAACACATCAACCTGCAAAATATGAAGTGAAAGACCTCTAAGGTCCCACCGGGCGTGCCAAAACTGTTAGTGCAAAATCACAGCACCCCTGGACGCACATCAGGCTTCTAGGTTGATGTTCAGGCATCCAGTGTGATTGCACAACATGGAAACCTCTCTCCAAGCGTGGGACTTGTAAAACCGAGAGAGGAATCTCCAGAGAAGGCTGGTTCCTGCTCCTAAACTACCTGCCACAAGCTATTCCAGTGCAGGCAAGCTAATCTAATCCTAATCTAACCATGCCAAGGAGACAGAGAGAGAGAGAGGGGAAGAACAACAAAAGCCTACACTAAAACGGTGATACACCAGAGAAGGAGAATGTTGAACATCTATCAAAACTACCATGGGACAAAGAGAGGTGAGCCATTGGGAAGGATGGACAAAAGCATCACAAACCCACGGATAGATTTCACACAGAAAATGTCCCAAAACTCCATGAACATAGCTCCAAACCTGCAATGAACATTCAAACATGCACAAATACTTGCAATGAAGAGAGGAAAGAAGAGAACAAGCAAAAATGAGAAAGGATGGACAGACGCATCACAAAACACATTTTGTTACTCCAGAAGTTTGTACAGAACATCATTCCATTAATAAGAGGCAAAAAACGCCATTACAGAGCAAGGAGGAGGTTCGAACTCCATTTTCAACCCTTAGAGAAGAAAAGAAGGGGGGAGGGGGGCAAGCAGAAAGAATGAACAACTTCTTTTAAATGAGCCAAATCTGGCTTTTTACATTGCATGGGTCGAGCCCAGGGGACAGAAACGTGAAAAAACGTGCAAGCCCATCCCTCATTGACTGCAGATGCATTAAATCAGCATGGAGGATCTTTGTCAACCCATACCCTGTCACTTTGAGTGATTTTGAGGAGAATGCGACCCATTTGCATTAACTGGGCCGCTAAAATGTCACTTCTGGCCGTGCAGAAGAAGAATGCGACCCATTAGCATTAAAATAGGTTGTTGAAAGGTCGCTTCTGGCCATTATCACAGGTCAGAGCCGTTTCTCGATTTTCTCTCTTCAAACTGCACCAAAACTCGAGATTGATCCCAGAATCATGTAGAGAATCTCAACAACTTTCCGTTGATATAAAGAACGTGGAAATCTGAGCTCTGGATCAAAAGATATGGCGATCTGAAGATTTAGGGCACGAAACAGATCAAAACGAATTTTAAAATATTTTCCCGCGCACTGCTACTTGGACGGCACGTGGCATGCTCTGATTCGCTGAATAATTCTCTCTCCTCTGCTTTTCGGCGGGCTGTCTCTTGAATTTTGACTTTTGGTGCTCTTGGAACATTTTCCACATTTTCTCCCACGCCCCGCCACTAGGGATACGTGGCATGCATTGGTTGGTTGACGAACCTGCCGGGTCTTCCTTCACTTTTACCCTTTTTGGCTTAGATTTGGCCAAACTTTCCAACTCCTCCCCGAGCTCCGCACTTCTATGCTCCATTCGACACGTGTCCAATTTCTATTGGCTCGGGCCAGCGCTTCAAACCTTGCCCTTTGACCCTTCGGCTTCTCCTTGATGACACGTGGCAGTTTCTGATTGGTTCTCGGGCCTGCCGGGTCTTCCGCGTACTTCGCGTCCATCCGTCCCAGACGTCCCAGTGCTACTTGGGACAAAAACCTCCGATTCGCCCGAAATGGGCTTCCTTGTCCCTCATTTGGCCAAAGACACGTGGCACCTTTTGATTGGCTTTCGGCTCCTTCGGCTTCTTCGCGTATTTCGGGTCTTTTTGTCCTAGACGTCCTATTTTGATTTTGGACCTTTTGGGACAATTTCGGCCGATTCGGCCGGTTCGGGCATTTTTGGCCCGCTTGTCCCACTTTGCTTCGGACTGACTTGACTCATTTCGGCCGGTTCGGGCGGTTCGCGTACCTTTGTCCCATTTGTCCCACCTTGTGCTGGACTGGGACTTAGCCGATTTTCACAAATTTTCCTGGCCCGAACTACTTGCTTTCTGTAACCTTCTCCGCAGTTTCTTTAAGCTTGCTCCTTCCTTCTTCGGCCTGGGGAGTTTAGAAAGTTTCCTGAAGGGACCCTGGAAACATGAATTTTGGCCCCGAATCAATCAATTTTCCTGGGATTTGGATATTCTGATGCATGTTATCAAAATTACCCTGGGGGGGGAATTTTGGATAACAATCACCTTCATTAAATGTTTTTAAAACACTACAAAAAACTCTTGATTAAAAAATCACTAAAGACAACACTACTTTATTACCAAAAATGAAAAACTATATTCCCCCTATCTTAAAATAAAATCTCACTTTTCTATTGGTCAATAGTTTTTAAAAATAGTTAAAAATCAAACTCATATGTTTAGGAAATTAAAGCTGTTGACCAATCACCATTCAATTTTTTTTTTTGAAACTTAAAAAATAAAACTATAGTTCAAACCATACAAATGAAATCTAATTCGCTAGTGAAAAAAGTGGTGGATTATTATTAATAGATATATTACCCTCCTTCAATACGATAATAAAACTAGGAATAATATCCAGTCTTGTCTCTAAACTAGCAATTGCACCAAATGTGTGCAATGGGAATTCCGATAGGCTAGCACAGGGGAGATGGAGCCATGTATGGCAGTGATTATAAATTTTGCAGGAAGGAGATGTCTATTCTATCTTTCATTACATGAACAATCGGGAGAAGTGCAAGGAAAGTGGAAATTGAGCCAAAGCGCCGAAAAGTGTTAAGTATGGTTTTTTTTCCCTGAAGATGTTCTAGTAAGGAATCATCACATCAAGTAAATAAATAACAAAGGAACCATTATAGGAAGCACCAACCCTGAGTTGTTGTCGATAAGTTATTACACTTAAAATAAAACACACAATTCGAATACTTATCTTTTTGGCAAGGAATACTTCACTACACGTCAGCAACAATAGACTTGAAGTAAAGAAAATGTTTGGAGGTCATCATTCACTGCAGATTGTGGAAGTATTGAAATATTTTACTGTTAAATGAAATGATATTGAGCATGAATTTTTTCCAAGAAACAATTTTACTAACCGAGTCAAATCTCTAGAGCCATGTATAATCAGAGGATGAATATGCTCTTATTAGTGCAGTTTAACAACACCTAACATAGTTTAACAATACCCAAAACTATTTTAACAAAACCTAACAAAAAATTCCTAGCTATACACAAAGGAATACTTACACAACGAATACAAATACTTTGTTGCACAGGAAGGAATACTTGTGTCACAAGCTAATAATGGTAGATTTCAAGTAAACTTAAAAAGAGAACAACATCATAATAATTGGAAATCATTGCTGCATACAAATTTTTTTGTTGTTCACAGGAACCATATAGAGCCCAATTGTTGAAATTTCCCCAAGAAATTGACAGTGACAAGTCTATTTTGGCCGCATTCATGCAATTTTGTGCATGCTATACTTTGAAAACAAACCCATGCATTAAAGTTTTCCATTGAAAATGCCAAATCCAAAGGTTTTAAACACTCTGAATTTACCCATGAATCCATTGAAAATAGATTGACATGTTACCAGTCTTTAAAAATAAAAATCGAAATCACTTTTATCTAGGAAAAACATAAATGACACTATTCTTTCACATTATGTAGATTTTTTTTACGTTGTCTTATAGAAAAAAAACTTCAAACTAAGTAAAGTGAGGTGTATCTGTAACACACCCAAAAGTACCAACACAAGGACAACACAGTGAAATACAGGATAACTTTTTTTTTTGACTTGCTTTGACACAACACGACACAACATGTCGTCACAAGGTTACAACCAAAACTAGGAACCACTTGTTACGGGGGAGACCACAAGGTCAGCACAGAAACGTTCACACCTATCAAGGACAATGTACTCTTCTTTTGACAAGACAACATGTAAGTCCAATCTACATGACACACTCACAGCTAGGGCATCCCATGAGGAATTTCTTGTTAAATTTTATTGTTTACTAAAGTGTCTCTTAATTCTTAACTTACGTTCTTATAAAATTTCATGTAACGATTCACACAATTCTTTTCACAAGGGAGAACTTCTTTCTTTTCAACGGTTGACTAAATAGCTTAAGGCCAAGCTTTCTAAATTGGGATCATCAATTTGATGTCCAAATCTTTTTATTCATTTGATTTTAGAACATTTTCCATTTCTTACAAGGTAAATAAAACTTACTCAAGCCACTAACACATGTTCCACACCTCTATTGCACAGGCGAAGGCAGAAGCTCTGATTGAGTGGAAAGTACCGCTTAGGGTTCATAACAATAGCCTTCTTGTTTAAGGATTAAATTTTGACCTTGCTTAAGAAATATCACCATGAATTAAGGCATGGGTTAACAGAATAGGACAACAGAATTTAGCTTCAGGGTCACATTGTTTACTATCAATCTTTCATTGAGGTTAAGGTTTTATCGTGATTGGTTAAATGTTCTATCTAGACTTTACTTAATTAGGTTTGGCATAGGAGAACATTTCAAACGATAAAGAGAAATTTTAATCACTTTCACTCCTACTTAACTAACCCTATCATTTTCTATAATCTAACCATTGATTTCACCAAGAGATCATTTAAGGTTTCACTGTAAAAGGATAGTGTTTATTGGTTTGGCTCGGGAAAGAAAAACAAGTAATCATATTTTGTTACAAAAGATAGATTCCTCTTGATTGTTCCAGGTCTCAAAGGTTATCTAGTAGATCACATCTACATTAATATATTCATATATATAAATTTTAGTTTAAATTTTATCAGGAATATCCAGCTCACTTTATAATACTTACAAACTCATTACTACTAAGCCTCAGGAGGATTTACAACTCAACATTTTTAACTCAAGAGCAAAGTTTAACAGTACTCGTTTGTGGAAACAAAACAAGGTTATATCAATTCATTCCAACATGATGCACCAATCAAAGGGACATACTATCTCTATTGAACCAAGACTAGGGAGCAAGAGAGTAATAACATGGGACATGCCCCGCTACTATTCTAAGGATTAAAAATTCACTAGAATATCCCATAACCAAGCGGGTAATCAAAATTTCATCTTTCACATGATAACCAAACAAGCCAAAGGTTTCAACAGTTACAACAACAATACTCTACAATACATTTACTAGGCACTGACCCTTCTTCTAAAATGTCCAAAGGCCCTTTCCAAATTTTATAACATAGTACACATTCGTACAAAGGAAAATCATAACCAAGATTGATGCAATAATCTACAAGTCTTTCCATCATCTAACCACGTAAGCCATCTGCAAGAAATTTTCTACAAGAGTCATTTCACGAGAACTGAACAAGATAAGGCTACACAAAACCACCATAACTATTATCTAACAATATCATGAAAAGAAGCACCTTATTACAAGAAATTGGGTCAAACCTCTAAACACTACGAGCACATCAAGTTATAATAAAGTCTATAACATGTCGATCAAAGAAGGAGAAGACCTTGTACTTCAGTTAGGAGCAAATGCAACGAAAGTAACAATCATATGAGAATGGCCCTTGGCCCTATAAGGAGAAAACAACCAATCAAGCAAAGACAGTATCCCCATCAAGTAAGTAATTAAACAATAATTACAAGATTGAGAATTGATCTATATACCAGTCATCTAGAATTTTATTAAAAGAACCAACGCATAGGCTGAAATAATATTTTTCCAAGAGAACAAGAGTGGATCGGCCCAAGAAGGGGGAAACATGGGTTTCAGAAATTAACACAAAAAAACCATGGATAATAGAGTTTCAAACCGAAAATCAATTAGAGTATACACACAACACAAGTTTCGAAGCTAAGGCATAGCATACTAGTTTTGACCATTAACTACAAAGAGGTCTACCAATCATCCAGGAAGGGTCAAAGTCTCACAGGCTAGTAGCAAACACGCGAGAGAAGAAGGGGAGGGGTTTCGTCCAACAAGAGTATACAATAATGTCATCAAAAATTTTATAACACTAAAGGTTTGCAAACTTCCACAACAATTCTAATGTTTGATTAATTTAAAATAAATTATCCATTTCCCGAAACAACCATACTTTAAGGCAACCCTTGGTAACGCAGTCAACCGTTGCACAAAAAGATACAAACATAATTTCTAAGTGACTTTACCAAAACAAAACCTTCCGCTATGAATTCATAAGATTATCACACGAAAGCTGAGTTTTTCCCGAAGGTCAATCACATCTAAGGAAATCTCCATCACAAACTATTACAGTAATTACGTGCATAAAAATTGACCAATATTAATTAATAGCGTTAACATTACAAGGGGGAGAATAATGTAAGTTAGGAAAGATAGAAGAGCACCATCAGAAAGAATTCTGAGAGGGGGATTAGACAAAACTGATCTAGTGCCAACGAGGTATTGGATTCGCACAATGAAACCTCCAGCTTAGTTGATCCGAAAAGCTAGTTATGATTCAAGTTGATACGCATGGTCAAGGTACTTCTTGAGGATGGCCTTAAAAAGCCTAGAAACAAGATGAAGGATAGTATAAGAGTCTAAACACGCGAGACGGAAAAACACGTTGCACACGAACCCTTTTATTCTACCAGTTTTAATACTGAAACTCTAAGCTGACTAGCCCACGCATTGCTCGCA
The DNA here is from genome assembly GCA_019776745.2 of Taxus chinensis. Classification (NCBI taxonomy): domain Eukaryota; kingdom Viridiplantae; phylum Streptophyta; class Pinopsida; order Cupressales; family Taxaceae; genus Taxus; species Taxus chinensis. The sequence goes on along the minus strand of CM034153.1, from coordinate 88,311,978 downwards.
CAATCCTACAACCTTTCTTTCTCGATGCCAATAGGTTGTCGAAGGGTCTAACAAAAAAAAGTTTCAAGGACAAACTTGGGTGCTAGAATGGGGGTTTCATAGTTAATGTAAACTTACTTCCATGATAACGAAAATGCTAACTTGATCAACATAATAACTTGCAACTCATTCGCAGAGAAGAATTAACACATAAAACAGACAAAGTTCTAACATTCGAGTAAGAGAAAACATAACATTCAAAGGAGAGGGCACACGCATCCTTTCGACCCACATTTTGTCAACGATAAAAGCTAAAACAAGAAGACACAAGCAGAAAGGGAAATCTCCCATCATGACATCCAACTGACAAAACAATGCAAGGAAAAGTGGTTCGATTTCACAATATTTTTAAATAAAATAACAGTAGAAAAGTGTAGAAATATCTTGCCTATTTCTCCAGCTTCAACATCGCTCCTGGCTCTGAAAGGGACTTACTGCAATGGTAATTAAACCTTTTCCTTCATCAGAATTGAGGACAGCATCAAACTCTCGGTACAACATTTCAGCTGTAGCTTGCCAAGTGTGATAATTCCAACAGAAACCTTTATGCCTGCCAACTTAGTGACTCCTTGAAGAAACTCATATAATAGCAAGCAATTTGTTTTTCATGAATATTCTGTTATGAAACAGATCCACCCCTATAAGATCTTCTTCCATGAGAAATTGAAAAAGGTTCTCCTTATTTTCTCCAGCACACCTTTGGGGATGTGTGCTAAGGAGTGTCAATACATGGGTAGTGCCTCCAGCACTGACTTTACCAGACTCATTCTCCCACCCCTTGACAACCACCTGTTGCACCAAAAATTTATCTTTCTCTTAATTCTGCCTAAGAGCCAAAATCAATCTTGCTTGATGTACCCATTCAGTTTCAGGTTGAGGCCCAGATATTTGAGGTCTGCATCTAAATCCAAGTTTGCATAAGGGAACAATAACCTCATAACCTGTTGTGTCTCTTCATCAATGTCATTGAAACTAATTGTAGACAAATGGCATCCTTGTCTTAACCCTCTAGAAGGCTTGAAGAAGGGAGATGCAGATCCGTTTACAAGAACAGAAAAGAAACTGTGGAGACACACATCCCATGATCCAATTAACTGATAAATTAAAAGTTAAAACCCATATGGATCCGTAAAATCCTTAAGTAAAACCAGCAAGTCTAATCAAAAGCCTAAGAAGAACTCAACTGTCCAGCCACCTGGACCAGAGCTCTTATCCTTCTTAGAGGAGGAAAGAACAGTCAAGAGCTCATCCAAGGAGACCTCATGTAAATCATTATTATCCTCATCTGTCACCATTCTTGGAAAATAACGAAGTAACCTTTATGATTTCAGCAATATTTACTCCTGCTGACTCTCGGTAAATTTCTCCAAACTACCTGACCCCTAGATCAGCCAAGTCTCTTAACTTCCTAACAGAAATACCATTCTCATTCACCATCTGGGCTGAAGTGACTTCCCAAAAAGAAAAGGTAGACAGCTCGACTAAAACTTTACCTCGTTCTTCTGCTACAGCTGTAAGATCTTGCAACAAATGATCACGACTGTGGTCGCGTGCAACCAGAACAGCATGATCAACACCAACGGCTCCCTGGGGTCGCCCTGTAGCATCTGTTGCACTCAGCACATGTTCTAAATCTGACAAATATCCTGCTACCTTCATCTCCCAAGACGTTCTCTCCAACATTGCATAGATCTCCTATGCCTGTGGGTGTGATCTGTCACCAACACAAATGGCATGCGCCATTATTACAGCAAAGCACGTGCTTCATGAATATTCTGATCTGAAACAGATCCGCACCTATGGGATTCTCTCCCATGAGTTACATCGAACATCAAGAAGTTCTCTACAGAGAATCTCTGTAATAATTTCATCGGGTCTCCTGGCAACACTCACACTGTCACTTAATTGATTTTGATAAAAACTATCTTGAAGGAGAAATCCCGAATTGGGGATGCATTCAAAATTGAACAGAAAACAACATAGTTGGACGAACTGCTTGTTGGAGCGCTCAAACGGGCTTCTACCTGAATGAAACCTTTCACGTTAAATACAGAGTGAGTTTCAGGCCGCACAAGGACACTATATGAAGCTCGTGGAGGAGCAGCAAAGACCGTCGCCATTGCTATTGCAGTTGTATCTATCACTCTTGTATCGCCTTGCCCTCATTCATTCAAAAACCACACGCCCAACCTCGCAACATCAGGGCGATAGACCTTCATTTCACCATCCATGAAATCCACCATCCAGAACCCGCTGTAGCAATTCATCTGTTGCAGCATTTGATGGGGCGCAAACAAGCCTTCGTGGTTTAGGCAGAAAACAACAGGTCGACCAAAACAAGGGGCGGGGGCAGAAGACTGCGAATCCCTTTGCAAAAGCAAACAATGATGCGACCTGGAGCTGTTCGGCACGCAAGAGGGGGAAATTTTAATGTTTTTTTGGCAGGTGTTGGTTGAGCCACCCACCCCCAACCATGATTTCCACCTAAATTATTTTATGAGCCTCCATGAACATTAAGCAGTTGTTGGGTCAGAGTGAACTGCCTAATGAGAACAGTTCAAAGTTCAAATCTACCAAATCAAATAAGTGCGAGTTGATTGATAGTGATTGAGATTTTTGTCATCTTGGGAATAACCATAGAAAACAGGGCATTACAGTATCACTTTCCTAATTCAAAAATACAGAAGCCACAATGCTAAAATGGAGATTTGTGACAACAGCAATGGAACAATCCCCAATGATGGGCATTACTGACATGGATACAAGTAATGGGACGCTGTCTCCCAAGAAGAACCGATAAACCACAACATTAAATGTTGGTTCTATACATTCGATGATGTGAGTGAATAAGTACTTGGTAACGAGACCGTCATATAGATGAAAATGGTACTTGTTCGATGAAGCCCTTGTTTCATGTATACTGTGAATTTTATAGCATGTATACGCTACCAAGTTGTTTGCATAAACTTGCAGCCTCAAACAAAAACTATTATTTTTTACGCCAATCAAACAACTTGATGCATTTCAACATTACGATATTTAGAAAATGACAATGTACAGTAATTGTGTAAGACCATATGCTTATTAACAAGTGACTTGCATGTCAAAAACAAGTAACAAAAGGAAAGAAACATAGTTCAAATAAAAAGTTGTTCATTACATAAACCATAGATTGCCTCGCAGTTTATGTTGCTGAACACTACGTTTTTTCAATTTAAAGCACCACCAAGGCTTTTTTATGATTTTTTTGAGGGGAGAAGATAAACAAGTAGCCACTTACATTGGTACTATGGAAACAAAAGGATTGGATGGCCTGATCATTTCAGAGGGTGTCCAGGCAAAACTTTAATTAGGTCAGATATAAATCTGGATTATCTGTTCCAAATATTCCATGAGTCCTATGCAAGATTTTCGTATAGCGGAAAGAAAAACATCAGTTAATATCCACGGTAAGATGCTCTAAAATGTATATAAGCAGTAAGTTCAAAAAATATGATACCAGCCAGACATGCCTATATTTGACTCCTACTGATGTCATTGCGCACAACAACAAAAAGATATCAACCTATTTTTCAAGCCTTTGAAGCGGCTGTAATATTCTTGATCGAGGAAAATTTTCTAGCCATCTGATGAATGTTCCATAGAGTAATCAAAAGGAAAAATGGGAGAGTTTATTGTTTTATGCAACATTGCAAAGTTCCATAATAACATGGTTAAAAATATTCATCATCCATGAATCAAAAGAAATGACTGGTGTGAAAATAACTGCATTTCACTATTCAGTGTTGTTATGAGAAGAAGTGCAAGTAAAAACACAAGTGGAATAAACTATTACCCATGCAATGTATTTATAAGAGGAAGGAATTTGTTTGTAAACAACTGACATTAACCAACTAAATCTATAACGATCACCTAACTAAATCTATAACGTCATTACTCATGGTTTCAGTTGTTTCCCAGTCGAGGTGGATACTGTGTACAGGCCAGAGGTACCGGTAACCACAGTGAACCTATTCACTGAGGGAGAAAAGGAGTAAACACAAATTCTTGTGGCTGTAAAAAACTAAGTATATAAGTCAGAAGCCGATGAAAAAAATTTGAAAAAACAAGTACACTTAATCTAACTGAAATTGGAGACCAGAGTTTTCCCAACAGAAATTCCAAAAACAAGTTTGCAAACAACCAAGTATATCTTTCAAAATCCAATGACAAATGTTTGAAATAACAGCTACACTTAATCTAACTGAAATTGGAGACCAGATTTTTCCCAATTGAAAATACGAAAATGAGTTCACCATTTATGACTTGAATACAGAAACAACTTGATGAAGCATGGAACGAGAAAAGATTTTGGAACCCTGTAAAAGCATGTGAAACTGTTAACCATAATCCTGATAAGGAAATAAATTAAGGAAAAGGAAATATTGATGCTACCTGGATTTCAATTTGTTTACTCTAGGTATGCATAGAATGCATATCCGATGCGTGAATGTATAAAATTTCAATAGGCAGTAACTTAAAAAGTACTGAATTATTACGGACGGAAGTATATTTATTAAAACTCACTACAGTAACATATTCTGTATCTTTGTAGGAAATAAAAGTTTTAAATACAAGTGTGTTGAAGCAGCATCCACAGAGGAAAACCATAAAATAGTAGCATGCATTTTCAGTACATAGTTTTTTTTATAGAAAAAACATAGATCTTGTGATTACATAGATACATCGAAATTCACTATCTGTAGAAGACCATGCAAAAAAATGGCCAGATGAAAACACAGAATTCAAGAACAGAAAAGTATATATGGAGACTAAATGGGAGTCTTTGCTCCATAATCAGTTTCGCCAACATGTAAAGAAACAAACACGAGAGAGGAGGATGAGAAACAAGTAAATGAACTGAAAGAGCGATTCTATTTTTTTCTTATAATGCTCAGAGAGAGGAAATGAAAATTCCAAAGCAGGGACATGAAACAAATATGGGATGGCTTGTAAAGTATATAACCTGCATGTCAGAGGCATCGGGTTCACTAAACAATAGCTTATGCAACCCTTGTTCAGTTCCATCAAGTGGAAGTTCATGGCTGCTGAAAATTTCTTAAGTTAATTTGGCTCTGGTTCTTATTCCTCATATTCCTGAGGTTGTTATTTCCTCTCAACAAGTTCTTTGATGTATCGCAACAGTGGATGATCCAAGTCATCTGCAAACCTACCACATCCAGAGGGAAAGTCAAGGATAGCGGAGGGACGTTTTTAGGGCAATTCAAGTTGTACTTATTCAATGACGGCTTTCAGCGATGTGACATCAGCGGATGTTCCTTCTTCTGGTATGGGTGGTATCCCATGTTACCGATAAATAATGTTTATGTTCTTGGTATTTCTCTTCTGGTGGAGCTTTCACGCACGATATTTAGGCATCTGCAAAATTATAAGAACCGAGGGAAGCCACCTTTGGACAAGAAATAATACAATATGGATATAGACAAAGGGCAAAAAGAATTTAACATCAACAAGAATTATAATTATGCGACATATGAAGATTTTTTTTGGTAAAAGTCGCAGTTGCAACAAATCAGCAACATCGGTAAGGGGAGTGTGAACTGGAAATTTTCTTAATCTTATATTATAAATTCCACAATGAGAGTAAATAAAAACCTAGAAAAATAGAAAATATAATGTTTCTATGCGAACTCAATCTATCTAGTGTTTCGAAGCAGTAAACTTAGCCAAAGCAAACATTCTGAGATCTTCACACTTCTTATCTCAACGGACGGGAAAACCGACATTTTGCAAAATCTATGGAAAGTGAAAGACATGGAGAAATGAAGGTCCATAAGTCTACAAAATCTTGAGATCGCTGTAAAGGTCAAACCATGATGTTATCTGGTTCTAATATCAATAGAATCCCTTTCCAAAGTAAGGCCCTGCGACTTGTGTATAATTAGTGCCAAAGACATTTTGAGATTTAGTTATTTTCGACTACCCCAAGCAATTGGAACTATCAGAACATATGTAGGATTCTCACTACACCAGGGGGGCCATAGTTTGGGAATTCAATAGCTACGAATATTGGAAAAGGAGGAGGAGATAAACCAGTGTTGTAAACAATTCCAACAACCTGACCAAGTGAGCCATTGACAAGTCCCGCTGACACCCAGAGATTATAAGTAAGCCATAACTTTTTGACCGTAAATTAACAATAAGCTGGCTTCTAGCTGCTCATCATCAAGGTCGATTTCATTGTTCCTTTTTGAGGTTTCTGCATGGTAACATACAATAGGCACACCTAACGAATTCAACATATCTTTATTGTGGGGTAAAACCTAATCATTGTTTGCGAAGAGGTGTACACCTGAACTGAAATCATTTATTTTAACCTGAGAAATGCACGAATTTGTGCGAGTCGTAAGGAGCATCCAATCTTCTATGAAAGTATCATCATTTCTAATGTTGAGAAAAATGTTTTGGAAAGCTATATGAGAGGCTCCATCCCTTGTTATCTGAAAACCGCATCCAACACAACAACAGTAGAAAATATTCTCTATAGAAATGACCCATGCAAGTACCTAGGGTATAACAGTATATCCATGACGGAAGGAAGCTAGCAAAGATCACCCAAAAGAATGAAAGAGTGACCACCAAAGGGAGTATTTTTCTGATAGGGAAATCCTACTACAACCGATTGCCAACCAAACGCAACAATCTCAACCCAATGTGTAACGCACCAAAAATACCAACACAAGGACAACACAGTGAAATACAGGATAACTTTTGTTTTTGACTTGCTTTGACACAACACGACACAACATGTCGTCACAAGGTTACAACCAACACTAGGAACCACTTGTTACGGGGGACACCACAAGGTCGGCACAGAAACATTCACACCTATCAAGGACAATGTACTCTTCTTGACAGAACAACATTGGAGTCCCACCACAAAACACACTTACAGTTAGGGCATCCCATGAGGAATTTCTTGTTAAATTTCCTTGTTTACTAAAGTGTCTCTTAATTCTTAACTTACGTTCTTATAAAATTTCATGTAATGATTCACACAATTCTTTTCACAAGGGAGAACTTCTTTCTTTTCAACTGTTGACTAAATAGCTTAAGGCCAAGCTTTCTAAACTAGGATCATAAATTTTATGTCCAAATCTTTCTTATTCATTTGATTTTAGAACATTTTCCATTTCTTACAAGGTTAATTAATCTTACTCAAGCCACTAACACATGTTCCACAACGCTATTGCACAGGTGAAGGCATAAGCTCCGATTGAGTGGAAAGTACCGCTTAGGGTTCATAACAATAACCTTCTTGTTTAAGGATCAAACTTTGACCTTGCTTAAGAAATATCAACATGAATAAAGGCAAGGGTTAACAGAACAGGACACAGAATTTAGCTTCAGGGTCACAATGTTTACTATCAATCTATTATTGAGGTTAAGAGTTTATCAAGATTGGTTAAATGTTCCATCTAGACTTTACTTCATTAAGTTTGACAAAGGAGAACATTTCAAATGATAGAGAGAGATTTAAGGTTTAAATAATCAATTTCCCTCCTACTTATTAAATCCTATCATCTTCTATAATCTAACCAATGATTTCACCATGAGATCATTTAAGATTTCACCATAAAAGGATAATGTTTATTAGCTTGGCTCAAATTAAAAAAAAAAAGTAATAATAAGTTAGGGTTCATATTTCGTTACAAAAGATAGTTTCCTCTTGATTGTTCCAGGTCTCAAAGGTCTCAAGTGGATCACATCTACATTAATATGTTCATATATATAAATTTTTAGTTTAACTTTTATCAGGATTATCCAGCTCACTTTATAGTGCTTACAACTCATTGCTACTAAGTCTTAGGAGGATTTACAACTCGACATTTTAACTCAAGAGCAAAGTTTAACAGTACTCGTTTACGGAAATAAAACAAGGTTATATCAATTCATTCCAACATGATGCACAAATCAAAGGGACATACTATCTCTATTGAGCCATGACTAGGGAGCAAGAGAGCAATAACATGAAACATGCCACACTACTATTCTAAGGATTTAAAAATACACTAGAATATCCCATAACCAAGCGGTAATCAAATTTCATCTTTCACATGTTATCCAAACAAACCAAAGTTTCAACAGTTACAACAACAACACTCTACAATACATTCGACATTTTTACAAGGTACTTCATAAATTGTATAGATGAACCTTTAACACTCTTTTCCTCTAGTCTACTCGCATAATCCATCTGCACAAATATTAACTAAAGTCAGTTTGCAAGAACTGAGCATGTTAAGGCTACACATTGCAACAGTAAGCTAACATTTAACAATATCAAGAAGGAATGTTCTAATTCAAAAATGGATTAAAACACAACCCACAACTCTAAAATTATTCACATGAGAAAGAAATCTAAACCATCCAACAAGGAGAAAGTCAAAATACCAGTTAGAACAAAATCACATAAAACAAGGCAAGACCTTATGGGTTAGGAACAAGAAAGTCAAGAGTGTTGATATCTCCTTCATGTAATCCTATGGATTACGTGATTGGAATCCAAAACTTACTCCATCCAACTAAAGGGGGTACAAGATAAGACAAAACGTACTAATTATGATCGTAGGCGCGAAGCAAAACGACGTTATCCAATTCTCCCTGGGGGGCTTCATAGTAATATGGGTTCGACGCCCTTAAAAGAACACAACAATAGTTTTGGTTTTAACCAAGGAGTTTACCACTACCTCCTTATAGGATTTCTTAAACGTAGCACTAGTTAACCAAAACAAATCCACTTTTCCAAAAGCGTACAAAAGAGACACAGAAAGGGCCATTATTCTACCAAAAAAACCCTATCCTAATCGTCAACTTCTCTACATAATATAAGGGAAGACTGTAACAACCCACAAATCACACACACAAACAACACGGTGAAATACAGGATAAGTTAACCAAAGAGTGTTAAGGCTACACATTGCAACAGTAAGCTAACATTTAACAATATCAAGAAGGAATGTTCTAATTCAAAAATGGATTAAAACACAACCCACAACTCTAAAATTATTCACATGAGAAAGAAATCTAAACCATCCAACAAGGAGAAAGTCAAAATACCAGTTAGAACAAAATCACATAAAACAAGGCAAGACCTTATGGGTTAGGAACAAGAAAGTCAAGAGTGTTGATATCTCCTTCATGTAATCCTATGGATTACGTGATTGGAATCCAAAACTTACTCCATCCAACTAAAGGGGGTACAAGATAAGACAAAACGTACTAATTATGATCGTAGGCGCGAAGCAAAACGACGTTATCCAATTCTCCCTGGGGGGCTTCATAGTAATATGGGTTCGACGCCCTTAAAAGAACACAACAATAGTTTTGGTTTTAACCAAGGAGTTTACCACTACCTCCTTATAGGATTTCTTAAACGTAGCACTAGTTAACCAAAACAAATCCACTTTTCCAAAAGCGTACAAAAGAGACACAGAAAGGGCCATTATTCTACCAAAAAACCCTATCCTAATCGTCAACTTCTCTACATAATATAAGGGAAGACTGTAACAACCCACAAATCACACACACAAACAACACGGTGAAATACAGGATAAGTTTTTTTTTTTACTTGCTTTGACACAACACGACACAACATGTCGTCACAAGGTTACAACCAACACTAGGAACCACTTGTTACGGGGGAGACCACAAGGTCAGCACGGAAATGTTCACACCTATCAAGGACAATGTACTCTTCTTTTGACAGAGACAACATTGGAAGTCCCACCACATGACACACTCACAGCTAGGGCATCCCATGAGGAATTTCTTGTTAAATTTTCTTGTTTACTAAAGTGTCTCTTAATTCTTAACTTACGTTCTTATAAAATTTCATGTAATGATTCACACAATTCTTTTCACAAGGGAGAACTTCTTTATTTTCAACGGTTGACTAAATAGCTTAAGGCCAAGCTTTTTAAACTAGGATCATCAATTTTATGTCCAAATCTTTCTTATTCATTTGATTTTAGAACATTTTCCATTTCTTACAAGGTTAATTAATCTTACTCAAGCCACTAACACATGTTCCACAACTCTATTGCACAGGTGAAGGCATAAGCTCCGATTGAGTGAAAAGTACCGCTTAGGGTTCATAACAATAGCCTTCTTGTTTAAGGATTAAATTTTGACCTTGCTTAAGAAATATCACCATGAATCAAGGCAAGGGTTAACAGAACAGGACAACAGAATTTAGCTTCAGGGTCACATTGTTTACTATCAGTCTTTTATTGAGGTTAAGAGTTTATCAAGATTGGTTAAATGTTCCATCTAGACTTTACTTCATTAAGTTTGACAAAGGAGAACATTCCAAACGATAGAGAGAGATTTAAGGTTTAATTAATCGATTTCCCTCCTACTTATTAAATCCTATCATCTTCTAAAATCTAACCATTGCTTTCACCATGAGGTCATTTAAGATTTCACCATAAAAGGATAATGTTTATTAGCTTGGCTCAAATAAAAAAAATAATAAGTTAGGGTTCATATTTCGTTACAAAAGATAGTTTCCTCTTGATTGTTCCAGGTCTCAAAGGTTATCAAGTAGATCACACCTACATAATATATTCATATATATAAATTTTTAGTTTAACTTTTATCAGGATTATCCAGCTCACTTTATAGTGCTTACAACTCATTGCTACTAAGCCTTAGGAGGATTTACAACTCGACATTTTAACTCAAGAGAAAAGTTTAACAGTACTCGTTTACGGAAACAAAACAAGGTTATATCAATTCATTCCAACATGATGCACAAATCAAAGGGACATACTATCTCTATTGAGCCATGACTAGGGAGAAAGAGAGTAATAACATGGAACATGCCACACTACTATTCTAAGGATTTAAAAAATACACTAGAATATCCCATAACCAAGCGGTAATCAAATTTCATCTTTCACATGTTATCCAAACAAACCAAAGTTTCAACAGTTACAACAACAATACTCTACAATACATTCGACATTTTTACAAGGTACTTCAAAAATTGTACAGATGAACCTTTAACACTCTTTTCCTCTAGTCTACTCGCATAATCCATCTGCACAAATATTAACTAAAGTCAGTTCGCAAGAACTGAGCATGTTAAGGCTACACATTGCAACAGTAAGCTAACATTTAACAATATCAAGAAAGGAATGTTCTAATTCAAAAATGGATTAAAACACAACCCACAACTCTAAAATTATTCACATGAGAAAGAAATCTAAACCATCCAACAAGGAGAAAGTCAAAATACCAGTTAGAACAAAATCACATAAAACAAGGCAAGACCTTATGGGTTAGGAACAAGAAAGTCAAGAGTGTTGATATCTCCTTCATGTAATCCTATGGATTACGTGATTGGAATCCAAAACTTACTCCATCCAACTAAAGGGGTCCAAGATAAGACAAAACATACTAATTATGATCGTAGGCGCGAAGCAAAATGACGTTATCCAATTCTCCCAGGGGGGCTTCATAGTAATATGGGTTCGACACCCTTAAAAGAACACAACAATAGTTTCGGTTTTAACCAAGGAGTTTACCACTACCTCCTTATAGGATTTCTTAAACGTAGCACTAGTTAACCAAAACAAATCCACTTTTCCAAAAGCATACAAAAGAGACACAGAAAGGGCCATTATTCTACCAACAAACCCTATCCTAATCGTCAACTTCTCTACATAATATAAGGGAAGACTAAACCCAAAATTCGTTAGTAATTTTTATATAATTCAGACAATGTCAATAAACATTAAAATAAAATTTGATTTCCTTAACAAGGCCACAAAATGGGACCTTTTAGTAACCAAGTTTGAAGTATAAGGTATTCGAGTTCGAAACAAAGGGATTCGATACGCAGAGGGTAAAACACCAACGATGCCCCAGACTCAAAAGACCTTACCACGAGTACAAGCACAAAACAAGAACCAACGCACATATCCATCAGGAAGGTTACGCAGTGCAGTCAGGCCTAGAAGTTCTATGAACTCCTTGCCAAAGGTATAGAAGATGGAAAATTTTACCCGATCCATGTGGGCTTATCGAGGAAAAGTCTAGCAAATATCAAACAGATAAATATAACAGCCACCTATGATAATATCACTGAAATCAGCTGTCATCTAACAGGAAACGAGTTCGCGAGTCCAAAACCATGGGTTCACCTACAACTTTTGTTTCAGTCCAGCTAGTAACAGCTTGCTTGCGACCCTTAATAAAAATGGTAGAGATTTCATTCAATTAAACTTACAATGTTTCCCCTTGCTTTAATCAAACAAGAGTTTACATCAAGAAGTAGGTATAGTAATTCTCTCAACACGTAGAGGCCAAAATAGATGCCAGGTTATCCCTCCTCTAGACTAGGTACAACAGTCAACCATGTACAGTTCTAAAGCAAAACCCAAATGCCATTTTCTAATCAAACAAAAAGTAAGGAATGCCCACAGGCTTAAACAAGTTTTAGAACACAACGTCACTATTAATGTACCTTTTAGCAAAACAGGAGGGCCCTAAACAGGAAATACGTATTTATTCAACCAAACAGAGATATGAAGGCTTAACCTTCCATTTAGTAACCTTCAATTATAACTACCATCACAGAATTCTTTTAAAAGAGAGTCATATAAGCAAACAAAACTCAATAATGTTTCCTTCCCTACGAACTAGATTGCATCACTCAAAATTTGCAGAAACCCATTTAGACAAATATGAAATAGAGTAAGCTATAAGGGAGGAAAGGACATTCCAAGCAAAACCAGCAAAATTGGATCGAGATTTAAAGGAACAACCAACACAATCAGGCAGCGATATAAACAACCACGAAAACATTTGTCTAGGCGCTATTCAGTAGGAAAGAAAATTCATTTCAAGATACTGAAAGAAGGTAGAAAACTATTACAAGGAGTAGATTTAACATGCCTGGTTTAAAACGCCATCTCCATATGCATATGATTGTTTCAATGCCGTTGCTTGCCTTTAACCCAAAGTGCTTTGCGAGCTCGAGCTATCGCCACATTCACGCGGTGAAAAACAGCTACAAAGCCAACCCCATGATTTGAAGCTCGGACACAAGACATAATGATTACCACACGCTCCTGGCTCTGAAAGGCATTTACCGTAATGATAAATAACCTTTTCCTCCATCAGGTTTGAGGACAACATCAAACTCTCGGTGCAAACATTCACTCTCAACTCTTGTATTTTCTAATAATTCTCAGTCCAATTCTCAAACACCTTTCTTATCTATTTATTCATGATTCCACACAACACTAACTCACTCTTCAAAAGAACCTCGAGCCACCCCTTCAACTTCCTAAGTTGACCTTTCAATCTTGAAAACTCCAGAAGGTCAGTTCACCTTTCCTAGCAAGTTCAAGAGACAGGAATGTCAAAAGACAAGAACTTTCTTTTGCACTTCTTCATCGAGCGAGGAGCATATTTGAGGGATTAGAGCTCAATAGTGACTCATCAGCTTCTCTAACAATGACCCAAGTTTGAATTTAGAAGCGTGAACAACATTTGCTTCCCATTATTGAGATATACCTATCTTTAGTGTCTACCCGACTGTGATTCGAACTTCAAGAAGATAATGTTGCCATTCTGCAAGATTCCAGAGCTTTAACATCTTCCTTACGCTGTTATAGACTCAACTTTTACCTGGTTTCTTGAATAACTGATACAGACCTCTGCTACTGGTTCTTTTTTTTTGTGTTTTGAAAAGGCTTTGAGCACATCGAGGACCTCCTTCAAGTTTGATTATGCATAATGATGGAAGAGTGGCCTTACTCAAACAGTTCCATTCTTGTTTGATTAACCAATTTGTTGAAAACCTCAAAACATAAACTCTGCACAAAAAAAAAAAAAAGACAACTCATACTGCTTGCTCAACCACTGAGAAAAGTATTCAACATCCTTTCCACTGAACTTCGAAAGTTTAGTTCCTTTTGTGATTTCAAAAATCCGGTGCAGCTTTGAAAGATTACTCAAAACCCTAAAACTGTCTTCGAGTTTCCTTTTTGCATAAAAACAACTGTTACAGCTACTGACATGGAGATAACTTACATTATGGTTACCAACAAATTTATTCAAACTCCCAGGATGCACTTCAAAGTTCGTTTGCTCTGGGTCTGAAAAAAATATCCTGCTACCTTCCTCTCCCAAGACATTTTCTCCAACATTGCATAGATCTCCTGTGCCCACGGGTGTGATCTGTCACCAACACAAAAAGCATGCGCCATTACTATGGCAAAGCAAACGTGCTTCATGAATATTCTGATCTGAAACAGATCCACCTCCAAGAGACCCTCTCCCATGAGCTACATCGTAAAACAGTAAGGTCTCAGTAGAGGATCTCTGTAATAAATTTCATCGGGTCTCCTGGTAACACTCACACTGTCACTTAATCGATTTTGATGAAAATATCTTGAAGGAGGAACCCGAATTTGAGGGTGCAGTCGAAACTGAACAGATAACAACATAATGGACAACCTGCTCGTTGGAAGCACTCAAAACAGCTTCTGCTACAGCTGTAAGATTTTGCAACAACTGATCTCCACTGTGGTCGCGTGCAACCAGAACATCAGGATCAACACCAACAGTTCCTTGGGCTCGCCCTGTAGCAGCTGTTGCACCCAGCTCTCTCTGGGCCATGGATTTTCTGAGATAAGTTTATTTCTATACCCTGTAGCTGCAACATAAATCCAAAAAACTTCCTCACGGAACTTTCCTAAGAGAATCTCAGTTCTACGCTTCACTGAAACTGCCTGTTGCAGGTCGCTATAGTGAATCCATGACAAGAACACACCTCGCAGCATTCAAGAAGGTGGATGTAACACGGCCTGCTCCACTAGCATCAAGTCAATTTTGTCTGCGTCCAGTGCATTGAATGAGAGGATCAAAACAAAGATTTTGGTGAAGAAAAAAATAGGCCTCCACTGACTCCATCTTTCCCACGCAAAGGCAGACATGACAGTTTTAAAATTTGGCAGGTTGGGTGGTTGGGGGGGGAGGCCAAGGTGGCAGTGGGGGGGGCAGGTAGCAGAAAGGAAGCCCATGCCCAGCGGGGCATTACAAAGACTAAACCCAAAATTCGTTAGTAATTTTTATATAATTCAGACAATGTCAATAAACATTAAAATAAAATTTGATTTCCTTAACAACGCCACAAAATGGGACCTTTTAGTAACCAAGTTTGAAGTATAAGGTATTCAAGTTCAGTAACAAACCGTAATCCACCCCTCGATATGCATCATTGTAAGACATTAAGGATGCCCCAGACTCACTAAAGTATCTGTACCACTGAGTCGATTCTTACCCTTTCCATTATCATACAAGTCTAACCCAATTCAAAGCAAGGTAGCCATTCAGGAAGGTTAATACAGTGCCTCAGTCAACACTTACTTAGAAAGTCCCTACCTGAATTCCTTGCCAAGGTTTGCTATAGCTACAAAGTGGAAATTTAATAGAAACCCGATTTCATGTCGATACTTAAATTTAGGAACAAGTCAAGGGATAGTCTGTTGAAACATATAAGTGAATCGACACAAGATCCTCTACCTATGATAATATCACTGAAATCAGCTGTCATCTAACAGGAAACGAGTTCGCGAGTCCAATACCATGGGTTCACCTACAAATTTTGTTTCAGTCCAGCTAGTAATAGCTTGCTTGTGACCCTTAATAAAAAAATGGTAGAGATTTCATTCAATTAAACTTACAATGCTTCCCCTTGCTTTAATCAAACAAGATTTTGCATCAAGAAGTAGGTTTAGTAATTCTCTCAACACGTAGAGGCCAAAATAGATGTCAGGTTATCCCTCCTCTAGACTAGGAACAACAGTCTACTACTATAGAGTTCTGATTCACAACCCAAGATGCCATTCTACATAGAATGTCTATAACATCATACACTTTACCAAGAGAGATGCCCACAGGCTCTAAACAAGTTTTAGATTTCTGCAACTTTCACTATTACATGTACCATTTAGAATAAAAGCATTATCAGGCAGTCATAACAGCAACCTAGCCATTTTTTTTTAAAAAAAAACTGGAATTATGAAGGCTGTAACCTTCGGTTTGAGATAGCTTTTCAATTATAATTACCATTATTGAATTCTTTTAGACAATTGCAGTAACTAATAAGCATAAACAAAACTCAATACTGTTTCCTTCCCTACGAACTAGATTGCATCACTCAAAAATTGTAGTAACCCATTTAGACAAATATGAAATAGAGTAAGCTAAAAGGGAGGAAAGAACATTCCAAGCAAAACCAGAAAAATTGGATCGAGATTTAAAGGAACAACCAACACAATCAGGCAGTGCCCTTAAACAACCACGAAAACATTTGTCTAGGCGCTATTCAGTAGCAAGGGAAATTCCTTTCAAGATACTGAAAGAAGGTAGAAAACTATTACAAGGAGTAGATTTAACATGCCTGGTTTAAAACGCCATCTCCATATGCATATGATTGTTTCAATGCCGTTGCTTGCCTTTAACCCAAAGTGCTTTGCGAGCTCGAGCTATCGCCACATTCACGCGGTGAAAAATAGCTACAAAGCCAATCCCATGATTTGAAGCTCGGACACAAGAAATAATGATTACCACACGCTCCTGGCTCTGAAAGGCCTTTACCGTAATGATAAATAACCTTTTCCTCCATCAGGTTTGAGGACAACATCAAACTCTCGGTGCAAACATTCACTCTCAACTCTTGTATTTTCAAATAATTCTCGGTCCAATTTTCAAACACCTTTCTTATCTATTTATTCATGATTCCACACAACACTAACTCACTCTTCAAAAGAACCTCGAGCCACCCCTTCAACTTCCTAAGTTGACCTTTCAATCTTGAAAACTCAAGAAGGTCAGTTCACCTTTCCTAGCAAGTTCAAGAGACAGGAATGTTAAAAGACAAGAACTGTCTTTTGCACTTCTTCATCAAGCTAGGATCATTTTTGAGGGATTAGAGCTCAATAGAGACTCATCAGCTTCTCTAACAATGATGCAAGTTTGAATTTAGAAGCATGAACAACATTTGCTTCCCATTATTGAGATATACCTGTCTTTAGTGTCTACCCGACTGTGATTCAAACTTCAAGAAGATAATGTTGCCATTCTGCAAGATTCCAGAGCTTTAACATCTTCCTTACACTGTTATAGACTCAACTTTTACCTGGTTTCTTGAATAAGTGATACAGACCTCTGCTACTGGTTCTTTTTTTTTTGTGTTTTGAAAAGGATTTGAGCACATCGAGGACCTCCTTCAAGTTTGATTATGCATAATGATGGAAGATTAGCCTTACTCAAACAGTTCCATTCTTGTTTGATTAACCAATTTGTTGAAAAACCTCAAAACATAAACTCTGCACACAAAAAAAAAAAGAGAACTCATACTGCTTGCTCAACCACTGAGAAAAGTATTCAACATCCTTTCCACTGAACTTCGAAAGTTTAGTTCCTTTTGTGATTTCAAAAATCTGGTGCAGCTTTGAAAGATTACTCAAAACCCTAAAACTGTCTTCGAGTTTCCTTTTTGCATAAAAAACAACTGTTACATCTACTGACATGGAGTTAACTTGCATTATGGATACCAACAAATTTATTCAAACTCCCAGGATGCACTTCAATGCTCGTTTTCTCTGGATCTGAAAAATATCCTGCTACCTTCATCTCCCAAGACATTTTCTCCAACATTGCATAGATCTCCTGTGCCCACGGGTGTGATCTGTCACCAACACCAAAAGCATGCTCCATTACTATGGCAAAGAAAATGTGCTTCATGAATATTCTGATCTGAAACAGATCCGCCTCCAAGAGACCCTCTCCCATGAGCTACATCGCAAAACAGTAAGGTCTCAGTAGAGGATCTCTGTAAAAAAATTTCATCGGGTCTCCTGGTAACACTCACACTGTCACTTAATTGATTTTGATGAAAATATCTTGAAGGAGAAATCCCGAATTGAGGATGCATTCTAAACTGAACAGAAAACAACATAGTCGGATGACCTGCTTGTTGGAGGCGCTCACGATGGCTTCTACAACTCTGCAACCTGTCTGCTACCTATCTAAAACTATTGCAGGTCGCTACAGAAGGAACCCCGCAGAGCTGTAAACAACGGTCCTCATGCCCAGTCCCTTACACACTCCTGCGTCTCGAACACACGACCAGGACACACCTCGCAGCAACCAATGAAACGTGAAGGTAACATGACTTCCTCACCAGCTTGAAACTCCACGGATACTGTCTGCACAACATGATTTTCCGAGACCCACACCCACCTGCACGCATTGAAGGAGGATCCCAGAAGAGATCATGGCGTCGAAAAAAAACATGACTCCACCCACTCCTGTCTCCCTCATGCAAGGGCAGAAAAGAAAATGCGGTGGACAAGACAGCCTGCAGGTCGGGTGGTTGGGAGGATGCCGAGGTGGCAGTGGAGGCTGATGCCCATAGGGCATTACACAATGAAGCTCATCTCATCAATGAGAATGTAGCATATATGTTTCATTGATTCTTGGAACACTACGAGGGCCTTACATTCCAGGGGTTTCTTTTCCTTAATGGGGATCCACAGGGCTACATGGATATTCATGATATCTATATTAAATGCAACTATACCAGTGGGGGCAAGAACCAAAATGGGTGATTTTTTTTTTTCAGCATGTGACGACAACGATTTCCTGAGGCTATTAATGAGGTAATATTATTTTCATGTTCCCGCGGTGCCAAGGATTATCATTTTGAGAGGGTCATATAGAGTCTGTTGAGAAAAATAGTTCATGACAAAGTCAAATGCCAGGCGTTGCTTTATGGAAAGAGTATCAGGAGGTGGAATAGGGGTCGACAAAGGATTTATGTATGTGGGAGCCTGACGATTCTTCTCTACGAACATTGTTACAGAATCTCCTAGCACCGAGCTAAAGTGGAAGGTGTACCAATTGTGGTTAACATCAAAATCTCGCTTACCTAGAATTTCAATGTTAGTTAGCAACATCTCAGTGTCTTGCCATTGCTCAGCTAAAAGTTGACACTCCTCACTTTCAAAGGAATCCTGGGTGTGTTCATCTTCATCATTTGACTCCATTCATATATAATTCCAACCGTAGCTTCTTTAGGAAAGCTAATTTTTTCTTTAGTCTTGTTTTAGTTTGCTTTAGTTAAGTTAGCTTTATCTTATTTTTATCATTAGAATTAATTCAAATAAATCTATTTTATTTCATGCATAGCATGCAACTATTTTAAAGCATGAGTTTAGATTTAGAATGCTCAGTTGAAGAGTTGTTAGTGGGTGAGTTATTCTATTTAAATAACAAAAATTGTAATTGATTTGTTTGCACACACAAAGGTGTGAAATCTGCACAAGCAAGGAAGGATGTGCATTGAAAGCACACAGCTGCACGCACAGCTTGATTGTAAAGAGCTAAAGCTCTGAGTATGATGAAGATTTTATTAATGGAGATTACGCACAACAGTGCCGGTTCGAATATTCATCTGTTTATGCAAGTTATTTAAGTATTATGTTTATTTAATTTATGTTGTTTGCTGTATAAGACTGCAAATTTTCTACAAATTGGTATCAGAGTGAGGTTATTCCAGCAGCTTATAAAATTGGTAGCAAGCTATGGATTCTACATCCGGCATGCAAACGCCGTAATTTAATGGAAAGAATTACGAATACTGGTTGTTGACCATGAAGGCACTATTCAGATCTCAAGATGTGTGGGAGATCGTTGAAGATAGGTACACAGAGCCCACAAATGTAGTAGCGTATACTGTACTTTCTCAAGCAGAGAAAGATACTTTGAAGGAGTTATAAAAGAAGGACTGCAAAGCTCTTTTATATATTCATCAGGCAATGCATGAAAGCATTCTTCCAAGAGTGGCAGTAGCTAGTCAAGCAAAGACTACATGGGATACTTTACAAGTTGCATATCAAGGTAAGGAGAAAGTAAAAATTGCCAAGCTACAGTTACTTCGTAGAGATTTTGAGAATTTAGCAATGAAAGATTTAGATTCTATAGAATCATTTTTTACTTATGTAGTTGGCTTAGTCAATCAAACCAAATCCCATGGTGAAACTCTTGAGGACAAAAGGATTATTGAAAAATTTCTTAGAAGTTTGCCTACAAAATTTGATCCTTTAGTTGTTGCTATTGAAGAAACTAAGGATCTGAGTCAGTTTTCTATTGATGAGTTGCATGCATCACTAATCAATCATGAAAATAGGATGAATAGATCACATGCAAGTTTAGATCAGGCTTTTGCATCTCAGACAGCAGGTAGTCATGGCAAAAGAAGAGGAAGTTTCAGCCCAAGAGGCAAAGGAAGAAGTCCATCTAGAGGACATGGCAACGGTTCATCAAACTCAGGTGGAAGAGGATAGAATCAAGAACAGATTTATGGTCAGAGACAAGATAAGTCTCATGTTTAGTGTCATTATTGCAAGAAGTATGGGCACTATGCTTATGATTGCAAAGGAAAAGCAATATGATCAGGAGAGACAAAATCAAAATCAGGTAGGAAGTTCTATTTCTAAACCTATGTTTATTGCATGCACAAGGATTGCCGAAGTAATACCTTCTTTATCCCCTATTGAATGTAATTTTTCAAAAGAGAGTCCATGTGATGTATGGTATTTGGATTCAGGTTGCAGTAATCACATGACAGGTAATCTAGATTTTTTTTCTAGTTTGGATGATTCAGTTAAGAGTGATGTAACTCTTGGAAATAAAAATACTGTTTCTGTGAAAGGAAAAGGCACAGTTAGCATTGTAACAAGACAGGGGGAGAAAACAAGTATGTAATATGTTTACTATGTTGCATGTTTGAAACATAACCTTATGAGTATTGGACAACTGGTACAGAAAGGATACCGAGTCTATATGGAATACAATGAGTGCATGATTGTGGACAAAGCTCCTAGCACTTAGTTGATTGAAAAAGTGAAGATGAGTAGCAATAGGATGTTTCCATTAATTTTGAAACCTAGAAAGAAGAAGAAATCATATCTGTTTGCAGCAAAATTAGCATCTCAGTTTGCAGCAAAGTCATGTGTTAAGCCAAATCAGTCTTTTGTTGAGCCCTGCGGTCAAATAAATGAGTCCTACTCCAATGAAAATCAGGTCTGCGCTACAGCAAGCAAGTCCTGTGCTGATTCCTGCATAAATATAGTTGAGTCCTACATTGAAGGAACACAAGTAGCTTTTCATTCAGTCATGAAGGATGAAACATGGCTTTGGCATCTAAGGTATGGACATTTGAATTTTGGAGGTTTGAATTTATTACATAGAAAAAATATGGTTAAAGGTTTTCCATTGATTCAGAAACTTGAAAGGGTATGTGAAGGTTGTATTTTGGGAAAGAAACACAGAGATTCATTCCCAATTGGAAAAATAGCAAGAGTAAGTGCACCACTTGAGATTGTACATTTAGATTTATGTGGACCTATGCAGACAGCTTCTATTGGAGGTTGTATTTATTTTATGACATTCATTGATGATTACACAAGGAAGACATGGGTTTATTTTCTGAGAAATAAATCAAATTCCTTCGATACATTTCAGTAGTTCAAGGCATTAGTGGAGAAGCAAAGTGGATACTACATCAAAGTTCTTAGAACACACAGAGGAGGTGAGTATGTTTCTAATGAGTTTATGCATTTTTTTAGATATCATGGTATACACAAGCATGTTGAAGGCAAAACATCTTCCAAATGAGTATTGGGCAGACGCAGTAGCAACTTTTGTTTATATTTTGAACAGGTGTCCAACAAAACTTGTTAGGAACATGGTTCCTCAACAAGCATGGACTAATAGGAAACACAGTGTTTCACATTTCAGAGTTTTTGGGTTTGTAGCGTATGCACATGTACCTGATGAGCTAAGGAAGAAGTTAGATAACAAAGGAGAAAAGTGTATTTTTGTTGGGTATTCAGAGAATACAAAAGCATACAAGTTATACAATCCAGTCACTGGAAAGGTTGTGATCAATAGGGATGTACAGTTTATTGAGGATGAAGCATGGGATGGAAGTATAGAGAAAACAGTGAGTATAGAAACATCTATTCTGCATGATGATATAAAAGATGAAAATTTAGAGCAACAAGCTACTGTATCTACACATCTTGTACATGCACCACAAGTTTTAGCACAAGCTACACCTTCATCTGCAGTGAGGAGGTCACCAAGATTTCAGCCATCTTCAGCCATGAAAGAGACACAACAGGGAACACCAGAAGCTACTCCATCACCAAAAAGTAGTCCTGCATCAAATACTCCTACACAGCCAAAAACAAGAAGTCTAAGTGAGATTTATAATGTTGATACAACTAATTCATTTTCAGTTTTTGCATTATTTTCTCAAGCTGCAGATCCAGTATATTACGAAGAGGCTATAAAGAATGAAGTTTGGGGAAAAGCCATGGATGATGAGATTGATGCTATAGAGAAGAATCAGACATGGGAGCTAATGGATCTTCCAAAAGGAAAGGATGTGATAGGAGTCAAGTGGGTCTACAAGACAAAATACAATGTTGATGGAAAAGTACAGAAGCACAAAGCAAGGCTGGTTGCAAGAGGTTTTACGCAGCAATATGGAGTTGACTACAATGAAACATTTGCACCAGTAGCACGTTTGGACATGGTAAGAATGGTTTTAGCAATTGTAGCTCAAAACAAATGGCCTATTTATCAGATGGATGTTAAATCAGCATTCTTAAATGGATTCCTTGAAGAGGAAGTTTATGTAAATCAGCCAGAAGGTTATGAGTTTGAAGGTCATGAAGGAAAAGTATACAGATTGAAGAAAGTGCTCTATGGTCTCAAGCAAGCACCTAGAGCTTGGTACAGTAGAATAGATTCTTATTTGATTGAGAATGGTTTCAGTAGGAGCAGCAGTGAGCCTACCTAATATGTACCAAGATAAATGGGCAAGGTAAAATATTAATTGTTTGTTTATATGTAGATGATTTGATCATTACTGGAAATCTATCTATAGAGTCATTCAAATCAACCATGAAGGAGTTTGAGATGACAGATCTTGGTCTTATGAATTGTTTTTTGGGTATTGAAGTTCAACAATCAGAAGGTGAAGTTTTTATCTCACAAGCAAAGTATGCAAGTGAAATTTTGAAAAGTTTTAACATGTTGAATTGTAAGCCAGCACCAACACCAGTTGCAGTAGGTTTGAAGTTGAGCAAAGAGGATGAAGGATCGTTTGTGTATCCAACATTATTTTAAAAGTTGGTTGGAAGTCTTATGTATTTGATGGCCACAAGGCCTGATATCATGTATGGTGTGAGCCTCATATCAAGGTTCATGGAATCTCCAAAAGATTCACATTGGAAAGCTGGAAAAAGAATTTTGAGGTATGTACGTGGAAGAAGAAATCATGGAATTGTTTATTCAAGTTCAGATGAGTTCAAACTCATTGGTTATACAGATAGTGATAGTGCTGGAAGTATAGATGATCGGAAAAGCACATCCGGCTATACTTTTCACTTTGGAACAGGAGTGGTTTCATGGGCATCAAAGAAGCAGCCCATTGTCACGTTATCTTCAGTAGAAGCAGATTATGTAGCAGCAACAGGGGCAGCATGTCAAGCTATTTGGATGAGAAGAGTGTTGACAGATTTACAACAGAAACAAGAGGAAGCTACACAGATTTTTTGTGACAACAACTCAGCCATAGCGTTGTCCAAAAATCATGTTTTTCATAAGAGGAGAAAGCATATTGATACAAGGTATCATTTCATTAGGGAGATGGTAAACAACAAGGAAATTAATCTTGATTTTTGCAGACATTTTTACAAAGGCTTTAGCAAAAGAAGTTTTCAAATATTTGAGAGATTGTTTGGGAGTTTGTGATCCTGCACATGGTAGATCTAAAAAAGCAAACACAACTCTAGAAGAGTGAAAGCTATAGTTTGAAATTAAGTGGGAGTGTTGGAAATATGCATGTGTTGCATATTTAATTCCAACCGTAGCTTTTTTAGGAAAGCTAATTTTTTCTTTAGTCTTGTTTTAGTTTTCTTTAGTTAAGTTAGCTTTATCTTATTTTTATCATTAGATTTAATTCAAATAAATCTGTTTTATTTGAATTAAATCTAATGATAAAAATAAGATAAAGCTAGCTTAACTAAAGCAAACTAAAACAAGACTAAAGAAAAAATTAGCTTTCCTAAAAAAGCTACGGTTGGAATTAAATATGCAACACATGCATATTTCCAACAACGACAACAATTTCCTGAGGCTATTAATGAGGTAATATTATTTTCCTATTCCTGTAGTGCCAAGGATTATCATTTTAAGAGGGTCATATAGAATCTGTTGAGAAAAATGGTTCATGACAAAGTCAAATTGTAATGCCCCGTTTGGTGTCTACCCTAGTTCTTGTCGCAGTGACCCCTTTTTGTTGAGCGTCGAATGAATGTGTGTAATTCCGATGTCTTGGGCCATAGTGATGTTTTATCACCTTCCCTCTCCTTCTTGCTTTCTCGAGTCGTTATTGACACCTCTATGTGTGGACTGTATAATGCTTCCTGCGCTGGCCTCCGCAACGATCGTTACTTTCCCTTATTTAATGAAAATTGTGTCTTCGAAGCCTTGTAGGCAGCCAGAATAACGTTTGGGTTTTGTTAGGGCATGTCCAGTTAAAAAGAAGATGCCCATAATAATAATAATATTCCTTTTAAATTCGTCGACCTTGATTGCTGACCATTATGACTATAATTGATAATTATTTTACAAGCTGTAAAATGATAATAATGATAATAATAATAATAATAATGACATTATGATTGTATTATCGATCAACGATTGTATTTTATTATTATTTTCTTTATATCGATTGTTATCGATATCATCCTCTGTTATCGTTAAACTATCCTGTTGTTTTGCTTGTCGCTTCCGCTGGTCGAGCCTCGTTGCGCAAATGAGGAAGAGTATGATTTGTGGTGGCATCACGGATTGGAGGTGATTTTTAAATGGTGTTTGGACTCCTCCCAACCACCAAACTACAAACAGTTATGGTATTTAATGTTTCTCCCTTGCGTGAGGGAGATGGGAGTCGGTGGAGTCCTGATTTTCTTCACCTTGATCTCATTTGGATCCTTTTATTCAATGCGTATGGGTGGATGAGTGTTGGGCACATTTTTTGGGAATTAAGGCCACATGCTTCTTTAATTATTTCATTTCTGCTTGGTTTATCCCACGTGCTGTGGGTAAGAATTATCTCTTCCCTTTTTGGTAGTGGGCCGCATACTTTAATTTTAGATGTTCTAGCAAATCTTTCCCAGATTTTCTTGTTGTTAGCTGCGTGGATGGTTGGTTTGCGCAGGACTTTTTGTACTCTTTTTTTTACCTGCTACAGCCTGCAATTATTTTCTCTGACGCTGGCCGCTTAGCTTTCAAATTGGATTTTATTATTGATCTTCCCTGTGTTTATCTTTTACCTGCTCTGGCTTTGTTGCTGGCCACGTGAGTTGTGTGGTGAAGGACATTTTGAGGCTTTACTTTCCCATTCCATCAGCTATCCCAAGAAGCCCTCGCAATGTTGAGAAGTTTGATATGGTGGTTTTAGATGAAGCTTCAAGCTAGGGAAGTAGGCGTGTTACCTCCACTTTGGGATTGGGTCACTGCGAGGTATGTTCTTGTCGGGGATCCACTAGCAATTACCTGCAATCAGGGATAAAGCCAGGTGGTATTATGTTCTGTAGTTTAGTAGAAGAAATTTTTGAGCTGGATGAACCAAGAAGAGGTTGTCCAACTATGTTGTTATCTAATTCAGTATCAGAATGCAGTTCAAATTGTATCAAATTCTTCACTGTGACTGGTTATAATCGTCGGCTTCTTAACAAGTTTTCGTTAACCCTAATGTCGGTACTCATCCTTGCCCTTTCACTGAAATGCCTCTTCATTTTACTCATTCATTTTCATAACTTGTTGATCTCAATTCACCTAGATTCATTTTTACTGTGGATTCATCAAACCTGACCTGTGAATCCTTCGTTCAATGTCATCTACCATTCTCTAGCACAAACCTTAGCTGTTGTTTGCTCATCAAAATGCAATAGTTAACTGTGTTAGCATAATTGGTTATGCATAAGCCTAACGCCCCTCACCGGTAATCGACTCACAAATCTGTTGCCGTACACTATGCATTGCCCCATATTTGGCTCTTTTGGAGTTCATAAATTCCAGGGAAATTGATTGTTTGGAAGATTGGACAAAGGCTACTTAATATTGATTGGACTATTATGCAGCCTTCTAAATTTACCTTTTAGATCCACAGGCTTTTGGTCTGGCAATGTTCTGGAGAAAATTCATTGGGAGATGAAGGTATCAGGAAATTTTTCAGTCCTTGATTCAGAACATGTATCTGAGTGCCAATGGAAAGTAAAAGTATTCCTCTGCCACCATAGTGAGAAGATGGAATATGCATTTGGATACTTTAAGCCTTCCCCGTGGGACAACTCTCCTCAGTTTTCAAGAACCTTAATGTATGTGTTGACTGCCACACTGCACCAAGTTTTGTCCAAGATTGTTGCAAAGAAAATTGTTCGTGAGAGATGCAAAGCGGTTCCATCACTTTTTAAAAAGGAAAATGTTCTTGTAGAGATTATTAGTAATGCCATGTTAAGCAATCTGTCAAGACATAGTCTGACACTATAACAAGGCGCACTGTGCTTACAGTGAGATAAATAAGGGACCAGATTTTATTTCTAGTTTCTTAAAAAAAAATATATATTCTAAGCACTTGTAAGATCTAGACATGGTGGCCGCCCTCTCCCTGACTGTACCAGGCGCTGCCATGAAGCTTGCATGAGAGATCTACGTGCTGAGGAAAATGAATGTTTTTGGAATGTGTTGTAGCTGCTGGAGCCTTGGTTCGACGTGGCTGCATTGAGGAAGCCCCAAACAGGCATGATAAGACTAACCCTCTCTCTTAATGATTTATTTCCTTTAGCATTTGGATAAATCGATCTTTGCAAGTTTTTTTGAATGCTGTAGATATGGGCTTCTTTTGGAATGTTGATGTGTTTTTGTTTTACTAAATAAATAGCGTTTGGACTCTGGATATTATATAACATGCATTTACATATATTGACTCTTTCTTGAAAGAGATGCCCAGAAAGAGATGGGTTCCAAATGACTTTTAATCATAATTGCATGAACTGATCTCTCTCCCCCTTTACAGTTTATCTTATTTACTATTTGAGTAGAAGAAATCTCTACATCGATTCTTGCCTACTGATCTTATAATGTTGGTTTATCTTTTGCCATGATTATTCCTTTGAATGAGTGGTTTCTGTAGAAAATAGTTTGGAGCGTGAATGAGGTTTATAATTTTTCTTGTATTGTTTATATTATGTAGAACATGGCTTGAAAAAGGGAATTTCCTTGGATATGACTGTATTTGGATTTTACTGTGGTTTTATAATAATATAAACTCCCATTAGGATTGGGGGCTTCTATTTGGGAAGAGTCATACTAGTTTTATTGGTCTTTCTAGATAGCTCCATCTGAGTCATTCGATTATCATTTACCTTGGGGATTATTGAAAACCCCTCACTAGGCCCTCTGCTATTATTATTACTATGAGCTTATTATTAGATTGGAACCCTCCTGAAGCATGCGTTAATGGGTTTTCTATGACCTTTACGAATATGTTATGCACGCAAGTCATTATCCTGTGTGGATAATTCTTTGGCTTAATTTTTGAGGCACTACTTGGATCTTTGAATCGGTTAAAGTAATATTGGATACATCGAACTCTCATGAATGTCAATTCTTCAAGTTTGATTGATATGTGATGTCCTCATGCATATGAATTCAGGCAACGCTTGAAATATGAAATTATAAATTTATCTTATACTTTGACCTTGAAGCTTGTCGAAAGACTTTTGGTAGGAAAACAGATGAATAGGGAAGTTAAGATAACTACCCTAAAATGGAGTCATGCATAGCCTTAAGTAAAGGTGACAGCTACCATAATGGGACTGTGCATACCATGTATGACAGTAAGGATATAAGTCCACCTGAAATTATTTAACTTCATTTTATAGAACAATAATTAATACCCATAAATTGGGGTATGCAAGTGGAGGTTGAATTATATAACAGGGTATATTATGTTATCAGGTAACCAGTAAGGATAAATATGTTATTTCAATACTTGGTTAACGAGTGGAATATTTTCTGGCATTTACGATGATTATTATGTTAGCTAAAAATTGATACTCGCATCTTATTAGGAGTTGAGATAATGTTGATACTTGTATTCATAGTGGCTTGGACCGCGCTTGCATATCTTAGCTAGTCAAATGTATCTTTGGCATATTACCAACAGATGACAGTATTGTCGATCATAACTCATTCTTATGAGTTGGACTCTTTTACTAGAAGAAATATATAAAGACATGGAATAAGCAACCAAAAGGATACCTAAATAATATATGAACTTGTGGATTGGTGGAATATTTGTTAACATAAGTATATTCTTAAAATTGTGAGATAAATATCCAAATTATACTTACATATCACTGATTATCTATGAAGGTTTGATACTTGGGTAATATCGATGAATAATATAAGATTGATACTTGTATTTATTATATAAACTTAATGTCGTTGGTGCTTTTATTTAATTGAAAGATAATATTGTTGGATACTTATATATGTGAAGTAGGTCGAGGGTATTAGGTGAGCGTTATTATTATTACTGTAATTTAAGTATGATTGATTGCATGGTTAAGGTTGTATATCTAGTCACTTGGAATTGTGTTCTTATGTAAGCAGATCTTAAGGAAGTGAACATTAATGAGTATGAAATGTATTATCATGAGATGTGCAGTTAAGTTTTTAAATGTATGTTAGAAATTTATTTGATAAGGAGTATTGCAAACTTTCATTTATTTAAATGCTAGATGGCATAAATTATTAGGTGAGGTTTATATCTTATCATGCTCAGTTCTAGCGAACTGACTCTAGTAAATATTTGTGCAGATGGATTATGCGAGTAGATTAAAGGAAAAGAGTGTAAAAGTTTCATCAGTTCAAATTATGAAGTTCTTTGTAGAAATGTTCAATGTGTTGTAAATTTTGTAACTTTGCTTGCAAGGAGTTTATTTGATCTCTTGTCTTCGTATTGTTCGGAAGAACCACGTGGTGAAGTTGTTTTGTCTTTTTTGTAATTTGACTAGTAACTTACCTTGGTGAGAAATGATATTCAATCATTACATTGGCATAAGTATTGTAAAACCTTGATTTTGAGAATAAAGTGTTAAGTCAAAACTCTCTGACACCTTGTAATGATGTGTTATAAGTAAAATTATAATGGAGTGGCTTAACCCTTATAGAAGTTAACTAAAAGTATATATATTCAGATAAATATAATGTAGAGATGATCTTACTTGAGAACAAACAATTCCTGAAGTAATCAAGAGGTGAAACTATCCTTGCAAAGTAAAATTTTATAACACGTGATATCCCTAGCTAAACTAGTGAACACTACCCCTTTTGGGTGAACTCTTAAACAAGCTTAAGGGAAAACAATGGTTAGTTTCTGGAAGATAATAAGATTTAGCAAGTAGGAGAAGACTTTAAGTGAACTACTCTACAGTGTATAAGAAAATAACTCAGTTGGTAAGATGAATTTGTGCGAATCATATATTGAATCTTTCTGAAAACATAAGTCATGAGTTAAAGGGTGTTTTATCAAAATAAATAACCTTCAATCATTTCTTACTGTGGCTTGCCCTAGCTGTGAGAGTGTCATGTGGTTGGACTTCTATGTTGTTCTGTCTAAAAGAAGAAAGGTGTATTATCCTTTTGGGTGTGAACGTTTCTGTGTTGACCTTGTGGTCATCCCCGTAACAAGTGGTTCCCAGAGTTGGTTGTAACTTTGTGACGACATGTTGTGTCGTGTTATGTGTCGAAGCAAGTCAAAAAAAAATTATCCTGTCTTTTACTGTGTTGTTTGTGTGTGAATTTTTGGGTCGTTACACTTGGTATCAGAGCGTAGGTTCATGCTCTCGAACCTATGGGCCGGATTGGTGTTGTATGGTGATGTTACATGATGGTGATGGTGTTACATGATTTCATGATGATGGTATTGCATGATGATGATTTATATTGGAAGAGTAATGTGGTATAAGCGTGATGTGATTATTGTCGTAATTGTGATATTGTGAACGCACGTGATGTGTATGTCACTCAGTGCGTATTTGTTATCATATTGATGTGCTGGGGATGGGAGTATTCTCTCTCCTTCTTGTGGATTCTATGAAGAGTTCACGTGTGAATTGTTGTTTGTGATGTGTGAAAAGAATTATAATGTGGATGACATAGTGTTGGAGCATTGTGACATATTGTGATATGTAGGTGTATCAATGTGTTGTATGACTAGATTGATGTTAAAAGAAATGAGTTGTATCATGATGTTTTTACCATGTTTTGAAGAAATGTGTGTACCACCTTGTTATGTAGCAATGGATGTTATGTTGTGATGTACTATGTTCATCGTATGTATGATTTGTGCAAATATGTAATGCTTCATGTTGTGATTTGGGGTCATACGGTGAGTGTATGAACCCTATCGTATGGTGATTGCACTTTGGGTGCAGAATGTGGTAAAGTGATGTGTTACACTCAATGAATGTATGATTGTGATCTACCTTGTATATGTACCACCATTGTGTTAGTGATGTAGTTACATGTTATGTTTTGAACCTTACGCTAACCGACCCTGAGGGAAATTGGTAGAAGTGTATGTTGAGAGTGAGGAATGGTGTACCATGGGTCAATAACTCGAGCCAAAATTCGGTTTAGTAGATAACAACCTATGATTCTTTCCTCTCTCCCTATGTGGTTGTATGTATGCAACCTAAGTGCAACTATGACTATGTTTAGCCTTGTCGAAGTGGTGGTGGGATGATTCAGATAGAGGTGATGAAAGTTGTATTATTGATATGTATTTTATGAGCTGAGGCTCGATGTTCCGAGTGCTAGCAACTCGTTGAGTACCCCTTTGGTGGCCAGATAAGGCCACACAGTTATCGTAATGTGACATTATTATAAGTTGATTTTATTCGTAAATTGAGCTTTTTACTTTATTTTGTAAGGACCAGCAGCTTTTCTTGATTGCCATGCTTTACAATTTTGGGCATTTCCTTGGTTTATGGCACTAACATGCGGATTTTGATACTAACTATGGCTATTTGGCCATTTATTTTGCTTGATTTTGGGTCTTCTTTTAAATTTGGAATTTTTACCGCCTTGCCCAAGGCTTGCACTTTGCCACTTGGCACTTAGATTGGATTGTTGTGCTGGTTCTATTGTCGTGATGTGTGGAATAGGGTCATGGGATGCACCATGGAATGGTTGGACCTATGGACCCGCTTCGTTGTATGGGGGTACGCCCCAAGGAGTTACAGATAACTAGCGGGTTGTTGAACCACGCGTTATTATGTCACTTGGGTTAGGAGTGTTCGAACTCTATGTGTCTTGGGCCATAGGGTCAACCGGCCTCCTTGAGGGAGGCATAAGAGTTTGAGGGAGGCATAAGAGACTTGAGGGAGGCATAAGAGTTTGAGGGAGGCATATGATAAGAATTTGTGTGTATGGTTGATGTTTCGGGATATATGTTGAGTTATTGTGATGTTTTGGTAGTGGTATTTTGATGTATGTGTTACTCATGTCAAATGGATATGTGTTGTGATGTTGTGGACATGTCATTGATTCCCTTGTGGACACTATGTACCTGTAGCATTTGTTTGGTGTTATGTGAATTTGTTTCATTGATGCAAATTGAGGAAATGTCTGGTGGATTGTAGTACTCTTTTGTTCAAGTATTTAATATGTCAGTCATAGATGTGTGACGAGTACTATGTTATGTGGACTGTGCCTATTCCATTCCGTATTTGAGTAACCTTTTGTGGTGTAATACAATCATGAAGTATATACTTGTGTGCTTGTGAATCTGTAGTGTCTTTTTGAACCTGATAGGGTGTTGTGTTAGCAGTTCATGTTGGGCACCCACAATAAGGAATAAACCAAAACTCTTCAATGATGAAATTTTAAAAGAAATTAAACTAAGAATAATGCTAATGGAAAGGAACTAATGAAATAATAAATAAGAGGGAACTGCCAATCTTCACAGAACCTTGAAAGTTAAAATTTCTACCAAATGTTCCTAAGGCTACCTTGTGACCGTGCTTTAATCAACTAAAATTTTAAACCATAGGGTGTACTTTCTCCCTTACCGGTTCTTGGTTGCGAACCATTTCTTTTCCATTGTGTTATGTCACATCGAGGACAATGCTTTTTCTTAAGGGGAGGAGAATGTAATGCCTCATTCGGCATCTACCCTAGTTCTTGTCGCAATGACCCCTTTCTGTTGAGCGTCGAACGATTGTGTGTAATTTATATGTCTTGGGCCATGTCTTAGTGATGTTTTATCACCTTCCCTCTCCTTCTTGCTTTCTCGAGTCGTTATTGACACCTCTGTGTGTGGACTGTATAATGCTTCCTGCGCTGGCCTCCGCAACGATCGTTACTTTCCCTTATTTAATGAAAATTGTGTCTTCGAAGCCTTGTAGGCATCCTGAATAACATTTGGGTTTTGTTAGGGCATGTCCAGTTAAAAAGAAGATGCCCATAATAATAATAATATTCCTTTTAAATTCATCGACCTCGATTGCTGACCATTATGACTATAATTGATAATTATTTTACAAGCTGTAAAATGATAATAATGATAATAATAATAATAATAATGACATTATGATTGTATTATCGATCAACGATTGTATTTTATTATTATTTTCTCTATATCGATTGTTATCGATATCATCCTCTGTTATCATTAAACTATCCTATTGTTTTGCTTGTCGCTTCCGCTGGTCAAGCCTCGTTGCGCAAATGAGGAAGAGTATGATTTGTGGTGGCGCCACGGATTGGAGGTGGTTTTTAAATGACGTTTAGACTCCTCCCAACCACCGAACTGCAAACAGTTATGGTATTTAATGTTTCTCCCTTGCGTGAGGGAGATGGGAGTCGGTGGAGTCTTGATTTTCTTCACCTTGATCTCATTTGGATCCTTTTATTCAATGCGTATAAGTGGATGAGTGTTGGGCATGTTTTGATGGGCTTGAATTGAAGGATGGGAAATCTGTATTGAGGCTTTAATTCTTTCATTTCTTCTTGGTTTCTGATGTCCCTGTGCTCACTGGATAAGAATTAGACTGTTTTTTTTATTCCCTTTTTGGTAGTGGGCGCATGCACTTTAATTTTAGATGTTCTCAGCAAATCTTTCCCAGATTTTCTTGTTGTGAGCTGGGTGGATGGTGGTTAGATTATGCAGGACTTTTTGTACATGTTTTTACCTGCTACAGCCTGCAATTATTTCCTCTGACGCTGGCCGCTTAGCTTTCAAATCAGATTTTATTATTGATCTTCCCTGTATTTATCTTTTACCTGCTCTGGCTTTGTTGCTGGCATGCGTGAGTTGCCTGTGGTAGAAGGACATTTTTTTACGTTTCCCCAGTGTTGTTTCCTGGTCTGCACTGTTTTGGGTTTATTAAATAAATGCCCTGCGTGTTCCTGTTTTAGATGAAGCTACAGATAGTTCAGTAGTAGGCGTGTTACCTCCACTTTCATTGGGTGCATGCGAGGTGTGTTCTTGTCGGGGAGTCCACAGCAACAACCTGCAACAGGGATTAGCTAGGCGGCAGGCATGTTATAGTATTGAGAAGCCTTTTTAAGCGCTTCCATGGAAGCAGGTTGTCCAACTATGTTGTTATCTGTTCAGTATCAGAATGCATCAGTGAAGTGATGAATTCTCTTTGTTGAGTGGCTATCTGAACTTATCTCAGGCTTCCCTCCAAATTTCATGTTAATCATGTCATGGGCCATTCTGTTGCCAGGTATTTCACTGAAATTGATCCTCAGAATTCCTTATTGCATGGATTCTCAATAAAACCTTCAGTTCAATTCAACATTCATTTGTTGAATTACGATCTCAAACTCATGGAATCTTAGTTTCTCATTTAATTGTTCATTCTTTCTGGATAAGCCTAAGCTTTATTGTGCTCATTTTCGACTCCAAGTTAATCTTTCTACATATGATGCCCCATACGCGGCTGGTACTTTCTTTGGTGGAAATTAATGCATTTATCATGATACTTATTTATTAGGAGATTATGAAGGATAGAGGAAATAACTGAATTTACTTGGATGATACGTTGGATCAATAAATTCTAAAATGGTGCATGCTTTTTGTGTAGGTGACAGATCACACCCACAGGCATTAAGAGATCTATGCAATGTTGGAGAAAATGTCTTGGGAGATGAAGGTAGCAGGATATTTTTCAGATTCATAACATGTACTGAGTGAACGGGAAAGTAAAAGTATTCCTCTGCCACCATAGTGGGAAGATGGCAATTGCATTTGGATTGTTAAGCCTTCCCCGTGGGACAACTCTCAGAGTTGTCAAGAACCTTAATGTATGTGTTGACTGCCACACTGCACCAAGTTTTGTCCAAGATTGTTGCAAAGCAAATTGTTGTGAGAGATGCAAAGCGGTTCCATCACTTTAAAAAAGGAAAATGTTCTTGTAGAGATTATTGGTAATGCCATGTGAAGCAATCTACAGACATAGTCTGGCACTATAACAAGGTTCACACTGTGCTTAGTCTTACAGTGATAAATAAGGGACCAGATTTTATTTCCAGTTTCTTAAAAAATAAAATATATTCTAAGCACTTGTAAGATCTAGACATGGTGGCCGCCCTCTCCCTGGATTATGTACCAGGCGCTGCCATGAAGCTTGCATGAAAGATCTACATGCTGAGGAAAATGAATGTTTTTGGAATGTGTTGTAGCTGCTGGAGCCTTGGTTCGACGTGGCTGCATTGAGGAAGCCCCAAACAGGCATGATAAGACTAACCCTCTCTCTTAATGATTTATTTCCTTTAGCATTTGGATAAATCGACACTTTGCAATTTTGTTCGAATTACTGTAGATGTGGGTTTCTTTTGGAATGTTGATGTGTTTTTTTTTTACTAAATAAATAGCGTTTGGACTCTGGATATTATATAACACAAAACATTTAAGATATATTGACTCTTTCTTGAAAGAGATGCCCAGAAAGAGATGGGTTCCAAATGACTTTTAACATAATTGCATGAGCTGATCTCTCTTCCCCTTTACCGTTTATCTTAATTACTAATTGACAAGAAGAAATCTCTCCAGTGATTCTCCTTATCTAGATCTTATAAAGTTGGTTTATCATTTTGCCATGATTATTCCTTCTGAACAGTGGTTTCTATAGAAAATATTGTCTTGTGTGTATGAGATTTAGAATATTCCTTGTATTGTTTTTATTTGTAGAACATGGCTTGAAAACGGGAATTTTCTTGGAAGACTATGTTTGTCTTTTATTGTGGTTTGATAATGATATAAACCCCTTTAGAATTGGGGGCTTCTATTTGGGGAGTCGTACTGGTTTTACTGGTCTTTCTAGATACCATCTGACTCTTTTGATTACCATTTACCTTGGGGATTATTGAAAACCCCTCACCAGGCCCTCTGCTATTATTATTACTATGAGCTTATTATTAGATTGGAACCCTCCTGAAGCATAAGTTAATCCCTTTTTCAATCATGCAAGTTTTACGAATATGTTTAGCATCCAAGTCATTATCTCAAATATGGATAATACAACGGATCTCCACATATAAAGGCACTACATCAATCCATCTTTGCAATCGGTTAAAGTAATATTGCATATCATCATATACTCTCATATTATTGTCGAGTTGTACTATGAGAGAAAGAGTGATCACGGGATGTCACTCATACCTCTGAATTCACGCAATGCCTGAAATATGGATCACTTTACAACTTATCTTAAACTGAGAGTGTCCCCTGAAGCTTCATCGAGAAGGAATGTGTGCAATTAATAAGGTACAGAGTGAATAGGGAATTTGTAGATACACTCACCCAAAAAGTGGCTAAATTAAGCATAGGGTAGGAATATAAAGGTGACATCCTAAAAATTATACAGGTAATGATTATGCTACTGGCCAATAGAGTTAGTGTGATGCCGCGAAAAACGACGACGCTCTAGGAACTTGCTTCCTCAAAACACATAACCCGAAAATGCGACAAATTTTATTTTTTTTTTTTTTTGGGTTACAATACAAAAATAATGCAGGGGTTTTTCCAAAACTTTACAATTTACTAACTTACTCACATTACTTAACTTAGGTACAAGATTGATAAACTAGATTCCATGTAAGGAGTATGTATTAACACAGTGCTTTCAGGGTTCATTATTCAACCATTCCAAGATAGATAGCCAGGTTCGAATAATTTAACAGATGTTTTCTATTCTTTCCAATAAGCTTAGTCTTGAACTATATTAAAATTAATATTTTTTTTTTAATTTAGGTGTATAATTAGAAATCAACTCTTTTATACTAAACTAAGTGTACCAATATCAGAGTATATAATGAATTACGGGTGGATTCAAATTCCAAAATATGTTTGAAAATTCTGGTTGGGGGTGGATGACTTTAATAACCACCTGCCATTTCATTTAACCCCTTCTCCTTTTGCGTGCTGGAGTCTCCTCTTTGCTGGCCACATAACTCCATTTATTGTCTTATGGATTTGCAAATCTTATGCCCATTGTGGTCGGTCTGCTAATTTACCCTGCCCTGGCCGCGTGGGTTAAGATGTGGGTTAAAGATGAAGCTACAGCTGGGAACAGGCATGTTACCTCCACTTTCATTGGGTGCTGTGAGGTATGTTCTTGGCGGGGATCCACAGCCACGCTCTGCCACAGCACTCGGCCAGGCAGCAGACAGGACACGGATAAGAGAAGTCTTGTGGGCGCTTCCAACAAACAGGCTGCACAACCATGTTGTTAGTGGTTCAGTAACGAATGCATCCTCAAATTCGGGATTCACCTCCAAGATATTTTTATCAAAATCGATTAAGGGAAAGTAAACTATCTGAGTTTGGCTTGGCATAATTGTTAATGGAAGAACAGACTCGAACGATTATAAGGGCTCGTGGCACCATGGGTTATATAGCGCCTGAGTGGTTCAAAAATATGCCAATTACTGCGAAGGTGGATTTTTATAGCTTGGAGTGACGTTATTGGAAATTATATGTTGCAGGAAAACACTGGCGTTAGATGTCCCAGAAGTTGAAATCATCTTGTCCGACTGGATTTACAAGTGCTTGAAGGATGGTGCGCTTGATAAACTGGTGGAACAGCAGCAAGCAGAAGGTATTACCATTGACTCAAGTCAATTGGAAAGAATGGCGTTAGTGGGTTTGTGGTGCATTCAAGAAGACCCCATTCTAATGGCCCTTTATGAAAAGGGTTGTTCAGATGTTGGAAGGAATGATTGACATTGCAGTGCCCCCGCCTCCACCCATTTTGATTAATAGTTCATCAAAATTGATTTAGGGACAGTTTGAGTGTTACGGGGAGACCCGATGAAATTCGTTTCAAAGATCCTCCATTGAGACCCTACCTGTTCTATGAGGCAACTTGAGGAAGAGAATCTCATAGAGGTGGATCTGATTCATATCAGAATATTCATGAAGCACTGTTTGCTTTGCAATTAGTGCAAATAACTGTAAAACGCCTGTATAGATTTCAACTGTACAGCTAATTGTTTTTCTTTGCTAACGAATAAAATAGTCATTTGGATGTATAAGTAACCAAGACCTAATGCATGTATATCCATTAAATAATATTCCAATGTTTTATTTTCCAAATATTTAGGTTTGTATATTTGTATTTATTTTAGTCGTGACAATTACTTTATTGTTTTTAATTTATTCTTTTACTTTTACACTTTTCTATATTTTCTTTCACGTGTATTATGTAGGAATGGATTTATACTAAGTATGAAAAGGAAAATATTTTATACTATGTATGCAACCAAATTCTTATAAACTATTTTTTATTTATTTTACAAGAAGAGAGAATGCACTAATATTCCCACTTTTCAATACATCTCTTTTAAGTAACAAAATGAAATTTAATATATATATATATATTTTACATAAACTTCTCAACATTCCTCAAGAGGGTTTCAAAAATATTTCCATTAAGTTTTAAAGCAAGAACTACTAACATTTCAACAAGATCAACATACTCATATGAGGTTCCAAGCCAAGTTAAAGGAGAATAAATAAATTGTCTTTCCTTCAACTTTCAATTCCATCCACATTACAACCTTACTAATGAAGATCAATACAACTTTCCTTCAAAATCTTGTTACAACATTTTCCACTTAATGTGGTAACATTTTACAATAATGGAAGCTAAAATACAAAGAAATATTACACTTTTCCTCCACTCAAGGTGGGTAAAAATACAAGGTGGTTTCACATTGTCATCCACAAGGCTCCAATGCTACAAACATCAACAAGGTAGCTCCTCCAATAGTTTTCTTGATTCAAAACAAGATAAGGGGAGAGGAAACATTCTCCTCCCAACCAAGATACCCAATGGAGAAGAGAAGCCATCCTCTCCATTGGCCCCCGAGCCCCAACCACATTACAATGGGAGAAAATCCAACTCATGGCAACTACTAGCTTCCACATAACTTAACATAAAATTTCACATTCATTCCATAATCCTTCAAAACAAAAAGAATCAACAACTCAACAAGAGGGAAACCATCAAAACAACCAAGTCACAAGGCTTACCAAGAAAGCCATAAGAGTAAGACCTATGGGGAGGCCACTTATGCCTCCCAATGGGAATGGGTGCCACCTAAAAGCCTCCAATGCAAACACATTACCCCTAACAACTCTGTAATGCCCCGTTGGGCGTCGATTTCCATCTCTTCCACCTGCCTCCACTACCACCTTGGCCGACTGTACTAGCTGCCGCATTTTCCTTTCTGTCCTTGCGTGAGGGAGACGGGAGTGGGTGGAGTCACATTTTTCTTCACCATAATCTCTTCTGGGATCCTCCTTCAATGCGTACAGGTGGGTTTGGGTCTCGAAAATCATGCTGTGCAGGCAGTATCCGTGGAGCGTTGAACTAAATTTCTCCTCGGAAAGTGCCGTGAGGAAGTTTTTGGTGGTATGCAGCAGCTACAGGGTCGAGAGGTAAACTTACCTTAGAAAATCAGTGGCCTCTAGGGAGAGAAAGTGCGACATCTGATGCAGGGCGAGCCTAAGGAACCGTGGTGTTGATCCTAATGTTCTGGTTGGACGCGACCACAATCGAGACCAGTTGTTGCAAAATCTTGCAGCCGTAGTAGAAGGACGAGATAAAGTTTTAGTTGAGCTGTCTTGCCTTTTCATTTTGGAAAGTCACTTCTGTCTACGTGGTGAATCTAACATGGAAGAAGCTCGATCAAATCTTGAGGCAAGTTTTGCAAGTGAGGCTGAGATTGCATTCACTACTGTTTCTAATGCAATGATATGAGCTGCTTCAACAAGTCACTAAGTTAGCAGGCACTGATGAAGGAAAAGGATTGTGTATCAATACGGTAGATGCCTTTCAGAACCAGGAGCGATATAATCTTTATGTCTTGTGTTCGAGCTTCAAACCTTGGTTGGTGTTTAGCATTCTAGTGCAAGTGCTCTCGGACTGAGTGGTAAGCAGTTCGAATCTCACCCCCAAAGCAGCTGCATTGAAGCAATCTAGTGTTTGGAAAGCCACCTATTGCATTCTTCTAGTCGTGCCTTCAAAAGGGAATCCTGGTGTGGTATATTGCAAGAAAAGACCAGTGAAGCAGAGGATAAAGTGGAAGGCGTGTGGCTGTACCAGTCCCTGCTGGATGTTCATGACTGGTGAATGCGTTAAAACAAGCAAGATAGACTAACCATATACATAATATGCTAGTATCTAATAACCTCTTGAAATGAAAATTTTTCTTTCTAGAAATTGGTTTAAATCTGTGATTTTGTGGATTTGCGTTCAGTACATGGTTAATAGTTTGTTACTTTTGGATTTGCCTCTGTTGGTTGTTCTTGTTGATGTGATCAACCCATTTATATATATATAACAAATAAAGGTTCTCAGTGTATGCTTTGATTGATCACATGGAAATATATATATATGTATATATAATTTTAAAGTTACTTCCTTCTCCAAAAATGTCGTTGTTTCTTTCGTGAACCTGGGTATGTAATCGCCCCTAGAATGTTGTAGCGTTGACTGGTATTGGTTTCCTGTTATGTTGTTCACCCTAGAGGAAAACATACAGTTAAATTATTATTATTTTTTTATGATAAGCGTGATTATGCACTTCGTGTATTGTGCAAATTATTAGGGCTTTTGAAAATTAGAATTTCAATATATATGCTTGTTAAGAAGGAAGTTTTGGGCCGAAAATATGTCCTGGGTTGATAG
Organism: Taxus chinensis; assembly: GCA_019776745.2. NCBI lineage: Eukaryota > Viridiplantae > Streptophyta > Pinopsida > Cupressales > Taxaceae > Taxus > Taxus chinensis. Next base: position 88,271,500 of record CM034153.1, on the reverse strand, counting down.
AAGGGCATAAATTATTGATAGAACCCCATTTTGATCCTACTCTTTCTATGAGTAAAATTTGATAAAATTAATGACCTTTATGGTGTTGAGATATGGTATGTTGATGATTCCTTGTGTGATCGATTTAATCATGTATAGACATAATGCCTTGATGGAGTAAGGTAATATCTTTCACAGTTCGTGAAAGTTAAGGTTTTCATCAACTGCTTAAGGTAACATGAAGTTCCTTAATTTAGTCAAACTTGTTTTGTACTTCCTTCCTGATGAGTGACCTTTCATTGCAAATTTAGAATGATTGTGATGGAAGGTCGTGAATATATTTTGTTGTCAAAAAGGGAAAAGAAGTTATGGAATAGTTTGTTTTTGTGTCGAACGTAATAATTTTACTTACATCGTTATAGAAGTTTGTTATTGGAGGATATCTATCTTCAATGGTATATTTTGTGTTTAATCTCTGCATAGGTTACCATAAACTTAGTGATGAGATGTAAATTAAGGAGAGTTGAGAGACCTTTTCCTTTGTATACATCGTTTATGATATTAGGAAGTGAGTTGATGTCGGAAAATTTCAACCAAGTCTAGATTCATGGCTATGTTCCTCTAAAACGGGAGGATTATAAATCTAAGGTATTATGAAAATTGCAAGGATGTGTTTAGAATGCTAGATTGCCTACTCAACTTGGGTATTAATGAGGCTTGTCGCTATTCCGGCCCTGGTTATGTTCAGTAGGTAAGCTGTTAGGCAATACCTATTCCAGACATTCTTACCGTCCTTTCCACTCATCCTTATTAGCTATGAAGTCACTTATTACCTAAGATATAATGGTTGTGGGTTTGAATATAAGATTTTCATCCTTTAAACCTTTTTTGATTACATGATGGAACTTTGTTTTTACCCTCGTTGTTCGTTTATAGCCTATTAGGCCTATGGCCCTACGAAACGATTCCAAAACTTTACTCTTTTTGGCAGCTAAGATCGGGTATGGTTTTTATCTTTTGACTTCACCTTGAGAATGTGGATTGATGGGTTACACTTTAGATTTCAATCACGTAATCTATGGGATTATATGATTAAAATCCTAATACTCTCAACTCTTGTGTCTAATCATTTAAATTTCATAGTCTTGTGTATTTGGTTGTCAAACTTTTGTAGTTTTAGAGGTATTTTCATAACTAAAACTTATGGTTTTCTCCTTAGTTGGTATGTTGAAAATTACATCTTGTTTCAAAAGGTTGTTAGAGGTTAGAACTTTGATCCATTTCCTGAAATAGAATGTTTCCTTTCATGGTATTGTTAGCTAGTAGCTTATTGTTGCTATGTATAGTCTTATCTTGCTCAGTTCTCGCGAACTGACTCAGGTTATTAATTGTTGCAGATGGCTTACGTGGTTAGATGATGGAAAGACTTGTAGATTATTGCATCAATCTTGGTTATAATGTTCCTTTGTACAAATGTGTATTATGTTATAAAATTTGGAAAGGGCCTTTGGACATTTTAGAAGAAGGGTCAGTGCCTAGTAAATGTATTGTAGAGTATTGTTGTTGTAACTGTTGAAACTTTGGTTTGTTTGGTTATCATGTGAAAGATGAAATTTGATTACCGCTTGGTTATGGGATATTCTAGTGAATTTTAACCCTTAGTATAATAGCGGGGCTTGTCCCATGTTATTACTCTCTTGCTCCCTAGTCATGGTTCAATAGAGATAGTATCTCCCTTTGATTTGTGCATCATGTTGGAAAGAATTGATATAATATTTTTTTGTTTCCGCAAACGAGTACTGTTAAACTTTTCTCTTGAGTTAAAATGTTGAGTTGTAAATCCTCCTAAGGCTTAGTAGCAATGAGTTTGTAAGCACTATAAAGTGAGCTGGATAATCCTGATAAAAGTTAAACAAAAAATTTATATATATGAATATATTATGTAGATGTGATCTACTTGATAACCTTTGAGACCTGGAACAATCAAGAGGAAACTATCTTTTGTAACGGAATATGATAACTTATTATTATTTTTTATTTGAGCCAAGCTAATAAACACTATCCTTTTACAGTGAAACCTTAAATGATCTCATGGTGAAATCAATGGTTAGATTATATAAAATGATAGGGTTTAATAAGTAGGAGTGAAAGTGATTAATAAAACCTTAAATGTCTCTCTATCGTTTGGAATGTTTTCCTTTGTCAAACTTAATTAAGTAAAGTCTAGATGGAACATTTAACTAATCTTGATAAACCCTTAACCTCAATAAAAGACAGATAGTAAACCATGTGACCCTGAAGCTAAATTCTGTTGTCCTGTTCTGTTAACCCATGCCTTAATTCATGGTGATATTCTTAATCAAGGTCAAAATTTGATCCTTAGACAGGAAGGTTATTGTTATGAACCCTAAGCGGTACTTTGCACTCAATCAGAACTTATGCCTTCACCTGTGCAACAGAGGTGTGGAACATGTGTTAGTGGCTTGAGTAAGATTAATTAACCTTGTAAGAAATGGAAAATGTTCTAAAATCAAATGAATAAGAGAGATTTGGACGTCAAATTGATGATCCCAGTTTAGAAAGCTTGGCCTTAAGCTTTGTAGTCAACCGTTGAAAATAAAGAAGTTCTCCCTTGTGAAAAGAATTGTGTGAATCATTACATGAAATTTTATAAGAACGTAAGTTAAGAATTAAGAGACACTTTAGTAAACAAGAAAATTTAACAAGAAATTCCTCATGGGATGCCCTAGTTGTGAGTGTGTCATGTGGATTGGACTTCCATGTTGTCTTGTCAAAAGAAGAGTACATTGTCCTTGATAGGTGTGAACGTTTCCGTGCTGACCTTATGGTCTCCCCCGTAACAAGTGGTTCCTAGTGTTGGTTGTAACCTTGGTGACGACTTGTTACGTCATGTTATGTGTCAAAGAAAGTTCAAAAAAAAAAAAAGTTATCTGTGTATTTCACTGTGTTGTCGTTGTGTTGGTCATTACAAAAACACCATACACCCTAACAACTCTTATGTCTCCCTCAAGTACCCCTTGTCCCTCCATTCACTCTTATGCCTCCCTCAACTCTTATGGCTCCCTCAAAGTAAAACAAGAAGAAAATGTAAGCATTTCTCTTACAAGGTGGGCACCCAACCCAAACTCCCTCCTCAAGAAAGGGGATGATCTCTTATGCCTCCCTCAATTAAACTCCCCATAGTCTCCTCCCACTCCCAACTTAGGCATTCTACCCATTCCCAACAAGCATTGCAATAACAAAAATTCAACACAACATATGTACTCATTCATATAACAAAAAAAAAAAAGAAAACATAATACAACAAGGGTGAAGCTCCTACCTTTCCATGGTAGAGCTTGTTCCAAGTATGAAGTCTCAAATCCCTCCAAAGATCAAGCAAGCATCCACAAGCTCCCAAAAAATTCCCACAAGTATCAACAAGCTCCAAAAATCCACAAACTCTTTCCAAATCATCTCCTCTCCAAAATACAAAAGACTCAAAATGAAAACTTCCAACCCCCCAAACAAACAAGAGACTCCAATAAATAGAGAGAAGAGAGGGAGGGATGATGTGGCTCCAAGTAGGATGCCACCTCCTTTTCCCTCCACTCCACATCATTTGGTCAACATCAAATTCCAAGGCACCATTAATAAGTGGTTGAAAGAAAGGCAAGCACCTTACACACTCCAACTAAGCCCACTCCCTCAAAGGACAAAATTAAATTTTGAAACAAAGTGCAATTAATATTTTACCCTTTTATGCCCCCAAAACACCTAAAAGACCATAAATTTGGCCTTCCAACCCATAGGTAGGGTTGGCATGGGGTTTTAAGAGGTATGGGACAAGTTTGACTTGTCCCACAAGCTTTGAAATTTGGCCTCCAAGGCCAAATTCGAGTTTCCCATGTGGGGTAGAGTGTGCTACACTCAAACTCAAACACACATCAATCCACACAAAATCCCAAGTAAATCAAATCCTAATAAATGAATTCTCTTAGGTCACATCTTTTAATTAGTTTAGGACAATCTCAAATTAACTTAATTAACCCACTACAACTCATGGCTAACAAAGGGGTAAACTCTAATCCAAGGAATATGAATAATAACACAAGTAAAATTTCACTTACTAAGAGCAACACATACTAACATAATAAAAGGGAAAAATTAAAACAAAACAGCACATGACCCCTAGGTCACAATTTTCCCTTTACCAGATAATTCTAACACACACACAATTACTTGTTGCCATGGTGACCTTAGCTGGATTCTTCTCGAATTCCGATGTGGTTGGTCTCCACTCCCAATTTTGTTGTGAATATAATATACCTGCAGAACAGAGAATACCTCCTTTGGCTTGTTGGCCGCATTAAAACATTCATGCCAAATATACAATATAATCTAAAATAAACACACATGATTTACTATCATCTATGCAAGTATGATATCACTAACACTTTCTAGCACATTTCTATTCCCCATATCATTTATATCAAAACGATCATCACATTAGTCCAATTATCAAGTTCTACTCAATATGATTAAACATATAACATGTCATAATTAAGATAAATAACCCTGTCAAAAGTATACAAAATATCGTCATCAAATGTCCACCAGTAAACCATATGCATCATATAAAGATCAAATCAATAATAGTCCAATGTCTATGATATCTACTAGCATGCTAAATCAAGAAGCCATAATAAATCCTTAAGTTTAAGGTAATGCAGTCTCGAAAACCATTTTGCAACATACTCGTGCATACCATGTAAGTGGGCAGTACAGGATATAAGTCCACCTGAAATTATTTAATTTCATTGCTATAGAACAATAATTAATACCCATAAATTGGTGTATGCAAGTGGAGGTTGAATTATACAAACAGGGTATATTATGTTATCAGGTAACCAGTAAGGATAAATATGTTATTTCAATACTTGGTTAACGAGTGGAATATTTTCTGGCATTTACGATGATTATTATGTTAGCTGAAAATTGAAACTCACATCTTGAATTGGGAGTTGAGATAATGTTGATACTTGTATTCATAGTGACTTGGACCGCACTTCCATATCCTAGCTAGTCAAATGTATCTTTGGAATATTAACAACAGATGAAACATATTGTAGATCGTAACTGGCATTCTTATGAGTTGGAATCTTTTACTAGATAGAAACATATAAAGTGCATGGAATAAGAAACCAAAAGGATACATAAGATAATATATGAACTTGTGGATTGGTGGAATCTTTGTTAACATAAGTATATTCTTAAAATTGTGAGATAAATATCCAATTTATACTTACATATCATTGATTATCTATGAAGGTTTGATACTTGGGTAATATCGATGAATAAAATAAGATTGATACTTGCATTTATTATATAAACTTAATGTCATTGGTGCTTTTAATTTAATTGAAAGATAATATTTTTGGATACTTATATATGTGAAGTAGGTCGAGGGTATTAGGTGAGCATTATTATTATTACTGTAATTTAAGTATGAATGATTGCAAGGTTAAGGTTGTCCATCTAGTCACTTGGAATTGTGTTCTTATGTAAGCAGATCTTAAGGAAGTGAACATTAGTGAGTATGAAATGTATTATCATGAGATGTGCAGTTAAGTTTTTAAATGTATGTTAGAAATTTATTTGATAAGGAGTATTGCAAACTTTCATTTATTTAAATGCTAGATGGCATAAATTATTAGGTGAGGTTTATATCTTATCATGCTCAGTTCTAGGGAACTGACTCTAGTAAATATAAAATTGTGCATATGGGAAATATGTGAACTAGATTAAATGAAAAAGAGTGTAAAAGTTTTCATCAGTTCAAATTATGAAGTTCTTTGTAAAAATGTTCAATGCGTTGTAAATTTTGTAACTTTTCTTGCAAGGAGTTTAGAAGATCTCTTGTCTTGGTATTGTTTGGAAAACTACATGGTGAAGTTGTTCTTGTCCCTTTTGTTGTTATTTGACTAATAACTTACTTTGGTGAGAAATGATATTCAATCATTACACTCGGCATAAGTATTGTAAAACCTTGATTTTGAGAATAAAGTGTTAAGTCAAATCTTCTCTGACACCTTGTAATGTTGTGATATAACTAAAATTATAATGGAGTGGCTTAACCCTTATAGAAGTTAACTAAAAATTATATATTCAGATAAATATAATGTAGAGGATGATCTTACTTGAGAACAAACAGATTCCTGAAATAATCAAGAGTGGAGAAACTAACCTTGTAAAGTAAAATTTTATACATTTTGATATCCCTAGATAAACTAGTGAACACTACTCTTCTTTTGGGTGAACGCTTAAAACAAGCTTAAAGGAAAACAATGGTTATTTTCTGGAAGATAATAAGAATTTAGCAAGTAGGAGAAGACTTTAAGTGAACTACTCTACAGTGTATAAGAAATTAACTCAGTTGGTAAGTTGAATTTGTGTGCGAATCATATATTGAATCTTTCTGAAAACATAAGTCATGAGATAAAGGGTATTTTATCAAAATAAATAACCTTCAATCATTTCTTATTGTGGCTTGCCATAACTGTAAGTGTGTTTTGTGATTGGACTTCTATGTTGTCATGTCTAAAAGAAAAGTAAATTGTCCTTGATAGGTGTGAACGTTTCCATGCTGCCTTTATGGCCATCCTTGTATCGAGTTGTTCACAGAGTTAGTTGTATCCTTGGTGACGACATGTTGCGTCATGTTATGTGTCAAGCAAGTCAAAAAAAAATATCCTTTCTTTTACTATGTTGTTCGTGTGTGAATTTTTGGGTCGCTACACAAATGCCAGGCGTTGCTTTATGGAAAGAGTATCAAGAGATGGAATAGGGGTCAAAAAAGGATTTATGTATGTGGGAGCTTGACGATTCTTCTCTACAAACATTGTTACATAATCTCCTAGGGCCAAGCTAAAGTGGAAGGTGTACCAATTTTGGTTAACATCAAAATCTCACTTACCTAGAATTTCAATGTTAGTTAGCAACATCTCAGTGTCTACCCACTGCTCAGCTAAAATTTGACACTCCTCACTTTCAAAGGAATGTTGGGTGTGTTCATCATCATCATCATTTGACTCGTCTCCTAAGGAAAAGTTTCTTTCTTATGGGGATCTGTCAACATGCCATGGCCTGTACGTCCAATGCATAATCTCCTAGTTGCCTACAAAGTTGTGGGGCATGAGCCAATGTCATGAGAAATGTTTTTAAATGGCTTGTAAAGTAGCATTTAAGCCATGTAAAATTCCTCGTAGGAACTGGAGTGAGGTTGAGGGGCAATAAGGTAACATGGGCTGACGCGAAAAATAGTTGGTTTTTCCCTCTTTTCCACTTGTTTTCTGTGCGCACAACAAAATATTACCAATCCTCAGCTATTTCAATAATAGGAAATGGATCCAAGCCAGGGGGATGAGAGATGTAGGCATCTATCAATTTTTTGGAGCACTTAATATCTTCTTCACCACCTGTAACGCGACGCAATACTTTGTGACCAACATGTAAACTAACAAATGGCTTACTACAAATGACAAGTTGAAGTTTTTGTAGTGAGTGACAACTCTCCTGGGAACTTATGTCTCGTTTAACAAGGCTATCATAAAGGAGTCGTTGGAATGATTTCATTGTAGGATCTTCTATGTTTTCCATTTGGACAATTCTAGCAAGCAAGTTTTGATAGTTGTTCGATTTGCATCCCGCCTTAGATGCATATTTAGGTATATATTGCAAGATTGCGTGATGTGATAGTAATGGATGGAAATAAACGTTATCCCGCCAAATAGAGAGGATTTCTCAATTATTGTTTTTCATGTGTAGGTATGTATTGTTTCTTTCCTTTAGATTTAATGGAAAATGTAGACAACAATTGTAACTCCCACGGAGCATTGTATCGGCAGTGGACGCACCCTCCTTTCTTGTAAAAACATGTCTGGTCAGAACATTTGGTGTGCCACTGAAGTCGATTGGTGAGTTCTCCATAATCACAAACAGGATCTAGAGCCAAAATAGTTTGTGTTTCTAGCAAGCACGGATCGTCATAAGGCAACCGCGGAACCCGACTAGAAAATTCAAATTTGGGGCAAGGGTTTCAAGAAGAAATATATTTGTCAAAGAAATGTCTAGCTTTGCCAAATTTTTTATGATCATTCCAATCCTACATGCCAGCATCAGGAGCATTTTCTAACCATTGCAAACCATGCACATGTCAAGAGACACGGTGCTGCCACTCATACCCACAAAAGTGAGAAGTTAAAAGAAACGTTTCCACGAAAGCGATGCTTAGAAGGTTATTTAAGTTAGAAACAAGGTTGTTGAATCGACGGGAGTGGGTGCAAACCTGTACCAATAGCCAACAACATGCAATTTTTTTTAGTATTTCTTCCTAAAAGATAGTGCATCAAAGATGCATGTAAAGAGAAGCCAAGTGAGGATTTGTGACAAAAAATTTTATTCTCCAGAGGAAGAGGCTAGTTGGATCTGTTGAGCGTACTCCAGGCTTGATGTTGTGTAAGTCTAGCCATTTTATATCGATAGTGATCAGTTTGAAGAAGAAAGTGGGGGAACCCAATTGGCAAACCATGTCCATAAGTTTAAGTACACTTTTGTTCCATAAGGATTTGATGCCCATAACAAGGAAGAAGATCACATTAGGTGGTTGGCTAACTTGTCATCAGGAAGCTCGTGTAGGAGGAACCGTAGCTCTGCTATTGTTGCTGGTATATTGTTTTCTATGTTTTGTTTAAGAAAGATGATTGTACTGCGGTGAAGAATCATCAAATTAAGAAGGAAAAAAAATTCTAGGGTGGCTACAAAACCTTCCATCGTAGTACCACATCAAATGAAATACATACTCATGCATTTGAACCTATTTAAATTGTGTCTATTCAAACATGGCTCGAGTAAACTACAAACATGCTTAAACAAGAATCTTTACATTTCTATGCCTTTAATACAAACATCTAATCACATACATGCTTAAATATCAATGTAATATGAACCATGTTGTCATTTTTTTAAAACACACTACTCCAAGAACAAGATACATGCATGCAAAAAAACACATATATTATAAAACATTTTTTTTTTAAATCACAAACATGCTAGCAAACATTTTCTTCATGCTGCGTGTCAAACAAACTTGTTTTTTAAAAAAGAAAACACATAATCATCTAAACACAGCATAAGTAAACTATGCACACGTTTAAACACAAATCTTTACTTTTCTATGCCTTATCTTAGGAAAAATGAAGAAAAGTTCAAAGGAACAAAAGTTCGACCCTAAAGCACATCAAAAAAAGCAAGTATTTCTTGTACTAAACAAGTCAAGAAATACAGGGACGATAATAACAAAAACCAACATGTAGCGCCCTTCTATCCATGTAACACACAATTTTTTCCTAAAAGTTTCTGGACCATTTTTTTGGGTTCTGAGCAAGATGGCGCAATATAAAAGTGCAAGAACAAAAAAAACTGTCTCTTTCAGCAAAACAACAAACTAATGGTGGCCACGCCTTCATTCCGTAAGAAACGGTTATCAGAATTCGTTCAGAAGCATGGAATTTTAAGCAACGAAATCCATCTTTTTTGCTCTTAACACAACAACAGATATGTGTTCTTCTTCTCGGTGAATTTCTTTCTTTGCGGAAAAAGTAAGCAAGAATCTATGGTCTAGCACATGGCATAAAACTTCACGAAGAAGTTCAGTCTCCAATCAACAAGAAAATATCTTTCGCAGCCAATCCCAAGAGGGAGAATGACACATCTTCAAAAGCAGTGGCGTTTGTAATCCCTCCAGTGTGGTCCTGCAATTCAATCTTGATCATGTATCTCTAGTCACAGTCTTCCAATAGAACATCAAACTTTTGGCAATGCATGAGGGATTCATTCGGCCAGACCTTTTTTTCCACCTTTTTTCCCATCGACAATCTGTGGGCATGACATGTAGTAGAAGTTTTCCAGTTATACTGATGTGATTTTGCAACTGATAGTGCAAAGGTTATTCCTTCCAAATTCAGCGGATTCCCGCATTTCTGAAATGGTGGTCACTTCATCAATTGAACGTTTCTTTGACAAGGAAGGGGAAGCCATAGAAGAACCCTCTTTGCCAAAACATTCTTGTAATTTGTTTGTTTTCTCCATGCTGGGATCTATAAAAAAAATTGTCACGTTGACCGTGTCTACTGAAATTTCATTCCAGGTTGTTCTCCTAGTTGATTTTAGTGCAAGGACAGGAGCATGACCACCATCACACATTGCAGCTAGTTAGCTCCCTATAGTTTCAGAGTGTTCACCCCAATGTGTGAGCTAAACGGTACAGTTTGAAAAATCCGTCAGGAGGCAAGTCGTCTTGCAGGTCTCAGAGATGTCCTTTTTCTTTACTACAGAAGGTTTCGTGATAGAGGCCACAACATAAAAAATTGAATTGTATGGGATAGATTCCAAATCTTTCACCATCCTAAACTGAAATATTTTCGACATCAAGGGAAATTAATCTTCAGGGGCATGCACAACTATAGAGGAAGGACGCAAAAAAAAATCCAACTATGTATTTAAGCGATTGTATTCCTTACTCGTGGCTTTCACTTGCCCATTGGAAAGAACATATATCTCTCCAACCTCGACGCATTCGTAAAATGCATCAGCATTGTCATCGAAACATGTAATAGGAACTTGCCCACCATCTTCATCAACAAAATCAAACCCGAAAGTATATTCCGCTCCCTCGGTGATTCGTATATCCACGCAAGGAACTAATGCAGAACACCCTACCTTTTATGGACCAAAATCTCAATTAACACCCTCCTCATATTTTTGTCTCTAATAATTACCCTGATCTTATATTGAGGTGGCTAATTATAAGCGGGAAATGTGGTGGTTTGTAAGCGGGAAAGGCAACAATTAATGTGGTAGATGGTCGTGTACAATATGGAAAACCGTGGATTAAATATTGTCGATGCAGGTTTCATTCCAGGTGAGCAAGTTGGGAAAGGTGCGGGTCTTAGAAGCCAAGCAGGTATCCCCATGAAATCTGTTTTTTTCCCCTCTTTTGGTTCATGGGTCTGCGTTTTCTCTCTATTTGCATTTTCATGGGTTTGCATTTGTATCTATATTTATTGGTTCTCAGGGTAAAAACTGAATCTTTCTGATGTCTTTAGCATGTTGCATAGAATTATTTGTTTGAGACTGTTATTGATGATGTTATTTCTGCTTTTCCTTGGGATGAGACTGTACTCTGTGTTGCCACTGCCATGCTGGATAAGTTAAAGAAGGTTAAGATGTGGTTAAACTTAAACACCCAGGGGCCCTTCTTCGAGGAGGCCATGCATCGCGCCCTTGGGATATGTAAAGCATTGTATGGGAAATAGATGAAACCCCAGGTCATGAAGGCTCTCGTTGACGCAGATGTCAGAAATAGGGGTATTATTGTGCCCAAATCGTAAAGCTTGATTAGTATATATCATTTTTCATCATCTCTTTGTTGAACCAGTGAATCCATTGCCTCAAAATGTGCCAAATATGTGAAGGCATCTCCATCTCTCTCTCTCTCTCTTTCCCCTTGTCACAGACCCTCGCAAACTTTTCCTCAATCCCCTTCAAATCCTTGTACAAATTATTGAAGGCCACCTGAGATTTGATCTCATAAATAACTTCTACAAAGGCTCATATATGTACAAATATCTATGAATAGCTTCTTCCCTTTTCCAATACCTGCAGGAACCAGTAGGTAGATACCTTCAATCGATTTATAGGAAAGAAATTTTATTACTTTAGATTTCGTGTGGAATTGGAGCTTGTTATTCAAAGGTTGTTGGTTTTTCTGGAGCCTATACCCTAACCTACCCTACCCGTAGAGTATGGTATGGGATCCTCGAGCCTATATCCCCAGAGCCAGAGTCAGCTCACAGATTTGTTGGCAGGTTAATTTTCTCATCATCTATCTATCACACAGATAAATAGGATAAAAATCCACTACCCTCAATCACAGATATTCCATAGTGTAAAAATCACCATCTAATTCAGAAGAGGATGAAGTTTTAGTAATCATGGTGTAGAGGAATCAACTAAAAGTACATTTTCCTTTCTCACTGTTTAAGTAATGTAGAGGTACCATGAATTAATAAACAAATTAAATTCTTTTCATTGAGATTATATGGGTTATTTCATCTATAGATGTAGTGATAATATGCAAACGGGGTGGGGAGCCATTTCATAATCTAGTTTCAAAGAAATAAGTGTATATTGTTCCTCACCTAGTTATTGGGGTAACATTATTTGCATTTGTTGCATGGGAAAATTTCCACCATGAGTTGTTACATGTTAAATATATGGTTGCAATTGGCTTGTTAATACATCCTGTTAGATTGGAAACTGAAACTGAAAATGTGGTGAGTTAGGGCCATTCCCCACATAAAATTTCACTTATATTTCATCTCCATCCCCTACTGTAGTCCATCCAAAGCTCTTTCAAAAGAGGAAGGCCAAATATACTTGGGAGAAATGAGCCACTTGTATCCAACCCTAGTGACACTAAACTAGTCATATTAAATTCCCAACCATGAAGGCATTGTGGATCCTAAAGAGTTCCTACTTAAAAGAAGATGGGAGAGGAAAGTGAGATTTTGGATAGCATTGGGGATGTGTCCTAATGACAACATGCACTCTGTAAGGTTTGGGTGGTGTAGATTATGGATATGGGAGAGCAGTTCTTCTAACCGGTCACTTGTCAACTTCAACACCACACCTCTGACTGACAAATATTCTAGTTACCGCATCTTTTGTGTCCATTCTAAACTGGAACTATACCTTCCATATCCTTGAATAAGACTTCCATAATACGTGACCCTCTCTATAGAAACATCTAAGAAATGCATGTGAGAAATATTACCAAGATTCCAGAGAATTCTACCACCCAATCCTGCCAAACATAAGTTTGATATGATCAGCAAATATCATTTCCTATGGATCTAATTGATCAACTTGTATTGTAATTGGGTTATCATAACTTAAATCCTTTTGTGTCTCATATTAGTTTGTAGAGGTTTCCATAATTATTCCAATGGTAATTGTCCTCCTTAGAATCCCAAGTTGTTAAGAATTTCTCACTTGTGTCTTAGAATGTTGAAAAAGATGACATTAAACTTATTCTTGTTAATTCACTATCCATAGGCCTTTAGATAGATGTTTATTCTCTATTGTAGTACTTTTCAGATTTCACTCTAGACGAGACTTGAGGTAATTAGTGTCATCAGAAAAATGGAAGTTGGAGTACCCCTGTCCTCATTCAATCACCAAGATTTCTAAGATAATTAGTGAACTTATAATGAATGAGATGATTTCGATTCCCAATCCTGTCAATGACCTACCCATGTACAACAATGAAGAATCATGTATCTAAAGAGCAACAGTCATCAAAAGCATGGCATTTGTTCTTTTTATATGTTGGGTTATTGCAGAAGGTTAGAGACTGAACTTAGAAACATACAAGTCATATTTCTATGACTATTAGTCATCTTAATCATTGTCTAAATAATGCATAATTTCATTAATGGAAGAACTACTTGCCTTTGCAAAAGATATGGTGATCCACCCTAGAATGTTCGGTATTGAGACTACTCCTAGTGCCTACGCATGTATGTAAAACTCTATGAGAATTATTATCAGATCCACACTTCATTGAAAATTATTGTTACCATATATAATATTTTAAGATATCAATTAATTTAACTTTATCCACTTTTATTTTCCTTGCATGAGACTCTAAGCACATACCCCTTTTCTTCGTATATAATATGCAATTAATCCACTTAACAAATATATCTTCGTATTAATCAATTTAACTCAGGAACTAACACCAATTTTCTTCGTATAATATCTTCTTATTTAACTCTGGAACTAAAAAATTCAGGAATTTAATCCCCTACAAGACTAGAAAAACTCAACTCACACACACACTTTGCATTTTGACTCCACCTTTGGCCACAACAGAGACCTACTTCATATCCATACTACCCAGATAAGTTCTTTGCTTTTTTGTTACCACCACTAAAAAAATGCAACACAGTACCCACAATGTTTTTGCTGGAGACTCCTAATGGATAAATATCCTGCACAATTCAAGGTTTCATGAATATATGCAAAATGATCACTTTGTTCAACTATAATAGGTAGGACTGTGCATTGGCTAGATAATCTAGTATCTTGTTCTTTGAAAGCTAGTGCCCACTGTCGATACTCCCCTTTACCAGCCATGGCAGCACCATAAGCCTTTAGAACAAAAGCATGCCCATGGAAATTTTTCACTATTTTACTAGCAGCCTCAGATACCTTTGTGTAATGCCACAAAAATACAATGACGCTACGCTCGACGATGGCAACGACAATGCCGCGCCATACACAAACAACCCGAAAATGTGATAATATTTTTTTGCAAGGTAGTGGTTCTTGATTGATTTATTTTATCTGATGAAGGGGGCTAAAGTTTTCTCTAAGATAGATATTAAGTCAAGATACCATCAGCTCAGGATTGCGGAGACAGATATTCACAAGACAGCTTTCCACACGAGATATGGTCACTACGAGTTCACAGTAGTACCTTTCGGCTTGATGAATGCCCCCGCAGTCTTTATGAGTTTGATGAATGGGGTATTCAGGACCTTCCTTGATCGCTTCATGCTTATCTTCCTTGATGACATTCTGATTTACTCACGCACACGTGAGGAGCACGAGGAGCACGAGGAGCACCTTCACCAGGTTCTTCAGTGTCTTCGCGAGCAACGCCTTTACGGGAACTTGGAGAAGTGTGCGTTCTTTCAACCTGAGGTGTAGTATTTGGGCCACATCATTTCAGGGGAAGGTATCGCAGTCGATCCTTCCAAGATTCGAGCCATCATGGATTGGCAAGCACCCACTAGTGTGACTGAGGTGCGTAGCTTCATGGGTCTAGCAGGGTATTACAGGAGGTTTGTTCAGGAATTTTCTCAGATTGCGTACCCTATCACTTCTCTTTAGCGGAAAGGGAAGAAGTTTTTATGGTCAGATAGATGTGAGCAGGCCTTCAGTACACTAAAGGAATGCCTTACGAGAGCACCTATTCTTGCAGTGCCAGATCCTCAGGGTGCGTTCTACGTTTGCACAGATGCTTCCTTGGCAGGACTTGGAGGTGTGTTAATGCAGGAGGGTAGAGTAGTTGCCTTTGAGTCCCGCAAACTCAAATATTATGAGCTCAATTATCTGACCCATGACCTTGAGCTTGCAGCAGTAGTACATGCCTTAGTGCGGTGGAGAAATTTTTTGCTTGGCCAGAGATTTTCACTCAGGACTGATCACTTGAGTCTTCGCCACCTCTTCACGCAGCCCAATCTCAACGCTCGTCAGCGACGTTGGATGGAGTTACTCTGTGATAATGACATGGAGATAGAGCATGTGAAAGGGAAGGAGAATGTGGTTGCTGATGCCTTGAGTAGGCGGAGACATGTGGCTATGGCCACCGCAGTGGGCACAGACTTGCGGAGTAGGATCTTGCAGCAGCTTCCTCATGATAGTTTCTACCTCGTAGCCAGAGCTGAGATTGAGTCTTAGAGACCCCTTGAGGGGAGATTTGATGGATTTTCTTTAGAGGCAGATGGCCTTCTTAGACACAGAGGTCAGATATATGTTCCTAGAGATGGAGGCTTGAGACATGACATTTTGACATAGGCTCATCGTGCACCTTACTCAGCCCATCCCGGGGTGAAGAAGATGCACGCCACCTTGAGACAGTTGTATTTTTGGAGAGGACTTCGGAGAGACATAGCATCATTTGTATCCCGCTGTTTAGAGTGCCAGAGGGTGAAGGCCGAGCATCAGCATCCAGCTGGCCTTCTCTATCCTCATGCCATACCGGAGTGGAAGTGGGACACCATTTCTATGGAATTCATCGTTGGGTTACCTACGTCGAGATACCATCGCGACGCCATCATGGTCACAGTGGATAAATTGATGAAGGTAGCTCACTTTTCTCCAGTGAAGACCACCTATACAGCAAGTGTTGTGGCATGAGTATACCTTGATGAGATTGTACGATTACATGGGATTCCGTGGAAGATCATTTGCGACCGCGACCCTTTGTACACTTCCCACTTCTAGACCACCATGCAGTATGCCCTCGGGACGAGGATTAATTTTGGCACAGCTTATCACCCTGAGACAGATGGACAGACAGAGAGGGTGAATCAGATTTTGGAGGATATGCTCAGGATGTATGTGATGGATCATCAGTGGAGATGGGAGGAGTATCTGTATTTGGTGGAGTTTTCCTACAATAATAGTTTCCAGAGTTCTATAGGCATGGCTCCTTTTCAGGAATTATATGGTAGAGCGTGCAGGACACCTCTTAGCTGGGACAAGATTGAGGAAAGGGTTTCCCTTGGGCCAGCTTTATTACAGGATATGGAGCAGCAGGTTGCCTTGATCAGACAAAGATTGCAGGAGGCACAGGATAGGCAGAAGAAGTATGCAGACCAGCATAGGACAGATCTCAGTTTTAAGGTAGGCACAAAGGTGTTTCTTCGTGTCAGACCACATAAGAGCCCTATCCGTTATGGAAAAGGTTCTAATATTGCTCCTAGGTTTGTGGGTTCCTTTGAGATCTTGGAGTGTCTCGGACCCTTAGCCTATCGTCTAGCACTGCCACCTAGCTTATCGCGCGTCCATGATGTTTTTCACATTTCTGTGCTTAGGAGATATGTTTCTGATCCTTCTCATGTGCTAGACTGGACTGCATTGCAGGGTGCAGGATCAGGGGCAGGTGATGGTGGAGCCCGTGCACATTTTAGATCGCAGGACCCTGGGCCTTCGCGGCAGAGAGATTGATCAGGTTTGGGTCCAATGGGATAGGTACGATGAGACTGCTGCTACTTGGGAGGATGCTACATCATTGCTAGCTCAGTTTCCATACTTATTTCAGTGACTTCCAGGAGGAAGTCTAGTCTAAGGGGAGGGGAATGTAATGCCCACTTCCCTATGACACTTAGTTGATTATCATTTTGAGTTATGCAGACTTTTGGATATGGATATGACTTATACTTACGTTGATTAGCATGATGTTTTGTGAGTAGATGCATTTGGGTTATGATTGGATTTTGTTTTCTGTATGATCTACACTGGCTCATGGACAAACTATTGGATACTGATATTATTTTTATATGGATATATTGCATGTGTTCTAACATTGGATTTCTTCGCCATGATAAGTGGAATGTAGTTGTTGAATTTACATTACTATAACTTTGGATAATGATGGAATGCATAATTAAGTTGTGATTTAAACCTTGAAATAATGATTGATTGAATTACGTATAGATGATTAATAAATTTCATGCATATGGTTATTTTGGACATTTTAACATGGCCGCAAGACCGAAGGAGGTATTTTGTATTTTGCAAGAAACACAACATGATCACAACCATAAAGGGGGGATTTTGAACCAAACACAACAGGATGTTGGGTGAGTTAGATGCATTTGGTCGTTATGGCAACTAGTGAATTGTATTGTTTTACCTGTATGATCTTTTACTGTGCTCATGGACAGACTATTGGATGACTGGGATATTATTCTAATGTGACCAAGGGGGTAAGAATTGCAATTACTTGTTCTAACATTGGACTTTCTTCGCCATGATTCAAGTTGTGAATGTAGTTGTTGAATTTACATTTGCTAAGTAACTTTGGATTAATGATGGACATCTTGTCATAATTTTTATGGTTGTTCGATTTAAACCTTAGAAATAATAAATAATTGATATTACGTAAGTAGATTTGGTTTCATAGATATATTCATGCATAGGGGTTATTTTGGACATTTTAACATGGCCGCAAGTGCCGTATATATAGGTATATATATGTATTTTAACAAATTTAAACACAAATCAGTCTAAATGATCACACACACATTTTTAAGGGGGATTGGGAACCAAATGATCAACAGGTCATGTCGGGTGGTTACAACTTTTGGTCGTCAAGGCATGCTAGTGAATTGTATTGTGTTACTTTTGTTTTTTTTCACTCCAACCACCTATCCACCATTAAGAAAAATCCTCTCCATGAGGGGGAGATTGCTCTAATGTGACCAAGGCCGCTAAGAATTTTATTTACTTGTTTTCAACTTACTTCTAGTAGATGATTTCATTTGTGATGTTTTTTAATCCACACAGTTGGCTAAGTGTGTTTAGATTAATTCTAACATGCTTGTTTAGATTTTTACATGTTGGTGGAAGAGGAAGCTACTAGGTGCAGGTGATAGGCTTAATTTTCCACATGGTTCAACCGCTCCTTGAGCCTTGTGTTTTCCTCCATGTAGGTTATAACTGGAACTACGTTTTGAGGTGAGATGACCAGGCTTCAAATCTCTTTGAATCTCTGTAATTTGAGATTTAGGGCAATCCTCCTGCCCAGGGCCACTTGTGGAACAAGTTGAACATGGTGCCACACTTCCCAAACACGGCCTTACCAACAGGCATATTATACTGGGTTGGGAAGCTTCAACCAACAGGCTGATCCATTTATGTTGTTATCTGGGATCAGGAATCGATATGCACTTTGGATATGCACTTTTCAGTCCTTTTGGTATATTCTTATCAAATGCCTTGAAGACACATGGGAAGGCGATTACCACAGTCTGGAAATAGAGATGTCTGTTCATTACCCAATGTTTCTTCAAGTTTATGTGATGTCCCTTTGGGAGTATGAGTTATCAAAGCTACTGAGAGGTGGTTTGAGTGATGTTTTGTGATGTGGCATTTCTTACATGGAAGAGGGACATCACCCTCAAACCTTTCCTTTGTGTCTATTTAAGAATGGAAATTAAAATAGTCTTAGGTACAATGATGGAGGGAATGGAGTTTTTCTTGAAATTGTGATAGTGTTGGAGAGAAACTATATTGTCAATAGTTTAAAAACATCTAGTGTGAGAACAGACCAAAGCATTGGGAGAAAGAAACTGATAGGATAACTTGAACTTGACAAAGCTTGGAAATGTAATTATGAGGGAGCTTGGACAAAACTTCAAATTGGTTTATGGCTTCTCCAATGGGGAGATTTGTAGCAAACACTTCTCCCTTTTTGCTTTCTTCATTAGTTGTTGGGAAATTTTGATGCTATAAATTTGTAAAAAAATGTATGGTTAACATGTATTGATGTATTGATGGAAAAATGGATTAGAATGCTTCAATGTGTAGTGTAGGAGAGGTCTAAATGGGAAATACTGTACATGAGGGAGGCATAAGAATAAAATATTTGAAATGTGTGGAGGGAGTTATTTAGAGGAACTGCTTTTATCTATGGGTACAAGAATAAAGATTGCACCATTCTTACCAAATTGTCCTTGAGGGAGCCATCAAGTAATTAGGACAAAATATAAGATGTATGGGAGGAAAAAGGGGTAACACCCTTCAAGAGGGAGGCATAAGAGTCATAGGGGCATTGAGTTTTAAATGGAGGGTTACTAACATGTAAACAAGATCTAACATACTCAATGGGGAGGTTCCAAGTCAAGTAAGAAGGAGACTAGATCCCATAGTCATCCTTTCTACTTTTGATTGGCATCTGGATGAAATGCCTATTATTGTGAAATGTTTGGTGTTACAACTTTCGTGTGTCAACATTTGTTTCAACACTTTCTATTTTATGCCTTGAAATAAATTGTGAAGATAATTGTATTGCTGGAATACAAAGTAATATTACATTCTTCCTCCACTGAAGTTGGTAGATACACCCTGGTTTTACATTGTCAACAACAAGTGTTCCAAAGCTCCAAGGGGTTCTTCATCCATGCTCCAGGTTCCAAGTATTGCTGCTCTTCAACCAAGATAGGGGGAGATGTTGCACTCTCCCCCTATCCAAAAACTCAATGGAGAAGAGAAGCAATCTCCTCCATTGTCCCCCGAGCCCCAAACACAACACAATGAAAGGGTGGTCTCCAACTCAAGGCAACAACACTTGCTTCCACAATACAATTTTCTTCACAACATTCAAAGCTAAAATAAAAGAAACAAAAAGGACACACGAATAACACCAATACATTTTCACAACAATGACTTTCATCCAAGCCAACAAAAGAAGGAACTATGGGAAAGTTTTCCTTATGCCTCCCCATTGAGATGAGATGCCCATCCAAACCATCCACAATAAAACTCAAGCCCCTATGACTCTTATGCCTCCCTCAAGTACCCCTTTTTCCTCCCATACTCTTATACCTCCCTCCTCTTATGGCTCCCTCAAGGACAATGTAAGAATGTGAACATTCGTACACAAGATGGGCATCCCTCTCAAACTCCCTCCACAATTTCCTATTCTACTCTTATGCCTCCCTCATGAGTTTTCCCATAGACCTCTCCTACACTACACATTAAGCATTCTATCCATTTTTCCACAATACACAAAAGTAACCATACATTTTTTTACAAATTTAAGCATAAAAGCAACAACAATAAGAAAGAAAAAAGAGAGAAGGTTTCCTACCTCTCCATTGGAGAAGCCTAAACCAAGAAGCTTTGCACTAAGCTCCCTCCAAAAACAATCTCAAGCATGCAAGTTCAAGCTCCTTCTTTCTCTTCTCCCTAATTCTTTTCTTTCCACACTAAAAAAAAAAAAAACTCTTCAACAAAGACAAAAAAAAAACTCCAACCCCCTCAACAAGAGAGGAAATTTCCATAAATAGACAAAAGGAAAGGGTGAGGGTGATGTGGCTCCATGTAGGATGCCAAATCACATACATCCTCAAGACCACCTCCCATAGTCAACTCAACTCCCAAAACACAATAAATGAGTGGTTGGGTTGAATGACATCTCTTTTCCACATCCATCCATTCTCCATGTGTCTTAAAGCACAATTAAATGCAAAAATGAAGAAAAATGCACTCCAAAGTCATATTTCCCTTCCCAAAACAATAAATAATCCCCTTTTTGGCTTCCCAACCCATAGATATGGTTGGTAAGGGGTTTTGGAAAGTGTGGCACATGTTCAACTTGTCCCACAAGTCCCCCAAAATTGCCCTAAATCTCAAATTCGAGATTCAAAGGATTTGGAGTGGTCAACACTCAAAACAAGCATTCAATACAAGAGGAAAACACAAGGCTCAAGGAGCCAACCATCAAAATTAATTACACCTACTAGACTTCCCTCCAAAACTTAAAAAAAATTAAGACAAGATGTTAAATTAATCTAAACATACTTAGCAAAAGTAATAAAAAAAAGACATCACAATGAAATCACCTATTAACGTAAGTTAAAAAAAGTAATTAAAATTCTTACCCCCTTGGTGACATTAGAAAATTTCCCCCCTCATGGAAATTTTTTCTTAACATAAAAAAACAAAAGTAACACAATACAATTCACTAGTTGCCTTGACGACCAAATGTTGTAACCACCCGACAATCCTGTTGTGTTTGGTTCCCAATCCCCCTCATAGGTTGTGATCATGTTGTGTTTCCTGCAAAATACAAAATACCTCCTTCGGTCTTGCGGCCATGTTAAAATGTCCAAAATAACCATATGCATGAAATTTATTAATCATCTATACGTAATTAAATTATCCATTATTTCAAGATTTAAATCACAACTTAACTATGCATTCCATCATTATCGAAAGTTATAGTAATGTAAATTCAACAACTACATTCTACTTATCATGGCAAAGAAATCCAATGTTAGAACACATGCAATATATCCATATAAAAATAATATCAGTATCCAATAGTCTGTCCATGAGCCAGTGTAGATCATATAGAAAACAAAATCCAATCATAACCCAAATGCATCTACTCACAAAACAGTGTGTTAATCAACGTAAGTATAAGTCATGTTCATATCCAAAAGTTTGCATAACTCTAAATGATAATCAACTAAGTGTCATAGGGAAGTGGGCATTACATCCCCCTCCCCTTAAACTAGACTTCCTCCTGGAAGTCACTGAAATAAGTGTGGAAACTAAGCTCGCAATGATGTAGCATCCTCCCAAGTAGCAACAGTATCATCGTACCTGTCCCATTGGACCCGAACCTAATCAATCTCTCTGCCGCGAAGGCCCAGGGTCCTGCAATCTAAAATGCGCACGGGCTCCACCATCACCTGCCCCTGATCCTGTACCTGCAATGCAGTCCAGTCTAGCACATGAGAAGGATCAGAAACATATCTCCTAAGCACAGAAATGTGAAAAACATCATGGACGCACGATAAGATAGGTGGCAGTGCTAGATGATAGGCTAAGGGGCCGAGGCGCTCCAAGATCTCAAAGGGACCCACAAACCTAGGAGCAAGCTTAGAACCTTTTCCATAATGGATAGGGCTCTTATGTGGTCTGACACGAAGAAACACCTTCGTGCATATCTCAAAACTACGATTTGTCCTATGCTGGTCTGCATACTTCTTCTGCCTATCCTGTGCCTCCTACAATCTCTGTCTGATCAAGGCAACCTGCTGCTCCATATCCTGTAATAAAGCTTTCCCAAGGGAAACCCTGTCCTCAATCCTGTCCCAGCTAAGAGGTGTCTTGCACGCTCTACCATATAATGCCTGAAAAGGAGCCATGCCTAGAGAACTCTGGAAACTATTATTGTAGGAAAACTCCACCAAATATAGATACTCCTCCCATCTCGACTGATGATCCATCACGTACATCCTGAGCATATCCTCCAAAATCTAATTCACCATGTCTGTCTGTCCATCTGTCTCAGGGTGATAAGCTATGCTAAAATTAATCCTCGTCCCGAGGGCATATTCTATGGTGGTCCAGAAGTGGGAAGTGTACAAAGGGTCGCGGTAGCAAATGATCTTCCGCGGGATCCCATGTAATCTGACAATCTCATCAAGGTATACTCGTGCCACAGCACTTGTTGTATAGGTGGTCTTCACTGGAGAAAAGTGAGCTACCTTCATCAATTTATCCACTGTGACCATGATGGCGTCGTGATGGTATCTCGACGTAGGTAACCCAACGATGAAGTCCATAGAAATGGTGTCCCACTTCCACTCTGGTATGGCGTGAGGATAGAGAAGGCCAGCTGGATGCTGATGCTCGGCCTTCACCCTCTGGCACTCTAAACAGCGGGATACAAATGAGGCTATGTCTCTCCGAAGTCCTCTCCAAAAATACAACTGTCTCAAGGTGGCGTGCATCTTCTTCACCCCGGGATGGGCTGAGTAAGGTGCACGATGAGCCTCTATCAAAATGTCGTGTCTCAAGCCTCCATCTCTAGGAACATATATCCGATCTCTTTGTCTAAGAAGGCCATCTGCCTTTAAAGAAAATCCATCAAATCTCCCCTCAAGGGGTCTCTGAGACTCAATCTCAGCTCTGGCTGCGAGGTAGAAACTATCATGAGGAAGCTGCTGCAAGATCCTACTCCGCAAGTCTGTGCCCACTGTGGTGGCCATATCCACATGTCTCCGCCTACTCAAGGCATCAGCAACCACATTCTCCTTCCATTTCACATGCTCTATCTCCATGTCATACTCACAGAGTAACTCCATCCAACGCCGCTGACGAGCGTTGAGATTGGGCTACGTGAAGAGGTGATGAAGACTCAAGTGATCAGTCCTGAGTGTAAATCTCCAGCCAAGCAGAAAATGTCTCCACCGCACTAAGGCATGTACTACTGCTGCAAGCTCAAGGTCATGGGTCAGATAATTGAGCTCATAATATTTGAGTTTGCGGGACTCAAAGGCAACTACTCTACCCTCCTGCATTAACACACCTCCAAGTCCTGCCAAGGAAGCATCTGTGCAAACGTAGAACGCACCCTGAGGATCTGGCACTGCAAGAATAGGTGCTCTCGTAAGGCATTCCTTTAGTGTACTGAAGGCCTGCTCACATCTATCTGACCATAAAAACTTCTTCCCTTTCCGCTAAAGAGAAGTGATAGGGTACGCAATCTGAGAAAAGTCCTGAACAAACCTCCTGTAATACCCTGCTAGACCCATGAAGCTACGCACCTCGGTCACACTAGTGGGTGCTGGCCAATCCATGATGGCTCGAATCTTGGAAGGATCGACTGCGATACCTTCCCCTAAAATGATGTGGCCCAAATACTGTACCTCAGGCTGAAAGAACGCACACTTCTCCAAGTTCTCGTAAAGGCGCTGCTCATGAAGACACTGAAGAACCTGGCGAAGGTGCTCCTCGTGCTCCTCACGTGTGCGTGAGTAAATCAGAATGTCATCAAGGAAGATAAGCACAAAGCGATCAAGGAAGGTCCTGAATACCCCATTCATCAAACTCATAAACACTGCGGGGGCATTCGTCAAGCCGAAAGGTACTACTGTGAACTCGTAGTGACCATATCTCGTGCAGAAAGCTGTCTTTTGAATATCTGTCTCTGCAATCCTGAGCTGATGGTATCCTGACTTAAGATCTATCTTAGAGAAAACTGTAGCCCCCTTCATCTGATCAATTAAATCATCAATGCGTGGAAGGGGGTAACGATTCTTGATCGCTACTTTATTCAGCTGACGATAGTCAATACACAGCCGAAGAGATCCATATTTCTTCTTCATGAAGATAACTGGTGCACCCCAAGGGGATACGCTAGGACAGATTAGGCCTTTCTCCAGAAGGTCCTCAAGCTGCAACTTGAGCTCACATAACTCAGGAGTAGTCATCCAATAAGGTGCTCGTGAGATAGGCTCTGCGCCTGGAACTAGATCTATATGAAAATCGATCTCACGTGGGGGAGGTAATCCCGGTAACTCCCCTGGGAACACATCAGCAAACTCTGATAAGATGGGATGATCATCGAGGGAAGGTCCTCTCGACTCATCCTCTGATCTGTCACTGACCGTAATGACAAACATCTTACAACCCTATCGCGCACACTGCTTAAGTTGCATAGCGGAGATGGTGCGAATGGATATGGCCCTCTTAACTCCTGATATCACTGACTCTACTCCAAGATCATCTATGCAAGCAATAGTCTTGTGGTAACAATCCACTCTAGCTCTGTGAGCGGACAACCAATCCATGCCTAAAATGATGCCATAAGATCCTAATGGAAGGATCCGAAGATCAGAAGTAGTGGTGAAGGGTCCCAAATCCACTACACACTCCTTGACTAAGGAGTCTATAGCAATCTTCGCTCCAGAAGACATCTCAACATCCCAACTATGGCCCTGCCTAACTGCCACCAGCCTACAACACTCTACTAAGGATGGTGCAATAAAAGAAACAGAAGAACCAGAATCAAATAATATAGAGGTGGAAATACCACCAACACTACCTGTCGTCTCAATCACAGTACTCTGATGCTCAGCCTGGCGGTTCTTGACCGCTACGTAGATCTGATGACTCCGTGCCATATCTCCAACAGTAGGCTCTGAGCTCTGTGTCTTACCCTTGGTATGGTTATGTGGGCAATCTCTCCAAAGATGTCCAACAACACCACAACCATAACATCTTCCTGGTCCTCTCCAGTGGGAAGCAGCTCCAGCTGGTACTCTAGATGACTAAGATATAGATTTTGACGATCTGGCTATGGACTGTTGAGGTCTCTGCTGACGAGCTCCTACTGACTGAGCTCTCTGTGAACCCTGTGTCCTGGTGGGACCCCTAGGAGGAGGCCCCATACTACGTCCTCTCTGTGCATCAAATCTCTGAGGAGGTCGGTAAGGTACACGGGTTTGCTACTGCTGCTGCTGCTATGGTGGCCTAAATGAAGCTTGCCCTGAACTTTATCCACCCCGTGGAGGAGCAACTGACCCCTTCGACCTACTATCCTGCATCTGCTGGATACGGCTCTGAACTCTGTCTCTAGCCTGCTGTGTCTTCCCCCGTGTCTCCTCTACAATATAGGCCTTCTCCACGGCCTCTGCTAATGTCTGTGGGCAGTGAATGCGCACTGCGCCACCTAAATCCAAATTCAGGCCCCGGATGAACCTGTAAATCCGTACCTGCTTATCCTGCATATAGTCAACGTACTAGAGTAGGTCCAGAAATCGACTCTCATACTGAGCTACTGTCATCGATGCCTGACGGAGGTCATGAAACTCGTCTATCCACTGCTGAATAAATCTCCTGGGTAAATACCTGCTCCTGAAACGTTCCTCAAACAACTCCCAGGTAATCGTCTCTGAGTCAACATGGAGCTTCTGCTCCTCAGTCCTCCACTAGACTCCTGCTCCATCCTTCAGAAGATGGATCGCAACACGAGCTTTCGTGTTGCTACTACAAGGACAGAGCTTGAAGCATCCGCTTAAGCTCACCAACCAAGCCTCTGCCTGAAAATTGCCTGTATCACCCGAATAGTGAGATGGTCGTAGCTTCAGGATCTCCCTGATATGGTTTGCAGCTGACGTATGACAAATCCTAGATCTCTCTGTATGCTCCTCCCTCTGTCTAGGGCTCCGAGACCTGTCCCCATGTCCTCTCTGTGGTGACTCTACCCTAGCCGACTCCGCACGGAAGTTCTCTGCTCTGTGCTCCTCAATGTGTCGAGGGGATGTCTGGGCATCTACTGATGCCTCCAAACTATGTCTAGCAAGTCGTCCTCCCAAGGGCTCTCCGCGTATAGCGGCATTAACATCCTGGAGTGTCTACAAGATCTGAGGTAGAAGGGCCGCTACGGCTTGCTCTGGCGGTGGTATGTCTAGGTCTATATGAAGAGACCCCTCGCCCAATCCGCGCCTCCTGCACAGATCAAGGCGAGAGTTAGTTCATCGTTCTAGGTCTTGAGTCAGTTTTTTTTCTAAATTTGCTGTTTACTATAATTATCAACATTATGGCTTTATATTTTAAAAGTATCAGCTCTGAACTAAGTTAAAGGTTCCTTTTTTGTGTTCTCCTGCGTGTGCCCAAGGGTCCCAGCTTCGAACCCCTGGCTCTGATACCAAAATGTAATGCCACAAAAAGACGACGACGCTACGCTCGACGATGGCAACGACGATGCCGCGCCACAAACAAACAACCCGAAAATGCGACAATTTTTTTTTGCAAGGTAGTGGTTCTTGATTGATTTATTTTATCTGCAAGTTTTGTGGCCTGCTTGATCTTGGGAACTGATAAGCTTCAATCTTTACTTTGTATTCTGATCGTAAAACTAGAACTACATGATTGTCGCAATTCCATTCACTCGAGATTTACTTCAATATTTGTTGTATTCGTCTCTTCCTTAGCGGATAATTTTCGAGTTTCAAACATGGCGATACTTGATTGCATTAGGGTATTTGACAACTGTCCCCGTTTTCACTTTAAGAACCATTTTATAGGAGGATAGAGGTGACCAGGGTAGATGCATGCATTATGATTTTATTGATGTTTTTTTTTTATATATATTTTAATATATAATTGTAAAAATATGTTACCAGGATAACACGTATATTACTCATTTGTTATTTTATTGTATTCTTTTCCTCACTTGGACATGGTTAGTATTCAGTCGAATGATATTCACTTGATTAGTTATTTGAAGAATACTATACTTTACTTGGTTTATGTGGATTCAGATATTGACTAAGTAATCTTTAGAAAATCTCTACAGGAACTTAGTTGATATTCAAGAACAAGAAAATACTACGATTGTTTCTTAAGTTAAATTTAATTTCTAATTTGAATTCTCGACTATAGTGAAATGCAATGAATGGCTAGGTTGGATCATGAATAGTTTGGTTTTTTTTTTTATGGTTTTTCGTTTACGTTAGAAAAGACTCCCTGATATACTAAGTAATTTGGTTTCATAGATATCTTTTTAAAGGGGTTAGATACTTTTAATTCAAGTGGTATATATATATGTATATTAACAAATTTAAACACAAATTAGTCTAAATGATTATACACACATTTTGAAATTGGAAATTAAATGATCAAGGGTCAAATCGGGGGGGAAATTTTTTCAACCATGCTTAAATTTGTTGGTTGGGGTGGTGGTTATTCACTCCAACCACCTATCCACCATTAAGACCTCCTCTCCTTGGGTGCAGACTGCTCTCCTTGTTGGCCGCATGTTGTCTTTGTTTTCAATTAATTCTCTCTGATTTGCAAATCCCACACTCCACACAGTTGGCCCACTGTCCAAGATTGTTCTGGCCGCGTGGAGACCACATGGTGGTTGAAGAGGAAGCTACAGGCGCATGTGATAGGCATTTTTTCCACATTTCAACCGCCCCTGGCCGCGTGAACCTCCATGGAGGTTGTAATTGGAACTACGGGGAGAGGTGAGATGTCCAGACCGTATAGCTCTTCATCACTGTAAAACCTGCTATCCTCCTGCCCAGGGCCGTGTGGAAAGGATGGTGGTGAGAGGGGGAAACACGGCCTGAGGGACAGGCATTTTCTACTATTTACGCGCTTCAACCAACAAGCTGTCCAACTATGTTGTTATCTTATCATAATCGATTGAAAGCTAGTGCCCACTATCGATACTCCCCTTTACCAGCCATGGCAGCACCATATGCCTTTAGAGCAAAAGCATGCCCATGGAAAATTTTCACTATTTTACTAGCAGCCTCAGATACCTTTGGGTGGAGAGGTGATTCAATGCTTCCAAATGTATACCTCTCAAATAATTTCTAGTTATCTTTCTCTGATAAACTCTTCATATGGATGAATACATATTCGAGCGTATCTTACTCAGATCCTCCCTATCTCGAGAAATCACAAGTTTGGATCCATTCACCTTGTCTGTCGGTGAAAATCCTAAATTAGATAAGAGGCCTTCACTTTCATTGCAGAAAATATGTTTAGCATAGTAATGCTCTCCCTCTCATTCGTGTTTCACTTCCCCAACCTACACCAACACATGATACGTGTTAGAAGTGGAGTGGACATAATGGTCAAAGGATGTTTTGATTTTCACAAAGAGAGTTCTCTAAAAATACATAATGGTCAAAGAATATTTTGATCTTTCATGGCACTGATGCTCTTCGTGATTAGACTTGATTCCAGACACAACCTTGATGGGTGCATAGGGACATTTTGTTTTCATTCCCATTTCCCCAAAACGTCCTTGACAACTAGAACTGCAAGGAAATAGGGGGGCCATGTCCCTGCATATAAGTGAACATAAGTAAATAGGAAATTTTTGGTTCTCAACATATTCCTTGTTTCCCCAATGGAATCTTATAAGTCAGGTTGGTGTTGTGGCTGGGAATTTAATAAAAAACCTATGCCTTCAAAATTTTAAGTTATACAAATGTACAATTTTAGAAATAACTATTCTACCTGAGTTCCTATGCTTCTAAAGGATTTTTTGTAGAAGGAACTATAATTTAAAATCTAATTTAGCATACATCCTTGTCATGGGTTACCTAAAGTGACTCCAACATAGAATTTTGAAAAAACAGAAACAATTTTTATGGCAAAAAAAACATACTGCAAGAATTTAGGACTGTAAGTAATGTAAATTACCTCTACCATCTCTGCACTACCATATGTCGGTATTAATCTAGCCAGTTCAACACTATCACAACTATAAGGCTGATTTTCCACATACACTTTAGTGCCAGCAGGAGGTTATGACTTAGCAAGAAGTTATATCTCTTGGTTATCTTCTGTAGGGGGTAAATCTGATTTTGATAATTGAACCTCCTCTTCTTCTTCATCCTCTACTACAAGTGGAAATCCTTCTTGGGTTATTGTTTATGAAAATAACCTAAACACCCTCTCATTTTTGGTGAGGGGGGTAATAACAACAACATAATTCACCGAGTTGAATGAGGAACAAGAGGTTTCCATACAGATTTCATTAGGCATGTAAGCACAATAACATGTAGCTTTACCTAATGGTATGTCTACTGGGGAGAATTACATATAAATGGACATGGTTATTTGCATTGAGAAACAAGAAGTAGTTTGCATGGTGTGAAAAAAACAACTCCTAATGCTAAGTGAACAAACAGAGATCCCCCCAGACCAAGGATCCAAGTGATGGAGTGGATTATTATAGGGGGTAGTTGGGTATAAAAATCTATGGACCATAATCATATATCTGAAGGATTTGTTGAAATAGGGATTGTTGCATTCTAGATATGAACATGTCATCTTGCAGATATATTAGGGGGAATTGCACATATGCTGGCCAGAGTATTCAAGCCTCAGAGAGCAAAACTTATTACAATGTGAGAACATTTCAAAAAAAGGAAAAATCTCTCCGCACGCGTGATTTTTTTCTTTACATTCGTGAGAGCCTTCATGCCTTGCCAAATCCATGTACAAGCTTAAGTTCTCAAATCCATCTGAATATGTTCCTTCTCAGGTACAATAGCTGCAGCTTTCAGTCCATCAATGGTCACCCATGCAACAATGGTCTAATAGAGAATGATCATGACCCTTTTTTATAACACATCTTGAAAAGCTTATTGATCATTGGCATCCACAAACAGAGAGACCTTGTTTCATTTCTGCAAGAGCTTCATCATCTTCTAACAACACCCTTTACACCTCTTTATTATCACAAAAATCTATCGTATTTGAATAAGTTATTGTGCTCAGCTGTAAAGTTTTATAACATTAAAAATATACTAACAAGGACACACATTAAACAAGACTAAAAATAGTTTGGGTTAGAATAGTAATCTAAAGAAAGTAGGAAGAATCTAATAGAAACCAATAAATGCCAGGCTAGAAAATAGGTTTTGAATCAGTGTCTTACTACTCCTTAGAATAAAATTTTCCATTGGAATCCTCAATCAAATGAATATAATGAAGAAGGTTACAAAAATAATTTTTGAAACATGGATGCGTGATAGATGATTATGAAGAAACTCTAGATGACATATTCTAGAATCTTTATTATAATCACTTATATATGAAACATTGAAATTGTAACCATGTTGAATGTTGAATCTTTATAACTTCAATGAATTATGTTATGAATTGCTAACTTGTGTCTTGAAAATGTTTACAAAGATGACACTGAAAATTTAAATTTTCTTGTGTAGTTTTAGGCCTTTTCCTTGTTTGAGACTTCATGTTAAAGCTTGAAACTCATGTGGGAGTTTAATGAGGTCTAATTACATGTCTATCAATATTGGTAACTTATGATCCTTCCTCTTACACATGTTAATCTCAACCACAGACATCTTAGCATGGAAAAATATGACTAGAGTTAAGATGTAAATACTTATATTTGGAGGAGAGAATAGGAAAAGGATTGAGAATTAAATGGAGGGTGAAGAACAAGGTCTGAGAAGGAAAAATAGAGAAGGGTTCTAATAGAGAAGACTAAAAATTTAAGGAAATTTTCTAAAAAATCTGTCGAGACTGTCATAATTTTGTATATTGACCTAAGCAGATTAAGATTTCTCAAACTTTCGATATATTCCCAATATTGAAGGATTATGTCAAGTAAAATAAATGAAATAATGAGGTTGTAATATTTAATCCATGTTTTTTTGGTTAGTTTAACATCTTCTATCTCATATTTTTATAGACAGTACTATGGAAAAACTATTTCCTTGCATGTTTCTTCTGAGTTTTCTTTATTTTCACGTGTAAAAATGCATGAAGTGATTGGGAAAGCATTTTGTAGGGTTCTAGTGGATCTTTGCAAGTGTTAAGTAGAGAAAACCTCTTAAAAATTGAGTCATACAAAAATTATTCTTAAAACCCATGCTCACTGTCTTGTGACAGTGTAGACACCATCAACTAGGTATTTCGGTGAGGATATTCACCTTGGTTTCTTAGGGTAGAGTGGAATTAGTCATTCTCTGTGTTTATTTATTCTTTCCTAATGTCAATTTTAAAATGCCTATCATTTACCATTTATTGTATACAAATGATTTATGTAGGGTTAATGGAATTTACATAAGAAATTATTTT
Organism: Taxus chinensis; assembly: GCA_019776745.2. NCBI lineage: Eukaryota > Viridiplantae > Streptophyta > Pinopsida > Cupressales > Taxaceae > Taxus > Taxus chinensis. Next base: position 88,239,730 of record CM034153.1, on the reverse strand, counting down.
CTTTCTGATTTTTTCTAGAAATTGCGACTTGCTCTATGGAAGGAAAATACCTCATAAAATGCGAAGCAAAATTCTTTTCTGATTTTTGTAAAAGTACTGATTTTATAGAGAAGAATGCAAAAGAAACATTCTAGTGAGATATATGTTTCTAAATCTGGTGTCAAGTATATCTTACAACCCAACGAGTAATCCCAAATATCAATTATAACTCTCCAATTTGATGTTTGGTAAGGTCTTACATAATATCTGTGTGTATTATAAGTTGTTGCTCCATCAACATGCAAACTAAAAAAACCCAGCCAACAATGGTATATTTATGGAATATGTTTTTTTGGATTGGCTGCACAGTTTCAATGTTAATTTACATTGACCAATATTTCATGAATCATCCACATGTTCAAACTGCTATTTTGAAAAATTCATTTGTCATACAAATATGGGGAACATTGAAACCCAATAAGCATATGTTTGTCATGTCCATCAAGGGTATACTAGTATTTTTGGTTTTCATGTTCCACACCATTCCACTACTAATTCACTTTATTTCTAGGGGTTATGTATGTGATAGTCAATCTATTACTCATTTATTTCTAATCCAGAAATCATCATACTCATACTTGTTTTGATTGTCTTTCCTCCAGTGTTTGTGTACATCCTTGCATATCATATGGCAAAAAAACCCATCCTACTGAGAATTTTTATATGCAATATCTACCTACTTAAGTTCACAAGTGTACTTCAGTTGGATTTATCATTCCACATGGCCATCTACAATTCACATGTTGTCCAAGTCATATAGGAGAATTCAATCCATAGGCTAACAAATGACCTGAGATATCACCGACCAGCTTCGATCACTAACCAAACAACATGGGATGAGCTTATCAAAGATGCCAAATTCAAGAGAAAGTCCTTCAAAAATCCAAACTACATTGCATTTGCACGAGAAGGAGGTAAAAGATGCCTTCGAGATACAAAATAGGCTACCCAAGCTAGGTTGTTAAGTATTGGGTCCCATAAATTGGGGTCGGGTGGGTATAATAGTATTCGTGGGAGCTTGGTAAGTGAATAATTTCAAAAAAAAAATTGATGACTTGAATGTATTAGATGACAAATGATACTTGATAAATTAAAATGTCTTTATACACTTAGGTTCACCAATTTCAAAAGGAAGCTTCAGATGAAGATTTGAAATATGCTTTAATGCATGGTTCCTAAGGCCTCCGACAACATATGATAGATCGAGGGGAGAAATTGGTCATTGAGCATGAATCTGAGGTAAGTTTATTATAGTATTAGATGACATAATAAAACATTTAAGTATCAATGTTGTGGTAATTTAATTAACTAAAGTATGTTTTTTAATAGGATTTGTGACAATCAAACTCTTTGAAGGATGCAACTGACAGTGAACATGAAGATGCCATAGAAGTATGTGATGATTTTGTTGTTCGAAAAAATGAATCGATTGACCATCTTGCAACTCATCTGGAAAACAACCCAGAAATCCAACAGACAAGAGTTTAGGATGATTATCATGTTGCACCATCTATTATAGTTCCTCGTCCAAATAGGAAAAAAAAGAATGGATATTTTTCCTATCCGGCTAAATAGATTTAAATTGAGTGTTATTGTATGAATTATTGGCTATTTCATTACCAATGAACTTATTGGTTTTTTCTAATGATTTGAATTTTAAGTATACTAGTGAATTTTAAGTATACTAGTTGTGAGAAGGTAAGTGTGAACCATTCGGCCCTCAATTTCCATATTGTTTTAGATATTTTTCTATATTTCATTTGCATGTGCACTTATTTTTTAAACCTATGTAAAAAACCAAAACTTAAAATTACCAAGAAAGAATAGATATGTGGGTATATTGGTTGTGTTGGTTGATTTTTAAGTCTTAATTAATGTTAAAGAGTGGGCAGTCAACAAAACTATACATATATATACACTATTTTGTTCTTTGGCATCGGTTGCTTGTGTTCACTGAGGCAAAGGTGCTCCCTTTGTATAATTGTTATCTTAACCTATTTGAAAAAATAGGCCTTAAAATTGCACCAACATATGCTGCAGCCATTCACTGGTATAGCAATGAAACATAATATTAATGGTGAAGCTAGGATTTAAACAAGGACTAGCCAAAGGTTTGGCCATTGGTAGCAATGGAGGTTCTTTCATCATCTGGTCATTCCTGTCTTGGTATGCAAGCAGGTTGGTCATGTACCAAGGAGAGAGTGGTGGAAGATTCTTTGCAACTAGTCTTTCATTTATCACTAGAGGCTTGCATGACTCCTAATTATCCTTCTCTACTTCTTGCACTGTATTTATATATAGTATTTTGGATGTTTGATTTTAAATTTAACTTATGGTTTGTTTTTCAAATCATTGTAATGTATTAACAGAGCTCTTGGAACTACTCTTCCCAACTTGAAGTACTTTAGTGAGACCTTTAATGCCACATGTCGCATATTTGAGATGATTGAGAGGGTGCTTGACATAGATTGTGATGATAACAAAGGGGAGGTGATGGATAAGGTCTATGGTGAGAAGGTCTATGTTCGGCATTGACTTTCGATGTTACGTCCTTGTCCTTTTGCGTGTCATGTGTATACTTCCAAAATTTACATACATGTTCGCCAGGACACTTGCAAATACAACATATGATGAAAATCCCGTCTCCATTATGGTTTTGATGGATGCCCATAGGCTGTTCCAAACATCCCATTTTGGCACGAAATTTACACCTTGTGGCGTCTTTGCTTTACACCTACCAAAGGTTGTGGAGGCTGGATTTACACCTAGCTGAGAGGATGTACATGAGTATGAATATGCAGGCACATATTTTAGTTTACACAGCATGCTTTATCTCCTTCTTGGCGTGGCATGGTGGCAGTCTTTTTCCTTTACTTTATTGAATGTATGTGCAGGCTGAAATGCATCTTCCTAATGCTTTGACCACTCTCTTCTGGGTCGCCATATCTTGTTTTCTATGTGGATTCTTGTTGAATTTTAATGTTACCTGGCAAGGTGGGTGCATGAAAATGAAGGCCACCTACTTCTTTAATTATTTCATTTATGCTTGTTTTGTACCACGTGCCTTGGGTAAGAAATATCTCTTCCCTTTTTGGAAGTGGGCCGCATATTTTAATTTGAGTTGTTTTAGAAAATCTTTCCCAGATTTTCTTCTTGCTAGCTGCGTAGATTGTTGGGGATTGCGCAAGACTTTTTGTGCTCCTTTTTACCTGCTACAGCCTACAATTATTTTTCTCTGACGCTGGCCGCTTAGCTTTCAAATCGGATTTTGTTTTTGATATTCCCTGTGTTTATCTGTTACCTGCTCTGGCTTTGTTGCTGGCCGCGTGAGTTGTGTGGTGAAGGGACTTTGCTTGGCTGCGCTTCCCCTTCCCTGTTATCCTACCCTCACCTGTTGGGTTTGATATGGTGGTTTTAGATGAAGCTACAGGCTAGGGAAGTAGGCGTGTTACCTCCACTTTCATTGGGTGCTGCGGGGTGTGTTCTGGTCGGGGATCCACAGCACGGCCTACACAGTAAATAGCCAGGCAGCAGGCATGTTGCAGTATAGTAGAAGCCTTCGTGAGCGCCTCCAACAGGCAGGTTGTCCAACTATGTTGCTATCTGTTCAGTATCGACTGCATCCTCAATTCGGGATTCTCCTTCAAGGAATTTTTTATCAAAATTGACTATGTGACAGTAAGAGTATTACCAGAATACCTGATGAAATTTATTTCTTAAGATTCTCTATTGATTTCTTACTTTTCTTAGGATGTAACTCATGGAAGAGGATCTCATGATCTGATGGGTACTGCACCAGATTTGAGGCGGAATGTTTCATATTGGAGGACATGGCCATTAATGGTAATGAAGCTTTGAAGCTCCTAAGATGATAGTGGCAGATATTGCCCAATTCATTATGCTAGTGTTCTTCCAGCATGTGCCTGATTAGTTCTGCAACATGGCAAGGATATCCATGGCTTGCAATGTTGGTTTTGAAAATGCACCGTGTAAAATGCCCTTATTGACTTGTATGCAAATGTGCACCTGCCATATGTTTCACACAATGTGAGAAAACAGTAGTGTCATGGAATATTTTGCAGGGTATGCTGGACATTATGAGGAAAGTTTAGATCTCTTTCAACAAATGCAAGGCTGACAAAAACCCAACATGTTACCATTACTGTTCTAGTATTTACCACCTTCAAATTTGCATCAGGGGAGCGTGATCCACGTCTTCATACTAAGAAGTGGTCTTGATTTGTTTATTATAGTTCATGAATGCCTCTTGTAGGCATGTATTGCAAATTGGGAATATTAGAATTACACTTCGAATATTTGCCTCTGGTGCCTAATATAGTCCATGTATTCTCTGGAAGATCAACCATGATCTACAGGTCGATGATAATGCAGGGAAAAGGTGAGGATGCCGTTATCTCTCTCAAATGCAGTGTCTGGCATGGGAGATGTTCCTATTCTGGACCTTAGATAATCTGATGTCAGCCATTCTGGCACTTGTGTCTGAAGGTTGGAAATATTTTGAAATGATGGTTGGAATCATTCAATGGAGCATTTGCATGCATGGTCTGACCTCCTTGGTCGAGTTGATTTGCCTGACGAAGCAAAAGAATCCATGCAGTCGAAATGCAAAAAGCCTAATGCTGCATGTGGTTACAACAAAATGCTCATAGGGCATGCAGAATTCATTCCAATATGAGCTTGGGAATTCCCTGGCAGATTTGTATTTGCAAGTTGAATCCTATTTTGCCTGGATATTTTGTGCTGATGTCAAACATAATGGTGCAGCTAGGGGTGGGATGAGGCCTTGGAAAAAGTGAGAAAAAAAAAGATGAGAGAGCATGGGTTGAACAGAACCCTGGATGGTCCAGAATACAGGAGGAACATGGAAATGTTGCGGTCATTGTGAAAGCATTACTGTGTTTGATGCCAAATCATGAAATATTGGCACTTCATCAGCACATCAAGGTAGTGTGACTCTCATATTGTAAAATGACCCTAAGAAGTCTCAAGGAAATTTGGAGTTTTGCCCTGGCAAAGCATGACGAGAATGGACATATGCCCAGCTTAAAAGGGGAGATTCGACCTGAGGATTGTTTTTGCTGGGGGAATAAGTGTCCATGAAACCTGTTGAATCTGGAGAAAAAGGAAAGATATTTCTACACCTTTCTACTGCTATTATATTTACAATTATTGTGAAATCGAACCACTTTTTCCTTGCATTGATTTGTCAGTTGGATGTCATGATGGGAGATTTCCCCTTTCTTCTTGTCTCTTCTTGTTTTTGCTTTTATCGTTTTCAGTATGTTGGTCGAAAGGATGTGTGTGCCCTCTCCTCTAAATGTTATGTTTCTCTTACTCGAATGATAGACCTTCGTCTGTTTGTTTATGTATTAATTCTTCTTTGCGAATGAGTTGCAAGTTATTATGTTGATCAACTAGTATTTTCGATATTATGGAAGTAAGTTACGATAACTATGAAGCTCCTCCCTAGCACCCAAGTTGTCTTTTGACGTTTTTTGTTAGCCCCTTCGCAAGTCCCTTTGATAACCTTTTGGCATCGAGAAAGAAAGGTTGTAGGATTGTGTGAGCAATGCGTGGGCTAGCCAGCTTAGAGTTTTGGTATTAAAACTGGTAGAATGAAAAGGTTTGTGTGTGCAATGTGTTTTGCCGTCTCACGTGTTTAGACTCTTATACTATCTTTCATCTTGTTTCTAGGCTTTTAAGGCCATCCTCAAGAAGTACCTTGACCATCCCTATCAACTTGAACCATAACTAGCTTTTCGGATCAACTAAGCTGGAGGTTTCATTGTGCGAATCTAGTACCTCGTTGACACTAGAATAGTTTTGGTCTAATCCCCCTCTCAGAATTATTGCTGATGGCGCCCTTCTATTTTTCCTAACTGGCATTATTTTCTCCCTTGTAATGTTAACGCTATTAATTAATATTGGTCAGTTTTTATGCACGTAATTACCGTAATAGTTTGTGATGGAAATTTCCTTAAATGTGATTAATCTTTGGGAAAAACTCAGCTTTCATTTGATAATCTTATGGATTCATAGCGGAAGGTTTTGTTTTGATAATGTCACTTAGAAATTATGTTTGTATCTATTTGTGCGAAGGTTGACTGTGTTACCAAGGGTTGCCGTAAAATATGGTTTTTTTGGGATATGGGTAATTTATTTTAAATTAACCAAACATTAGTATTGTCGTGGAGGTTTGCAAATCTTTAGTGTTATAAAAAAAAAATTGTTGATGACATTATTGTATACTCTTGTTGGACGAAACCCCCTTCTTCTCTCGCGTGTTTGCTACTAGCCTGTAAGACTTTGACCCTTCTTGGATGATTGGAAAATCTTTGTAGTTAATGGTCAAAACTAATATACTTTGCTTTCGCCTCGAAACTTATGTTGTGTGTATACTTTATTTGATTTCCGGTTTGAAACTCGATTATACATGGCTTTTTGTGTTAATTTTTGAAACCCGTGGTTCCCCTTTCTTGGGCCGATCAACTCTTGTTCTTTTAGAAATATATTAATTTAGTCTATGCGTTTGGTACCTTTGATAAATTTCTAGATGGTTGGTGTATATATCAAATCTTAATCTTGTAATTATGGTTTAATTACTTACTTGATGGGAATTCTGTTTTTTGCTAAATTATTTATTTTCTCCTTATAGGGCCAAGGGCCATTCTCTTACGATTGCTATACTTTCGTTGCTTTTACTCCTAACTGAAGTACAAGGTCTTCTCCTTCTTCGATTGGCATGATGAATACCTTATTATAACTTGATGTGTTGATAGTGTTTAGAGGTTTGAACCAATTCTTGTAATAAAGTGCTTCCTTTTTGTGGTATTGTTAGATAATAGTTATGGTGGTTTTGTGTAGCCTTATCTTGCTCAGTTCTCGTGAACTGACTCTTGTAGAAAATTTGCTGCAGATGGATTTTGTGTGTAGATGAGGGATAGATTTGTAGACTTTTGTCATCAACCTCAGTTGAGAAGATCCCTTGCTCGAAACCTTTTTATGTTGTTCAACTATTGTTAATGTCCAGTGGAAAGTTTAAAAGAGGATTAATGTCTTAGTATAAAGTATTGTGGACTTTGTCATCTGAACTTTGGAAACCTTGTATTGTTTGACCATCATTGAAATTATAAGAAAATTTGGTTATTGTTGTTGAGTGACTTTGTTGGAGTATCAGTATTTTAAGAATTGATGTAATCTTGTTTTGTTCTTGTAAATGAGTGTTGCTACAACCTTGCCTTGAGAATAAATTTTGAGTTAAACCTTGACATGACTTAGTAATAAAGTGTCATAAGTAAACTAACATGGGATTGTTTAATACTTCTGGAAGTTAAATTAAAAGTTGTATTCAAATAAAGTAACGTAGGGGTCACCAACTTGAGAGCAAGAAATTCTTTAAGTAATCAAGGGTGAGACTATCCTTGCAAAGTGAAATTATATCACGTGATATCCCTAGCTACACTAGTGAACACTATCCCTTTTTGGTGAATTCTTAAATGAAGCTTAAAGGAAATCAATGGATTGTTCTGGAAGATAATAAGATTTAATAAGTACAGAGAAAACAAAGTTTGAAACCACACAATCTATCTCTCAGCCATTTGGAAAGTAAATTCTTTACTCCTTGTTAATAAGCTTTTAGGTGAAGCCTAAGTAAAGTTGTTGTATAATTACCTGGTTAAGAGCCCTAGCTTCAATTAATACTGGAAATAACTAATGACGTCCTAAAGATGTTTCATCTCGACCTTCTCCCTCTAACCCTTTTTCAAGGCACCTTGTATCTCTTCTCTTAAGTGTGTTGAACTTAAAAACCATGTTGTTGTGAGCAAGGTAATGAGCAATCCTTAGTAGTGTAAGTGTTAACAGATGGCCTTGTGGAATTAAATTACCCCCTTATCCAAATAATGGAATTAAGCAAATAATGTCAAAATAGAAAGATTTAAGATGATTACTCAGTGTAAAAAAATAAACTTGGCTTGGTAAGATGAATTGTAAGAATCATATCTTGAGCCTCCTTGAAAACATAAGTCAAGAATTGCAAGATGTCCTTTTAAAATAAATAACCTTCAAGAATATCTCCTTGTGGTTTGCCCTAGCTATGAGAGTGTCATGTGGTTGGACTTCTATGTTGTCTTGTCAAAAAGAAAAGTGTATTATCCTTTTGGGTGTGAACATTTCCGTGTTGTCCTTGTGGTCATCCATCCTGGTATCAAGTGGTTCCCAGAGTTAGTTGTAACCTTGGTGACGACATGTTGTGTCGTGTTATGTGTCGAAGCAAGTCAAAAAAAAAATATCCTGTCTTTTACAGTGTTGTTCGTGTGTGAATTTTTGGGTTGTTAAAAATTATCCTATATTTCACTGTGTTGTTCATGTGTGTGTTTTTGGGTCGTTACATGCTACTAGAACTTGTTCATGCCCATATGACAACATGGGTTTGCGTTTACCATACTCAAGAGAAGAAAGACAAGGCACCTTGAAAAAAAAAGGTTCGAGGGAGAAGGTTGAGTTGAAATCATCTTCAAGACCTCATTTGTTATTACCAAGATTTAATTGAAACTTGTGAACTTAACCAGAATTATTAAAGATTTTACTTAGGCTTTACTAAATGAGTTTTATAAAAATAAAACAATTTACCATCCAATGGCTAAGAGATAGATTGCGTGGTTTCTAAAGTGTTATCTCCTGCTTATTAAATCTTATTATCCTCCAGAACTAACCACAGATTTCCTTTAAGTTCGTTTAAGAACTTCACCATGAAAGGGATAGTGTTCTTGAGTGTAGCTAGGGATATCAAGTTATATAATGTTACTTAACAAGGGATAGTTTCATATTTGATCACTTATGGAATTACATGCTCTCAAGTTGGTCACCTCTACACTAATTTATTTGCAATATAAATTTTAGATTAATTTCTATAAGCATTAAACAACCCATTTTATATTACTTATGACAGACTATTACTAAGTCTTAGAAAGATTTAACTCAACATTTAATCGTAGGGGTAAAGTTTAACAATACTCATTTACGAAAGTGAAAAAGGTTACATCAACTCTTAGAATACCGATAATCCATTAAGGTCACTCAACAAGCGGTAATCCAACTTTCTTATATTTTCCAAGATAGACAGACAATTCAAGGTTCCAAAGTTAAGACGACATAATCCACGATACAAAATACTAAGACATTGATCCTCTTATAAATTTTCCACTAGATGTTATCAATAGTTGAACAATATAAAAAGTATTCATGTAAAAGAACTTCTCAACTAAGGTTGATGTAAAAATCTACAGGTCTATCCCTCATCTACTCGCAAAAAAATCCATCTGCAACAAATTTTCCACAAGAGTCAGTTCGCGAGAACTGAGAAAGATAAGGCTACACAAAACCACCATAACTATTATCTAACAATACCACAAAAGGAAGCACATTATTACAAGAATTGGGTCAAACCTATAAACACTATCAACACATCAAGTTATAATAAAGTCTCCATCATGCCAACCAAAGAAGGGGAAGACCTTGTACTTCAGTTAGGAGTAAAAGCAACGAAAGTATAGCAATCGTATGAGAATGGCCCTTGGCCCTATAAGGAGAAAATAAACAATCCAGCAAAAATAGAATTCCCATCAAGTAAGTAATTAAACAATAATTACAAGATTGAGATTTGATATATATACCAACCATCTAGAAATTTATCAAAGGTACCAAACGCATAGGCTAAAATAATATATTTATAAAAGAACAAGAGTTGATCAGCCCAAGAAAGGGGAACCACGAGTTTCCAAAAATTAACACAAAAAGCCATGTATAATTGAGTTTCAAACCGGAATCAAATAGAGTATACACACAACATAAGTTTCGAAGCGAAGGAAAAGTATACTAGTTTTGACCATTAACTACAAAGATTTTCCAATCATTCAAGAAAGGCCAATGTCTTACAGGCTAGTGGCAACCACGCGAGAGAAGAAGGGAGTTCCATCAAACAAGGGTATACAATAATGTCATCAACAAATTTTATAACACTAAAGATTTGCAAACCTCCACAACAATTCTAATGTTTGGTTAATTTAAAATAAATTACCTATTTCCCAAAACAACAATATTTTAAGGCAACCCTTGGTAACACAGTCAACCGTCACACATAGATACAAACATAATTTCTAAGTGACATTATAAAAAAAAAACCTTCCGCTATGAATCCATAAGACTATCAATTGAAATATGAGTTTTTCCCCAAAGATTAATCGCATTTAAGGAAATTTCCATCACAAAATATTAAGGTAATGACGTGCATAAAAACCAACCAATATTAATTAATAGTGTTAACACTACAAAGGAGAAATAATTCAAGTTAGGAAAAATAGAAGAGCGCCATCAACAATAATTCTGAGAGGGGGATTAGACCAAAACTATTCTAGTGTCAACGAGGTACTGGATTCGCACAAAGAAACCTCGAGCTTATTTGATCCGAAAAGGCTAGTTATGGTTCAAGTTGATAGGGATGGTCAAGGTATTTCTTGAGGATGGCCTTAAAAGCCTAGAAACAAGATGAAAGATAATATAAGAGTCTAAACACACGATAAGGAAAACACATTGCACACAAACCTTTTCATTCTAAAAGTTTAATACCGAAACTCAAGCTGGCTAGCCCCAAGCATTGATCACACTACTCCTACAACCTTTCTTTCTCGATGCCAAAAGGTTATCAAAGGGACTTGAGAAGGAGCTAACAAAAAATGTCAAAAGATAAACTTGGGTGCTAGGGAGGGGCTTCATAGTTATCGTAAACTTACTTCCACGATAACGAAAATACTAGTTTGATCAACATAATAACTGGCAACTCAAACGTAGAGAAGAATTAATACATAAACAAACAGACGAAGGTCTATCACTTGAGCAAGAAAAACATAACACCCAGAGGAGAGGGCACACGCATCCTTTTCACCAACATACTGACAACGATAAAAGCTAAAATGAAAAGAAAGCAAGCAGAAAGGGGAAATCTCCCATCATGACATCCAATTGAAAAATCAATGCAAGGAAAAAGTGGTTCGATTTCACAATAATTTTAAATAAAATAACAGTAGAAAAGTGTAGAAATATCTTGCCTTTTTCTCCAGATTCAACATCATCCTCCAGTCTCTTCCATTGCTTTGGACGCCCTCCCGAAATCCCACACCCAACAAAACATGTCAGACTGTAGAGGAAGCCAGTGGAAGCTGGAACGTGGGAGGAGAAGAGGAATCCATCGCCTAAATCATAGAGGAGAAGATAATGAAAGGAAGAGGGTTCATTGCAGGAAACAGGAACAAAACTGAGCAGAGGGAAGTAGAACAACACCCAAACATACTTCCCTCTTTCTAAGGGCCAGCAGTGCAAGAAAAATGCCTTGACAGAAAGGATTTCTATGGCCTCTCTGCCCATGTAAACAGGTCAAAATGACAGACTGGAACAGGTACAGCATCCATCCACACGTGCAGGGAAGAGGAAGATTTCCAACAAAAAAAAAACCACAAGAGCCGCAGCAAAACAGTCTGGCATGTTTTCCAGCAAGTTTAGAAATGTAAAGCAAAATGTGCTTCATGAATATTATGATAAGAAACAGATCCACGCCTATGAGATTCTCTTCCATGAGTTACATCGTAAAACAAGTAAGATCTCAATAGAGAATCTTTGTAAATAAATTTCATCAGGTCTGCTAGTAACACTCTCACTGTCACATAGTCGATTTTGATAAAAATATCTTGAAGGAGAAACCTAAATTTGAGGATGCATTCGATTCTGAACAGATAACAACATAGTTGGACAACCTGCTTGCTAGAAGCGCTCAAAGAGGCTTCTGCCATTCTGCAACATGCCTGCCACCTGGCAAAACACTGTTACAGGTTGTTGCTGTGGATCCTTGACAAGAACACACCTCGCAGCACCCAAAGGAAGTGGAGGAAACACGCCTACTTCACTTACTGGTAGCTGTGCGCGACCAATAAAAGAAAACAGCAATCCCTTTTTTTTCCCCCACATGGCCAGGGCAGGAAGAAGGAAGGCACCCAGGAGGAACCATGAAGAAAACGCCTTGACAGAGAAGGTTTTGCTGGCCTCTCAACCACTCTACACGCAGTCCAACAAACAGGAAAAACTCACGTGGTCAAAGAATGATAATATAGGCAGCAAGGGACGCAAGAGATTTGCAAATCAGAATTAAATGAAAGTGGGGTGGCTGGCAGAGGTAAGGCCAGTGGGAGATGGCCACGCACCAAGTCTAGATGGCAGAAATGGGTGAGGGACGGTAGAGCCTTAGGCACAAGAACCTAAAATTTTGATTTTAATTCAATCTCCTCCAACCTGCGCCACACACTTACCCCCTCTTCTTTCCACGCAACCATAGCATTCCTTTATTTATTTATTTTTTTACTTATATTTTATTTCATTTCATCTTATTTTTATATCTATACATGTATATATATAAATTTATTTATTTATTTAAAGAATAATAAACTAGTTAGTTTGGTTTAAAAAAAATGCAAACCGAAAGGAATGCCAGCAACCTATGAATAACTATTAAAATATTAATAATGTCGATAGTCCAGATCGACACTAATAATAGACGACAATGATCGACTATTCATAACAATCCCCCTTTTTGTAAAAACAACAATAAAAATCTCTTTTTTTTAAAAGGGGCATACCCTAAAATACTAACCTGCCATACAAGCCGTATACCAGGCTTCGAACACGTAAATTTCATTAAAAGGAAAAGTAACGATCGTTGCGGAGGCCAGCACTGGAAGCATTACACAATCCACACACAGAGGTGTCGATAACGACTCGAGAAAGCAAGAAGGAGAGGGAAGGTGCTAAAACATCACTAAGACATGGTCCAAGACATCGGAATTACATACAGTCATTCGACGCTCGACAGAAATGGGTCACTGTGACAAGAATCGAGGTAACCATCGAACGGGGCATCACAAAAAATAATTCATAGAACTCAAAAAATGGGGGGGCACACACACAATAGGTTGTTATCTTTTTGACACAAAAATAGACATACTTTGTGTGCGCATCACATTTGACCTTCATAATCTCCACCAATTTTGAAAAATAGTATTTTAGAAATTATATTATGAGCACTATGGTACTTATTATTATCACCTTGTCAAATTTTGAGTATATGCATGCCAAATTATTAGATAAAATTCAGGTTTTGTTGATTTCAGGAAAAAATTGTCCACTTTTGACCCCCTTTTGGTTCCCCATTTCCATGCACTTACCCCAGTATGCTATCACCTTCATTAAATGTTTTTAAAACACTACACAAAACTCTTGATTAAAAAATCACTAAAGACAACACTACTTTATTACCAAAAATGAAAAACTATATTCCCCCCATCTTAAAATAAAATCTCACTTTTCTATTGGTCAATAGTTTTTTAAAATAGTTAAAAATCAGACTCATATGGTTAGGAAATTAAAAGTGTTGACCAATCACCATTAAAAAAAAAATTGAAACTTAAAAAATAAAACTATTAATTAAAACTATAGTTCAAACCATACAAATGAAATTTAATTCACTAGTGAAAAAAGTGGTGGATTATTATTAATAGATATATTACCCTTCTTCAATACGATAATAAAACTAGGAATAATATCCAGTATCGTCTCTAAACTAGAAATTGCACCAAATGTGTGCAATGGGAATGCCGATAGGCTAGCACATGGGAGAGGGAGGCATGAATGGCAGTGATTATAAATTTTGCAGGAAGGAGATGTCTATTCTATATTTCGTTACATGAACAATCGGGAGAAGTGAAAGGAAAGTGGAAATTGAGCCGAAGTGCCGAAAAGTGTTAAGTATGGTTTTTTTTTCCTAGAGATGTTCTAGTCAGTAATCATCACATCAATTAAACAAATAACAAAGGAACCATTGTAGGAAGCACTAACCCTTAGTTGTTGTCAATAAGTAATTACACTTAAAAGAAAACACACAATTCAAATACTTATCTATTTGGCAAGGAATACTTGCCTTACACGTCAACAACGATAGACTTGAAGTAAAGAAAAGGTTTGGAGGTCATCATTCACTGCAGATCGTGGAAGTATTGAAATATTTTATTGTTAAATGAAATGATATTGAGCATGAATCTTTTCCATGAAACAATTTTACTAACCAAGTCAAAGCTCTAGAGCCATGTATAATCAGAGGACGAAAACGCTCTTATTAGTGTAATTTAACAACACCTAACATAGTTTAACAATACTCAAAACTATTTTAACAAAACCTAACAAAAACTCCTAGCTACACACAAAGGAATACTTACACAACGAATACAAATACTTTGTTGCACAGGAAGGAATACTTGCGCCACAAGGTAATAACAGTAGATTCCAAGTAAACTTAAAAAGAGAACAACATCATAATCATTGGAAATCATTGCTGCATACAAAAAAAATTGTTGTTCACAGGAACCATATAGAGCCCAATTGTTGAAATTTCCCCACGAGATTGATAGTGACAAGTCTATGTTGGCCACATTCATGCAATTTTGTGAATGTTATACTTTGAAAACAAACCTATGCATTAAATTTTTCCATTGAAAATGCCAAATCCAAAGGTTTTAAACACTATGAATTTACCTATGAATCCATTGAAAATAGATTGACATGTTACCGGTCTTTTAAAATAAAAATCGAAATCACTTTTATCTAGGAAAAACATTAATGACACTATTCTTTCACATTATGTAGATTTTTTTTACATTGGACAAAAATTCCAAACTAAGTAAAGTGAGGTGTATCACTTTCCTAATTCAAAAATACAGAAGCCACCATGCTGAAATGGATATTTGTGACAACAACAATGGCACAATCCCCAATGATGGGCATTACTGACATGGATACAAGTAATGGGATGTTGTCTCCCAAGAAGAACCGATAAACCACAACATTAAATGTTGGTTCTACACATTGGATGATGTGGGTGAATAAGTGCTTGGTAATAAGACCGTCATATAGATGAAAATGGTACTTGTTCGATGAAGCCCATGTTTCATGTATACTGTGAATTTTCTAGCATGATATTTAGCATGTATACGCTACCAAGTTGTCTGCATAAACTTGCAGCCTCAAACAAAAACTATTATTTTTTACGCCAATCAAAAAACTTTGTGCATTTTAACATTACGATATTTAGAAAATGACAATGTACTGTAATGGTGTAAGACCATATGCTTATTAACAAGTGACTTGCATGTCAAAAACAAGTAACAAAAGGAAAGAAACATAGTTCAAATAAAAAGTTGTTCATTACATAAACCATAGATTGCCTCACAGCTTGTGTTGCTGAACACTACATTTTTTCAATTTAAAGCACCACCAAGGCTTTTTTATGATTTTTTTGAGGGAAGAAGATAAACAAGTAGCCACTTACATTGGTACTATGGAAACAAAAGGATTGGATGGCCTGATCATTTCAGAGGGTGTCCAGGAAAAACTTCAATTAGGTCGGATATAAATCTGGATTATTTGTTATAAAAATTCCATGAGTCCTATGCAAGCTTTTCCTATAGCGGCAAGAAAAACATCAGTTAATATCCACGGTAAGCTGCTCTAAAATGTATATAAGCAGTAAGTTAAAAAAATCTTATACCAGCCAGACATGCCTATATTTGACTCCTACTGATGCCATTTCGCACAGCAGCAAAAAGATATCAACCAATTTTTCAAGCCCTTGAAGCGGCTATAATATTCTTGATCGAGGAAAATCTTCTAGCCATGTGATGAATGTTCCATAGAGTAATCAAAAGGAAAAATGGGAGAGTTTATTGTTTTATGCAACATTGCAAAGTTCCATAATAACATGGTTAAAAAAATGCATCATCCATGTATCAAAAGAAATGACTGGTGTGAAAATAACTGCATTTCACTATTCAGTGTTGTTATGAGAAGAAGTGCAAGCAAAAACACAAGTGGAATAAACCATTATCCTTTCAATGTATTTCTAAGAGGAAGAAATTTGTTTGTAAACAACTGACATTAACCAACTAAATCTATAACGTCATTACTCATGGTTTCAGTTATTTCCCAGTGGAGGTCGATACTGTGTACAGGCCAGAGGTACCGGTAACCACAGTGAACCTATTCACTGAGGGAGAAAAGAAGAGTAAAACACAAATTCTTGTGGCTGTAAAAACTAAGTATATCTGTCAGAATCCGATGAAAAACATTTTAAAAAACAAGTACACTTAATCTGACTGAAATTGGAGACTAGAGTTTTCCCAACAGAAATTCCAAAAACAAGTTTACAAACAACCAAGTATATCTGTCAAAATCCAATGACAAATGTTTGAAAAAAACAAGTACACTTAATCTAACTGAAATTGGAGACCAGATTTTTCCCAATTGAAAATACGAAAATGAGTTCACCATATATGACTTGAATACATGAACAAGTTGATGAAGCATGGAACAAGAAAAGATTTTGGAACCCTGTAAAAGCATGTGAAACTGTTAACCATAACCCAGATAAGGAAATAAATTAAGGAAAAGGAAAGATTGATGCTACCTGGATTCCAATTTGTTTACTCTAGGTATGCATAGAATGCATATCCGATGCGTGAATGTATAAAATTTCAATAGGCAGTAACTTAAAAAGTAGTGAATTATTACGGAGGGAAGTATGTTTATTAAAGCTCACTAAAGTAACATAGTCTGTGTCTTTGTAGGAAATAAAAGTTTTAAATACAAGTGTGTTGAAGCAGCATCCACAGAGGCAAACCATAAAATAGTAGCATGCATTGTCAGTTCATAGTTTTTTTAATAGAAAAAACATAGATCTTGTGATTACATAGACAAATCGAAATTCACTATCTGTAGAAGACCATGAAAAAAAATGGCCAGATGAAAACATAGAATTCAAGAAGAGAAAAGTATATATGGAGACTAAATGTGAGTCTTTGCTCCATAATCAGTTTCACCAACCTGCAAAGAAACAAACACAAGAAAGGAGGATGAGAAACAAGTAAATGAACTGAAAGAGCGATTCTATTTTTTTCTTATAATGCTCAGAGAGAGGAAACGAAAATTCCAAAGCAGGGACATGAAACAAATATGGGATGGCTTGTAAAGCATATAACCTGCATGTCAGAGGCATCGGGTTCATTAAACGATAGCTTATGTAACCCTTGTTCAGTTCCATCAAGTCGAAGTTCATGGCTGCCGGAAATTTCTTAAGTGAGTTAATTTGGCTCCGGTTCTTATTCCTCAGATTCCTGGGGTTATTATTTCCTCTCAACAAGTTCTTTGATGTATCACAACAGCGGATGATCCAAGTCATCTGCAAACCTACCACATCCAGAGGGAAAGTCACGGATAGCCAAGGGACGTTTTTAGGGCAATTCAAGTTGTACTTGTTCAATGATGACTTTCAGTGATGTGACATCAGCTGATGTTCCTTCTTCTGGTATGGCTGGTATCCCATGATACCGATAAATAACGTTTATTTTCTTGGTGTTTCTCTTCTGATGGAGCTTTCACGCACGAGATTTAGGCATCTGTAATATTAGAAGAACCGAGGGAAGCCACATTTGGACAAGAAATCATACAATATGGATATAGACAAAGGGCAAAAATAATTTAGCGTCAACAAGAATTATAATTATGCGACATATGAAGATTTTTTTTGGGTAAAAGTCACAGTTGCAACAAATCAGCAACATCAGTAAGGGGAGTGTGAACTGGAAATTTTCATAATCTTATATTATAAATTCCAGAATGAGAGTAAATCAAAACCTAGAAAAATAGAAAATACAATGTTTCTATACGAACTCAATCTATCTAGAGTTTCGAAGAAGTAAACTTAGCCAAAGCAAATAGTCTGAGATATTCACACTTTCTTATCTCAACGTACGGGAAAACCGACATTTTGCAAAATCTATGGAAAGTGAAAGACATGGAGAAATGAAGGTCCATAAGTCTACAAACTCTGGAGGTCACCGTACACGGCAAACCCTGATGTTATCTGGTTATAATATCAATAGAATCCCTTTCCAAAGTAATGCCCTGCGACTTGTGTATAGTTAGTGCCAAAGACATTTTTAGAGTTAGTTATTTGCGACTACCCCAAGCAATTGGAACTATTAGAACATAAATAGGATTCTCACTACACCAAAGGGACCATAGTTTGGGAAGTCAATAGCTACGAACATTGGAAAAGAAGGAAGAGACAAACCAGTGTTGTAAACAATTCCAACAACCTGACCAAGCGAGCCATTGACAAGTCCCGCTGACACCCAGAGATTATAAGTAAGCATAAAATTTTGACCGTAAATTAACAATAAGCTGGCTTCTAGCTTCTCATCATCAAGATCGATTTCATTGTTCCTTTTAAAGGTTTCTGCAAGGTAACATACAATAGGCACACCTAACGATTTCAACATATCTTTATTGTGGGATAAAACCTAATCATTGTTTGCGAAGAGGTGTACACCTGAACTGAAATCATTTATTTTAACCTGAGAAATGCAAGAATTTGTGCGAGTCATAAGGAGCATCCAATCTTCTACGAAGGGATCATCATTTCTAATGTTGAGAAAAATGTTTTGGAAAGCTATATGAGAGGGCTCCATCGCTTGTTATCTGAAAACCGCGTCCAACGCAACAACAGTAGAAAAACTTTTCTATAGAAATGACCCATGTAAGTTCCCAAGGTATAACGGTATATCCATGATGGGAGGAAGCTAGCAAAGATCACCCGAATGAATGAAAGAATGACCACCAAAGGGAGTATTTTTCTGATGAGGAAATCCTACTACAACTGATTTTCAACCAAATGTAACAATCTCGACCCAATGAAGCTCATCTCATCAATGAGAATGTAGCATATATGTTTCATTGATTCTTGGAACACTTCAAGGGCCTTATATTCCAGGGGTTTCTTTTCCTTAATGGGGATCCACAGGGCTACATGGATATTCACGACATCTATATTAAATGCAGCTATACCACTGGGGGCGAGAACCAAAATGGGTGATTGGTTTTTTTCAGCATGTGACGACAACAAATGCCTGAGGCTATTGATGAGGTAATATTTTCCTATTCCCGTAGTGCCAAGGATTATCATTTTGAGAGGGTCATATAGAGTCTGTTGAGAAAAATGGTTCATGACAAATTCAAATGCCAGGCATTGCTTTATGGAAAGAGTATCAGGAGGTGGAACAGGGGTCGACAAAGGATTTGTGTATGTGGGAGCTTGACGACTCATCTCTATGAACATTGTTGCAGACTCTCCTAGGGCAGAGCTAAAATTGAAGGCGTACCAATTGTGGTTAACATCAAAATCTCGCTTACCTAGAATTTCAATGTTAGTTAGCAAAATCTCAGTGTTTGGCCGCTGCTCAGCTAAAAGTTACCACTCCTTGGGTGTGTTCATCATCATCAGTTGAATCGTTGCCTGAGGAAAAATTTCTTTCTTGTGGGGATCTGTCAACATGCCAAGGCCTGTACGTCCAGCGTATAATCTCCCAGTTGCCTGCAATAGTTGTGGGGCATGAGCCAATGTCATGAGAAATGTTTTTAAATGTCTTGTAAAGTAGCATTCAAGCTATGTCAAAGTCCTCGTAGGAACTGGAGTGAGGTTGAGGGACAATAAGGAAACGTGGACTGACGCGAAAAATATCTAGTTTTTCCCTTTTCTCCACTTGTTTTCTGTGCGCGCAACAACATATCTCCAATCCTTAGCTATTTCAATAATAGGAAATGACTCCAGGATAGGGGGATGAGAGATGTAGGCATCTATTGATTTTTTGGAGCACTTAATGTCTTCTTCACCAGCTGCAACGCGACGCAATACTTTGTGACCAACATGTAAACTAATAAATGGCCTGCTACAAATGACAAGACAAAGTTTTTGTAGTAAGTGACAACTCTCCTGGGAACTTATGTCTCGTTCAACAAGGCTATCAGAAAGAAGTCGTTGGAATGCTTTCATTATGGGATCTTCTATGTTTTCCATTTGGAGAATTCTAGCAAGCAAGTTTTGATAGCTGTCTGATTTGCGTTCCGCCTAAGATGCATATTTAGCTATATATTGCAAGATTGCGTGACGTGATAGTAATGGATGGAAATAAACGTTATCCTGCCAAATAGAGAGGATGTATGGATTATGGGTGTTCATGTGTAGGTGTTTATTGTTTCTTTCCTTTAGAGTTAATGGAAAATGTAGACAATGACTGTAACTCCCACGGAGCATTTTATCGGCAGTGGACAC
Organism: Taxus chinensis; assembly: GCA_019776745.2. Classification (NCBI taxonomy): domain Eukaryota; kingdom Viridiplantae; phylum Streptophyta; class Pinopsida; order Cupressales; family Taxaceae; genus Taxus; species Taxus chinensis. The sequence continues at coordinate 88,219,410 of CM034153.1, read as the reverse complement.
ACCATCCTTTCTTGCGAAAACATGTCTAGTAAGAACATTTGGTGTGCCACTGAACTCGATTGGCGAGTTCTTCATAATCACAAGTAGGATCCAAAGCCAAAATAGTTTGTGTTTCTAGCAAGCACAGATCGTCATAAGGCAACTGTGGAACCCAACCAGACAATTGAAATTTGGGGCGAGGGTTTCAGGAAGAAATATATTTATCAAAGAAATGTCTAGCTTTACCCACTTCTTCAGGAGCATTCTAATCCAACATGTCAACATCAGGAGCATTTTCTAACCATAGAAAACCATCCACATGTCAAGAGACATGGCGCTGCCACTCATACCTGCAAAACTGAGAAATTAAAAGAAACGTTTCCACGAAAGTGATGCTTAAAAGGTTATTGAAGTTAGAAACAAGGTTGCTGAATATTCAACAAGAGTGGGAGCAAACATGTGCCAATAGTCAACAACATGCAATTTTTTTTTAGTATTTCTTCCTAAAAGATAGTGCATCGAAGATGCATGTAAAGAGAAGCCAAGTGAGGATTTGTGACAACATTTTTTATTCTCCAGTGGAAGAGGCTAGCTGGATCTGTTGGGTGTACTCCAAGCTTGATGTTGGGTAAGTCTGGCCATTTTATATCAGTAGTGATCAGTTTGAAGAAGAAAGTGGGGGAACCCAATTGGAAAACCATGTCCAGAAGTTCAAGTAAACTTTTGTTCCATAAGGATTTGGTGCCCCGTAATGAGGAAGTAGATCACATTAGGTGGTTGGCTAACCAGTCATCAGGAAGCTCACACAGGAGGAACCGTAGCTCTGCTATTATTGCTGGTATATTGTTTTCTATGTTTTGTTTAAGAAACACGATTGTTGTGGACTGAATGCAGTGAAGAATCATCAAATTAAGAAGGAAAAAAATATCTAGGGTGGCTACAAAACCTTCCATCGTAGTACCACATCAAATGAAGTACATACTCATGCAATTGAACCTCTTTAAACCGTGTCTATTCAAACACGGCTCGACCATTTGGAAACAAACAAGGGAAGGCCATAACAAACAATCCCTCGGTGTTGTATTCATTAATTGGAGACGAACCAATTTGAGGCCAAGGTAGAGAAGCAACCATGCTTCCAGGGTGGGATTTCAAAAAGGAATGAATCATTTCTAACTCACTAGGCATGTTAGGCAAGTGTGAAACAAATGATGATGATTTTTGAGTCAATCATTATAGCACACTTTCTGTAGACATGTCAAGGTTTTCGTACAAATCGTGGGCGCCCTCAACATCAATTGTAATATTCCAAAAGAAGTAGGAAACATCAGAAGGATTTTCATGCAAAGAAAAGATGACATCTATATCAATGCAGATGTCACTATAATAAGGATAATGAAAATTTTTTTATTATAAAGTTGTGGAAACACGACTTCTACAAACTTAGAAATCATATAATTTCTGCTCGGAACCTTGTTTTTTTACAACCACATCTAACGAAGAAATATGGCGTGGAAGTTCATGAGAAATGGATGTGATGCCTTGTGGGAAACTTAGCATGTGGTCACTATACTTGAGCTGGCCACCATGAACATGTGATACCTGGACTACAAGATTGACACATGTTATCAACATTTCCTCAACTTGTGTAAGGCCACGTAATTCCAAGGGATGGTTGTCAGGGTCCATATTATTCCACATAGAGAATTGGTGCCTTATATTCTCTTCCAAACAACGATAACACACATGGTTCCCATGCAATATTCTTGTTTTATGCCCGAATAATTTTCCATACAAATAGAACATGTCTACATATTGACAAGCCTATCTATTCTAATGAGAAACCTTTTTTGGGATTCCAAGAACTCAAGGGAGTGTATAGGAAGAGGCAGGCAGCTCAAAGAGGCAGGAAGCAAACAAGTGGCAGGAGCACTAGAGGAGGGAATGTGTGCGCTAGTCTAGGATATAGGAACAAGAAGAGAGCACATGGAATGGAATATAAGGAGAGGGGTGGGTTGAGCATGCACAGTTTGCAACATAACTACATGCATTGTTGATGACTACCTTCTTTCTCGTCATCGTCTATTTATAACATCTCTTTGTTCCCTGTATCGATTCTCGCAAAACTCCTTCCTTCTGGCCCTTACATCGGTAACAAGGGTGGGGGTTGCACCAGCGTTAGTAGAGTCTGACATGCATGTAGTTCACTGTGCAGAAAAACTACACATGGGGAACACTCTGACGTTAAAGAAAATGCTTCTTCGGAAATAGAGGAAATCACAATGGGAGGCAAGGTTCATGTTAAAATCAAAATTCAATCCTAGGTTCGAACAATTTGTTTTCTGTTCATTTTTTTCCTATTTTTTAGTATTTTTTCAAGAAACAAACGTCGCAACATAGTAATATAAGAACTTTTGTTAATAAAAAAAAATCATAAACATCTAATAATACCAACATCAAATCACATGCATGCTTAAATATCTATATAATCGAAACCATGTTGACATTATTTTTAAGGAAATAACAACAACAAATAAATAAAACCTATAAGGTAGAATGCTTCATTAGAAGGTTAAGCCCCCACGCATTGGAAAGGATTTTCCAAGCATACGTAAAACGAGAAATATAAATACAACAAGTGTGGACACCATGTTGCATGTAAAAGAAGTTTATTTTTAAAATAAAACACACAATCATCTTAGCACAACATGAGTAAACTACGAACGTGCTTAAACAAGAATCTTTATTTTTGTATGCCTTTAATACAAACATCAAATCACGTGCATGCTTAAATATCAATGTAATATAAACCATGTTGTCATTGATTTAAAACACACTACACCAACAACAAGATACATGCATGCAAAAAAGCACATATATTATTAAACATTTTTTAAAAAAATCACAAACATGCTAGCAAACATTTTCTTCATGCTGCGTGTGAAAGAAGTTTGTTTTTATTTATAAAAACACATAATCATTTTAGCACAACATACGTAAACTATGCACATGTTTAAACATGAATCTTTACTTATTACGCCGAAGGTGTTCTTGTAGTGGAGTGAGACCTCTTTTCTCTGACAAATGACAATAAACGAATGACAGAGATTTAATTCGTCGTTGATGTACTACACATTTTCATCCGTCCATGTGGCATGACCATGGTTTGTCATTTCAGCGCCGTGTCTGGGAATTAAAGTAATGTTTGCACAACCCAGAGGATATGCCGGTCAAGTGCCTTGGCTTTTAGGTAATGTTTGCATTTTTACGTCCCCATTCTCGAATGCTCATAACATCCACGCTAAATCCAGATCTAGATCGATGATGGCTAAGGAGAAGGTTCATGATTGGTCGAAGCTAACGGTGGTGCCCAGAAGAGTTTACCCGCTCTTGAATTTAGATTACATGATGCATCTACACAATGTTCGTCTGGAGTGTTGCTACAACATCCTCAACAAGGAGGAGAGATCGGATTCGGTCATGGCTGCACTAGCGAGACGACAAGTGGGAGATCAAGTGCAGCGACGTTGTAGTTAGGGTTTTGGTGGCCCCTGTTGACATGCCTCTCAATAAGTAGCTTTGAACCACCGACAGATGTTCCAAGTTAAAGCTGTGTCATTGTGAGAACATTTCCTACGACCCTTCCATTTCCTCTCTCTCATACATTCAGGCGAGTTTTTGGGATCGTCGTTTGTTTCTCCTCTTTCCCCAAATTTAACAGGAAACTGCATACAATTGCATTTAAATGTATCTGAAGGAGGGGGAATGGTGGTGGGGTTAAGCTGCGGTCACATGCTGGCGCACCCAACTTACGTAACCCTGTTTATGAATTGACACTCTCCAAAATATTGTGTTTAATCAGGGCCACCTCTGGAAACACCTTTAGGCATACAAAATTCCTCCTTCATGTCAATCAAAGGATTTCCATCTACTGCAGCTGAAAATTCACCACCCTTGTCAGCATCATTACCTGATTTTTCCATCACAGATGAAGAGTTAACATCTGATAGATCTTCTCCCAATTCAGAGAAAGATCTTCTAGATGGAGGTTTCAGCCCCAAACCAAATGACACAGCTCATTCCAGCTCATCTGAGAAAGGGGGTGAATCATATGGAAAGTCGGTATTTGCTGAGACAAAAGGTAAAGTATATTGCTCAACTGAAACATCATTTATAATGAACATATACCCCATCTTATGATATGTTGGAGATTAATTCTAAACTTATGATGTTCTTGAGGTTTCACACATGATCTAATAACTAATTAAATGTAAAAGAATTGCAGTTCTTAATAATATTTTGTGAAAGAATTGCAGTTGATAGTAATATTCAAACCAAGTGTAAAGGTTTGATTACTGTTTTTGATGAAATTGTGTCCTTTTGTTTCAGCATGTGACTACACTGAAGGAAAATGGGTTAAGGATAGCCATAGGCCCCTATATTCAGGCAAGATGTGCAAACATTGGTTATCAGAAATGTGGGCATGCAGGCTAACACAATGGAGTGATTTATCATATGAGAATTACTGTTGGCAACCTGATAACTGTGACATGCCTAAATTTGAAGGACATGAGTTTCTGAAAAGGTATGAACAATCAGGTTTTGGTGGTTCTTGCCACAGTAGTTTTTATGCATGTGCATTATTCTCTTAGAGATTACAAAATTTGATAATGGTAGGCATTAATTTCATTTGCATTTTTGCCAACAGAGATTCAGATTAGCTAGGCGACATGTATTTTGTAGAATGCAGAGTAAGACACTAGCATTTATTGTGGATTCGTTGGGAAGATAATAGTTCCAATAGATCTCATGTGCCTCATTACCGGTGGAACAGACAGTCTAGATGTTCAAGATGTAGGTAGGGAGTATGGTATGGTCTGTGCTCATCATGCAATAAGGACATATGGATGGGCTTATAGGTTTCCTAAGACAAACACAATTGTCTTGTACTATTGGTCAGCAAGCCTCTGTGAAATTGAACCATTGAACCATAGTGACCCATCCACTAATTTTGCAATGCATCTTGATCGACCTGCATGGTTTTTGCATCAAAATATTAACAAGTTTCATGTTGCGGTTTTAAACACGGGGCACCATTGGAACAGAGGGAAATTAAATGTAAATAAATGGCAAATGTATGTGAATGGAAAGCCAAAGAATGCCAAGCATCTGAGAGACATTAGAAGTCTGCTAAATTTTACCGTACACAGTGTTGTGAAATAAATGGCTTGATGGAGAGTTGAATGAGCATCAAAATTTGAGAGTTGATAACACCGCACCATTGTCTGGAGTGAATAAAGCTTCAGGAAATTGAGCTCATGATCCAGTTTCCGAGAATGCTGTTAAGGGTACTAGAGTTGAACTTTTGGATATCACTGGCACTTCACAGTTAAGAGATGAGGCACATTTATCAAAATATAGATTCAAAGCAATGGTGCTCATGATTTTCTTCATTGGTGTCTTCCAGGAGTTCCTTATACATGGAACAAGTTTTTGTTTGCACAACTTTTTTTGCCACAAGGGACAAATTTATCGGTTAGTATGGTATCTTAGTACTGTTAACTACACCAGATGTTCCTTCACTACATGAATGCATGGTACTTGCATGTTACAACTTCTACAGCAACCAACGTCATGTCAACAACTCCGTTGTTGGTTCCTTCTAACCAAGAACCTTGAGACTCAACTATAGAAGACATCTGAGGATTAATTTTTAAAATGCGACAGTAATTGTATGTACAAAGCATATTTATACAATTCTTCAGTTCCTGTGTGAAATGTATGTTCTCTCATAATTTGAAGGCATCAATCCTAACAAAGGCATAGAATAATCAGCATCATGGGTGTTCTTAGTTTGAATTAAAGAATATGCTTTGTTAACATGATAATTTTTCACTGATTACTATGAATGAATTATGTAAGTTGTGTAAATTATAGATTTATACACTTATTTAGTTCCTTTTGAATCATACATTCTCTTGGAATTTGAAAACTTTGTGATTGGGGTCTGACAAATGAATCACACACAACTCCAAGGATGTGATTGGCATTGAACAATGTATCATTTTGTGTTTCACAGGTAGAAAAGCATGAGTAGAGATATAGTTTTACCTTGCTTTCTGACACTAATACACAAATTGTTTGATTTTTTTTCAGGCATGCCCTTTCATTTTAAGTCTTTGAATGATGCTTAAATTAGATTTGAACATGTCCATTCCTCTTCAAAACTATTTAGAACTGCAAAACCCTCCATTGTATTATGTAATTACCCATTTTTTCTATGACCAAAGCAGTTAAGAAATGGAGTAGCAAGGAATGCAAGGTTCACATTTCAGTTCCTAAAATGTAGGATATTGATCTCACCTTGAAGTTCTTGTCATAAATTATGTTTTGAGAAAGGTCACTTGAGGGTGCTGAGGTACTCTTCAGAATTTTGAATTTTTTAAAATAATTTCGAAAAATAGTGTTGTATCTTTCTATTTCGGAATAGAAGATATTTTTCATGCATGGAGGCTTCTCGGTTCTCCATAGGCATGCTAATGTTTGCCTTCCTCCTCTGGTTAGTTATCTACCTCAATGTTATCATTGATTTCTATGTATTGGATTTTTTGGGGTTTTAACTCATTTTTTAATCCAACGTGCAAGGTAGCCAACAACCTCCCCACCCAAGAGTTCGTGGCCAAAGATCTTTATTGGATGGAGTGGCGTTTCATCTCTATTTTTTATTCTTTCGAGTTTTATTTATTGCACGATAATCAATCCAGTGTTTATGTTAGGGGATATAAATCAGAGCAACTTTGGGATCCACAAGCAGAAGTGGGTCTTATTCTGTATAGTAAGCTCTTTGAGGTTTTATTTCCACTTCATATCAGTATAATGTCATTTGGTCTAATCTCGGAGTCTATTTGGGATCTTAGGATCTCGCGCTTGGTTAACAAGATGAGCATCTTAAGCAACACAATTTTTGTCATATAAAATAATCCTTGTGTACCGTAAGGGGAAAGTACAACCCCCCTAAAAAAATTCTGATGAATAAATCCAAAGACCACTACTAACATTATGCAGCATGTTTCATGTTGCTGCATAAAAGGTGTTTGATGCAAGGGGCTGCGTGCAAATGCTCAGAAGCGCAAATGTTGTGCACAAAATTCATTGGTGTGAACCGAGAGGAATCTTGGAAAGGCTAGAAAGCCAAGCAAAGGGAAGCGGAGCCTTCGCATGTTGCAGAGTCCCAAAAGGAGAATACAGTAAGAGGTAATTTTATTTATAACAGAAACCCTTGAATACTGAAATGGTCGCCAAAGCTTTCGGATTAATGTGGTGAAATTTTCTTCGCGGTTTTCATATCAGTGCCACCGAATGTTTCTGGCACTCGAGGAGAAATTTTTCTAGCCCAGAATCATAGGTTTTGGCCGTCATTTCAGCCCGAGGAAGCTCTGGTATGTAGGGTTTGTTATAAATCGGTGTTTTGGTTGGGGAAATTTGTGAACATTTTTGGTTGGTTGAGGGTTTACATTTCTTTCCCATTAGGATTGTATTGTTATATACGTTTTGGCCGAGAAATTTGTTGATTTTTTGTTACAATTTTTGTCAGAAAATGTGCGTATTTTGCCACATTGTTTGAGACTATTTATAGAAGGTTTAACAAGAAGTCTAGGATATAGTTTTTTGGTGTTGTAAAGGAGATATTTTATGGGGAAGGGATTATGTAGCATAAGCTCTTAGCAATCATGTTGGATGGCCAGGGTGGTTGTTTTCTGCCACAAATTTTACCCAGCTCCTGCGAACAGCTAGAACAACAGCAGCATTGGTATTTATAAATTATTTTACTCTCTAAATTTTTCTTCCAACCATTAGTTATCTTTTTTATTTGTTCTATATTATTATTAAATTATAACGACCATTTGTTAAGACTTATGATTTCATTGTTAATTTAAAAGAAGCCAAGACTTCCGATTTTAATGTTAATTTAGAATATAATATTCTTTCTAATCTCAAAGTATTGTATTATATATATATATATATATATATATATATATATATATATATATATATATATATATATACTCACATTAACAAAAAAAAATTGCTTTTCATTTACATGATAAATATCAATCTACAAGAGATGTGGATACAATTTGTAATGTACTTGGAAGTCAGACAATCTCCTTTATGGATCAAGGAAATGGTTATTTAAATGATGGAGGACACTTCACAGGCTATCCATGATCAGATTCAACCTTCGTATGCAGGCATCTGGAGTATGTCAAAGAAATGATAGCAATTAACTTCAATCCGCCAAAATTTTAAATGAAAATGATACTATTTGTTACTGGAACCATCGGGTGCATACCAATATGAACTTTGACAGCTTGGAACTTAGAGTAACTTTGTCCCGTATCCACTGTGTAATCACATAAAGAGGATAATGGATTTTAATTCCGAAAAGTTATGTCACATAACACACATACTTATACGCTCTTAAAACAATTTGAGGCATATTTGGGCTTGCATGACAAATAAAATTTGTCTTATGCTATTCGAAAACCTACAGGGTATTAAATAAAAATATACCATAACTTGATTACAAGATTGGAAGTTCCACTTTGACTTATTTGTAGTGTCATTTTTTGATGGTATCATTTTAAATTGTTCCCCTCTCCATTTTTGCCACCTTTTCACTTCCCCGCCCCGACCTTCCAACCCCTGCTTCTTCAGCCCTCTTCTTATGATATTGTTTTTCTCCCTCAAATTTGAATCCTTCATAAGATCCCTTCGGCATTTCCATCGTACACTTCACGTACGATTGCTAGTCTATGCCTTATCTTAACAAAAATGAAGAAAAGTTCAAAGGAAGAATATTTCGACCCTAAATCACATCAAAAAAGCAAGTATTTCCTGTACTAAACAAGTCAAGAAATATAGGGACAATAATAACAAAAACCAACATGTAGCGCCCTTCTATCCATGCAACACATAATTTTTTCCAAAAAGTTTCTGGACCATTTTTTTGGGTTCTGAGCAACATGGCGCAATATAAAAGAGCATGAACAAAAAAAAACTCTCTTTCAGCAAAACAACAAACTAATGGTGGCCACGCCTTCATTCCGTAAGAAACGGTTATCAGAATTCATTCAGAAGCATGGAATTTTAAGCAACGAAATCCATCTTTTCTGCTCTTAACACAACAACAGATATGTGTTCTTCTTCTCGGTAAATTTCTTTCTTTGCGGAAAAAGTAAGCAAGAATCTATGGTCTAGCACATGGCATAAAACTTCACGAAGAAGTTCGGGCTCTTCAATCAACAAGAAAATATCTTTCGCAGCCAATCCCAAGAGGGAGAATGACACATCTTCAAAAGCAGTGGCGTTTCTAATCCCTCCAGTGTGGTACTGCAATTCAATCTTGAGCATGTATCTCTAGTCACAGTCTTCCAATAGAACATCACACTTTCGGCAATGCATGAGGGATTCATTCGGCCTCACCTTTTTTTTCACATTTTTTCGTGATGACATGTAGTAGAAGTTTTCCAGTTATACTGATGTGATTTTGCAACTGACAGTGCAAAGGTTATTCCTTTCAAATTCAGCGGATTCCCGCATTTCCGAAATGGTGGTCATTTCATCAATTGAACGTTTCTTTGACAAGGAAGGGGAAGCCATAGAATAACCCTCTTTGCCAAAACATTCTTGTAATTTGTTTGTTTTCTCCATGGTGGGATCTATAAAAAAAATTGTCACGTTGACCGTGTCTACTGAAATTTCATTCCAGGTTGTTCTCCTAGTTGATTTTAGTGCAAGGACAGGAGCATGACCACCATCACACATTGCAGCTAGTTAGCTCCCTATAGTTTCAGAGTGTTCACCCCAATGTGTGAGCTAAACGCTACAGTTTGAAAAATCCGTCAGGAGGCAAGTCGTCTTGCAGGTCTCAGAGATGTCCTTTTTCTTTACTACAGAAGGTTTCGTGATAAAGGCCACAACATCTACAACATAAAAAAATTGAATTGTATAAGATAGATTCCAAATCTTTCACCATACTAAACTGAAATATTTTCGACATCAAGGGAAATTAATCTTCAGGAGCATGCACAACTATAGAGGAAGGACGCAAAAAAATATCCAACTATGTATTTAAGCGATTGTATTCCTTATTCGTGGCTTTCACTTGCCCATTGGAAAGAACATATATCTCTCCAACCTCGACGCATTCGTAAAATGCATCAGCATTGTCATCGAAACATGTAATAGGAACTTGCCCACCTTCTTCATCAACAAAATCAAACCCGAAAGTATATTCCGCTCCCTCGGTGATTCGTATATCCACGCAAGGAACTATTGCAAAACACCCTACCTTTTATGGACCAAAATTTCAAGTAAGGAGTCAGAGCAACTACGGGAATTTTTTTTGTAAGAGCCGGAGATGAGGCACCAAGTTCAAGCGGCCCACCACCAAGCGAGGAACGCTGGTCCACTACTACATGAGGCCCTATTTTGAGACAAAAGTTAGAGACAAAAGTTTACTTTTGTCTCTAAATTAGCTTTTCGTCTCTAAAGTTTCTTTCTTTTAATTTTTAATATTTTAAAATAAAATATTGACTTTGTTGGTAAAGAATGATAAATCAATTGCTCAATAGATTTAGCCCTAATGCTAATTGGAACCAAATCGATGGCGGCAACGCATGTAATACTACTCTGTCTCAATAGGAACAAATTTTTGCAGAGGGAGGTGTGACGGTTGGAGTCTGGATCATCCCATACGGTTTGTTCCCTGCTCCAATCCTCTCATATTCTATGCTCCCGTCTCGAGCTAATGCTTGTTTCCCGCTGTTTCTGCTTCATATTTTGGGGGTTTTGCTTCAGGGGCGATTGCTGGATCGAGTTCCTTCTATTTGAGTGGTGGTCTGGTGTTTGATGGCGGGGAAGCAACCAAATATGAGGCCCTCTCTATAATCCAAACACCAAACCCATTGCAAAACATTCTCATAGAATCCAAAGTCACTGTGGTTTCATGTGGGGCACTCTGCAGTCCCACTCTGTTGATAAAAATCAGGCTTAAAACCCAAACATAGGGCACAATCTTCATCTCCATCCATGTGAAATGGCGTGGGGCTATTTCCCTGAAACACTGTTCGCCATGGAAGGAAAGAGCTTCGAGGGGTCAATCATGACAGCCATGTGTCCAGTCCCTAACCCGTTTGGTTACTGTGCCATAATACAGACCCCTTCGCTGCATCTGATTTTTTTTTCTGTCATCATGCCATGGATATCTTCTCTGGATATGAAGGAAAGAATGTCCAGATTCTCTAGAATCGCCCATATTCTTGCCCTGGCCAGAGATAAGGGCTCATTGTCTAGATTCTCTGGAACCACCGATATTCTTGCCCTGGCCAGAGACAAGGGCTCAGGAACCGTGCAATCTCCAAGATGAAAAGAATCTCCACAACAGTATCGAAAAGGTTCTGAGGATTCTTGTCACTGCAGGGGCAGAAGATATCTGGATGCATCACTGTAATGGAAAGCATTTGAAGGTGAAGGGTTCGAGTCTGTGGAAGGTGGAGAGATTCATAAAGCGTGCGAGCTCTAGGGGGTTGAGAGATTTGTGTATGCCTTTGTGTTCTGCACATCAAATGAGCAGCTGCAGAATGGGGGTGGACGAGCGTAGTTCGGTGGTGGATTGGAGAGGAGAGACGTGGGAAGTGGAGGGATTGCTTGTGGCAGGTGCGAGTGTTATGCCCTCAGATTTGAGTGTGAAATCTGCATCCAATGGTTATTGTACAGGTTTGATACATACATTTATCGATATTACAAACCACACTTTTTTGAATCATCATCATATTAATTGCTTTTGTCTGCCCTTATATTAGGATAACAAGTAGACCATTTCAACAATGGTCTAAGGAGCACTCTTCTGAACATTTGATTATGGCTTTTTGTTCGTTGGTTATTGGTTATGGCTTTATTTTCTTTAGTCAAGGTTTGAGAAGCCCTTTGCCATGCTTCAGAAGGGGACATTGTAAGGGTTGGATGTGGCACAAGAGGACAATGTGTCTGACCGTGTGTGATGGAGCGTATATGATAACTGCCATTTTTTTATGGCTGTCTTCTTACATTGCTTTTAGGTCAGTATATTGCCTTTTCTGGATGGTATATATTTTAAAAAGGTTCTGTAAGTTCTGTTTCCTGTCATTTATGTAACTGAAGCACTATGGCTGCATAACAGTATAGAATCCTTGAGATGGGAGATTAAAATATATTTGTTCTTATTGCTTTTGAGTTGTTAATGCATAACGGGGGATCTTGTATGCTTTTAGAATATGCAGATGAATATAATGTGATCTCATGGTTGTTTTTAGCAATTCATTTCCATTCCTTATACCCCTTTCCCCACACCATTTCATTACTATAGTACTTCGGAACACATTTGGGTGTTGGTGATATTATTGCATACTTTTTAGTGCCTGCCATAGGCAACATACTATTGTTTTCGCCTCACTCTATTAATTTACATGGACTGCTTGCAAAATACAGTTTAGCTATAGTTTGCTTTAAATTTTTGGATATTTATGATACTCTAAACATTTCTGAGTTTTTTTTGTAGCATGTGATTGGTGCAATGTTATTCCTCATTGCCAAACTTAACTTTTTTTTCCAGCAGATATCACCCGTTTTCCAAAAGTTATTAAAGCCTCTTACAGTTTGCCATGCAAGACTGACTTCTATTGTGTGGTTGCTCTCGACCTATTTTGCTGCATGCAACTGCTTCGGAACAGCTGTGAAAGCATTATCCAAATGTCCTTCTCTGTCTACTATTCCCAGATCCTCTGATCTCAGATTTTTTTTTTGAACAGGATCGCAGGGGTTGGTCTGCTTAGCTCTCTCAGCTTCAGTGGAGTTTCTTATTCCACCTCCCTGTGATGAAACATCATATATCTGCCCAAGACCCGCAGCTTTTCAGGTGGGGTTTTTCTTCATTTCAATATATTTTTTCGCTTTGGGTCAAGGAGGTCACAAACACTGTTTGCAAGCATTTGGCGCAGACCAATTTGATGAACAAGATCCAACAGAGAGGAAGTATAAGATCTCGTTCTTCAATTGGTGGTCTTTTGGTCTATGCAGTGGCCTGGTTGTATATGTTTCTGTGATCGTGTATATTGAAGAAAATGTTGGGTGGGGTTTAGGGTTTGGCATCCCAACTATAGCCATGGCAATAGCACTCTCTGTCTTCTTGTGCGGAACAAGAAAGTACTGACATTAACTACCTTCTACCAGTCCAGTAACTCGAATTGTCCAAAGTTTTTGATGCTGCAATTCGCAAGTGGGATGTATCTATTCCTTCTCAAGGACAACAAAACTTATATGTAAGTCAAGAAATTTACAAGGATGAAACATGAAAGCTTTTGTCCACAAAACAATTCAGGTAAACCTTCTTTCTACATGTTTATACGCATCTAATTACATTGGTGCATGCAACCTAAAAGACTGTACAAGTAGCCATATTTCTACATGTTTAGTCTTGAGAGTAATACTGTTTCTTTTTTTAAAATGTATTTGAAAAACATCCAAAAAAATGTTCCCCCTTGGTTGTTTCAGAGCAGTACTGCTTAAAAGATAAGACTTATGTAATATTAGCTGCCTGCCTGCCAATATCATACTGCGAGTTCAAGCTTTTAAGTTGGCCTGTTATACTTTCTATTTTAATGGGTTGTTTTGTTTTGTACTATTTTCTTTTCTCAACATTACTGGGTGTCATGCATAACTGAGACGGTTGCCAAATTCGATTGGATTAGTGCTTTTTGGGGTAGTGTCCAGAGCTGTCACTGTCTCAAGGAAAAATCTGTTACATTGATCTGGCTCTATTAGAACATATATTTTCTGTCAATAGTTTTGGCCAGATAGGTCCCAAGTACTACCCTTACCTGGTTTAGATTCATGCATCTTTATGCTTGTTCCTCATGTGAAAACAACCTATGTTACCATGTGACAAAAGTAGGGGGCTGGTATGCATCAATACCCATCGTTTGGTTTTTGAGTTGCCTTACTTGAATTGATTCAGTTTGGGCTCGGAGTGGGATAACCAGAAATGGGTTTGGGTGAAGACAGTAGCATGATTATGGTTATGATTACTAAGTGTCAAGGATGCTCCTAGTTGTGAATTTCAATGGATAGTCCAAACTCAATGCAGAGATCACCTGCTGATGTTGAGTTCCAGTTACACCAAAAATGGCTCATTGATCCTAAGTTGCTGTATGTGGGTCCAAGGATTGGAGAAGGTGCTCATGGAAAAGTCTACGAGGGAAAGTAAGTCATTTTCAAATGTTCAGCTAGTTCCCTGCAGATCTTTTTGCTTTTATATTGAATTTTGCTTAGATCACTTTACTGATTTAGTGATGAGTTTGAAAATTGAATTTGTGATCTGAGGATGGTTTCATGAGGAATTTCAAAATTGACATTGTGATCTACTTTTTCTTCTGTTTATCCCTCAAAAACACCCTTTTGAAACCATTTTCTACACATCACGAAAAGTATACTTTAGGAGCAAGCCTAGACCTGGGCCATCTTGGAGGAAGCACTCCGCCGGACTGGATTGATCCAAATTCCAAAGGACTATTCATATATGCAGATGTCCCCAAGTTCACAGCGACCCTCTGGTTCACATTGGAAATGTTGCAGATGTTCACACGCTGTAGAAGATTTGCAGGGTATTTATTTTTTCTTGTTTATCTTTTCACGTCACTGGATCAATCTTCTGTCTTACTTTAACTCTTGTGGCAGATTGGGTCATTGATCTCAAATCAGACTGCATCCAAAAGCCCTGATCCATCAATTTTATTTGGGCTTAGCACTTGGTGGTGAGAGTGCAAGCCCTTACTGCGGTGTGTGGCGAGACCATGGGCCACCTTATCACAGAATAGGGTTGAAACGAGTTTGCAGACTTTAAGATCGGTCAATTTTTTGGTTTCATAATTGAGCTTTGTTTCCAAATCTGTACATCATGGCTGATGTTTTTTTTCTTGGGTTATAGTCAGGATGCACATTGATAAATCAGAGGTCGACATTCAAGGATAAGGTTGTTGACCAACAATGCTTTCATATTTTATTACTTTCTTTCATTCAAAATGTATTTCGGTATCCTAATATAACAAATCTTTTTTGTTCAAATTGTATTTCAGTTAATTTTAATTTATTTTTCTTTTTTTTGTTCAATGCCATTTCAGCAGCTTGAATTCATTTTCTTTTTGTTATTCAATGTCAAGTCACATCTGGGTTCTGAAAGAGTCGATGTTGATGGTGCTGATAGCAATCTGCCAGTCTTTGATCTTGTTTCTAAATCTCTAGACTAAACCAGTCCTAATTTGGCAAAATTTAATTTATTCTCTGTTTTTGTTCAATGTTATGTCACATCTGGATTCCAAAAGACTCAATTTGTCTTAATGCTGATGATAACAATGCATTGTTCTTTGATCTTCTTTCTAAATTTCCAAACTAAACCATCCTTTTTATCTTTACACTAGAAGCTGGTATTGCATTTTTATCACTGTCAGTTTCTGATGGATATAAATTAAAGTAAACATGGTAAGCAACGACTTAAAGATTCCTCATTCTATTTTGAGAAATACAATTGATTACTTCAGTCAAAACTTGGTATGTTATTGTGTCAATGTAAAAGCAGTCGAAAAAAGGCAGCTGATGCAAGTTTACGAATGTTTCTAGAACAGTTGGTTTCCATTTTACTTATTGTGGTATAAAGAGATAATATTCATGTAAAACTCACTTGAACTGACACTAGATCTGTACAATGTGCTCACTGTATTCACATGGTAATTGTAGGTGCAGAGACCAGAATGTTGCTATTAAAATTGTGCAGAAAAGTGACCTCCCGGAAGAGATGGCTAAACGTGAGGCAGGATTTGCAAGAGAGGTTTCAATGTTAGCACGTGTTCAACATAGAAATCTAGTGAATGTTTGCAATATTTGCCAGTTGGTTAATCTGATTTCTGAAATTATATTAAAAATAGCCAATCAGCAACAAAATAGCCAATAAATGTTTTTCTTAGGTGAGAAAAAGACCTGTTATAGTCCTTGAAGTTCATTAGAGAAATTTAGTTTATAAAGGATAAGTTTCTTCACAAATTGTGTGCAGCTTGTGTTGTCTTTAAAATAATGTTGTACGGTAGGCCATTTGCTTCTACTGGTATTGGCTGACCTTTCTTCACGGTCATGCTACTAGGGGTATTATAGAAATGAAATAGGGGATGCTTTATTCTTTTGAATTTGAAACCAACACTAATCTAGAAGTGTCCTATACATAAACCACCTCTGTTTCGAATTTAGTTTGCCAACTATTGATCATCTTTACAATTATTGTCGGAACTATGATTTTTATAAATATTCATTTATCTGCTTTGCCACTATGCTTAACTTCAGGCC
Source organism: Taxus chinensis (assembly GCA_019776745.2). NCBI lineage: Eukaryota > Viridiplantae > Streptophyta > Pinopsida > Cupressales > Taxaceae > Taxus > Taxus chinensis. The sequence continues at coordinate 88,203,000 of CM034153.1, read as the reverse complement.
TATTTTGCCTTGCACCTTATTTTCTTCCGAAATATTTGGTGTATATGGCTTCAATGTAACTAGAATAATACAGAGAACTGTTTTAGGTGAGTTATTACTTATTTCTTGAAATGGTAAATAATGCAGGAGCTATTACTGCCACATTTGTCTGTCCACTGGATGTCATCAAGACAAGGCTGCAAGTGCATGGACTACCTAATCGGAATCAGGCTGGCATTAGAGCTATGGTGATTAATTATTTTCTTCCAATGCTTGTACCTTATTTTTTACATTGGTAAATTCTTCTTGGGGGGTGTCAGGCTTAGACGCCATGAGTGAGAGTATTTCTTCCATAAAATTCACCCAAGACTTGCACCTGCCCTCATCCGTTAGAGGTGTATCAGAATTGGATGTGGTAGTTTACCCGATTCAGTGTTCAATATTTGTACAAATTAACAAGTAACATGTCTCCTATGGATTTAAACATGGGTAGATGAGTAGCCTAGGTGATCATTAATCAAACAAACAGACAGGAAAGAGAAAGGCCGAAGATATTAGACCTGCCCATATCCGAATATAGGCTATTTTCATAGGAGGGAAGAGACAATGTATGGTTTTCCAAGTGTTTGATAAAATGCGTAGGAACATTCCTTTGAAATTCCAGCAAATCTGGTCGTCTCTGCCCCCGTCACCCATGCAAGACCTCCCTATTTCTCGATTCCACCTAGCTTAAGGCATGGAAAACTACTTTTTTTCCTTTGATGGTAAATAATTGTTTTCTTTTCAAAGTTTTCTTGGCACTAGGATTGTGGATACTTCATATAATTGTCTTAGTAACATTCCCAACATTTGTTATTTGCTCATATTCTGGAAAGACGAAGAAAGAAGACCACAAGTTATACTTTCCTTTTTTGTAAGCTTGCTTGTATTTGTGACAAATTACCGTGCTTTTCTACTTAGCAGGTGATGGTTCCCTTAGTGTAGCTATGCAAGGAGAAAATTTGTTTTACTAAACTATTCACATCTAAATTTCATATTAAAAAATTAAAATTTAGATCTCAAATGTTCCTTTGCTGTAGATGCGCAGATAATAAATAGTAATAAAAAAATAGTCATTCAAAAGTATGCAACTTATAAACATTGTGCCATCATGGTGATGGAAGTCATTTTAATGTGTGCGAAAAAAGAGGTTTTTCCAAAGAACATTTCTCTTTAGCATATCCTCTTCGGAGGAAAGAAAGCTCCACATTACGAATGGATTTATATTTTTAACCTTAGTAAATGTTTGGAAATCTCTAATAGTAGTATTGGATACTGAAGCCACGTGGTTCGCGAGTCGAACTCAAAATTTAGTAAAAACTACTTTTTGATGACCTTGTGATACATTAATAAAACCTGTCAAAAATTGTTTGGAATACATCATGAATAGTCAAAAACTATTTACATAGGTCTTAGAAAATGGAAAAATAATGTAAGAGGAAGAATATTTATGAATTTTATTCATCTATCATACAAAGGACACTGCTACTAACTAGCCACTCATGCTTGGCGTCAGGAGTGTTTGGCTTTCTGACTTTGCCTTGAGCAGAACTCAATGAAGGGGTGTCAAGCTACAGGCACAATTTGATATATGGCCCTATTTTTGATAAAGAGGGCATTGCTTGTGGTCAAGTACACTCTTCGTAGGAGTCTAAACCTTCCTTAATGATCTTAAAGGCTTCATTATGACTTATATAGTTGTTCTAATAATTGCATGGGCATTCATTAACGGGGTGTTTTGCTTTTAGGCTATAAGAATCTCGTCGTTCTCCTTGGTCTTTGAATTTGAAGTGGCTTTCTAACTGTTCAATAATTTGAAGGTGTATGAAATTTCGTTTTAGAGTTTCATAACTTGTTCTTTGATTTTTCAGCAGGAAAGGTTCAAGTTTATGTGTCATTCAGTTGCAGATGTTTAGATTGCATGGGATAAGTAAATATTAATTTCTCTCGACTCCATTACATTTTATAATATTCAATTTCTGGATTTGATTTCAGGTTTCTGAATGGATGCAAAAGCACAAAGAGTTTGAGCTTGAAACGGGTGATCATGCTACCCACATAGACTTATTAGCTAAAGAGCAAGGCATAGCCAGCGCTGAAAAGAATTTTGTAGATCTCCCTGAGAAATCAAAGAATGGACAGACCCATGGTGTTCTTCTCCATTGTTATGTGCAAGAGAAATTGATTGAAAAAGTAGAGAAACAATTCAAAAAGATAGAAGAGTCAGGCTTTCAGACTGCGCATACCTATAATGAGATGACAACCCTGTATTTGGCAATTCTCTTTTGACATTTGAGAATATGAAGGAAAAGAATGTCCTGCCAGATAGACTAACTTATATCCTACGGATGAATGCATGCGGTGCTATGTCTAACATCGATGGGTTAGAGAAGGTTCTAGATGAAGCGAAAGCTGGTGATGAAAGTAATATAGATTGGACAACATATAGCGCCTTAACAAACATATATGTTAAGGCTGGTCTTCTAGACAGAGCAGAATCTGCATTGAAAGAAGCAGAGAAAAAGGCTCCTCAGAAAAGCAGCGAGGCATATCATTACCTTATGACCCATTATGGTGCCCTTGGTAAAAAAGAGGAACTATATAGATTATGGAAATCCATGAAAATAGACTTCAAAGACTTCCGTAGAATACCCTTTTCAAATTATCTTTCTGTGCGTAATTCACTGGTAAAGACTGGGGACATGAGCTCAGAAAATTTTCAATGAATGTAAATCTACAAATTCAATAGTTAGTTGCAAATTATCGAATATACTTCTTGATGCTTACGTGAAGAAAGGTATGCTGGAAAAGGCTGAAAAGTTTCATGATGACATCTTACAGAAACAGAGTGTTCTAAACAGCAGAACTTGGGAAATTCTTACAGAGGGTTACTTAAAAAGCAAACAGATGTCAAAGGCAGTTGAAAACATGAAGGAAGCTCTAACAAGAGTGAAATCTAAAGAATGGCAACCAAAGTCTGAATCTGGGAAGCAGACAGATCACTTGAAGCTGGGGGTGGAGAGAAGGTGTTCATATTGTATACAAAGGGTTAACGGCATATAGGCACCCTTTTGTATTTTATCATTGTATTTAAAGGGTTAACAATATTTAAACACCATTTTGTATTTTATCTTATTTGATATTAATAAAATGTTTGTGGACCCATTTGTTGGGCACAAGATTCAAATCAAATTGTTTTTAATTTATAATATTCCTTACCAGTCTACTCTGACATCATATACGATATATAGCCGTCGATTGCACTATATGATATTTGGTTATTATTTATTCTTGAAATTCAGATTTTTCATTCTTTAAATTTGTATCGTCTCTAGAGAGACAATAAAATTGAAATTAGTATTGTCTCTAGAGAGACAAAAGTGGTATTTTGTATTGTCTCTAGCGAGACAATAATGATATTGTCTCTAAAGAGACAAAAACTATATTGTCTCTCAAGAGACAAAATATGTATCAACCTATATTGTCTCTGGAGAGACAATAATTAGAGACAATATTAGAGACACCCGCTTTGAGACAATAATAGAGACAATATACAACTTTTTTATTGTCTCTATTTGAGACAATTTTGTCAAGTATTGTCTCTATTATTGTCTCAAAACACCCCCCCTTGTAGTAGTGGTCCAACACATCACCACCTCCCTGGACCTGTTTCTTGCCCGGGAAAAAGGGGCTCAGTGACCCAGCAATCGTAGATTGTAAGAACAATATATCCATTTTGAAGACCAGGATTGTCCTACACCAAAAAGGAAGATACAAGGAAACCTATAAGAAAATGCAAGCAGCAGGAAACACGTAAAGGAGAACCGAAAAGGGTTTTGGGGTCTCACAATTTTATATTAAGAGGTCTACATGTAAAGGACATTAGTTTGACAAGAGAGCCTTTCTTGAGTTTCCGACCACGTATATCACTAGGGGAGGGGAGCCAGTCACGGTGCACCCTAACTTTGGCGCACTATTTGCAACAGCAAAAAAAACAGATGAATCACAAAAATCAGTCAAAAGAAGCGCGCCAAAATTCTCTGCACACTCATCGCCTTTGCCAACTCAGCAGACACGTAGATCTCCGTACGCATGAGCTGGAGTGTGAGGTGTCCAAAAAACTACGTTTTCGCGGGCTTGACCAAATCCGGTGAATGTCACCCCCCACCGGTTACTATGTTCGATGCCACTTAAGGCACATTAACTCGCTGTATATTGAGGACAGGGAAATCCGCGCATAGGGATATGGATGTCATAAATGGTTAAGGCGTTGTGTCAACCAAGCAAACGACATCAAACAAGCCACCACGCGGATTCAATGCTTGTGCTTCATGGCGCCACCTACTCCCAAACCGCCTCCAGCAGATAGACTGTATACCGCTCGAACCAGCAAAGAATGCAACAAAATAGTGCAAGCCATCAGACCAGGAGGGGAATGTCTACGGTTTTGGCGTGATAATTTTCTTCTTGCGACTTCACGTGTTCATGCTTACAGTTACGGCATTGGGAGCTTCTCATACTTGCAACTTCTTTCTTTAGCAATAACTCAGTGTTTCAGTTATAATCCTTCTGATCTGCCATCTTCAATCTTGCCGTGGATGCTTCAATACAGGTTTCGTTCTGTTCTGTTCTGTGTCATTTACTTCTTTTAGACAAACCCTCCTTAGTCGTTTTAAAGTGAAGTTCAATTTGATTTGGTGGTTTTACATATTGAAACTGATAGTTTTTTCTGTACGCGTCTTGCAGTGGTGGGGAGGAGCTCGTTCGGTTGACGGAGAATGATCCACGCAGATGCAGACACATTCCTTCAAATGTGTTTATCAACACATCAAAAGAGCTTGGAAATTGTTTGATTCTCTTCGAATATTAACAATCGATTCAGTTCTAATAGGTGAGGTTTTAACCCTCACTGAGGTAGTGATAGAAACAATTACTAATACTTCTTCTGTACTAGTAGATTGTGTTATATGTCTTCCTAGTTACGTGATTCCTTCTTGCAAAGACTTAAAATCCTATTGTTTCTGAAAATTACAATATACTGAACATTAAAAAAAGCTGGGTGATCCAAAAAATGTGTCAAAAGAAGTGCGTGAGAGTTGAATCTTTTTACTTGTTGAATTTATATAAAATATGTCAAAATAAGCGCGTGAGTATTGTATCATTGTATCATTGTAGCATTCGATTGTGCTCAACTGAGCGTGCTCAAAGTGTGATTTTTTCTCTCACGTTTCCATTGTTATAGCTATGTACATGGACGCTTCCATTCTTTTTAAGACATTACATTTTATCTCCTCTACTTCTCGATCACTCTTAATGGAACTTGTGCATTTGGCAGCGTAAAATTTGGTTTGATCCTTCCCTTTTCCTCTCTCTGACACAATTGTAACCCTCCTATTTCTTGAACCTCATAGCAACAGGCACATACCCATTGTTTGATATACATTATACTTGTTGAATGAATGTAAAAACAGTTCAGTGGTTCTCTAAAATCCACACCGACAAGTTTGATGCCACGACCATTAGTGAGGTTCCTATAAGAAGATGACCACCTACTGATCACTGATATTGTAATTGAATGTAGCTGCCTTTGTAATCTGATACTGTAATTGAATGTAGCTGCCTTTTTAATCTGATACTGTAATTGAATGTAGCTGCTTCGACACATTGTAACTCAGCTATCCTAGTCTGCTATACTCAATTTTTTTGGATTTATGTTTATTGCCTAGAGAATAAGGTTAGTGTCTTACTGTATGAGAGGGGATCCAGTCCCGGTGCACCCAAACTTTGGGACACTAAAATGAACATTTAAAATCACTAGGTAATCACAAAAATCTGTCAAAAGAAGCGCGTGAGAATTCTCTATAGTCCCATCTCCTTCCCTGTTTTCGACAATTGTGAAATCCACGCATAGGGATATGGTAAGTTTAACAACAGAGCTGCCTAATGTTTCAGCCTGAGATTTTTGTGTGTGGGTGTTTACACTGACCACCTCTGTGTTGGGAGCTAGTCATACTTCTGAGTGTACTTCTGTTTTCTTTCTTCAGCAATAATATCTACTTGAAGTGATATTTTAACTTTGCTTCCTTCAAAACTAGAAATAGTCATTTGAATCTTGCCGTGGATGCTTCAAAAGAGGTTTCGTTCTGTACACTGTTCTCCATTTACTTATTTTATGGTAACCCTCCTTAGTCGTTTTAATGTGAAGATTGGAAAATTGTTCATATTTAAAGGTAATCAAGGGGTTGGGCTCCTTGAGCAATAAATGAAATGGAGTTGATTGATTCAAACTACACTAGTATGAGATTGATTTATAATCGGATATGATTTATAACTGAATATATTTCAATCATAGTTGATAAAAGCCTTCGAATGTTACAAGAAAGTCGAAGAGGCTGATTTGTCAAAGGACATGGCAACCCCTATTATTAGTAACTGATTCGTATAATTTGGTGATTTTACATATTAAAATCTGATAATATAATTTGTACTTGTCTTGCACTAGTGTTGTTATGCTTGTTGGAGTGACTGATAATGGAAGTGCATATGCTTGTTGTTATCAACACATTTTTTATTTTGGCAATTGTTTGATTCTCTTTGAATATCTACAGTCCATATGCTTCCAATAGGTGACGTTTTTACCCTCATTGAGGCAGTGATAGAAACTATTGCGTATTTCTCTTTTCTACTTGTAGATTGGGTTATTGGCTTCTGTGTGTTACTTTAATGACATTTACCATTGAATGTTACTCAGTGTAATTTTCAGAAACAATAGGAGTTTAAATCTTTCAAAAAGGTTATCACATAACTTGGAAGACATATATATTCATTCAGTAAACATTCCATTGTCCATTACAAAAACATGGCCATACAATATACTTGGGCCATATAACTACTACTACTATATTGTACTTTTTAAATCGAAAGGACAATTCCACACATCAAAAATTCAGCCCTCAAAATTAAATATTAACTTTCGAAAATATTATTTCCAAAATCCGAGGAAGGGCGGCATTGAATCTGTAGTTGAGGTTGAAGCTGGGGTGTTACTTTGAAATTTCCTCCCAATGTTGACATCCCTCGTAGGTGTAGTTGGAAATGGATCAGAACTTGGAGAAGCATTCAATCCGACTACAGTATTATGTGTTGAAACTGATAAAGGGCAATGTATGCCCATTAATTCTCTTAGCATTGGGTGTTGATCAGGAAAAGGATTAATTGGACTGCTCAATCTCCTTTTCCTTTCTAACTCTCTTCTTGCCTTCTCAAACTCCTTCTCCTTTATCTCTTGATCCCTTTGAATCCTTTCCTGTTCCTTTTTCTGTTCCCTTTCCTGCCTTTGAATCAACTTTTGGTGCCTCCTTGTTTTCCTTCTATATTCTTTTTCAATCTTTTCCTGCTCCTTCCTCTCCCTTTCAACAATTCCTTCAGCCTTCTTCTCTTGGATTTGTTCCTTTTTTCTATTCTTTAATTCATCTATTTCTTTTTTTCTGTTCTCTTTCTCAACCAGAAGCTCCATGTACTGATCTGCTGTAATTAGTAGAGATTCCCTACTCAATCTTATACCAGAAGCACTATTTGACCTTGATGATTCTCTAACCTTTTCCACAGGGAGTTTCAAGAATCTATCAAGAGTTTTCTGTCCCTGGTTTGCCTCACAAGTTTGGTTCGAATCTGCCCCTAATACCCCTGCTACCTCTAACTGTGAATCTGCATCATTATCTTCAGGTTGACTGCCAACATAGTAGTGCACCAAATCTGAGTCATGAAGTACTACTGCTGGTTGAGAGGGTAAAGAGAGGCTGACCTCTTCATTTTTGAAGTTCAAGTTGACACCCAAGTTAAGAGCTGCTTCTTTCATCCAATCGGTGGGCTTTCTTCTGTGGGCAAAGATAGTGATTCATCGATTTGATTAATTCTGTTTGGAGTTTCCAATTGTTGAGCAACACATTCATTTATATTTATCTCCATCTGCTGAGGTTCTGATTCTTTCTCCAATTGTGTGTTAAGCACCATCTGAGCATCTTCACTTTCCTCTAAATCAACCCTAGATAGATGAAGCATATTTTCTGCTGCACCAGCATCATCTTGAAAAGATGTGTCAAATGTTCTTCTTGGTGCCATGTCTTCATCCAAGGCATTGGGATTAAGAGGCCATATCCCTGTTCTTTCGAATCCTGATTTAATGTTGCTAGGTGTAAGAGCCATTCTGAATGCTTTGCTCCCTAACTCTGCTAATTCAGCCCTTTTCACATCTATCCCATGGTTTGCAACTATCCATTTGCGTCTCTCCTCATTGAAGTATGTTTTGAATGGAGCAAAGACACTCACATCCAATGGCTGTAATTTATGAGAGGTGTGTGCAGGAAATGTTAATAAATCAATCCCCAAACTCCTGGCTTCTTGAATTGTCCCCAAAGCAACATGTGAACCATGGCCATCAAAAATTAGTAAATTCCTATTGGTAGGAGACACTCCACCAGGTATAGATGATGCAAAGTGATGTAACCAATTTATGAATAAATCTTTTGTCATCCATGCATGTGATTGTGTTGCCATGCAAGCTCCAGGCTCACAACCTGCAATATAATTTTCTAAATGGCTCTTCCCCTTAAAAAGATATAATCCTGGAATAATTTTTCCAGCAACATTTACACAACACAAAATGGTAATCCATTCTCTGCTTTTTGGGATGATATATGGCACACTCCTACTACCCCTTTTAGCAAGCACTCTCATACCACAGTTCCTCCCTACTTGTAATCCAATTTTATCACAATTCCATATTTGGTTTGGTCCATATGGGTTGGCCTCATAAGCTTTAGACAAATTAATGTAGAAGGAACTGACAATTTATGGCCTCAAACACACTGCTCGATCCTTATCAAGGCCTTCAGCTGTCCTTAATGTTAGATCCGGGTGTCTTTTTTTAAAACCTGCCCACCATGACTTACCCGGAAAACCATCCGTGAATGGGTTAGACCTTGTTTCGCAGATTTGTGCCACACATGTCTTAATTTGTATAATTTCTAACCCATGTCCCATGTCAGCCATTTCATGACACCAACTCACTATCTCCATCTCTTCTTCTTCTGTTAGAATTGTTGGTGGACCCTTTCTTTTAGTGGTGGTAATGCCCATTAGCCAAGAAGTAAGGGTGGTTGCTGGTATACCCCATTTTTTTTCAGCAGCGCGTGTAGAGTATCCATAATCTTCAACATCTTTCATGGCATTATTCATATCAGACTTGTTCTAATCAGATCTTGTCTTTGACACATTTTGTGTTGAATGGCTCACTCTTATTGCTTGGACATTTACTTCTTCATGTGGTGTGTCATTGACATCTTGAGGTGGGGTATTGATAGCCTCTTCTTCACGTTCTTCACTTGGTGGAAATCTTGCTCCCCTAATTTTTGCACATGCAGGTCTTACTCTTTTTGGAAGCTGCCTTCTCCTCATGATTTCAATAAAAACCTACTAATATAGTTAACTTCACCAAACCGATGTAACTTACAACAATGAGATATTCAGCATATTGAATCATCAAACGTAATTCTCAAGTGCAGCCATTTGATATGAGTGCCTATGTTATGAGCAATGGATACTTCAAAAATCAAAGGTAGATGAATATTCACAAGTAATTCTGAGCTAAATTAATGAAACTGTATACTTTATGCTGCCTCTAAATGTAGATGAATATTCAAAAGTAATTGTGAGCTAAATTATTGAAACTGTATACTTTATGCTGCCCAAGTAATTCTCTACAGCCCAATCTACTTGGCAAACTAATTCATGTAAGATGTATATCAACAAGTAATTCCAGTCTAAAGTAATGAAACCTGCAGATGTATGTGTACTATTAGATTTATATTTACAAGTAATTCCAGGCTAAATTGAAGAAATATGTATATATATACTTACAAAAAATTACATGTTAGATGCATATTTTATGCTGCCTTTTCATGTAGTTGTATATTTAATGCTTCATTTTCACGTAACTGTATTATTTATGCTGCCTTTTTTTGTCGTTGTATATTCTGTAGATGTATATTTAGATCCAGATGTGTATTCTGTAGATTTATCTTTACAAGTAGATGTATATTTCTTATATATCTATTTGCAAATATAGAGCCTTTCCGTAATTCAGCGTAGAATTTCTTGTAAATATACGTCTACAGAACACACAGCTACTTGTAAATATGAAATACAGGTTTCATTAATTTAGTCTGGAATTACTTGTTAATAAACATCTACATGAAAATTACTAGTTGTTTATTACTACCATATACCTATGTGTGGATTTTGCTGTCCTCGGAAACAGTGATTGTTTTAGTGATAAGTGGCAGCGAATAAAGTAAACTGTGGGGGGTTCTACTAACAGCTATTGGTCCGCACCATGAAAATTCGGAATTTGAGACACCTCACACTCCAGTTCATGTGTACGGTGATTTGCGTGTCAAATGTATTGGCAAAGGAGATGGGGCTGTAGAGAATTCTCGCGCGCTTCTTTTGACGGATTTTTGTGATTACAATGTTTTTTTTAATGTCCACTATAATCCGCCAAAGTGTGGGTACACCATGACTGCCTCCCCTGCCATAGAGCCTTTCCGTAATTTAGCCTGGAATTTCCTGTAAATATACGTCTACAGAACATACAACTTCTTGTAAATATGAAATACAGATTTCATGTATTTAGTCTGGAATTACTTATTAATATACATCTTACATGAAAAGGCAGCATAAAGTATGCACCAGCAGGTGGAACATACATCTACTCGTAAATATGAAATACAGATTTAATTAATTTAGACTGGAATAACTTGTTAATATACGTCTACATGAAAAGGCAGCATAAAGTATGCACCAGCAAGGGGATACATACTTTGACTGTATAAATGTGAAATACAGTTTTCATTAATTTATACTGGAATTACTTGTTAATATACATCTTACATGAATTAGTTTGCAAAGTAGATTGGGCTGTAGAGAATTCTCAAGCGCTTCTTTTGACAGATTTTTGGGATTATCAGGTTTTTTCCCATATGGAGATTGACAATAAAAAAAAATTAAAATTAAATGAATGTGCATCAATATAAGAACAGAGTTGAGAACTTACTATATGTGGCACTATGATGTGGAATAATAGTTGATTATCCTAGCTTGGAACTGTAATTGTCATGCACTAGCAAAATAGCTCTAACTGAATAAAATTTCAGAGCAGTTGAGGAACTAGATTTATAGGAGATATGAAAAGTGTTGTAGTTGAGTGATCCCTGTGCTTTTTTTTGATTGGGTAAAATTGGTTGATCCTTGTGCTTGTTTTTGATTGGGTGAAACTGATAGGGGTGGATCAAGATTTATGATATTTTATTTCAATACTCATATTTGAAGTTCAATTTGATTTGATTTCTCATTTCAATTCAATGTTTGTTTCTTGAGCCTCACATTTGTTGAAAATATGCAGGTACATAATTTATGGGAGTAGCTGGGATGGAAAATGGTGACAAAGTTAATGCTTAAAAGACAACTTGTATCTGAAAATGGTGCACTTTGGACTTCTGCTTGTGAGAACCTGGCCTAAAGTGTGTGAATGACAAGACCTTTTACACAGTAAACTGGGAACTTAAATTATGTGAAAATTGACATCAAATTGATATGATGATGTGATATCTATTTTGTATAGGGATGAAATACAATTATATATCCTTGTATTAAATACATGTTGACTTTAAATCTGGCAATTTTTCAAGTGTAATATATGTTATTATATGTTTAAAATCCATACTGACTATTCTACTGTTGACAGATTCATGGATGTACATGAAAAATGACAGACACATCAGTTTTGAGGATACTTTGTACATTTATAGGATAATATTCATTCCATTATTAATATTTTAATGTGCAAAAGCTGACAGCAAATACTCCCACTACCCTCACCACTACTGGGTAATGCACTATGATTGGCTCCTCTCCCATATTAATTCTCGAGGGCAAAAGGAAATCCAAGCGATGAACTCCATAGGACAACTAAACTTTGAATTTAAGACCTGTACCTTTCAAAGGCCGCCCGGGTTCCAAGTTAACAATCTGCAAGACCGGCTCAAGTCCGGAAATATTATTTGCCACTTTGTTCACCCCATTTTCAGTAAGTGAGGGCTCCATCCTAAAAGATAAGGCATCCGTAACATTTTTATATTTGAAAAAAGCAAAAATAGATTGGCATAGAAACAACATTTTTAAGAGCATAAGCTTGTTTCTGTTTTCTAGCCAGTAAAGGAATCAAAAGAAAAAAAATTCCTAAACACTGGTATTTGTTAAAAAGATTTAACTACTGGGTTTCTCCCTTTTTCACAAAGCTAATTTCTTGTAGTTTTTTTAAGTTAGTCAATTTAACGGAGGCCAAGAACACAACACAACAAAAGAAAACACATAGAAGACAAACACATTTATGAACATTATACAACTTGTTGTTTCTCTTCTCAGGTAGCTGGCACCCCGTGCTAAACTACAACCGAGATTTTTGAGCGAACCAAAACCTACAAGAAATAGCAAAGAGGGGCCAATCAGCAATGTAAGTGAAGCAAAGTATCGAAACGAACAACAAGCAAAATGTAGAGAGCCACAAAATTTTTCAACTTGTGTGGAAAGAAGACAAAAAAACAAAAGAGACCAGAGAGCACGTCCAACAAGACACTGACCCCCATTCAAATGTTTGAGACCTTGAATATGATCCTCAATTCAAGACATGTTTGACAAGATGTTTAGATATGGTATGCTGCAAAGAGCCTTCTCTTATCAAGAAAATCAGTAGAGACACTACTACAAGTGGGGGTGTTTTGAGACAATATTTAGAGACAAAAATATAATTTTGTCTCTAATTAACACCCTCCTCATATTTTTGTCTCTAATAATTACCCTATTTAAAAAAATTCCATGATCTTATATTGAGGTGGCTAATTATAAGTGGGAAATGTGGTGGTTTGTAAGTGGGAAAGGCAAAAATAAATGTGGTAGATGGTCGTGTACAATATGGAAAACCACGGATCAAATATTGTCGATGCAGGTTTCATTCCAGGTGAGCAAGCTGGGAAAGGTGCGGGTCTTAGAAGCTGAGCAAGTATCCCCATGAAATCCATTTTTTTGCCCTCTTTTGGTTCATGGGTCTACGTTTTCTCTCTATTTTCATTTTCATGGGTTTGCATTTGTATCTATATTTATTGGTTCTCAGGTTAAAAACTGAATCTTTCTTATGTCTTTAGCATGTTGCATAGAATTATTTGTTTGAGACTGTTATTGATGATGTTACCTCTACTTTTCCTTGGGATGAGACTGTACTCTATGTTGCCACTGACATGCTGGATAAGTTGAAGAAGGTTAAGATGTGGTTAAACTTAAACACCCAGGGCCCCTTCGAGGAGGCCATGCATCGCGCCCTTGGGATATGTAAAGCATTGTATGGGAAATAGATGAAACCCCATGTCATGAAGGCTCTCATTGACGCAGATGTCAGAAATAGGGGTATTATTGTGCCCAAATCGTAAAGATTGATTAGTATATATCATTTTTCATCGTCTCTTTGTTGAACCAGTGAAGCTATTGCCTCAAAATGTGCCAAATATGTGAAGTCATCTCCATCTCTCTGTAATGCCCCGCTGGGCATCGGCTTCCTTTTCTACCTACCCTCCACTGCCACCTTGGCCTCCTCCCAACCACCCAACCTGCCAAATTTTAAGACTGTCATGTCTTGTCCTTTGCATGAGTAAGTGGTGTGGAGTTACCTTGCTGGTAGCCGCCTCCATTTCTTCAACTATCTTTTTGTTTGAAATCTAAGGCTTACTTCAATGCACCTGGACCAGACAAAATTGACCTGATCTGGCCGCGTGAGCAGAGAGCAGTGCCTTTTTGCATTAAAAACCCCCTTGAGATGAATGGCTTCGAGGTGTGTTCTGGACAGTGGATTCATTGATGGTGAAATGAAGGTCTATTGCCCTGATGTTGCGTGGGTGGGTGTGGGTCTCAAAATCGTGTTGTACAGGCAGTTTCAGTGGAGCGTAGAACTGAACTTTTCCTAGGAGAGTGCCGTGAGGAAGTGTTTGGCTATATGCAGTAGCTACAGGGCAGAGAAGTAAACTTATCTCAGAAAATCAGTGGCCTCCAGAGAGAGTTAAGTGTGACAGCTACTGCAGGGCGAGCCCAAGGAACCGTTGGTGTTGATCCTGATGTTCTGGTTGCACGCGACCACAGTCGTGATCAGTTGTTGCAGAATCTTGTAGCTGTAGTAGAAGAACGAGGTAAAGTTTTAGTTGAGCCCCTGTCTTTCCATGGCCGTACATTCTACTTTGGAAAGCGCTTCTTTTTCTTTCCATTTATTCATGGCCAGAAGCTCGCCATATTCAATCTTGGGCCATTTTGGGAAGTTTTTTTTGTAATTTCCATGGCTTTGCGGCATGGTGCAGTTCGCCATGGTTTCAGCTTATGTTTGCTATAGAAGACTCTGCCCAGATTGGGTTCCTTGGGCATACCAGCTGAATTGCTTTGAATCGTGCTAGTCTGGCCTGTCCATTTCGACCCAGCTCGAAAAATTTTTCCATGATATGTGGCCCTCTTCAGTTATGGGTAAGTTCTGGAAGGCTTTACAGCCGCAAGCTCATAGTGAAGTAGGGGTTTTTTACTTCCACTTCAAACTTGGGCCGCTGTCAAGATGTGTTCTTGTTGGGGATCCATAGCTCGTTGCTCGACCTGGTCTGCAGTATCTTAACTCGCCAGCCAATCTTGCCTTTCGGCATGTTTTTGAGTTTTCTGCCAGAGCTTGACCCAGAAGCCTGACAGATCACACTCCAACAGGCACAGGTTATCCAATGTTGGAGAAAATGTCTTGGGAGCTGTAAGGTGTGTTCTTGTTGGGGATCCACAGCAACTGCCTGCAGCAGTAAATACCTCAGGCAATGGGCATGCTACAGTTTGGTAGAAGCCTTCATGAGCACCTCCAACAGGCAGGTTGTCCAACTAGGCTGTTTTCTATTCTGTATCTCTGCATCCTCAAATTTGGATTCTCCTACAAGATACTTTTTATCAAAATCGATTAAGTGATAGTGAGGGTGTTACCAGCAGACCTGATGAAATTTATTTACAAAGATTCTCTATTGAGATCTTACTTGTTGTACGATGTAACTCATGGAAGAGAACCTCATAGAGGCCGATCTGTTTCATATCAGAATATTCATGAAACACAATTTGCCTTGCCATTATATGAGCTTCTTCAACGAGTCACCAGGTTGGCAGGCATAAAGGTTCCTATTGGAATTATCACACCTTACAAGCTACAGCTGTAATGTTTGCACCGAGATTTTGATGTTGTCCCCAAATCTGATGAAGGAAAAGGTTTATGTATCAATACGGTAGATGCCTTTCAGAGCCAGGAGCGATGTAATCTTTATGTCTTGTGTCCGAGCTTCAAACCATGGTTGGTGTTTAGCTTTCTAGTGCAAGTGCTCTCGGACTGAGTGGTAAGCAGTTCGACTCTCACCCCCAAAGCAGCTGCATTGAAGCAATCTAGTGTTTGGACAGCCACCTATTGCATTCTTCTAGTCGTGCCTTCAAAAGGGAATCCTGGTGTGGTATATTGCAAGAAAATACCAGTGAAGCAGAGGATAAAGCGGAGGGCGTGTGGCTGTAGCAGTCCCTGCTGGATGTTCACGACTGGTGGATGCATTAAAATAGGCAAGATAGACTAACCATATACATAATATGCTAGTATCTAATAAACCTCTTGAAATGAAACTTTTTCTTTCTAGAAATTGGTTTAAATTTGTGATTTTGTGGATTTGTGTTCAGTATATGGTTAACAGTTTGTTACTTCTGGATTTGCCTCTGTTGGTTGTTCTTGTTGAAGTGATCAAACCCATTTATATATAAAAAATAAAAAAACAAAGGTTCTCAGTGTATGCTTCGATTGATCATATGAAAATATATATATATATATATATATATATATATATATATATATATAATGTATATAATTTTAAAGTTACTTCCTTTTGCAAAAAAGTCGTTGTTTCTTTTGTGAACCTGGGTATGTAATCGCCCCTAGAACATTGCAGCTTTGACTAGTATTGGGTTCCTTTTATGTTATTGCCCTAGAGGAAAATATACAGTTAAATTTTATTATTATTTTTATGATAAGCTTGATTATGCACTTCGTGTATTGTGCAAATTATTAGGGCATTTGGAAATTAGAAGTTCAATATATATGCTTGTTAAGAAGGAAGTTTTGGACCGAAAATATGTCCTAGGTTGATAGAAGGGCATAAATTATTGATAGAACCCCATTTGATTCTACTCTTTCTATGAGTAAAATTTGATAAAATTAATGACCTTTATGGTGTTAAGATATGGTATGTTGATGATTCCTTGTGTGATCGATTTAATTATGTATAGACATAATGCCTTGATGGAGTAAGGTAATATCTTTCACGGTTCGTGAAAGTTAAGGTTTTCATCAACTGCTTAAGGTAACATGAAGTTCCTTAATTTAGTCTAACTTGTTTTGTACTTCCTTCTTGATGAGTGACCTTTCATTACAAATTTAGAATGATTGTGATGGAAGGTCGTGAATATATTTTGTTGTTTAAAAAGGGAAAAGAAGCTATGGAATAGTTTGTATATGTATCGAACGTAATAATTGTAATTACATTGTTATAGAAGTTCATTATTGGAGGATATCTATCTTCAATGGTATATTATGTGTTTAATCACTGCATAGGTTACCATAAACTTAGTGATGAGATGTAAATTAAGGAGAGTTGAGAGACTTTTTTCTTTGTATACATCGTTTATGATATTAGAAAGTGAGTTGACATCGGAAAATTTCAACCAAGTCTAGATTCATGGCTATGTTCCTCTAGAACGGGAGGGTTATAAATCTAAAGTATTATGAAAATTGCAAGGATGTGTTTAGAATGCTAGATTGCCTACTCAACTTGGGTATTAATGAGGCTTGTCACTATTCCGGCCCTGGTTATGTTCAGTAGGTAGGCTGTTAGGCAATGCCTATTCCGGACATTCTTATCGTCCTTTCCACTCATCCTTATTAGCTATGAAGTCACTTATTACCTAAGATATAATGGTTGTGGGTTTGAATATAAGATTTTCATCCTTTAAACCTTTTTGATTACATGATGGAACTTTTTTATTACCCTCGTTGTTCGTTTCTAGCCTATTAGGCCTATGGCCCTACGGAACGATTGCAAAACTATTTTTTTTTTGGCAACTAAGATCGTGTCTGGTTTTTATCTTTTGACTTCACCTTGAGAATGTTGATTGATGGGTTACACTTTAGATTTCAATCACGTAATCTACGGGATTACATGATTGAAATCCTAATACTCTCAACTCTTGTGTCTAATCATTTAAATTTCATAGTATTACGTATTTGGTTGTCAAACTTTTGTAGTTTTCGAGATATTTTTCATAACTAAAACTTATGGATTTCTTCTTAGTTGATATGTTGAAAATTATATCTTGTTCCAAAAGGTTGTTAGAGGTTAGAAATTTGATCCATTTCTTGAAATAGAATGTTTCCTTTCATGGTATTGTTAGCTAGTAGCTTATTGTTGCTATGTATAGTCTTATCTTGCTCAGTTCTCGCGAACTGACTCAGGTTATTAATTGTTGCAGATGGCTTATGTGGTTAGATGATGGAAGAACTTGTAGATTACTGCATCAATCTTGGTTATGATGTTCCTTTGTACGAATGAGTATTATGTTATAAAAATTTGGAAAGGGCCTTTGGACATTTTAGAAGAAGGGTCAGTGCCTTAGTAAATGTATTGTAGAGTATTGTTGTTGTAACTGTTGAAACTTTGGTTTGTTTGGTTATCACGTGAAAGATGAAATTTGATTACCGCTTGGTTACGGGATATTCTAGTGTATTTTAATCCTTAGAATAGTAGCGGGGCATGTCCCATGTTATTACTCTCTTGTTCCCTAGTCATGGTTCAATAGAGATGGTATGTCCCTTTGGTTTGTGCATCGTGTTGGAATAAATTGATGTAACCTTGTTTTGTTTTCGCAAACGAGTACTGTTAAACTTTTCTCTTGAGTTAAAATGTTGACTTGTAAATCCTTCTAAGGCATAGTAGCAATGAGTTTGTAAGCACTATAAAGTGGACTGGATAGTCCTTATAAAAGTTAAATGAAAATTTATGTATATGAATATATTAATGTAGATGTGATCTACTTGATAACCTTTGAGACCTGGAACAATCAAGAGGAAACTATCTTTTGTAACGAAATATGATTACTTATTTTTTTTCCGAGCCAAACTAATAAACATTATCCTTTTATGGTGAAATCTTAAATGATCTCATGGTGAAATCAATGGTTAGATTTTAGAAGATGATAGGATTTAATAAGTAGGAGGGAAATTGATTAATAAAACCTTAAATATCTCTCTATCGTTTGAAATGTTCTCCTTTGTCAAACTTAATTAAGTAAAGTCTAGATGGAACATTTAACCAATCTTGATAAACTCTTAACCTCAATAAAAGACTGATAGTAAACAATGTGACCCTGAAGCTAAATTCTGTTGTCCTGTTCTGTTAACCCTTGCCTTGATTCATGGTGATATTTCTTAAGCAAGGTCAAAATTTGATCCTTAAACAAGAAGGTTATTGTTATGAACCCTAAGCGGTACTTTCCACTCAATCGGAGCTTATGCCTTCACCTGTGCAATAGAGGTGTGGAACATGTGTTAGTGGCTTGAGTAAGTTTAATTAACCTTGTAAGAAATGGAAAATGTTCTAAAATCAAATGAATAAAAAGCTTTGGACATAAAATTGATGATCCTAGTTTAGAAAGCTTGGCCTTAAGCTATTTAGTCAATAGTTGAAAAGAAAGAAGTTCTCCCTTGTGAAAAGAATTGTGTGAATCATTACATGAAATTTTATAAGAACGTAAGTTAAGAATTAAGAGACATTTTAGTAAACAAGAAAATTTAACAAGAATTTCCTCATGGGATGCCCTAAATGTAAGTGTGTCATGTGGTTGGACTTCCATGTTGTCTTGTCAAAAAGAAGAAAAAAAAATGTATGTATTGTCCTTGATAGGTGTGAACGTCTCCGTGCTGCCTTTATGGCCATCCTTGTATCAAGTTGTTCACAGTGTTAGTTGTATCCTTGGTGACGACATGTTGCATCGTGTTATGTGTCAAGCAAGTCAAAAAAAAAAATTCCTGTCTTTTACTGTGTTGTTCGTGTGTGTGATTTTTGTGTCGTTACAGAAGTCACTGGAAAGAGAGATAGGAAAAAATGCAATAGAAAAAGGATCACTCCATTATGGTGTTATATGCTTGATCTTACAAACAAGTGTGGTGTTACTACAGATGGACCTGATGATGTTGGTCATAATGGTGGTAGATATTAGCAAGAAGTAAGGGAGATTTCAAGGTGATGAGATTATTGTCGTAATTGTGATATTCTGCACGCACATGATGTGTATGAACACTTAAATGCTAGAGAGTAAATTTATGCTATTAACCAAGATACCACACATAACAATATAACATGAAGAGTTCAAAAGAGTTTTAAGAGTAACCACCAAGTAGAGCAATAATAAGGAGAATTCCAAGTTTGAGAATGACCACATAATTTCCCAAGGAATATTACAATAACATTTGAGGTTTGACTAAGTTTAAGCCATGATTTCAATGTGTTGTATGACAAGATTGATGTTAACATACTACAATAAGTAAAATCATGAGGTTTCTTTTACTAAGTTCTGAAGCCATGATGTGTACAAGGTTTGTTGTCTAGCAGTAGCTGTTATGCAAAAATAAACTATGACCAAATTTGCATGAGGAACAAGTCTACTCAAGGTCCTAAAATTTGAGGATCACACAAGATGAGGTTAATCAACAAGGACACCTAAATCAGCAAAACATTTAAAATCAAGGAACTATTCAAGGAAATCAATTCTATAACTCAAGAGGGTACATTAAAACATTTCATGATAATAGAAGTGAAGTCAAGTCCACAAGTTTTCCTATAGTCTAATTTTTACACTTTTGTTTTAAGAATCAAACACACCATACCAACAAAATCTACAGAAGTCAACCATTTAGTAAAATTATATATATATATATATATATATATATATCCCCTAGCAACTAACATATCAATACAAGTACCATACATTATAGTACAATGGGATACCATTTATCATATTTCCTACTCAAACTCGGAATAACCATAAAGATAGCACAAGAAACACCAAGGACCACTCAAGGTTGATTTATCTTATTTCCTAGGGAAACTCGGAATAACCATAAAGAGAGCACAAGAAACACCAAGGACCACTCAAGGTCTCTAGGGAGAAGAACAAGTAACACGGGGTCCAACTACAATCCAAGGGTGCATCGTATCAAAAGTGAATAACATCATCTTGCACTTTCCATCCTAATGGAAAAGGGGCAACAATAACAAGGTGACCCAAGAAAATATGAATAAAAGAAGACTTCCCAAAGTTATTTTAGATCCTTAACATATGTTGCCTTAAAATTACAATAACTTAGGTCTTCAAGGACAAGAAAACATGCAAGGAGGTTACTTCTTAAATAATAGATAAGTCTCTGTAATGCCCCGTTTGGCGGGTAAACCCTTTTCAAAGGTTGATTGGGCTAGTAACTTTCCTTGAAGCCATTTCCATCCTGCTCCTATTCGTTTTCGAGCCAAGGACTTTAACCCATCGACAAGGGTTGATGAGTTCAGACGTTAGTTTCATTAGTCTGAATCCCTATTAAGCTACATCATGTGTCAAAATTAGGTCTTGATTTCAGATTCTTTTCTTTTGAATCACCTTCACACATACTATCTCTAAAAGAGTCATAATTTTTATTTTGAGTTAAACCTCTTTCATATAATTCTATATTATTTATTTTTCCTATCCACATAACTCTTATCTTCACTGTTCACACTTACGATAGAATGCATGTTATCCATTGCCCCAATAAAATTGTGATAGCATTCATTGACATTATTCTTTGGAATGTCCTCATGATTCGCTTCAAATTCTTAAATGTAATCCACATATATCTGATCATTTTCCATGAGCTATCTTTCTCGTGTGCCCCGACAAACCACCAGATGAAACATCTCCTCTGCAACCTACATACAAAATTATGTAATTCATTAACTTGAGAAAAGCCACATCTCTCATGTGTCACCTTGTGTAAAAATACAAACTAAAAAGCTTTACCATTAAATGAATATCAACTATGCTTTGGTAAACTAATCTCCTTATTTTTTGGAGATACAAACGTTTATAGTATGAGACTCATATGTTTAATATGAATAAATATAACAATATTATTCTTTACATAAATCTGCTCTTGCCCTTTTACCTTGTATTACAGAGTTTTATTTCTCATATTTCATTGAGTGTTTAGATTAGAAAAGGGGACTTGTGTGCCTCGTTGGATTAAAAAAAAAAAAACATTTTCAGTTAACTCGGGGTGTCTATACATTTTATATATTCAAGTTTGATTGGAATTTTTGGTAGCAAACCATTCAAACACCATTATAAATATTCCTTATGGCTTCTGGTCAATGCATGAACCTTCGTACAGTGTATTTTCCTTTGGAGTCGATAGAATTATCCAAGTTCTTCTTTTGAATCTCATGGTCATCGATTATGATCTGCGCATTGGGATTAGATGTTCAACATTGAGAAAGGAAATTGTGTTTTTAGGGAAATGGTTCTCATTTTATATTCTATGCATCCACATTGTTAGCTTGTGTTCTGCCAAAAAGATCGTGCTCCTTCTACACATTCCTTACATGTATTAGAAAGATATAGTTTTCATTGACTTGGTGTCTATACGTGGAGAATAATATATATCTAAAATTATCATGTGCTTTCTTGGCAAGGCGCAGAGTAGTTTGGTGAAGGTAATTAATTGCTTGACCAAATGAAAGAATGGGACGACTTTTCTGAGAGAATTGAAGTCAGGTGGGTGAGAGTTGGGTCGTTTTGGCAGGGGGCGCCCTCAATAGCTGTCACAGTCTCACCAACTGCAATAAACAAGGACCAGTTCACTCCTAGCCTATGCCTATCCCAACGTGGAGCGTAGAACTGAAATCTTGATATGAGAGTGCCGTGAGGAAGTATCTGGTTTTTTTTGCACTAGCTACAGGACAGAGAAGTAAAAAAAAACTTATCCCAAAAAATCCGTGGCTTCCAGAGAGAGTTAATCCGGGGGAGCTGCAGGGCGATCCCAAGGAACTGTTGGTGTTGATCCTGATGTTCTGCTTGCACGTGACCACAGTCATGATCAGTTGTTTCAAAATCTTGCAGCTGTAGTAGAAGAATGAGATAAAGTTTTAGTTGAGATGTCTTGCCATGGCCGCATAGGCTGTTTTAACAACATTTTTTTTCTAGCTATCGGGTCATGTTTAGATTGGGGCTGAAAGTTTTGAAGTTAAATGCTTTCGCATGGTTGCAGCCGCCTGTTTCCTTTGTCCTATCTACATGCCCTAGACTTGTGGATCCTGCGCATACCACATGTTGCTGCGAATGGAGTCTGAGCCTTCAACAGACTGAAACGAAGGGATGCCCTGGAGTAATCATGGTGTAGAGGAATCAGCTAAAAGTACATTTTCCTTTCTCACTGTTTAAGTAATGTAGAGGTACCATGAATTAATAAACAAATTAAATTCTTTTCATTGAGATTATATGGGTTATTTCATCTATAGAGGTAGTGATACTATGCAAACGTGGTGGGGAGCCATTTCATAATTTGGTTTCAAAGAATTAAGTGTATATTGTTCCTCACCTAGTTATTGGGGTAACATTATTTGCATTTATTGCATGGGAAAATTTCCACCATGAGTTGTTACATGTTAAATATATGGTTGCAATTGGCTTTTCAATACCTCCTGTTAGATTGGAAAATGAAACTGAAAATGCGGTGAGTTAGGGCCATTCCCCACATAAAATTTCACTTATATTTCATCTCCATTCCCTAATGCAGTCCATCCAAATCTCTTTCAAAAGAGGCAGGCCAGATAGACTTGGGAGAAATGAGCCACTTGTATCCAACCCTAGTGACACTAAACTAGTCATATTCAATTCCCAACCATGAAGGCATTGTGGATCCTAAAGATTTCCTACTTAAAAGAAGATGGGAGAGGAAAGTGAGATTTTGGATAGAATTGGGGATGTGTCCTAATGAAAACATGCACTTTGTAAGGTTTGGGTGGTGTATATTATGGAGATGGGAGAGTAGTTCTTCCAACTAGTCATTTGTCAAGTTCAACACCACACCTCTGAGTGACAAATATTCTAGTTCCCACATCTTTTTTGTCCATTCTAAACTAGAACTATAGCTTCCATATCCTTGAATAAGATTTCCATAATACGTGACCCTCTCTATAGAAACATCTAAGAATTGCAGGCGAGAAATATTACTAAGCTGCCAGAAAATTCTACCACCCAATCTTGCCAAACATAAGGTTGATATGATCAACAAATATTGTTTCCTGTGGGTCCAATTGATCAACTTGTATTGTAATTGGGTTATTATAACTTAAATAATTTTGTGTCTCATATTAATTTGCAGAGGTTTCCATAATTATTCCAATGGTAATTATCCTCCTTAGAATCCCAAGATGTCAAGAATTTCTCACCTGTGTCTTGGAACGTTGACAAAGATGACATTAAACTTATTCTTGTTAATTAATTGTCCATAGGCCTTTAGATAGATGTTTATTCTCTATTGTAGTACTTTTCAGATTTCAGTCTATATGAGACATGAGATAATTAGTGTCATCAGAAAAATGGAAGTTGGAGTACCCCTGTCCTCATTCAATCACCAATATTTCTAAGATAATTAGTGAACTTATAATGAATGAGATGATTTTGATTCCCAAGCCTGTCAATGACCTACCCATGTACAATAGTGAAGAATCATGTATCTAAAGAGCAATAGTCAAATCAAAAGCATGGAATTTGTTCTTTTTATATGTTGGGTTACTGCAGAAGATTAGAGACTGAACTTAGAAACATACAAGTCATATTTCTATGATTATTAGTCATCTTAATCATTCGTCTAAATAATGCATAATTTCATTAATGGAAGAACTACTTTCCTTTAAAAAATAAAAAAGGCGATCCACCCTAGAATGTTCGGTATTGAGGCTACTCCTAGTGCCTGCGCATGTATGTAAAACTCTATGAGAATTATTATCAGATCCACACTTCATAGAAAATTATTGTTACCATATATAATATTTTAAGATATCAATTAATTTAACTTTATCCACTTTTATTTTCCTTGCATGAGACTCTAAGCACATACCCCTTTTCTTCGTATATAATCTGCAATTAATCCACTTAACAAATATATTTAACTCAGGAACTAACACCACTTTTCTTCATATAATATCTTCTTATTTAACTCAAGAACTAACAAATTCAGGAATTTAATCCCCTACAGGACTGGAAAAACTCAACTCACACACACACTTTGCATTTTGACTCCACCTTTGGCCACAACAGAGACCTACTTCAGATCCATACTACCCAGATAATTTCTTTTCTTTTTCGTTACCACCACTAAAAAAATGCAACACAGTACCTACAATGTTTTTGTTGGAGACTCCTAATGGATAAATATCTTGTACAATTCAAGGTTTCATGAATATATGCAAAATGATCACTTTGTTCAACTATAATAGGTAGGACTTTGACATTGGCTAGATAATCTAGTATCTTGTTCTTTGAAAGCTAGTGCCCACTGTCGATACTCCCCTTTACCAGCCATGGCAGCACCATAAGCCTTTAGAGCGAAAGGATTCCCATGGAAATTTTTCACTATTTTACTAGCAGCCTCAGATACCTTAAGGTGGAGAGGTGATTCAATGCTTCCAAATGTATACCTCTCAAATAATTTCCAGTTATCTTTCTCTGATAAACTCTTCGTATGGATGAAATAAATATTTTGGCATATCTTACTCAGATCCTCCCTATCTCAAGAAATCACAATAAGTTTGGATCCATTCACCTTCTTTGTCGGCGACAATCCTAAATTAGATAAGAGGCCTTCACCGTCATTGCAAAAAATATGTTTAGCATAGTAATGCTCTCCCTCTCATTCATGTTTCACTTCCCCAACCTGCACCAACACACGATACGTGTTAGAAGTGGAGTGGACATAATGGTCAAAGGATGTTTTGATTTTTACAAAGAGAGTTCTCTAAAAATACATAATGGTCAAAGACTATTTTGATCTTTCATGGCACTGATGCTCTTCGTGATCAGACTTGATTCCAGACACAACCTTGATGGGTGCATAGGGACATTTTGTTTTCATTCCCATTTCCCCAAAATGTCCTTGACAACTAGAACTGCAAGGAAATAGGGGGGCCATGTCCCCGCATAAAAGTGAACATAAGTAAATAGGAAATTTTTAGTTCTCAACATATTCCTTGTTTCCCCAATGGAATCTTATAAGGAAGGTTGGCGTTGTGGCTGGGAATTTAATAAAAAACCTATGCCTTCAAAATTTTAAGTTATACAAATGTACAATTTTAGAAATAACTATTCTACCTGACTTCCTATGCTTCTAAAGGATTTTCTGTACAAGGAACTGTAATTTACAATCTAATTTAGTATACATCCTTGTCATGGGTTACCTAAAGTGACTCCAACATAGAATTTTGAAAAAACAAAAACAATTTTATGGCCAAATAAGACATACTGCAATGGTAATTTAGGACTCCTAAGTAATCCCAAATTACCTCTACCATCTCTGCACTGCCATATGTCGGTATTAATCCAGCCAGTTCAGCACTATCACAACTATAAGGCTGATTTCCCACATACACTTTAGTGCCAGCAGGAGGTTCTGACTTAGCAAGAAGTTATGTCTCTTGGTTATCTTCTGTAGGGGGTAAATCTGATTCTGAGAAATGAACCTCCTCTTCTTCTTCATCCTCTACTGCAAGTGGAAATCCTTCCTGGGTTATTGTTTATGAAAATAACCTAAACACCCTCTTATTTTTGGTGAGGGGGGTAGTAACAACAATAGAATTCACCGAGTTGAATGAGGAATAAGAGGCTTCCATATAGAAATCATTGGGCATGTAAGCACAATAACATGTAGCTTTACCTAATGGTATGTCTACTGGGGGGAATTACATATAAATGGACATGGGTATTTGCATTGAGAAACAAGAAGAAGTTGGCATGTTGTGAAAAAAACAACTCCTAATGCTGAGTGAACAAATAGAGAGCCCCCCAGACCAAGCATACAAGTGATGGAGTGGATTATTTTAGGGAGTAGTTGGGTATAAAAATATATGGACCATAATCATATATCTGAAGGATTTGTTGAAACAGGGATTGTTGCATTCTAGATATGAACATGTCATCTTGCAGATATATTAGGCGGAATTGTACATATGTTGGCCAGAGTATTCAGGCCTCAGAGAGCACAAATTATTACAATGTGAGAACATTTCAAAAAAAGGAAAAATCTCTCCGCACGAATGATTTTTTTCTTTGCATTCATGAGAGCCTTCAAGCCTTGCCAAATCCATGTACAAGCTTAAGTTCTCAAATCCATCTGAATATGTTCCTTCTTAGGTACAATAGCTGGAACTTTTAGACCATCTATGGTCACCCATGCAACAATGGTCTGATAGAGAATGATCATGACCCATTTTGAGAACACATCTATAAAAGCACATTGATCATTGGCATCCACAAACAGAGAGACCTTGTTTCATTTCTGCAAGAGCTACATCATCTTCTAACAACACCCTTTACACCTCTTTATTATCACAAAAATCTATCGTATTTGAATAAGTTATTGTGCTCAGCTGTAAATTTTTATAACATTAAAAATATACTAACAAGGACGCACATTAAACAAGACTAAAAATAGTTTGGGTTAGAATAGTAATCCAAAGAAAGTAGGAAGAATCTAATAGAAACCAATAAATGCCAGGCTAGAAAACAGGTTTTGAATCGGTGTCTTACTACTCCTTAGAATAAAATTTTCCATTGGAATCCTCGATCAAATGAATATAATGAAGAAGGTTACAACAATAATTTTTTAAACATGGATGCGTGATAGATGATTAAGAAGAAACTCTAGATGATATATTATAGAATCTTTATTATAATCACTTATATATGAAACATTGAAATTGTAACCATGTTGAATGATGAATCTTTATAACTTCAATGAATTATGTTATGAATTGCTCACCTGTGTCTTGGAATGTTTACAAAGATGACACTGAAAATTTAAATTTTCTTGTGTAGTTTTAGCCTTTTTCCTTGTTTGAGACTTCATGTTATAGCTTGAAACTCATGTGGGAGTTTAATGAGGTCTGAATTATATGTCTATCAATATTGGTAACTTATGATCCTTCCTCTTACACATGTTAATCTCAACCATATACATCTTAGCATGGAAAAATATGACTAGAGTTAAGATGTAACTACTTATATTTGGAGGAGAGAATAGGAAAAGGATTGAGAATTAAATGGAGGGTGAAGAAGAAGGTCTGAGAAGGAAAAACAGAGTAGGGTTCTAATAGAGAAGACTAAAAATTTAAGGAAATTTTCTAAAAAATCTGTCGAGACTGTCATAATTTTGTATATTGACCTAAGCAGATTAAGATTTCTCATACTTTCCATGTATTCCCAATATTGGAGGATATTTTCAAGTAAAATAAATGAAATAATGAGGTTTTAATATGGAATCCATGTTTGTTTGGTTAGTTTAACATCTTCTATCTCATATTTTTATAGACAAGTCCTATAGAACACTATTTCCTTGCATGTTTCTTCTGATTTTTCTTTATTTTCACGTGTAAAAATGCATGAAGTGACTGGGAAAGCATTTTGCAGGGATCTAGTGGATCTTTGCAAGTGTTAAGTAGATAAAACCTCTTTAAAATTGAGTCATACAAAAATTATTCTTAAAACCCATGCTCACTGTCTTGTGACAGTGTAGAAACCATCAACTAGGTATTTCGGTTAGGATATTCACCTTGGTTTCTCAGGGTAGAGTGGAATTAGTCATTCTCTGTGTTTATTTATTCTTTCCTAATGTCAATTTTAAAATGCATATCATTTACCATTTATTGTATATAAATGATTTATGTAGGGTTAATGGAATTTAGATAAGAAATTATTTGCTTTCTGATTTTTTATAGAAAATTGCGACTTGCTCTATGGAAGGAAAATACCTCATAAAATGCGACGCAAAATCCTTTTCTGATTTTTGTAAAAGTACTGATTTTATAGAGAAGAATGAAAAATAAACATTCTAGTGAGATATATGTTTCTAAATTTGTTGTCGAGTATATCTCACGACCCAATGAGTAATCCCCAATATAACTTATAACTCTCCAATTTGATGTTTGGTAAGGTCTTACATAATATTTGTGTTTATTATAAGTTGTTGCTCCATCAACAGGCAAACTGAAAAAACCCAGCCAACAATCGTATATTTATGGGATATGTTTTTTTTGGATTGGCTGCGCAGTTTCAATGTTAATTTACATTGACCAATATTTCATGAATCATCCACATGTTCAAACTGCTATTGTGAAACATTCATCTGTCATACAAATATGGGGAACATTGAAACCCAATAAGCATATGTTTGTCATGTCCGTCAAGGGTATACTAGTCTTTTTGGTTTTCATGTTCCACACCATTCCACTACTAATTCACTTTATTTCTAGGGGTTATGTATGTGATAGTCAATCTATTACTCATTTATTTCTAATCCAAAAATCATCATACTCATACTTGTTTTGATTGTCTTTCCTCTAGTGTTTGTGTACATCCTTGCATATCATATGGCAAAAAAACCCATCCTATTGAGAATTGTTATATGCAATATCTACCTACTTAAGTTCACAAGTGTACTTCAGTTGGATTTATCATTCCACATGGCCATCTACAATTCACATGTTGTCTAAGTCATATAGGATAATTCAGTCCATAGGCTAACAAATGACCTGAGATATCACCGACCAGCTTGGATCACTAACCAAACAACATGGGATGAGCTTATCAAAGATGCCAAATTCAAGAGAAAGTCCTTCAAAAATCCAAACTAGATGCCATCTGCATGAGAAGGAGGTAAAAGACGCCTTCGAGATACAACAAAGGCTACCCAAGCTAGGTTGTCAAGTATTGGGTCCCATAAATTGGGGTCGGGTGGGTATAATAGTATTCATGGGAGCTTGGCAAGTGAATAATTTCATTTTTTTTTTTATTTTTTTTTTGGTGACTTGAATGTATTGGATGAAAAATGATACTTGATAAATTAAAATGTCTTTGTACACTTAGGTTCACCAATTTTGAAAGGAAGCTTTAGATGAAGATCTAAAATATGCTTTAATGCATGGTTCCCAAGGCCTCTGACAACATATGATAGATCGAGGGGAGAAATTGGTCATTGAGCATGAATCTGAGGTAAGTTTATTATAGTATTTGATGACATAATAAAACATTTTAAGTATCAATGTTGTGGTAATTTAATTAACTAAAGTATGTTGTTTAATAGGATTTGTGCAACAATCAAACTCTTTGAAGGATGCAACTGACAGTGAACATGAAGATGCCATAGAAGGATGTGATGATTCTGTTGTTGGACAAAATGAATCGATTGACCATCTTGCAACTAATCTGGAAAACAACCCAGAAATCCAACAGACAAAATTTCAGGATGATTATCATGTTGCACTGGTATCTATTATAGTTCCTTGTCAAAAGAGGACAAAAAAGAATAGATATTTTTCCTATCCGGCTAAATAGATTTAAATTGGTTGTTATGTTATGAATTATTGGATATTTCATTACCAATGAACTTATTGGTTTTTTTTAATGATTTGAATTTTAAGTATACTAGTTGTGAGAAGGTAAGTGTGAACCATTCAGCCCTCAATTGCCATATCGTTTTAGATATTTTTCTATATTTCATTTGCATGTGCACTTATTTTTTAAACCTATGTAAAAAAAAAAAACTTAAAATTACCAAGAAAGAATAGATATGTGGGTATATTGGTTGTGTTGGTTGATTTCTAAGTTTTAATTAATGTTAAAGAGTGGGCAGTCAACAAAACTATACATACATATACACTACTTTTGTTCTTGGGCATCGGTTGCTTATGTTCACCGAGGCGAAGGTGCTACCTTTTTATAATTGTTACCTTAACCTATTTGAAAATATAGGCCTTAAAATTGCACCAACAGATGTTGCAGCCATTTACTGGTATAGCAATGAAACATACTATTCATCATATGCTATTCCAATCTGGCCTTCTTTCCCTTGTACAGTTTTCTGATGAGTTAGATGTCTTTCCTTGAATGTTTCAGGTTCCGAACTTCTTGATGAATACATCATTATTTGTGTTCAGCTATACAACATCATTTTACCTAAGTTGGAAATTGGCCTATGTAGCTTTCCCTCTCTTGGCTTTACTTGTAATCCCAGGATTGATGTATGGATGGATTCTCATGGGATTGGCTAGTAAACTGCATCCATAATACAATAAATCTGGTATCATTGAAGAGTAGGCTCTCTCCTCCATTAGAACTGTGTATTCCTTTGTGGGAGAGAAGAGAACATTGGACAATTATTCAGCTGCATTGGATGACTTGGTGAAGCTAGGAGTTAAACAAAGACTAGCCAAAGGTTTGGCCATTAGTAGCAATGGAGCTTCTTTCACCATTTGGTCATTCCTGTCTTGGTATGCAAGCAGGCTGGTCATGTACCAATGGGAGAGTGGTGGAAGATTATTTGCAACTGGTCTTTCATTTATCACTGGAGGCTTGCATGACTCCTAATTATCCTTCTCTACTTCTTGCACTATATTTATATATAGTATTTTGGATGTTTGATTTTAACTTTAACTTATGGTTTGTTTTTGAAATCATTGTAATGTATTAACAGAGCTCTTGGAACTGCTCTTCCCAACTTGAAGTACTTCAGTGAGGCATTTTTTGCCACATGCCGCATATCTGAGATGATTGAGAGGGTGCCTGACATAGATTGTGATGATAACAGGGGGGAGGTGATGGAGAAGGTCTATGGCGAGAAGGTCTTATGCTTTTTATAGTAGTCATGACTAGTGGTTGGATATGTTTCCCCAAGGCATAATGATTTCTAGGTGGGATGAAACGGTAAAAGAAGTTTGATCACGTTATTAATGGAAATGCTCTCTTTTGGATGCTTATTAAGAATCATAGTGGCACTATTGTCTTTGCATCTACAAGGCCCTGGTTTATATTATGTAGATAGTGAAGGAAGACAACTAAAGGGGATGCGTTTCTCTGTCGGATCTGGTTCTACATATGCCTACGGTATCTTGGATAGTGGGTATGTCTGCCCAGCTTTTTATTCAGCTGTTTTCCAGCATTCATTATTTGATGTTATACATGCACTAACTTCTGTTGTCTCATGGTTGCATACGTAGTTACCGTTGGGATATGCCCATGGAAGAAGTTGGTGAACTTGCTCATCGAGTTATATACCATGCAAAACATTTCGTGATGCAGCTAGCGTGGGTGTAGCAAGTGGTATGTAGCATAACATTAATTGATGCAGTTGGTTCTAATTATTTGATAGAAACTGCATTAACTTTGTGATCTCATTGACATAAATATTTTTCCTTCAGTGTATTATGTGGGTCCTCAAGGCTGGATGAAGTTGTTTAGAGATGATGTGGGTGAACTTCATTACAAGTACTATCCAGTCATAGAAAATGTTGTGGAGCAGGAAATGGGTGAACTCACTACTTGAAAGTCTGTCATCATGCCACTACTGTTACTGATTGGACTACAGATTACTATTTGCATTATGCACACTTGAATGCATTCTCCAGCCCTGTTATGCGTTGACAAAGGGTGGTTGTGATCATTAATTTGGATTATGTTGTTATGATGGTTCTGTGTTGGAAATGATTTACAAAAGTTGCGATTGTAATTTTTTCACATGCTTAAACATTATCAAACAGGGAACATTTAGAATTGCAATTACAATTACAGGGAACGTACTCTATTACAATTGCTCATAATAATTCTGCTTACCCTAAATTCTACAAGCTTTTAAATTACTTCATTGTTTTCAATTATGTGACATGGATGTCGTAGTGGGGTAGGTGGGAAAGATTTACAAGTGGACCCTAGGTGTTTCCTTTTCTTGATTATACTATGTTTTGTTTTGTCTCTTCGAGCCTAGTTTATGAAATCCACTATATGCATTTGTTATAGCTCCATAGCTTTAGAGAATTGCTATTTTCTTGCATAGAATATCAAAAGACTTTTCTATGTTTTTTATGGCCTCTAGATCATATGGCTTTTGTCTGATTTAGTTCAGTTTCAATAGAGGCAAAAATAGTATCAGTCATCATGCATGTATTATATGGTTTCCTTATGAGTTTATAACTTGTCAATGGTATGCCATGTTTAATTGCTAAAGCTTAGAACTTAAAGGCTCATTCTGCTGGCCAGGTAAAAAAATATTTCGAATACGATGACCTAGATGGAGCAATCAATGAGATTTAGCACCAGGTTGCTTCTAAGGTCCCCTCTATAAAAATGATGATTCATCGGGAGAAACGCATTGTCAAAAGAGAGGAGGCTAAACTGGACTGTTCCTGTCTTTGCACGAATAGGAGTTATTCCTCACAAACTGGATTGCTATAAGACAAATGCCAACAAATTTCTGTCAATGTTATGTATCATGTGAGCTTATTATAGCCATGATGTGTGGCATATGGCAGTTGATCAATTGTAAAGATATACGGTTGATTTTTATGATGCTGCTTACAATAAAATTTGAAGGCTTCACCTCTAGTTAACTATGTAAGATCTCTTTATCCATGTATGGATCTCATGTCAACTAACGTGATGGTAATGTAAGCAAATAAGAAGACGACGCTTATGTTTTTTTAAAATATTTACTTGAGGCATCTAATCTCATTGCATCTGGAGAAGAAAACTGAGCTTATTAGTTTGTTTTCTTTTGGATTCTGAATAGTGATTGACCTATAATGATGCAGGATGAGGCAATAAACTTATCTGAGTTCACGAATGATTGGTCAATCTTATAGTTCGGCATGATTAGTCAATCTTATAGTTCATCTTGTTGATTATCTGCAGATTTGTCCTCAGAAGCACCTGCAACCTTGTTAATGGATTTGTAGGTGCTGGAATCTATGCCCTTTTCCTTGAGCTTCTTCTTGATGCATGAGTTCCAAAAGTTCTTTATCTCATTATCAGTTCTCGCTAGTAATCATGTAGCTATCTGTGATCATCTGATATTCATGAATACTTTAACATTTCAATTCTTGATGCAATGCTGTAATAAATGTGCATCGATCTAAATTCGTTTTCTTACATATTATGGTAACTATTTCTTCAACCATAATGGTAACTATTTACTTGCATTCCAATGGCTATGAATGTCAATGATATGGTATAATGTTCATGTGCTAGAAAATGTGCCTCTGCTTCCACATTTTACATACAGGTAGTCTATCTAGGGCAGCCTGCTACTATTAGCAGAAAAGTTCTTGACCTACTTCACAGGCAAAGCGGTGTATGGTTTACAAAGTAAGTCCAAGTAAACTTTTTTTCAAGATGCAAATAAAATGGTTTATACAAACAAAAAAATTAGTGGCAGTTTTTCTTTAAGCCCAGTTTCTTCACAGTATGATATTGAATAAAATTCTTCTCGATTTCTCTTTTGTCTTAAATTGTTTTTTCCTGATGTCTCTGATTCCACTACTGATCTTATTTTTAATCAGATAAATCATGAATCCCGTGCGCTCACATTAAATGTGATCTATGAAAATCAAAAACACAAATAAAAGCTAAACAGTAAGTGCAATATTACCAACCAGCCAACAACAGTTGTTTAATTTCTTCCTAATTATCAGTAGATCTCATATTTTTTATTCATTTTCTTTCCTTTAAATGTACCCTATCTTATCAATTAATGTCATATATAACTACCAATGGTTATGATGATTGTCACTAGGAAAAACCATCTAGTACACTATAAGAAACTATGCACAAATTTTGATGGGTTGTCATCATTTTGCTACTTTTAAGGAACTGTAAAGAAAATTATATACAAGTATCTTGATGGGTTTATGGGGCTATCAATCATGAGCATTGAACCTCTGTAGTTATTTATTTTAGGTACAAGAAGATCAAATAGAGATCTTCATTACTACAACACAGAGATCTTTAACTGACTGACAGAGATTTATGAAAAGAATAAATTCTATTTAAGCCTGACTCCATGAAAGCCTCTGCCCAAGGGTGTAAATAAATGGATAGAAACAAAAGAATCATGTCATTGAGCTCCTTTTGCTTTTTTATGATATCAAAGCATCTCATACTTGATTCTCGGACAACTTTTCAAATTAGCTAAACTAATTGCTCCACTTATTGACAGGATCGTGATTGGTTTTTAATGGGGGATGGAGTAGGAGTTTTACTCCTTGAGGAATTAGAACATGTAAAGGTACATTCTTTGTCAAGAGGCATTTTTTTCTAGTGATTGAAGTTTGAGGCTATCTAGCTTGTATTTTGAGGTTTGTAATTGTTATATGATCTAATAGATATGTTACATACTCAGTAAGGAATACTTTGCTTTGGCTGCTATAAATTATGTGATTGTAGATGTTCTTTGTTATGAATTAATGTTAATTGGTTTTTTATATGTGTAGGGAGATATCTAATCACCCAGAAGCATATGTTCGAAGATCGTCTCTTTTTTCAGCCTCATCCAGTTACCTCAGGTTTGCTGGCATATGTGTTTTCATAGTCTATTTTTCCATGTTAAAAATACATAGTCTATTTCAAACATATTTTCTCTATTGTAAATATGACTTCACATTAAGCTTAACAATGTTTTTGTACTGTTGAAGCAATGGACATTAAATTATTGTAATTGTTATCATGAAATCCTGTAGACATAGATGGACAAGTAGGTATGAGGCTCACTTGTGGGACAATAGTTGCAGGAGGCAGGGCCAGACTAGAAAGGGTCGACAAGGTGAGACATAATAACTCCCTTACTTGTTGTACATATTATATATTAATTTTTCTTGCTAGATGATTTATATAAATTGTTATTTAGGAAATTATTTGATGCAGAAAAGAATCACACATTCACATAAATACATCAACAATCAAGAATTTATAGCATTATCAACTCAACTTAGCTCTGGAATTTGAGTAGCATTTATAATCCTATATAGCCAAACTGTTCTTGGTCAAATCTTTCCTCACCTGATAGATTTCACCTTCAATGGCCTATAATATCTTCTCACTGTTTCTTAAGCATCACATCCTTTTCAAGGTCAGTATGCTCTTAAGTTTGCGAATCAAGTAATGTTCACTTTTCCCCTTGGTCACTAAACCTAGTCCTTTTGCACCTTTTCTATTTTTTTGGTGATTCAACAAGTGTCTTATGGTTTTAGCCATTCTTAAACTTCTTGAGGTTGATCCCTTGTTTCACTATTCACACAAATGTTAGATTCATCATAAGAATGCATTCAAAACAATCTCAAAGCCCACCTTTTTTTCCTGTTTCAAACTGTCATGTTCTTCTTTGTTAGTTCTTCTTGTTGATAATCAATGTTAAATAGATACTATACTTTGTGTCTTATTCCTTTGATTTCCTATATGCATTATTATTGTATCATTAATTAGGTTCATGAAGAATATCTTGAAGTTGGTGCCAAAGTCTTAATAACAACATCGTTCCAGGTCTGTGCTTATGATATGGATTATTCATACATTCTTATATGTTTGTTCACATGAATATTAAGAGAAAATTGGCTTTAGATTGCTACTTGAGGAATGAGCTTCAGTTGCTTTGTGGTTGGATTGTTCTTTTACATACTAATAATTACACTTAGCACATCTTTATATCGACCCGTCTTTAATGTTGGGATTTATTTTCATTTAATTAAATTGTTCATTGCAATTAGGATACTGGTATGGAGATGCAAATGAAGTAGTAATTCTCTTTTTAATCATTCTTAATACTGGTATGGAGATGCCATTATCATTCTAAGATGGATCCATAAGTGGGATTCAAAATTTCAGGCTTCATGTAGCTGACTTTAGGAAAATCCAACAAAAAACTAACATGCAAAGAAACTGATCTAAAGACAAAACAAAAGATGTAGTTGAATATAATATAATTTTATTGACAATGGAGCTTTGATGTTCCATACGTCCACAAGGTGAGAATCAATCACTTAAGAAAATTACCAAGTACATAAAAGTATAAACTGCAAAATGGAAATTAGAGAAAAGATCACAATTATTCATGTTTATTGTGGATTATCTTGACTCATTTTATGTTATATAGGGGCATTCTCATCAATCTGCTTTGAAATTACTTTGAAGAAGGCTAGCTTTAATTGGTCTATTGGTGAGTGTTGTGCCTCAATGGTTTCACTGGGCATTGTTTTTATATAATGCTTGTACGTTTTTACTCAATTTTCATGCATGTAGTATAGAATATCCACTAAAGAAAAAATAGATGAATAATGGCTTCTTTTTTGTTTTTCTGTATAGGTTTATATCGGAACATTTTCACTAGGCATGTGTGGAATTCCAGGGATTATAATGTCTGAGGTTATTCCATGATATAAGTTATGAAAATGGATTGACAGTAATGAGTTAGTGATAACTAGTTTTTTCAAACAAAATGTAAAGATCGGGTCGATTTAGTAAAAACTAATTATTGTCCTAATTTAAATGTAATTTGTGAATACTTTTGGAAGAATTGGAGTAAAATATGTAATCATAATTTCTTAGAATCCAATGCACCTTCGCTGCTAATGATAGTAGAGAATTGCATCAAAGTTGAGACAATCAAAGTGAAGAACATGAAGATGATTGCTGCCGATGGAGAGGCAATTGCTCAAAAAGGAAGTTTCTCAAAATTAAAGTTAAGAAAAATAACCTCAAAGTAGCACTAGGGAATCATATGGATCACTTGAAGTTGGTGGTGGAGAGGTGTTAATATTTTATATCAAGGGTTAACAGAATTCATACACCCTTTTGTATTTTATCATTGTATTTCAAGGGTTAACGGATGTCAGACACCCTTTTGTATTTTATCTTATTTGATATTAATAAAATATTTGTGTACCTATTTATTGGGCACAAGATTTAAATCAAATTGTTGTTAATTTATAATATTAATTACCAGACCACTCCGACATCATAGATGATATGTAACTTCGTTGATTGCACTATATGATATTTGGTTATTATGTAGTTTTAAAATTCATATTTTTCATTCTTTAAATTTGTATCGTCTCTAGAGAGACAATAAAAATTGAAATTATTATTGTCTCCAGAGAGACAAAATGTTAGTATTCGGTATTGTCTCTAAGGAGACAATAATGATATTGTCTCTAGAGAGACGAAAATGATATTGTCTCTAGAGAGGCAAAAATTATACTGTCTCTCAAGAGACAAAATATGTATCAATCTGTATTGTCTCTTGAGAGACAATAATTAGAGACAATATTAGAGACACCCACTTTGAGACAATAATAGAGACGATATACAACTTTTTTATTGTCTCTATTTGAGACAATTTAGTCAAATTTTGTCTCTATTAATGTCTCAAATGACCCCGGAGCCTTGTAGTAGTGAGAGGATTAGACTGTGTTATGCTCTCAAATGGCTTCCAAAAGTCACTACCAACCTGTGGGTTTGGACCAAAACGGTTCAATGGGTTCTGTTTGTTTTTCGTAATGGATCAGGGGTTACATACAAACTTTACAATAATTTAGCGATGCATGCCAATTGTCCCCAACAATTTAAGACAATAATAGAGGATGTTTTTCCTTCAAAAGGCTACAAAATATCTTGACAACTCTTATATTTGCACCAGATAAGAATATCAAAACACCAACAACTATGGAAAAGAGATAATGACATAGGAATAAACAGCAACAACAACTACTACAAACATTGGAAGAAACGGAGCAGGCTATTCCTCAAGGAAAAAGATGTTGTGGCCTCTTACAAGGAAATCCCCCTCAAAACTAAGTTGAGAAGATCATAATAAGATCAATTATGTTCATGCAAAAGTGCAGGGTAGAAATTTTCTTAGTGTTTTTTATGCCATACTATTTACTACATTTTAATAGTTTTTTCAGAGTTTGCTACTAAAAACTATTTCAGAGTATTTCATCACAGTTAGCATATTATTTGTATAGCATAATTATTTGATATTTTTTGTCAAATAGTTTAGGTACCTTCTTAATAAAACTACTTTCCTAGAAATATAACATCACATGTCAAACAATTCATATGCTTTATCGATTAACATTTTTGAAATTTTTATATCAACAATATTTCATATTAAGAAAAAATAGAGTTTTTGCCTTTAAATCAATACTATCCAATATACACTGATAAAAAAATTATAGGAACTATTAATTCTGAAGAAACTCAGGAGGCTAGGCTATAATTTCTAATTTTTCCCTACTGTTTAAAAATACCTTGGTGGAAAAATTAACAACTCATGATTTTGTTTAATGACACATATTGCTTAGGCCAAACTGGTCCTTAGGAGGGCGTTCTCGAAATATTGGGCATCTGGTTTATGTTTTTAAGCTTTCTTTGACTTTTTAGATATTCAACACTTGTGGACCATAACTTACATTCAACCGAAATTGAAAGAACAATATTTTCTTTGGGAAATAAATAACAAAAGCCACAAAAAATGGGGAAAATTATTAAATAGATTATAATAGCACTGGCCATTACGACTGTAATAAGATGATGATAATAAAAAGTATAACAGAAACCCTAAACAAAATAAAATATCAGAACAAGGATTTTGGAAAAACATTGCAATATTTCTGAATCCTCATGGGAGTATTTATGCCCCTCGGTGAAAAGAAAAAGGAAAACTAAAATGGTTTATTCGACGGCTCATAGAAATGCCTATCGACGTAAATATACGACCGATGGAAAGAGGTAAATTAAGATCCACCAACAATTAAAAGGATTGTATTGAATAAAAAGGAAAAACACACATGATATCATAAGTTACAAAAAAAATTATAATATGTGGTAAACGTTGAAAATGAAACACACTGTTCATGACACATTGGATGGTAAGGATTACACTTGGATCCATCTATTGGAAACCTATGAAAACAATATACACACAGTCAATTTGGATGGCGAAAGATTCTTAAGTCAATTATTAGTTGGCACAGTAAAATATCGAACCAATGGGCATATATACTCATGGAGAGTATTTTGAATTGTGCTACATAGACAAGCACAACTTTTAAGGGGGTAGAGTGTCATGATTTGAAAACCAAATACGCCAATTATGAAAATCAACTAATCTAATTCTTAAGACTATAAAGGTTTTCATAGAGTTTCTTGCAATATTTATTATGTCGAAAGGCGTCCCCTTATGGGAAAGGCCTTTTCGGACATTCACGCGATTATGTTAAATTTGACAGTCGTTTTGTCATTTTTCTCTCATGCTTAAATTTGACTGTCCTTTACATGGTTTTCCTATTTTTTTAGTCGTTTCGAGTTGGATGCCCTCCTCGTCTATCATTAGCTTGTTGCGGGAGGTCGTCTCCTTTCTTCAACATCAAAAATATTAGCAGTGTTTTGGTTCTGCTATTTGATTTGTGTATTTCGTCTCATGCAAAGTTTAGGGATTTGGGGATATTCAAGCTACCCACTGACAAAAGAGTTCACATAGTTTATATAAATGAGGGGGAAATGGTTGCTATACATACACTGTGTATATCTCATTCTAAATCCATCCATTGCTTTATTAACATATGTAATTTTTTAATATTATTTTTCTAATGTATCTTTCATAACTACTGAGGAAGGTCAGAAAATGTGAACTCCATAACCAAGTTAACACCTTAGAAGTAAGGATTCATGCCTATGTTAGGGATAAAGACATCATAGAGGCTGTTTTCTTTTCCGTTCAGGAATTCAATAAGTAGCAAGTAATGTAGGCTAGGCCAAAAAAACAAATTATTCCTATGGTAATTTTATTTTATGTTCAAAGATCAGGGTTTTAGGAAAACAACTAAATTTTTAGGGTATTTTAATTTTATTTGTAATTGTTGTACGCTTCATCATTCATGTTTAGGTTTTTTTAGTTGTTTGGGGTTTCAGGTTTTAAGTTTGCACTGCTTTAATGACCAACCCTTTTTCTAACATAGGGTTTTATGTTTTTCTAATGTAGGGATTCAAATATTTATTGTTTCCTTATAGTAGATTTGTTTTCTAACTTAGAGCAATACAGGGTACCACAAAAATAATGATACCAGTTTTTCTCAGGAAATCATGAGCTAGTTTCTTTTCATTGCCACATCTTAGTTGCAAATAATTTAGAATATCAAAGGAATTTGTAGCAGCAGCAGATGAAGCACAAAGAGGCATCATGTTCAGGCCTTTAGGTTGTGAATGACATTCCAAGCATGCAAACTGTCAAGGTTTTGTTCATCAGGTCCCTTGAGGTACTATCGAATCCATCTTTATTAATTATTAGTATTAACATAATTTACAAGTTTTGTTTTTCCTGAGTCTGAATATAGAATGTTGTGTTTAATATGGTTTTAATAGAAACACTGATCCTTATGAGTTCTACCAATTCCCTTTTCATTCCTTGTGATTGAATGTAGATTAGCTCTAATATTCATACTGTTGGTGTGAATAAATTTCAGTCCAAACTTAATGAACTCAACTAGGGGCTTAGGGCCGAGAAAAAGAATAACATGCATGGGGGTTTAAGTCTATTACTAGATGTCATTCAGCTACTAGAAGATGAGGAACAAATCAAAAAAGGAGAGGACAAGGCTAAGGGAATTTTAGCCAGACCTGATTTAAAGATTCCCCAATGTAGGGTGGATGATGATTCCAAGGCTACAAAGAAGATGACCCTAGATCAGAAAGTGGAATAACATGTGGGTAGTGATCAAGTATTGGGTACATATCTTGATGAATAATTTTAATGTAAATGTTTACGAATTCATTTCTAATAATGTATTATCTTAGGGAGTTCTATTGTATACAATTTTGTTACCAAACAATGGATCTATAATATAATATTAATATATATACATGAAAAACAGACTCCTGTTGTGAAAGAAACATAGAGAATTGCATACTATAACACCTCCAAAGTTTTCCTAATGCCCAATAGGGTCCTAATTATAAAATTCCAATTGTCTTGGGTAACTTGCAAGAAGTTTTACATTAGGTAATGATTTTTATAGGAGAGGATTTAATCTTGGAATTAGGAATCACCCATCCTAATTATTTGTAAAAGTCTCTCTCATCTGCATAACTATTAGACAATATGCCATACCAAAAATTAATTTTGGAAAAATGATCTCCATAATTCAGAAATTAGACTTGGAAAGAGGAATCAATCCATCCTTGACATTGCCAAAGATCATCTCATATGTGAAATTTGTAGACAATATGTCCTACACAATTGATCTTTTAGAAAGGATCTTTATAACCTGGAAAATGAGACTAATAAAAAGAGAAATTATCCCATCCTTACAAATCAGAAAAACATGGTATTCTCACTTCTTATCCATGTATATCTTAAGAAAGGGTTTGTGCAAGCCAATCATTTCATAGCCTTGGTAATCAAGACTAATGGAAAGAAGAATCATCCCATCCTTACGAATTGTAAAAACACAGTATTCCCATTTCTTATCCCTAGATATCTTACAAAAGGTTTGTGCAAGCCAATCACTTCATAGCCCAGGTATATCACCTTGGTAAGGGGTATAACCTCGCCCATGCTAATAATAAAATCTGTAGTGCCCCCCCAACACTACAAAAAATAATAATAATAATAATAATAATAAAATTGAAATAAAATATGTTTGAATACCAGTTTGTATCAGGAGAGGCACAGCCTATTCAGTTTTTTCCTGCGATGGAAGTGACACATCATAAACATATTTTAAACCTATCTTTTTCCCTACGTAATAATCCAAGCATTTTATTATGGATCCAAGGTGTTAACCACATATAATCCTAAGTTAATTATGTTGAAAATTCAATAGTAGTTAGTAGTGATAGCAAATAAACAAGTTTTTTCTGGGAACCGTGCTAAAGGGAACTCATCTAAAATCCATCATAAAATCAATCCCATTATGGGTTAAAGCAACCTTACACATAGAAAAATCTGTAACCGTAAATCTATTCATTTTACCCTATAAAAATGGACTAATCTGAATATTTTTCAATACCTGAAGTGATTTCGATTTCCTCTGAGTTAAAAGGAAACTTCTCCCTACCATTTTTTTGTTGATGTACATAGAAGAGAAGAATAAGATTAAGGATTTAGAGGCAAGGTTGTATGGTTTAGCACTCAACTTTATTAATTTTTGTTTTCTCTTCTTACTGTCTTGAGGTAGAGAGTGGATACCACTTCATTTTCTTGCACTTTAACTTATTTTCTGAGTTGTTGTATTGAGTAAGACATTGAAATTTCCCTATCATGTTGTTCCATGTATGCCTTGTAGGTTTTATCTCTTTCACTCTCCCTCTGTGTGAAATCCTCTAGTTTCCATTCCTAGCTTGATAGAGAGGGGCGGTTGGAGGTGTTGAACTATTTTTTCCTACACACAACTGAAGTGGAGCTTCAAAAGTAGGTCAGGGACATCCAATAAATATTGGAGATAGAAGGAAAAGGATATCATTCTAGGCTATGTTAAAGGGAGCTACAGATGTAACCATTCTAAAAGTAACTCCTCTATGGGTAAAAACGGATATGCACTTGGAGAAAATTCTATAACATTTGTAACTACCATCAAGCAATGGTGTCATGGAATTCTTTGATCATTGGGTATGCACTAAAAAAATAGGTTTTGTGAAACAGATTTAGGAATTTTAAGTTAATGCAAATGGAAGAATAAATTCCCAATCCATATATGTTCCTAGATTTCTCCCACGTCGTGTTGAAATGGGAGTTTAGAGAAAGTTATAGGCACCTAGAGGGTAGGATAATATCCAAACTCCATAACTATTTCTAGAAGCTTATCTACTATGTTAAGAATGGAAGGAAAATGATACACTTTAGTTTTGTTTGTCTATTGCGGAACTAGTGAATAGAAGGGAGTCTAGGATAGGCTCGCAGTTGGCTTGTTAGTGATGGAAAGTGAGGATGAATGAGAAAACCCAAAAAAAATTCAAGGGATACCTGAAGCTGATGCGGTCTCTT
Organism: Taxus chinensis; assembly: GCA_019776745.2. Lineage (NCBI taxonomy): Eukaryota > Viridiplantae > Streptophyta > Pinopsida > Cupressales > Taxaceae > Taxus > Taxus chinensis. The sequence continues at coordinate 88,159,676 of CM034153.1, read as the reverse complement.
CAAATTCAAGGATCACAATTTTTGAGTAAAAATGGTATGGATATTCCCTTTTTCTCTTGTACTAAATTTTTCTTTAATCATTTCTTGCATTTGGAAATTAAATGTAAATTTTTTAGGAAATATAACTCCAAACAATGATAAAACATTACTTCATTCAGTACTATAAAACATCAAAAAAATTATAACCTTGAAAGTTGTGTGCATGTAGCGCCACACCCAAATATACCGAAAACTTGAAACTCCTTGCATGACCCCTGGTAATGTGAGACACTATGGGGAAACTTAAATAAGTAGTTTGAAATTAATTAACACCCTTGCATGTCAAATTTCTAAGCCCACTCAGGTTACTTTTTAGGAAATAAGGTATAAAATATACGAAAAAATCCTTCACAGAATCGTAACAGTAGAAACTAATATGCAGATAATATTACAGATCTCAAATAAAAGTGGAGAATAAAAATAACACAACACAAAGAGACATTATTTAATGTGGTTCACCCAATTTATGTCCACCAATAATCACTTTCTTATATTTTATTACAAGCCACCGCTCTCTCAATACAATACCCAGATCTGTTTGGAGTTATGCTCAATAAACTCTATATAATTCACACTCAAATTCAGACACATCTACAATGTTACATCAACCCTACCATATTCAAAAAACTACATAAGTAGACAAATTCTTTACCATTTTTAAAAAACTGGGGGTATCAAAACCATGGGTCAAAACCGTCCCATAAACCTATGGGTCAAAAATCCCACCCGTATGAGAAAAGAACATTTCCCGGTATATCAGGAATGTTGTTTTGAGACCACTAAGGAAAGTGTACATTAATCTTAGTGTACAGTTTTCAACACTTTCACACATGAAAAAATGCTCCACAACCTAACAATCTCCTACTTGGAGACTATTTTTCCTCTAAGAAAACTTCTCAACCCTTCACTAGTTTCTGTGAAGACAAACCAAAGCTAAACACAACTTCATTTTTTCCCTTGTGACCACCTTGGTCATCATGTCTGTAGGATTTAGACTAGTATGAATCTTCTCCAGCTTCAAATTCTCTTCCTCCAAAGTTGTCCTAATGAAATGGTACCTAAGCTATATATGCTTTGTCCTAGAGTGGAAATCAGAGTTCTTAGTTAGGTGTATAACACTCTAACTATAACTATGCATCTTCCCTTCCTCTTGCTTATGTCCCAAATCCTCAAGAAATTTTTATAGTCAAATCATCTCTGTACTTTCCTTTGTGTTAGAAACATACTCAGCCTCTGTGGTTGACAAAGCCACAATCTTCTGTAGTCGTGAAATCCAGCTCACTGTTGTCCCACATACAATGTAAATATAACCTATTGTACTCCTCATGTTGTCTACATCTCTAGCCATATCAGAATCTACATAACCACCCAAAGTGGTGTCTAATCCATTGTAGCACAAAACTATCCCCATGGTCCCTCTCAAATACTGAAGGATCCACTTTACTGCCTGCCAATGATCTCTACCTGGATCACTCATAAATCTACTCACCACTCCCACTGCATGGGAAATATCAGGCCTGGTACACACCATGGCATACATCAAGTTTTCAACCATTGATGAGTAAGATACCTTGGACATATGGTTTCTCTCCTGCTCTATCTTGGGACACTGCTCCTTTGATAACATGAAATGGCATGTTAAAGGAGTCCTAACTGGTTTAGCACCCTGAATATTAAACCTCTCCAAGACCTTATTAATGTACTCTTCCTGAGATAAAGTCAGATTTTGTTCCTTACTATCCCAAGATATCCTCATACCAATGATTTTTTTGGCTTCTGCCAAATAGTTCATATAAAGGATTCACTTAGTTGTTTCTTGAGTAATTTTATTTCCTACATATTTTTACCTGCAACCAACATGTCATCCACATACAGATATAGGATAATATAACTTCCATCCTCAAATTTCTTTGTATACATGAAATTATTAGAATGAAATCTAATATAACCTTGCCCCATCATGAAGCTAACAAATTTATTATACCATTGACGTGGAGCTTATTTCAATCCTTACAAGCTCCTCTTTAGTTTGCACACCATTTCCTCTTTACCTTTAACCTCATAGCCCTCTGGCTAATGCATACATAGATCCTCCTCTAAATCATCTTGGAGAAATGCAGTCTTTACATAAAGATGCTCTAATTGTAAGTCTTCTACTACAACTATTGTAAGAAAATTTCCAATAGAAGTCATTTTTACTATATGAGAAAAATATCATCAAAATCTATACCTTTTTTTGTATAAACCCCTTGACCACCAATCGGGCCTTGTATCTTTTCTTACCTCCTTATTCCTCTTTGACTCTGTACACCCACTTTTTCTATAATGCTCTTTTTCCTTAGGGTAGCTTCACTAAATATCATGTCTAGTTCTCCACGAGATCCTGATGTTCCTCATCCTTGGCTTGCTCCCACTTCTTCTTGGCGTCTACCTACATTATTTCATAAAATCTCTATAGCTATCCATTGTCATTGAGTAATAAATAATAAAGAGAAGGATATAAACATACTAGGTTATCTTCTTACCCTAGAAGACCTCCTTGATATAGGAGTTTTGGGTTCCTATTTAGGAGGTTCCTGAACTGATTCATGTGTCACTTTCCCATCTGGAAGATCCCCTACCACTGCATATTCTTTCTTGGATTCTTCCCTAGTTTCCTGCAACTACTTCTTATACATGACTTTCTCATTAAATACCACATCCCTAGATCAAAAGATTTTTTGTCCTTAATACTCCAACATTTATATCCAAAGTCCTCACCACCATAACCAATGAAAGTACAATTTTTTAATTTAGCCTCTAGTTTGGTCTTATCATCCTTGTCTATATGGAAAAACACCTCACATCCAAAGACTCTAAAAAATGAATAATCAACTTTATTACCATACCAAACCTCCTCAGGTATGCCTCCATCAAAGGCACTTGAGGTTCCTCTGTTTATCAAGTACACAGTTGTGTTCACCGCTTCTTCCAGAAAAGAAAGAGGCAGTCCTACATGTAACCTCATGCTCCTAGCACATTCCATTATTGTTTTATATATCCTTTATGACACCTTATTATGTTGTAGAGTTCCTGGAACCATATTTTGCCTATGGATTCCATTCTTAGAATAGTAATCATCAAATTCATTGTTGTAATACTCCTCTCTATTATTTGACCTAAGACATTTTAGCTTAAGACCTATTCCATTCTCTACCAAGGCTTTCCATTTAACAAAAGTGGAAAATACATCAGATTTGTTTCTAATACAATAAACCCAAAATTTCCTTGTTACATCATCAATAAAATTAATATAATAACTTGAACCCCCAAGAGATGATACCCAGAGTCAGCCCCCACACATCAGAGTACACCAAGTCTAACTCACTCTCTTTCTTTATAGGTCCAACCTTGAGAAACCTTACTCGCTTATGTTTCCCATATATGTTTTCCTCACAAAACTCCAAACATGTTTCTATATATCTGGGAAAATCCTTCTTTATGATCTCCATACCCTTATGGCTCATATGACCTAAGCATATAGTGCCATAATGTTGTATCTGCTTCTGGAGATATAAGATTACAAACATTAGTGCTATAAGTGTTTAAATGAAAGGTTACAACCTTCTTACTTCTTAGCACCACAAGATAACCTATTAGTACCCAAATTGATTCTTCCTTAGAAGCTGAGCAGCATCACAGGTCTGGCAGGAAGCTTAGAGACAAGTAGAGCATATAGTGTGTCATTTTGTAGCCGGGGATAAAATACAGCTTGCTCTTTTTCATTCAGATGTGGAGAAATGGGTAGCACCCTCAAGAGGATTTGACCTATTCTCACTACTTTATGGGTGTGCCTTTCAACCAAGGTGAGGGGACCCTTTTTGTAGCCTGTTGTTTATGGAGGAGATGGAGATATCCTTCCTTGTGAGATTATTAAGAAGACCTTGAAGAAAATTTGATCGATGCAATAAAACCTAACTCTCGCGAGTTGTCACTCTAAATAATGGAGATATTTTCTAAGAAAGGTTTAGGCCACTAAAGACAATGAAAACATGATTGTTTCTGCATGTTTTGATGGTAAAAATTATGCATTTGTATACATACATGACAAATAGGGGTAGTATGGGTATGATTAATTGTTTTTAAGTGAATTTTTGGTAGGCGGTGAAGTAGGATAAAGTTGATTATACCAGATCTTTGGGGGAACTTCACAATAATGAGCAACTTCACAACATAATGCTTCAGAATAGTCAAGACATTCCTTGAACTAGAAGGTGTGCTTCAATGGAGGCCCAGATCAACACATTTTCACATAATCTTTAAGACTCCAATACAAAGGATCAAATTAGAAGACTCAATTAAACACTATAGTTTCTGATTAACCACACCTAAGGTACACACAAAGACTTACAAATAATCTTTATCACAAAATGACTGTGATTTGATTTTAAATTTATTATCTCATCCAAGATGAAGGATATTCTTGAGATGAAATTGAAAATACCATTAAACTGTCACAAGGACAAGATCTTGTGTGATTTAACAAAAAAATTAGTATAAGATTACAATAGGAATGAATAAAACTATTTGCATACATTCTGAACAAAGCAGACACTAATTTCTCAGAGTCAACACAAAATAACTCAAATTTGATTAATCTTATCAGTAGGGGAGAGTTTCTAGGACAATCTTAGAGCTTGTCAATGGTTGTACACTCGCAACCACCTTGACACGATCAAGTTTAATCACAAAAGAGATATGCAGGTTTCTCAAACATTCCCTTAGAAAGATGAGCTCTATCAATCCTTTTAGGAAAATCAGTTCTGACCTCTAACACTCCAACATTCCAACCTCCAACCCCTTACCAAGAGCAGAGCTCTTGTATTTATATCAAAAGTAACAAAAATAGAGGAAAAAAGGAAAATCTGATGACAGCTCGACCACCAGTCATTAATGCTCCTGCAAATATTTCCACAATCTGGAAAACCCTTTTTAAAAAAAATCCTCCATGCTTGCTTTGGCATATTAAAGCAGGAAGAATGGAAAATAATAACAAAAATGGGTAGTGGAAGCAACCAGATCCACTTTAATGGCCTGAAAGACATTTTTTTAGCTTTTAACCCATCAATGCCTATTGAAAGTAATATTTTATGCTTACATGGTGTAGTGGAGGTCCAGAGCTTTCCAACGGTGTCAAATTTGTAAAATTTTGAGCCCTGAGTCAAAAGATTTTCCCCTTCGTAGTTTGTATCAAATCCGCACAAATGGGTGGGAAAACAATTTGAAAAATGGGTTCCCTTTTCTTCTTACAAATTTTGAAAAGATGTAAAAATTTCACATTTTTCTCTACACCTCCACCCTTGAGAAATGAGATTGACATGTGTCCTAAGGTGAGGCACTAAAAGAACCGCGGCCAAATTCTACTATTTCACCTCCTTTTTGGAAAAGGGAAAATTTTCCAAATTTCCCCCAGAAGTCCGCACCTCCGCTGTTGACCGGGGAAATTTTTTGACTATTTTCTGTTGGGTCTGTGGGCCATTTTGATGTTTTAATCCTTTTGGCAACAAGAGGAAAAAAATACAAGTTGCCTCTGATGGTCCACTTCCCCGCCCTTTGACTTTTCAAACTATCACGCATCACAATGGTGCATCTTCAACATAGAGACCCAAAGTGGAGATCCTGAATGAGCATGGGATCACCATGTGTCCCTGTTCTGCCAAAATTTACTAGCTGCATAAAAAAATTTCTAAGTCTGGGAAAAGCAACAGAAATCTCCATTTTTCCTCCTGTCGCAACTCCAAGGCCAAACCAAAAAGCAAATCTTCAAATGAGCATCGTTCCTCCATGTGGACCAGTTTTGGTCAAGGTGATCCATAGAATTTTTAGACTGACCTATTGAGCCACATCCAACCAACAGAAAGCATGTTTCCTGTTGATGCAAATATGTAAATTTGACCGTGAAAAATGCCCGTCAATCCGTAAAATGTAGAAAAATGACCATTTGAGCCCGGAGATGAAATTTTCTCCAAGGATAGAGAATTTGGAAAAGTTACAAGGATAAAATACATTCCTCCGAGCTACATCCATTCATTTTTCTTTAAGTATTTAGGGCAAAAACAACAAGGAAAAAAAATCCCGACTATGGAAAATGGAAAGAACGAGACAGCCTGAATTTTTAGATGAACAGAGAACGGGGGACCCTAATTATAGACCCTTTCTTGATAAACAGAGAAACAAAGAAACAACCATGGATCCATACGTGATCCTTGACCCAGGAAGGACTGGTAATGGAAACAAAAGGAAGGCAGAGACTTCTCAAGCACAACATGGGGGGATGAAATATGGCAGAGGTTATAAATTGATAGATTTTAATGGAAAAATGGGGTGAGACTATTTTGAGCACCAAAAAAACCCTTGATAACCTTCCAAGAGTCCACTATAAATATCATAGTATAATCATCACTTCCCAACGTCCCTGCCGATATCAAATTTCATCTTAATGTAAGTACATGTATGACATCATTCAATAGCCAAGTATTCCCATTATGCATCTTAACCAGAATAGAACCTTTTTCAACTATGTTGCAAGGCTCATCATCACCAAGAAAAACATGCCCAAAATCCCCTTGAACATAATCAACAAAATAATGCCTATGTGGTGTAGCATGGAAAGAATCTCCCGAATCTAAAACCCAAGATTCAACAATATTATCCAAAGAAAGAATCAAACCATCCTAACATACATTACCCATTGCCAGATTTGCCTCCTTGTTTTCTTCCTATTGTTTCTTCTTGTCCTGAAGCTCCCAATAGTCCTTCTTTTCATGCCTAGAATTTCCACAATGCCAGCATACTATATTAATTTTGGATTTTGACCTTTCTCGATCTTTCAATTTTCCGCGGCTTCCTCTATTCTTCTATCTCCCTCTAGTTTCCACTGTCAAAGCATTCCCTGAAGTAGAAGATTCCCCAAAGTTTTTTCTTCGCATTTCCTCACTTAGAATCACCCCTACAAAATCCTCAAACTTTAACTTTGAGTTAGATGGAACTGAGTTGCTTACTGTCATTACCAAGGTATTCAAACTCATAGGTAAAGAGAATAAAATTAATAAATCACTAACTTCTCCATCAAATTCTATTGTAACTGAAGCTATCATATTTAAAAATGTAGTAAAATCATTTGAATGATCTGATATTGAACCATTCTCATACATCTTCATATTAAATAAATTTTTCATTAAAAATATCTTGTTAAAGGAAGAGGGTTTTTCATACAACTTCCATAATGCATCCATCAGTTCTTTTGTAGTCTTTTCCTTTGAAACATTAAAGAACATCAAAGATGCAAGACACAGTCAGATCATTCCAAGTGCCTTCCTATCTATAAAATCACATTCCATATCCGTCATACTCGAGGGTTTTTTCCCTTTCTCAGCAAGTGGAATATAAATATCCTTTTGATAAAGGTAATCTTCCATCTGCATCTTCCAAAGACAAAAATTCAGCCCATTGAATTTATCAACCCTTGATCTTCCATCTTCTGCCATAGCTCCCACTCAAGCTCAAACTTTTCGTTCGATTCACCACTTCAACAAACCAAACCAGGATTTGATACCAATTGTTAGGAAATAAGGGATAAAATATGCAAAACAATCCCTCATAGAATCACAACAGTAGAAACTAATATGCAGAAAATATTACAGATCTCAAATAAAAGTGTAGAATAAAAATAACAAAACACAAAGAGACAGTATTTAACGTGGTTTACCCAATCCACCAAGAATCACTTGCTCACTTTTTATTACAATCCACCGCTCTCTCATATGATACGCAAATCTATTTGGATCTATGCTCAACAAACTCTATAGAATTCACACCCGAATTCAAACACATCTGCAATGTTACATCAACCCTACCATATGCACAAAACCACATAAGTAGACAACTGCTTTAGCAATTTTACAAAATCGTGGGTATCAAAATAATGCGCCAAATCTATCCCATAAACCTATGGGTCAAAAATCCTGCCCATATGAGAAAAGAATGTTTCCCAGTATATCATGCATGTTTTTTTGAGACCACTATGGAAAGTGTACAATACTCTTAGTGTATAGTCTTCAACACTTTCACACATAAAAAAAGTCTCCACAACCTAACATTACCAATCACTTATAGTGACGTGTTGTTTTTAGTAAAAAACAATTGGTTTCGGCCTCTGATTACTGCTTACTTTGAGAAAAAACGAAAAAAAAAACTTGCGCCTACCCATAGATTACCAACAAGAGAATATTAAACCACCTGCATTTCAAGGAAAACACATTTAGAGACTAGTTTTGTGAGTGGATTTTGGGGTCCACTGATAACTGAGTGACAAGAGTTTTTGTCGCAATTATGATAACTAGACCCGGAGCTTCTCTTGTAACTTGAGATTTGCTCTTTTTGACAAAATCCTGTCAAACACAATGAATTTAATGTATATGGGAGAGGACGCAAGAATCATCAATCTTCATGTTCTACCCTAAAACTTACTATGGAACCTAATGGATATCATTTCCACACTTTTTAGAGTACGAATCTAGATCAAAGTATTGTGTGAATGTTTTTTGGGAAATTTTGATGGTCTTGTCTCTTCCCTTTTTTCTCTTTCTAGAAGTAACTATGATATTTTGACTGGTTATAAAAATGTAAATGAGTTATAAATGTTTATGGGTTAGAAATGAATTGAAATTTGGATAATGTATGTGGTTATGATATGATGAATAGAAAATAAAATTAATTTCATACTTTCTCTCTCTAGAGAGAATTATGAAAATATTGATTGGTTTTAAAAACGTAAACGAGTCAAATGTACAGGAGTTTGAAAAGAAATGAAAGTTATATATGAGATGTTATGGTTATTTTAAAAGAAAATAAATCCTAGACTTTCTTCCTCATTTCCTTACTCTTATATCTAGAAAGAAAAAAAATGGAATATGGAAGTGCGAATGTGTAAAGAAACAACCTCTCTCTCTCTCTCTCTCCATATCTCTATCTTTCTATTTTATATTTCAATTATTTGAAATGATGGATGTGTGGAATTTATGCTTGAGTGTAGGGAATTTTCATACTCAATCATAGGACTGACGCAACGTTGGTCACAAGTACTCTGAACAAGAGGAAATTTCTAGATGTGATATGTTGTAATTAATGAGTTGTCATTTTGAAGTTTTATTCATCTTGCAATACATATATTACCATAGAATAATGATATGTATTGTTGTTTGAAGAAATTTTCTTTGTATATTTTGAAAAGAGAATACCAATGTGGCTATATTTTATAGTGTTGAAATGAATGTGAAGTTGTACTCAATGTTGTAGCTATGTTATAAAGATATTAAACTAATATTTTGACATGTTAATTATTGGTATATTTCCTCAACAACAACAATGCTAGGTAGAATCTACTCTCATCAAAACTAATGAAATCAAGAGAATGTGTTATAATGCCTATTGTACTTCCTCCTCCCCCCCATTTGAGTATTTTCCACGGTAGAAAACATTGATCATGTTAATAAAATACTCTAACCTCATTAATAATCTCCTTGTTTCGTACCTAAGACATCTTATTAAGGACCTTTTTACCTGAATATTTAATGAGGTGGTGATTTTACGTTGTAACACATATCATTTTGGGACAAGTGAGGTGATCACATATTTTTTTGTTGGTATGACCATATCATGAATAATATTAACCCCCTACTGCATAATTTTCCCTTCATACCCTAGTGGGTGGCTAAAGCCTTGGAAGTTAGTTAGTGGTTGTACCTACGATATATCCCTTGTGAGATCTAAATTATGTGAGTGGAGACTACGTTTCGAATTACTTGCATATTTACCCTACAATTGAAATAGGTCCTTAGGAGGATTTTATAATGCTTAATATTATTTGGGATATCTCTCTTGCAATATACACTTAATACTTGCATGTCTAAGAGAAATGAAATGAGTTGTCTTGTGTGAGGTCGTACTTCTTGCAGTATTAAATCCCTAAGTGTTACTTAAGTGTTATAGGAATAAATTTGTTCCAAAATGATGTTATACAGGACCAAAGTAACCATGTAAATGTAGTTAGTAGAAAATGGTTAATAAGATTAATCTATGGAATTCCCGCTACGAAAAAATGTTACACCTTTGAATGATGTCAAAACGAACTAAAATGTCATATGTGATCATAAAATGAATGTAATAAATTAGAGGTCCACGACTAAGACAACAACCTAATAAATCGAAAAAACCAAATATGATGCATGATCACATGTTTTGTTTGCATTAATGTGGATTAAACAAAAATGCTAATGAAATAATAAAATGTAGCCTTGAGAATGGGATAACTTCAGCTATAGCCAATGTCTTGTTAGTTAAGGAAATTGCACTCTAGTTGGACTTATAAAAGTTAGTAGAACCCTTGGCATAGATAGAAATATAATAAAACTAGGATCACTTAGGAAGTTGAATTTATGGTCGAAACATGTAATTAACCTATTGCTATTGACAATAAAGCCTTAAGATGATGAAATATAAGTAGTTTGAAATGTGAAATTTGTCACTTAAATTCAAAGAAAAATTCTCTATAACGAGAAACAAAGGTGTAATGTAACCTTCCACACACAATAGAATTATGAACATATGAATTCCTCATTGGAGCAACGGATCATGAATCAAGAATGATACAACTTAATTAGTTAACCTACAAATATGGTTGTAATAAATTGAAGATTAAAAGAGTGTATTTTTAGTACTAAACAATTCTATGAAATGAACTCGGGATAGGTTTTCTATTGATATAGCAACCTTCCTTTTTCTTCTTGTGAATTTTCCTCCTTGTAACGAGAGAAGTTTTCCAAACCAAGTAAACACTAACCTTTCTAAAAAATCCTTAAGTCAAATATTAGAAGGTGCATGTGTTTATATACATTCCTAATCACAATCAAGCTATATAAAGTTATTTCCTTAAGAGAAACACGTAAATTCTAAAGGAACCTCTATATGTGAAATGTTAAACAAAAACATGCAGCCTAGTTCTAAAGGAACGAAGGGTCCCACATTGTAAGAATCTTCAAACAATTATAGTCAACTAAGCAATTTTTCAGAAACAAACCTTTATCATAAGAATTGAATATTATGAGACTCATAGTTGTTTAAAATGAATTTATTTAATAAACAAGATATGTATAACTAATGGAATTAGAGAAAGGATCCAACCATGCATTCTCCATTAGAAACTAATGTGCTACAAACTAAAGTAATTGAATCTTGAAAAATAGGAAATTTCAAACCTTATGTGTTTAATTCTGTTGAAAACTATTAGGTCATACAATGGAAACGTAAAGGTAATGAATATGTAAACCATGAAAAGGCCATGTCGTGGAGTATGCCTATCCTATGTTTCATACTATTATTGGGTCATTGTCTTGGTTTATGTCATTTGAGTAAGACATTGATGTGTACCCTATGTTATCCTATTGTATGTGTGGGTTCATGTTTATGTAAGTGTCGTACGTGATGTTGAGTGTCTTTATTTGGATCCCATGTGGTGTTTTGTAGCATGCAATTGCAGTAAAAAAAAATAGTTATTACGATAATTTTACTATTGTATATTCGTGTTGAAAATGTGGGCATTACAAAATCTCAATAATATGATGGTTCACTTTTGCATGCTTGGCAACAGGATTTGTATTACCCAATTGGTCTTGGAGAATAAATGAACTCCACAACCAGGGTACTATACCTAGTGGGAAGAGGAATTTTCTGAGTCTTGCAGAAGGTAAAATTATAGTAGTTTCATCTCTGGGTACCTTGTAAAAGGGTTTGTAGACATTGATACCTTTTATAACCCTAGTATAATACCTTATCAATATAAATCACCCTTCTAATTTTTTTTAGTCAATAGGATATTCAAAAAGAAGTCGACACATGTATTATGGCAAAAAATAGCTTTATGTCATCTAAAATTATTTATCGGGCTGTTAGGAAACTGTCTAAAACTCTAACAAAAAACTCTTATATATTGTCCTGTATTTATAATTTATGTGAGATATAAGTTGCTTGATCTACATTTATGTGAGCTTTAAATGGAACATATTTTATATGCAAAGTTTTTTTTTGCCTTCTTAACTTAGTCCATCTCTCTCACCACTCAAATTTTATACATATGCAACAGATTTTATATTGATTTCGATGCTCCCAGAGTCTACTCTTCTTTGTGTTATTAACATTTCTATGTTACTTTTTGTTAATGATGAAGCTCTTGCATGTGTTTCTAGCCATGGTTTGTTTACTTGACTAATATTTTGATCTAAATTTTTTTTGGTTATCAATATAATTTCTTGTTTTCAATTTTTAATGTTTTTGGATTTGAAAGGGTGATTTTAAGAGGAAAAATGAGCATCTAACATGATAAAAAAGGCTTCTATTGTGTTCTTAATATTTATACGTTACTTTTTGTTAATAATGAAGCTCTTGCCTATGCTTCCAACCATGGTTTTTTTACCCAAATAATATCTTGATCTGAATTTCTATTTGGTTACCAATATAATTTCTTGTTTTCAATTTTTTATGTTTCAGGGTTTGAAAGGGTGATTTTTAGAGGCAAAATGACATGATACTATAATAACATAGGCTTCATGTTAGTTTTTCCTGATGATGAAGATATTGCCTATGCTTCAGCTATGGTTTGTTTGCCTGAAAAATATCTTCATCTAAATTTATGTTTGCTAACCAATATATTTTCTTGTTTTCAATTTTTTATGTTTCAAGGTTTGAAATGACGATTTTAAGAGGAAAATTAAATGCTACTATAATAATAGAGGCTTCTATTGTCTTTTTAATATTTCCATGTTACTTTTTTATAATAATGAAGCTCTTTCCTTTGCTTCCAACTGTGGTTTGTTTACACGAAAAAATATCTAGATCTAAATTTTTGTCTGGTTACTAATATAATTTCTTGTTTTCAATTTTTTATGTTTTAGGGTTTGAAAGGGTGATTTTAAGAGGAAAAATGAGCCTCTACCATAATAACAGAGGATTCTATTGTGTTCTTAGTATTTCCATGTTATTTTTTGTTAATGATGAAGCTCTTGTGTGTGCTTGCAGCCATGGTTTGTTTACCCAAGTAGTATCTTGATCTGAATTTCTCTTTAGTTACCAATATAATTTCTGCACATATTTTTGTCTCAATATTTTGGGATGACCAACAAAACAAATTCAGCATAAAAAAAATTACATTCCCCCAATTTCCCCCAAATAATTACAAACCACATCAACTACAAAAGCAATTAACTATCCAAAGTGGTATCAAATGTAACAAATATTTAGTGCCAAAAAAATTGGCCACAAAAGAATACCACTCATGATATAAAATCTGCAAATGTAAGGAATTTTTCATGTATTCATGTTTAGTTCAAATATAAATAGTCTACAAAATGCTACCACTCATGATATAAAATCTGCAAATGTACAAAATCCTTCATGTAGTCATGTTTAGTTCAAATAAAAATAGTCCGCAAAATGCTACCACTCATGATATAATATTTGAAAATGAATATGTACGAATTTATAACATATTTAAAATGTAGAGATAGAACCTTTAAATGTAATGCTACATCTATATTCCTACACTTAAAAAATAAATCACACCCCTTATCAACTTTAACTATAAAAGTAATAACTATCCCTCTAAATCAAATAACATATACGTTTGGCATTCACATTGTATTGTACACATGCGATTGCTAGCTGTAGACTTAAGGGAAATGGAGGTCATGGGATTCTCAATGTCAAACATCAAGACATAACCATTTGTGTCAAGTGGATTATTTTTTCTCTTAAACAAGATGAGGTATGAAATATAATTCTCTGATATTACATATCTGGAGGCACTCCATATGGTACGAGGATGTGTAAGGGTATTGATTTTCACTCACTTATAACCACTTTTGTTCAATTTATATTTTCATAACTTTCATTGGCTAGAGGATTTGGAAATCTTGTGAAGTGTTAAAAATCCACATAAACCCCAAATGGCTTCAAATTTTGTCTATCATTAAATATTCAATGATTTTGTCCATCCTTAAATATCTCTTACTTTGGTAGTCATTTTTTAGTATTTCGTTTGGTTAAGAGTCTAATATTTTTCAAGAAGGTAATTAATGTGATGTAATTTTTTTTGGGAAAACAAACTAGATATCACATTCCATGGACCCTTTGTGCTACGTTTTAGCATAATTATAGTGATCATTTATCAATCATTACTTAATTCAAAAAGCTATTTTAGATGAGAATCCCCCAAAAAATCAAGGAGTTTAGTCAATTTCCAAGTGGAAAAAAGACAAGAAGTAGCAGGAAGAGACTCCCTTTCATCTGTAAAACCTCAAATTGGTCTCTCCACAACTCATTCAAGGTGATTATATGAATTTTATTATAAGGTTAAATATATTTCTAAAATCCAAGTTATAGATCTTGTGGTCATGGGTGTAATGGGTGGCATGCCCCCTTAACCTCACCCATCAATAGATCTTATGATGGTAGGCGTAATGGATGGTAATACCCCACAACAAGTGAGATTCTTTGTGTTGACCTTGGCTAGTTCCCATTTTGCAAACTATGGAATTTTTCATTGGTATGTGATGATGGGTTGGGCTTGTAGTGAAAAACAAGTTGGATGACCCTCTACTTCCCATAACTTAATACTATGGATCAATTATACCATGAGTGTGTAATCAAAATGTTGATAGGAAAGAAAAGGAGATTGTTAGATTTTTATTTGTACTAGTTATATTAGTATAGAAATATAGTATCTTTAACAACCAATAGATTGAATTGTAATCAATGATGAAATTTGTATCTTTCAATGCTTGCAAAAAGGAAGTCCAATTTTGTAATCATCGGTCTATAATGTTATTGTACATTGTAGTCCAAGTTACAACCAGTTAAAAATTGCAATGCACGTGTAACTTTGGATGGTGCGATTTGCATGAATTCTCCAATTCAATAATTCTATAGTACCTACAAATCATACAGCACAACCAAATGAATTAAATAACACTAATAATTGTAATAAAAAAAACTCTTGACAATGTAATATACTAGAAACCCTTCATATTATCAAATGAATAATTTGCAATGTTTATAGACATTAAACAACTATAACAACATCCACGGAAAGTGGATGAGGATCAAATATACTAACTATGGAAAATATGCAGAAATAACATATTTCCCCTAACTAATCACATCCGGGAACATTCCAAAGCAATAAACTAACAATAGTATATCCCCCACTAATCTAGGGCTGTGACAACTAGATAATAGCTAACTAACAACTAACTAAGTTAAAGTAATTAAATTTAATTATTTTAACATTACAACTTAGTAAATGATGAATTAACCTAAGTTTATTACTAACATTCCCCCCCCTTAATTCATCATGGTTTGAAGTGAATTGCAGAGAAAAAATAACTCTAAAACAAAAATATGTTTACATGAGGTAAACATTTATTAGCACACACATGCTAAAAGAAACCTATTCTAAGGTGAATCAAATGACTTTATCATTCCCCCCCTTAATTTAGTATGGTCTCTCTGGATCTAATCTGAATAGGAGTGGCTAGATGAAGGTACTTCCTCTGAATGGTGTGCAAGAGATGGAATAAGCCCAAGAACTATCTCTAGATGTCTGAAACCTCTTTTGGGTTGGCACATGTGCTCGAAAAATAAATGAGTAGCTCTGAACATTTTGAAAACCTTTGCTGGGTTGGCTTTTGGCTCAATAAAACCTATGTTGGGTTTTCTCGTAGCTTAAAATTGGCACTAGCATGACAACCTGCCAATCATTCACTTTGTTGTAATCTATAAGGAATACCACTTTTGAGAGATCAATGAAGAATTTGCAAGTCTTTCATCTTTCCCCCCTAAATTCTGAGTGAAAATTGAAGACAACTAGCTCCATGAGAGTGAAAAAGTTTTTGGCACTTTATAATGATAGTGCGATTACAAATTTGTCTCTTCTTCCATGGAAAATTTCCCTTTTGGGATACATTGTGAGTACAAAATTGTAATTTTTTTATTTATTTTTTTGCTTATTTCAGCCTTTGAATTTTTTTTTTGAAATTTTTAAAATACAAAAATTATTAAAATATAGATCAAGACATAGAGATCAAAAAATCATACACTTTCAAAAAAAATGGCAGCTCAATCTGAGGTACCAGTTGAAAGTTATGCCTTTTTTAAATTTGATTTTAATATCTTTCCTGACCCCTTTCCAAAAATGGAAAAACAAAAATCTATGCTTGTGATTTTTTTCAAGAAATCAAAAAATGGAAATTTTTTTAAAGCGGATTTTTAAAAATAAAATAATTGACTCGATTAGGGCTTACCACGCAACCTTGGTTTCTTTGTCGCTTTTACATATCCACTTCCATTTCTTTGCTGGTAGACACCTCTATTTTTTTATTCTCCTCTATGGCCACTATTTTTATCCTTCTTTGCAATGTGTAGGTCACTTTTTTTTACTGCAGGTCGATTTTTACAAGATCAGGCTCGGTCATTTGATTGCAGAGTGTTGTGGATGTCTCTATATCTTTTTTATTGATTGTAGGGAGTGTCTAAGATCTTGCCGTCTCATCCACACATGGAACTCGTGCATAGATCTGTTATTATCAACAATGCCCAACTCTTTGAATATCTGCATCACAAGTGTAAGTCACTCTCAATGAAGCGATCATTCATAAATATGTGTAGATCTCACCACAGCTCCCCAGTGCACAGTGTTAAAACTGGGTGGCCTCAAAATTAAGCACAATCCTCCAAATACAACAGTCTACTAAATGTAACAGTACAATCAATTTTTTTTAATCTGTAGCAGTTATATGTAACTATATGAAAGACTTTAAGGGTCATGAAGCAGGGTAGGTGCTTCCAAGAGGATGGGGACAACTATGGTTCCTCCAAGCTCAAACTTGCAGCAATGAACCCTGCACCTTCTGCAACACAATCCTTAGAGGATGAGGGATCCTCATAGATACTGGGATCAACCAGTTCTGATACCTAATCTTGACAATGTAATATTCTGGAAACCCTTCATATTATCAAATGAAGAAGTTGTAATATTTATAGACATTGAACAGCTATAACAACATCCACGAAAAGTGGATCAAATATACTAACTATGGGAAATATGTGGAAATATTATATTTCCCCTAACTAATCACATCCGGGAACATCCCAAAGCAATAAAATAACAATAGTATAGCCCCCACTAATCTAGGGATGTGACAACTAGATAATAGCCAACTAACAACTAACTAAGTTAAAGTAATTAAATTTAATTACTTTAACATTAAAACTTAGTAAATGATGAATTAACCTAAGTTTATTCCTAACAAAAACCATGTATACTAAGGCCGCACATGGTTTCAAGAAGAGAACAATCCTTGCATACTTGAATTTAAACTCTCAATGAAGCTTTTGGGCATCCAAAATCCTAACTGGTGGTCGTGAACAAAAAAAAATTACTCTTGAATGGTCATAATGAATCCCTGAATCTGGGCACAAAAAGAACATGTAACGCATTTTATCAACTCAGTAACTTGGAACATAGTGATAATCATACATTCTAGTGAATATTGTTTCAAGCATTTGAGATTCACAAGGATTGAGAATGAAGGGAATACTTTTTGAAGAGTTTGGTAGATTCATAAAATAAAGCAAAAATATATATTAGGAATTTGAAAATCCAAGTAGCATATATACAAAATTCAAACATTACAATGACAGAGTTTGAGAAATTGAAACCTCTCCACCACGATTCAAATCATGTTTTTTTTTTTTTTTGGACGTAGGTGCAGTTTCGTAAATTTTGGAAAAGATTTTGAATTTGTGACTGTTGAAAATCAACCCATGAATACTATCATTTTACAAATTTAAGATTAGATGAAAGATTATGAAAAATAACTTAAATTGGAAAGAACATAGCCAAAATAACCTTGTAAGGTTGGAGTTAAGAGGCTTGTATCTAAGCTACAACTAATATAATGGAGTTTATTTCTTCACAGTAAAAAGGGAAGACACTCTCAGGAGAGAAGAAAAAGTAAAGTAACTAGAGAAGCATGATGAAAGGGGTAAGGAATAAATAAATTATTGTGGCCCTTACACATCCTTTCAAAATGAAGGCAATTGCTGTTGCTGTATATTTTGGTGTTCCTCACCCAAACATAGATAGCAATATAAATTCTTACTTGTTAAAATCTTATTTATCAAGAAAGAAGCTAAACTTGACTTGCAATAATATATAAAAAAGAAAAAGAAAAAACGAGAAAGCTCCAAATAAGTCATGTTAATAAAAAATATGTTCTTCCAAATTTCGGGAGATGATCAAATAAAAACTGCAGACAGTTAATTAAAAAATTGTCTATTCATTTTCCAAGGCGGCTTCCAATTCATCAGAAGCCTTTTGAACGTCTTCCCTCAAATTGTGAAACAATTTTTGAAAGTCGTCGCGATCCTTTGGTTCCAGCGTTTCAATGGATTCAGCAAAACCTTTTGTAATTGACTCTGATGTATGCTCCAGCTGCTCCTTCTTCTCATCAATAACCCCTAATTCGCTCAAATTTGAGGATGCCTTTTCTACATTTGTTTTTGCCTCGAGCCCTACATGTTTAAGAATGGCTCCCATTGTCTGTAGCTCGCCAATTCCTTTTGCTGCACCAACCTCCTCGCTTCTTTTTCCGAGCTCCACAGCTCTGCGAGAAAAGGAAACCATCAACTTATTTATTGCCTTAAGAACACCAACTGGCACCATTGTCATTTTCACGCACTAACTATTTGTGGATTATAAATTTATAGGAGCTCGCCTTCCTTATCTTGCACTGCAAGCAATCAAATCTATTTATACTTTGCATGTTCTTACTTAATCGCTTCTTTCTCAAGTTCCATAAGATACTATTTCTAACGATGATAGACTCTTATTTAACAATATATATTGTTTGTTACTATTCGATAGGTTTTTTTTTTTAATTTACATGCAAATATTATTTAAATAATAAACTAATTTATATAGTATGTTATATATATATAACATCACAAGAAACAAATAAAATATAATTATTTATTCTATAATTGCCAATGCATTACTATATTTATAGAATTATCTATTCATCTTAGTAATGGTTATATGAAATAATGAGTTATATTACGTTTTGTTCCTTTTTGTCAAGTGCTTTACCATGTTTTTTTTTGGTGTACACTTGACCTCAAATTCATATTTATTGAAGATGGATTAACCAAGACTTAAAGGCTTTCTTCGCTTTCTTTAATGGGTTATATAATGTTTTGTTCCCTTTTCCCAGTCCTTTACCATATTTCTTTGGTAAACACTTGACCTCAAATTCATATTTATTGAAGATGGATTAAACAAGACTTGAAGACTTTCTTCGCTTTCTTTTTTGTTAATGTCCTTCAAACTTGGACTGATTTCAAAACAAAATTATCATCCAAAATTTTTACTTCTATCACTAAATTTCATCAAGAGGAGAGTTATTATAATTAGTTTTCACATAAACAAGTTGGTGATAATTAATATTAATTGTTAACAAAACACTTTTCTTCAAAACTTAAGAGTACAAAAAAAAACTTAAGTCACCATTTTAAGAAATATACCTAGTTCATGCATAGCAAAAGACTATAAATATATAGATCCACTAGATGAGCTTCTAAAACTATCATTTCCGGTCATAAAGTCCATCAAGAATATGTAATTAGGGATATCTTTTCTTGGATGAAAAACATATATTCCCAAGTCATCTAAGATCCTTGTATAGTGGAATTCAAAGCCTCTTTCTTCCTTACTTCTTTTTTAATTGAGAGGATGGGCTAGCAATTAAAGGAATTTCTACAAAACCTACATCCTTGACGCTAGAACCTTGTAGAAACCTTAATAATACATACATATTCCTAATCATCCCTATTACCTTTAGAATGTACCAAATCAGTTCTAGAATGCATCCTAGACCACTATCCTCCCACATCCCAAAATTCACCCAAATTCATTTATGAGCCTCAATAATCTCTTTCGATGTTTCCATCATAAGCATTTAAGTAGCACATCACTTTCCACATGTTAAAGGTACTCCAATGCAATAAGTTTGTTAGTGAATGGAGGGTTGCAATTGTGGGAGGAAGAGTGTGAATGCTAAATGGAATGGAATTCAGGCTCCCGTTATAACCAACCGAGACATTATTTTCCATATTGCCTCCCAAAAATTGTAAGAAAATTTTGTGAAAAAAATAAAAAATAAAGAAGGCTTCGATAGCTTATGTATGTTTATCAATTGGTGGGGTTTGTTAACGATCATTTGATGAAAGCCACACACTTTTTAAGGTCAATTTGTTATAATTTTAGTTGGAAGATAACTTAATCTTGTAAAACCTAATTTAAATCGCATGACATATAAAATGAAATCCCATGGGTGTTATATTTGCATGGAGGGCATAATCACTAACACATTTTTAATTATATATTTTCACCAAAGTCGTTACCTATTAGAATCAGGGGTGGCTCATTTTGACACCGCTTAGAATGTGGACAAAAAAGATTGAAGTTTGAGGGCATGCATTGAAATTTGATGGTGGCGCTATTTCTGGTTCTGACACACCAAACAGCTATAGATCCGCTTCTAACACCTTGTACCACAAGGGAATCCTCATAACTCCATGAAGAGCATGGCCTCTGGACCAAAGAGGAATAAAAATTCATGACCGTTTTCAAACAATGGCGCAAAAAAAGGAAAAAATGTGTTCTCATAGGATCCTCTATGACTTCACTGCATCGTGAGTTCGAAGCTAACAACAAAAAAAAGGGCACCCAAAAGACAACTACAACTAATCTACTACTATATTGGAGGATTCAAACCCTCATAACTTGATGTACGAAACAAAAAACCATGCGTGAAATTGTTATTGTTTCTGTTACCTGTTTGGTATTTTATATAGGGGTAAATAATTTTCAGAGAAATTTATTTGAAAAAACCCTACGGTCTTGAAGTCATGGAGGTCACTAGAGATTTCATCTAGGACGTCAAGTGCATTGTAATAAAGTTGTTTTAGAGCAGTAAAGATGTTTCAATTCCATTGTTTTTATTTTTTCTATTGTTTCAGTTTAATTTGAATTTTTTAATTTTTATTTTTGGAGAGAAATAATCAACTCTGACCATTTTTGTCCTCACAGTTGTAATAATTTGGTGTATTGGTGTTTTTTTTGTTAGAAGCTATTTTGATTTTTTTTTAAAAATGCGGCAGTTGATGGATCTACCTCAACCATTTATTTTGTTTCATTTAGCTAGAATTTAGATTCCTAATGTGTTGAGCATAGACAATACTTAACAGAAGACACACAAGAGGTCCGTGCACGGGAAAACATGGCATGTTTAAAGGTGAGAATGGATAAGGGAAACACACGTGTAGAAGATAAGTTTAGGTTTTGGGACTTATCCTTTTTCACACAAGAGGATCTATTTTTAGAGATGGCATGCAAAGCACACAAACAAGGAGGAGACTTGCGCGCCATGCATTAGATACTTTTGGAGGATTGGATACAAAGAATTTTGCATGGATGTGGACTAAGAATAGGTTCATCACTATCAGTTAACTAAAGGAAGTCTATTGTTAACACACTTACATGTGGGGCTATGGTTATAAATGGCACGTGGCTAGTAATAGCATGTGACCTATTTTGGGATTGGATAAGTGGTGAAGGGAAAGTTCCCACCCTTATAAATATGTATTGCACTACGTAGTAGAAGAGAGAGATAGATATATGTATGTATGTATGTATGTATGTATGTATGTGTGTGTGTAATACTGGACTACTATATTAGATCTGTGTGTGCATGGGCATAGAATGCCATTACTATAAGAAGCTTCTGTGTAATTGTTATATTTAATATAAAAGAGGATATTGGCTGAATATAAGTGTTAGTTCTCTGTGTAATTAGATCTTGTATGTTATTGATTTTGTCATGGTTAATACTTACATTTTTTTCTTCCTTAGATATAGATTTGGCATGCTTTGTAGAATGATGTACTAATAATGGATCTATATGTATTAATTCTTCATCATGATAACATCCTACAACAACCCTAAAGAGGGACTTGATACCTTTGCGCACTTTGGGTGAGTGCTCAGTCTAGGTAGAGTGATGTGCCATCGCGCCTGGGATCTTACTGGTGAATTCTAGGCTACATCATTGGTTCCGTTGCAAGGACCTCTTTTTTAGTTGTTTCCAGGATGGTTCGCTACGAAGACATACTGTCTTACTCTAAAAAATGTTGAGGAGTGGATACATGACCTAGAATAAGAATACGCATGAAGGTTCAACACTGGATCTAAGTTTAACACACACACTTGGATGGAAAAAAATCTGTATGACAGTGTGTATGAGAGCTTCTTTGTTATTTTCCTAGTAGAGCTATACGAGTGGTTGGTTGCATATGTGTCTAAACGGAATTGGAGATATCGTAAACTTATTTAGACACAAGAATAATTTCAATCCCTTTATGATGCTGATTTGATCTAGACTCGTGTTGTGGATATGTGGTTCTGTGGTGTTTTAAACAGTTATATCTTAGAGTATTCAATTTCTACGTATTACACTTATGTGATGTGTTATCTAGTTTCATCATCTAAATGAGTCCATATGAATGTGTTAGATCCTTTCCGAGTGTTATGTTTCTGCGTTGAATTATGTGGTATTCCAGTTCACCCGGAAGTGATTCTTTTTGTCTTGAAAACTGTAATCTGTTTCACGTAGTGATTACAGTGTCCTCATGCCATCTAAAAAGTCCCTAATTTCTTTCTCTTTGGTTGTGTCATCAATATACTTCAATATGCTCCAACCTTGTTCAGTGGAATGGGTTAGTAGATCATTTCATTAATCTAATATAGTCATTGACTCAGTGTGGATTAGTGACACCTTTGATTTGAATTTTATTATAATAAAATGCATGAGATAATGAATGTCTAGTTGGGCTAATTAGATTTATTACAGTCATGTTTATCATGACTACTTTTCATTTAAAACAACATGAAAATATTGTAGTGTTTATCAGGTATTGATATGCTGAAAAAAATACTGAGTTATGGAATTATGTTCTTTTCCCAAACATGGAATGTTCAATTAAATTCTTATGTCGATAAAATTATTTACTACGTAACCGATTACTTGAACTTTATCCGTAAGCTATATAGAAAGATACTATGATTTCTCTCTCATCATTGAGGTTATTCACTCTAATATCTTATTCTTTTATTAAATACTCTTGAGTCTTGGCATTATTGTTGGGACCTTAGCTGAACTGTGGTGATGTTATGAAACCCATCATTGGTTCTGTTGACTATGAATAGTGTAATGCCCAGCTGGGCATCGGATCCTTTCTTCCCACCTGCCTCCTCTGCCACCGTGGCCTCCTACCAACCACCCTACCTGCCGTCTGCATGACTGTCATGTCTGTCCTTGTGTGAGGGAGACGGGAGTGGGTGGAGTCCCATTTTTCTTCGCCAAAATCTCTTCTGGGATCCTCCTTTAATGCGCAGGTGGGTGTGGGTCTCGAAAATGGTGCGGTACAGGTAGTTTAGTGGAGTCGCAGGCCTTTAGAAGCTCTTCCTTGGTTGTTTCTCTCCTTGCCATGGCCGCACAGGTTGTTTTTGCAACAATTTTCCTGCTGTTCTGGTTGCACGCGACCACAGTGGAGATCAGTTGTTGCAAAATCTTGCAGCTGTAGCAGAAGCCGTTTTGAGCGCTTCCAATGAGCAGGTTGTCCACTATGTTTGTTATCTGTTCAGTTCGAATGCATCCTCAAACTCGGGATTCTCCTTCAAGATATTTTGTATCAAAATCGATTAAGTGACAGCAGAAGTGTTTTGTGGAAGCGCAATACCAGAAACAGTTCAGTAAAGGAAGCCCTTCTTCTGAGCAGTGGAAACCTGGTGCTGCGTGACTCTGCAGGAAATAAGTTGTGGGAAAGCTTCAATTCTTGGATGGGGTTTGGTTGGAAGAAATGTGGAGAAGCGCTTGACGATGCAGTTAAAATGTAAACCCTTTCCGACTACCGCTTCGCTTTCCCGATCCCCTGCTCTCCCTTTGCTGATGCAAACTCATAGGCCCTGTGTGAAGCATCTACTGTCCTAAGTCCAGCACTGGTAGGGTGGTAAGCAGGAGAGATATTTGAGATGTTTCTGTTCAAGTACTTTGCATGCCACAGCTGTTAAAGAGACCTTGATAAGGCACTTATCACGTGAAGGTCTTGGAGTCGAATACCCCCCCCCCTTTCTCAGTGGCAACTAAAGAGAAAATCCTTGTGAAAAATCCTCGCCCAATGTTTTTTTTCTGTCCAATTCACCCACCCCACTGTTGGTTGCAGCAATGCAAGGAAAATTAATTTAAGGCAAAATCCACCACTTACTTCCTTTCTTATTATCAACTATCCTCCTCCGTCACAAATGGGATCATCTCCATCTGCTTCACCTCAACATCAACATGCAAATGCAAATGCCCCCTGCTTATTTCGATGTTTATGGCCCCAGGAAAGGGTGGAAGCTATTTTAAAGACACCGCAGAAGCCCACACTGCATTACGTTTACAGGATATTCAAGGGCTAATTACTTGGGTTCTTGGAGATGGAGTGATGCCATCATGGATATTTATCAAAAATAAGCCTCTGATATCAAAGGTAGTACTGCTTTATATGCCAGGCCTTGATGCATCATTGTATATGTCTCAAACTCGTTTGCTAAGAAGTTTGAGGGGCTGCTGTGGTAATCCGAGGGCTGTTATGGCTGTTAGCTCACTAGCAAATTCATCTCAAACAATAGAAACTCTATTAACTTGCAAACAGAAAAGAAAACCTGTTGCAGTCATTGTGAGAAGCATTACTGTGTGTTGACTTGTCAAATAACAGATTGAGTGGTCATCTTTTTCCTGGAGTTGGAAATCTAAAAGGACTGATTATTCTCAACCTCTCCATGAACACTCTGAATGGGCCAATTCCAGATAGTGTGGGAAATTTAAAATGGTTGGAATCCTTGGATCTCTCTCTCAACATTCTTCCAGGACAGATTCCATCATAGCTTGGTCTTCTCGATTCTCTGGGATATCTAAATCTGTCTTACAAAAATCTGTCATGCAGGATACCAAGGGATGGTCATATGTTAACATTTGATAATTCATCATCATATTTAGGAAATCCACATCTGTGGGGATGCCCTCTTGAGAGAAATTGTTCTCTACCTCATTTACAACAGTCTTCTCCACCAGTACCCACAATGGATGATGAGGAAGAGAGAGATGAAGGGTTTCCATGGTTTTGGGTGTGCTTTGGATTGGCAGTTGGAATGGGATTTTCTACAGTGGTCATGGTGCTTACTTTACATGTGAGGTGGAAGAATGAATGCTTTCGACTGGTGGACCGCTTAGAACTGGTGCACCCGAATTCCAGTTCCTACAATTTTTATGCTGGCCCGTGTGGAGTCTGTACGACCTGTTGAAGCTGGAGAAACAGGCAAGATATTTCTACACCTTTCTACTGTTACTTTTATTTAAAAATTATTGTGAAATCGAACCACTTTTTCCTTGCATTGATTTGTCAGTTGGATGTCATGATGGGAGATTTCCCCTTTCTGCTCGTTTCTCCTTGTTTTAGTTTTTATCGTTGTCAGTATGTTGATCGAAAGGATGCATGTGCCCTCTCCTCTGGATGTTATGTTTCTCTTGCTCGAGTGATAGAACTTCGTTTGTTTATTTATGTATTAATTCTTCTTTGCGATTGAGTTGCAAGTTATTATGTTGATCAAACTAGTATTTTCGTTATCATGGAAGTAAGTTTACGATAATTATGAAGCCCTCCCTAGCACTCAAGTTTGTCTTTTGACGTTATTTTGTTAGCTCCTACACAAGCCCCTTTGATAACCTTTTGGCATCGAGAAAGAAAGGTTGTAAGATTGTGTGATCAATGCTTGGGGCTAGCCAGCTTGAGTTTCGGTAGTAAACTTTTAGAATGAAAACGTTTGTGTGTGATGTGTTTTCCTGATCATGTGTTTAGACTCTTATCTTACCTTTCATCGCATTTCTAGGCTTGCAAGGCCATTCTCAAGAAGTACCTTGACTATCCCTATCAACTTGAATCATAACTAGCTTTTCGAATCAACTAAGCTCGAGGTTGCATTGTGCGAATCCAGTACCCTCGCTGACACTAGAATAGTTTTGGTCCAATCGCCCTCTGTGAATTATTGCTGATGGCACTCTTCTGTTTTTCCTAACTGGCATTATTTTCTCCCTTGTAATGTTAACGCTATTAATTAATATTGGTCAGTTTTTATGCACGTAATTACTGTAATAGTTTGTGATGGAGATTTCCTTAAATGTGATTGACCTTCGGGAAAAAACTCAGCTTTCGTGTGATAATCTTATGAATTCATAGCGGAAGGTTTTGTTTTGATAAAGTCACTTAGAAATTAAGTTTGTATCTATTTGTGTGACGGTTGACTGCGTTACCAAGGGTTGCCGTAAAATTTGGTTGTTTTGGGATATGGGTAATTTATTTTAAATTAACCAAACATTAGTATTGTAGTGGAGGTTTGCAAATCCTTAGTGTTATAAAATTTTTTTGATGATATTATTGTATACTCTTGTGTGACGGAACCCCCTTCTTCTCTTGCATGCTTGCTACTAGCTTGTAAGACTTTGACCCTTCTTGGATGATTGGAAAATCTCGTAGTTAATGGTCAAAACTAGTATACCTTGCCTTCGCTTCGAAACTTATGCTGTGTGTATACTCTATTTGATTTCCGGTTGAAACTCAATTATGTATGACTTTTTAGTGTTAATTGTTGAAACCCGTGGTTCCCCTTTCTTGGGCCGATCAACTCTTGTGCTTTTAGAAATATATTATGTTAGTCTGTGCGTATGGTACCTTTGATAAATTTTTTAGATGGTTGGTGTATATATATCAAATCTCCATCTTGTAACTATTGTTATTTACTTACTTGATGGGAATTTTGTTCCTTGTTAAATTGTTTATATCTCCTTATAGGGCCAAGGGCCATTCTCATACGATTATTACTTTCGTTGCTTTTGCTCCTAACCGAAGTACAAGGTCTTCTCCTTCTTTGATTGGCATGATGAAGACTCTATTATAACTTGATGTGTTGATAGTGTTTAGAGGTTTGAACCAATTCTTGTAATAAAGTGCTTCCTTTTTGTGATATTGTTAGATAATAGTTATGGTGGTTTTGTGTAGCCTTATCTTGTTCAGTTCTCCTGAACTAACTCTTGTAGAAAATTTGCTGCAGATGGATTTTGCGTGTAGATGAGGGATAGATTTGTAGACTTTTGTCATCAACCTCAGTTGAGAAGATTCTTTGCTCGAAAACCTTTGTATGTTGTTCAACTGTAGTTAACGACTAGTGGAAAGTTTAAAAGAGGATTAATGTCTTAGTATAAAGTATTGTGGACTTTGTCATCTGAAATTTGGAAACCTTGTATTGTTTGACCATCATTGAAATTATAAGAAAATTTGGTTATTGTGGTTGAGTGACTTGTGGTGTATTAGTATTTTAGGAAATGATGTAATCTTGTTTTGTTCTCGTAAATGAGTGTTGCTTCAACTTGGCCTTGAGAATAAATTCTGAGTTAAACCTTGCCATGACTTAGTAATAAAGTGTCATAAGTAAACTAACATGGGATTTTTAAATACTTCTGGAAGTTAAATTAAAAAGTTGCATTCAAATAAAGTAACGTAGGGGTCACCAATTTGAGGGCAAGAAATTCTTTAAGTAATCAAGGGTAGGACTATCATTGCAAGTAACATTATATAACTTGATACCCCTAGCCACACTAATGAACACTATCCCTTTCATGGTGGAATTCTTAAACGAACTTAAAGGAAATCTATGGATTGTTCTGGAAGATGATAAGATTTAATAAACAGGAGAAAACAATTTTGAAACCACACAATCTATCTCTCAGCCATTTGGAAAGTTAATTCTCTTACTCCTTGTTAATATTTTTAGCGAAGCCTAAGTAAAGTTGTTGTTAAAACCTGGTTAAGGGCCCTAGCTTCAATTTAATATTGGCAATAACTAATGAGGTCCTAAAAATGTTTCATCTCGACCTTCTCCCTCTAACCCCTTTTTAAGGCACCTTATATCTCTTCTCTTAAGTGTGTTGAACTTAAACCATGCTGTCTTGTGAGCAAGAACGAATCTTAGTAGCGTTAGTGGTGAGCAGATGGCCTTGTGGAATTTAAATACTCCTTATCTTGATAAACGAAATAAACAAATAATGATCATAATAGAGAAGATTTAAAGATGATTACTCAGTTCAAAAGAATAAACTTAGCTTGGTAAGAGGAATTGTATGAATCATGTCTTGAACCTCCTTGGAAAACGTAAGCTAAGAATTGCAAGATATCTTATTAAAATAAATAACCCTCAAGAATAACTCCTTGTGGTTGGCCCTAACTGTAAGTGTGTTATGTGAGTGGACTTCTATGTTGTCTTGTCAAAAAGAAAAGTAAATTGTCCTTGATATGTGTGAACGTTTCCGTACTGCCTTAATGGCCATCCTTGTATCAAGTTGTTCACAATGTTAGTTGTATACTTGGTGACGACATGTTGTGTCATGTTATGTGTCAAGCAAGTGAAAAAAAAATTATCCTGTATTTCACTGTGTTGTTCGTGTGTGTGTTTTTGGGTTGTTACACTTGGTATCAGAGCGTAGGTTCATGCTCTCGAACCTATGGGCCGGATTGGTGTTGTATGATGATGTTACATGGTGGTGGTGGTGTTACATGTTGATATTGCATGATGATGATGATGTTGCATGATGGTGTTAGATATTGGAAGAGTAATGTGCTTTAAACGTGATGTGATTATTGTCGTAATTGTGATAGTGTGAACGCATGTGATGTGTATGTCACTTAGTGCATGTTTGTCATCATGTTGATATGTTGGGGATGGGAGTATTCTCTCTCCTTCTTATGGATTCTAGGAAGAGTTCACTTGTGAATTACTGTGTGTGATGTGTGAAAAGAATTATAATTTGGATGACGTAGTGTTCGAGCATTGTGGCATATTGTGGTATGTAAGTGATGTAAGTGTATCAATGTGTTGCATGACTAGATTGATGTTAAAATAAATGAGTGATATCGTGATTTTTTTTTTACCATGTTTTGAAGAAACGTGTGTACCACCTTGTTATGTAGTAATGGATGTTATGTTGTGATGCACTATGTTCATCATTTGTATGATGTGTGTAATAGGTAATGCTTCATGTTGTGATTTTGGGTCATACGGTGAGTGTATGAACCCTATCGTATGGTGATTACGCTTTGGGTGCAGAATGTGGTAAAGTGATGTATTACGCCCTGTGGATGTATGATCGTGACCTACCCTGTATGCATACCATACGTGGGACGTTATGGTAGTTACGTGTGTGCCACCGTTATGTTAGTGATGTTGTTGTATCTTATGTTGTGAACCTTACGCTAACCGATCCTAAGGGAAATCGGTAGAAGTGTATGTTGAGAGTGAGGAATGGTGTACCATGGGTCAATAACTCGAGCTAAAACTCGATTTAGTAGATAACATGTGATTCTTTCCTCTCTCCCTATGTGATTGTATGTATGCAACCTTAGTGTATCTATGACTATGTTTAGCCTTGTCGAAGGGTGGCGGGATGATTCAGATGGAGGTGATGACAGTTGTATTATTGATATGTATTTTACGAGCTAAGGCTTGATGTTCCGAGTGCTAGCAACTCGTTGAGTACCCCCTTGTTGGCCAGATAAGGCCACACAGTTATCGTAATGTGACATTATTATAAGTTGATTTTATTCGTAAATTGAGCTTTTACTTTATTT
Organism: Taxus chinensis; assembly: GCA_019776745.2. Classification (NCBI taxonomy): domain Eukaryota; kingdom Viridiplantae; phylum Streptophyta; class Pinopsida; order Cupressales; family Taxaceae; genus Taxus; species Taxus chinensis. The sequence goes on along the minus strand of CM034153.1, from coordinate 88,129,712 downwards.
TGCAAGGACCAACATCTTTTCTTGATTGCAATGCTTTACAATTTTGGGAATTTCCTTGGTTTGTGGCACTAACATGGGGATTTTGATACTAACTTTGGCTATTTGGCCATTTATTTTAGCTTGAATTGGGGTCTTCTTTTAAATTTGGAATTTTTACCACCTTGCCCAAGGCTTGTACTTTGCCACTTGGCGCTTTGATTGGATTGTTGTGCTGGTTCTAATGTCGTGATAAGTGGAATAGGGTCATGGGATGCACCATGGATTGGTTGGACCTATGGACCCGCTTCGTTGTATGGGGGTACGCCCCAAGGGGTACATATAACTAGCGGGTTGTTGAACCACGCGTTATTATGTCACTTGGGTTAGGAGTGTTCGAACTCTATGTGTCTTGGACCATAGGGACAACTGGCCTCCTTGAGGGAGGCATAAGAGTTTGAGGGAGGCATAAGAGACTTGAGGGAGGCATAAGAGTTTGAGGGAGGCATAAGAGACTTGAGGGAGGCATAAGAGTTTGAGGGAGGCTTATGATATTTGTCTGTATGTTGATGTTTCGGGATATATGTTGCGTTATTGTGATGTTTTGGTAGTGGTCTTTTGATGTATGTGTTACTCATGTCAGATGGATATGTGTTGTGATGTTGTGGATGTGTCATTGATCCCCTTGTGGACACTATGTACCTATAGCATTTGTTTGGTGTTATGTGAGTTTTTCATTGATGCAAATTGAGGAAATGTCTAGTGGATTGTAGTACTGTTTTGGTTAAGTATTTTGGTATATCACTCATTGATGTGTGACGAGTACTATGTTATGTGGAGTGTGCCTATTCTATTCCGTAATTGTGTAACCTTTTGTGGTGTAATACAATCTTGAAGTATATACTTGTGTGCTTGTGAATCTGTAGGGTCTTGTGAACTTGATAGGGTGTTGTGTTAGCAGTTCATGTTGGGCACCCACAATAAAGAATAAACCAAAACTCTTCAATGATGAAATTTTAAAAGGAATTAAACTAAGAATAATGTTAACAGAAAGAGACTAATGAAAATAATGAACAAGAAAGAACTGCCAATCTTCACAGAGCATTGAAAGTTAAAAATTCTACCAAATGTTCCTAAGGCTACCCTATGCCCATGCTTTAATCAACTAAAATTTTGAACCATAGAGTGTTACTTCTTCTTTATCTATCCCTTGTTGCGTACCATTTCCTTTCCTCTGTGTAATGTTGCATCGAGGATGATGCTTTCTTAAGGGGAGGAGAATGTAATGCCCAGCTGGGCATCGGATCCTTTCTTCCCACCTACCTCCTCTGCCACTGTGGCCTCCTGCCAACCACCCTACCTGCCGTCTGCATGACTGCCACGTCTGTCCTAGACATGAGGAGATATAGACTGTATTTTTTTTATTATTCTCTTTGGCAGTGGTTGAAGCACATTTTCCTTTCTCCCTGGTTAGCTGGCCGCAATCATTTATTTCTGATTTGCAAATCTTACCTGCTTCTTGTTGACTGTCTGTTCATCCTCCTCTCGAACCACGTGAGATGTCCCTTGGATATTCTGCGCATGGAGTGGTTGAGGGACGTATTTTCCTGTTGCGTGGGTAGAAAGGTGAGTAAAATCCTTGCAGCTGTAGTATGAAGTCGTTTTGAGCACTCCCAACGAGCAGGTCCTCCACTATGTTGTTATCTGTTTTGTTTAACTGCAGCCTCAAGCTAGTGAGGTAGGCGCGTTACCTTCCACTTTTCTTGTATCAAAATCGACTATGTGACAGAGATGAGCCTGTTAACGGAAAGAATTCCTGTATACGTCTTCAAGAGACGGAAACCTCGTCCTGTATGGCGTAGACGGAAGTGTTTTGTGCATAGCCTGTAAAAACTCTTAACCAATTGGCAGATAGGTCACAGTGAGGCAGAAGCCGTCTTCTGAGCAGCTAGAAACCTGAGTAGGCTGTCGCGACTCTGCATTGTTATCCGTTCAGTTTCGAAAGCTGCGACCCTCAAAATCGGGATTCTCCTTGGAAGATATTTTGTATCAAGCACTTGACGATGCAGTGACAACGTAGGAGTGTTATCTGCAGAACTGATGAGATTTCCCGATCCCCTGCTAAGATTTTGCTGATTGCAAACTCTTAGGCCCTGTTTGAAGCATCTACGATGCTAAGTCCAGCACTGGAAGAGGATGGTCATTGGGAGAGAGATCTGTTCCGTTCCAGTGTCAAGTACTTTGAATGCCACAATTTGCTGTTGCAAGTAGAACTTGTCAGGAGCACTCTATGCAATGTTGGAGAAAATGTCTTGGAAGGTCGAATACTTCCAGCTAGTCTCAGATGCTAACTAAAGAGAAAATCCTTTTGAAAAGTCTGCGTCTGCAAAATAACAGATTGCATGGAGAAATTCCTGTCAAATTCTAGCCAGCTTACTGCAGAGATATTGCATCCTTAATGCATTGTAGATAAATGGTTCAAGGGTGAGATCCGCCACTGAGAAGCTTGGCATGTTGATCAAAGCTCAGGTCATCCTGCGTCATGGGAAATGGGATAACCTGCAGGGACTTCTTCACTTCTACATCTACATGAAATTGCAAATGTCCCTGCTTACTTTTGAGGTTTATGGCCCCCAGGAATGGGCGGAAAACAATTTTAAAGACACCAAAAGCATCACACTGCATTACATTTGCAGGATATTCAAGTTCTAGTTACTTGCGAGTTCTTGTAGATGGAGTGATGCCAACATGGATATTTATCGAAGGTAAACTAAGCCTCCGCAGATCGGCCAAATGGAAGTACTGCTTTCATATTCCAGACATTTCTTCAAATCTTTTGTTTGGTGAGATCCCAGACTACGTATGCTCAGAAGTTTCAGAGCCTGTTGTGAGACAATCTGAGGGCTGTTATGGCTGAGAGCTCAGCTGGCAAATTCGTGAGAGTGAAACAGGATGGAGACAACTATGTGGATGGTTTACATGCTAAATATCAAAGGATCAAACTTGGTTTGTGAATACATAGTTACAAGCCTCACATGCATGTGTTGACTTGTCAAATAACAGATTGAGTGGTCATCTTTTTCCTGGAGTTGGAAATCTAAAAGAACTGATTTTTCTCAACCTCTCCATGAACACTCTGAATGGGGCCAATTCCACACAGTGTGGGAAATTTAAAATGGTTGGAGTCCTTGGATCTCTCTCTCAACATTCTTTCAGGAAAGATTCCATCACAGCTTGGTCTTCTCGATTCTCTGGGATATCTAATCTGTCTTACAACAATCTGTCAGGCAGGATACAAAGGGATGGTCATATGTTAACATTTGATAATTCATCATCATATTTAGGAAATCCACATATGTGGGGATGCCCTCTTGAGAGAAATTGTTCTCTACCTCATTTACAACAGTCTACTCCACCAGTACCCACAATGGATGCTGAGGAAGAGAGAGATGAAGGATTTCCATGCCTTTGGATGTGTTTTGGATTGGCAGTTGGAAGGGGATTTTCTACAGTGGTCATGGTGCTTACTTTACATGTGAGGATGGAAGAATGAATGCTTTCGACTGGTGGACCACTTAGAACTGGTGCACCCGATTCCAGTACCTAACAATTTTTATGCTGGCCGGTGTGGAGTCTGTAACGACCTGTTGAAGCTGGAGAAAAAGGCAAGATATTTCTACACCTTTCTACTGTTACTTTTATTTAAAATTATTGTGAAATCGAACCACTTTTTCTTTGCATTGATTTGTCAGTTAGATGTCATGATGGGAGATTTTCCCTTTCTGCTCGTTTCTCCTCTTGTTTTAGTTTTTATCGTTGTCAGTATGTTGATCGAAAGGATGCGTGTGCCCTCACCTCTAGATGTTATGTTTCTCTTGCTCGAGTGATAGAACTTTGTCTGTTTATTTATGTATTAATTCTTCTCTGCGATTGAGTTGCAAGTTATTATGTTGATCAAACTAGTACTTTTCGTTATCAAGGAACTAAGTTTACGATAATTATGAAGCCCTCCATAGCACACAAGTTTGTCCTTTGACGTTATTTTATTAGCTCCTACGCAAGTCCCTTTGATCACCTTTTGGCATCAAGAAAGAAAGGTTTGTAATATTGTGTGATCAATGCTTGGGGCTAGCCAGTCTTGAGTTTCGGTAGTAAACTTTTAGAATGAAAATGTTTTTGTGCGATATGTTTTCCCTGATCGCGTGTTTAGACTCTTATCTTACCTTTCATCGCGTTTCTAGGCTTGCAAGTCCCATTCTCAAGAAGTACCTTGACCATCCTTATCAACTTCAATCATAACAAGCTTTTCGAATCAACTAAGCTCGAGGTTTCATTGTGCGAATCTAGTACCTCGTTGACACTAAAATAATTTTGGTCCAATCGCCCTCGTATGAATTATTGCTGATGGTGCTCTTCTATTTTTCCTAACTGGCATTATTTTCTCCCTTGTATTGTTAACGCTATTGATTAATATTGGTCATTTTTTATGCACGTAATTACTGTAATAGTTTGTGATGGAGATTTCCTTAAATGTGATTGACCTTCAGAAAAAACTCAACTTTCGTGTGAGAATCTTATGAATTCATAGCGAAAGGTTTTGTTTTGATAAAGTCACTTAGAAATTACGTTTGTATCTATTTGTGCAACGGTTGACTGCGTTACCAAGGGTTACCGTAAAATTTGGTTGTTTTGGGATATGGGTAATTTATTTTAAATCAACCAAACATTAGTATTGTAGTGGAGGTTTTCAAATCCTTAGTGTTATAAAAAAATGTTGATGACATTATTGTATACTCTTGTGTGATGGAACCCCCTTCTTCTCCCGCATGCTTGCTACTAGCCTGTAAGACTTTGACCCTTCTTGGATGATTGGAAAATCTTGTAGTTAATGGTCAAAACTAGTATACCTTGCCTTCACTTCGAAACTTATGCGGTGTGTATACTCTATTTGTTTTCCGGTTGAAACTCAATTATGTATGACTTTTAGTGTTAATTGTTAAAACCCGTGGTTCCCCTTTCTTGGGGCCGATCAACTCTTGTTCTTTTAGAAATATATTATGTTAGTCTATGCGTATGGTACCTTTGATAAATTTTCTAGATGGTTGGTGTATATATATCAAATCTCAATCTTGTAACTATTGTTATTTACTTACTTGATGGGAATTCTGTTCTTTGCTAAATTGTTTATATCTCCTTATAGGGCCAAGGGCCACTCTCATACGATTATTACTTTCATTGCTTTTTCTCCTAACTAAAGTACAAGGTCTTTCTCCTTCTTTGATTGGCATGATGAAGACCTTTATTATAACTTGATGTGTTAATAGTGTTTAGAGGTTTGAAACCAATTCTTGTAATAAAGTGCTTCCTTTTTGTGATATTGTTAGATAATAGTTATGGTGGTTTTGTGTAGCCTTATCTTGCTCAGTTCTCATGAACTGACTCTTGTAGAAAATTCGCTGCAGATGGATTTTACGTGTAGATGAGGGATAGATTTGTAGAATTTTGTCATCAAGCTCAGTTGAGAAGATCCCTTACCTCGAAACCTTTTATGTTGTTCAACTTTTGTTAACGTCCAGTGGAAAGTTTAAAATAGAATTAATGTCTCAGTATAATGTATTGTGGACTTTGTCATCTGAACTTTGGAAACCTTGTATTGGTTGACCATCTTTGAAACTATAAGAAAATTTGGTCATTGTTGTTAAGTGACTTTGTTGGAGTATCAATATTTTAAGAATTGATGTAATCTTGTTTTGGTTCTTGTAAATGAGCGTTGCTACAACCTTGGCCTTGAGAATAAATTTTGAGGTAAACCTTGATATGACTTAGTAATAAAGCGTCATAAGTAAACTAACATGGGATTGTAAAATACTTCTGGAAGTTAAATTAAAAGTTTTATTCAAATAAAGTAACATAAGGGTCACCAACTTGAGAGCAAGAAATTCTTTAAGTAACCAAGGGCAAGACTATCATTGTAGGTAACACTTTTATAACTTGACACCCCAACCGACATTAATGAACACTATCCCTTTCATGGTGGAATTATTAAACGAACTTAAAGGAAATATATGGTTAGTTCTGGAAGATAATAAGATTTAATAAACAGGAGAAAACAATTTTGAAACTACACAATCTATCTCTTAGCCATTTGGAAAGTAAATTCTTTTACTCCTTGTTAATACTTTTAGCGAAGCCTAAGTAAAGTTGTTGTTAGTTCTGGTTAAGAGTCCTAGCTTCAAGTTAATACTGGCAATAAACTAATGAGGTCCTAAAAATGTTTCATCTCGACCTTCTCCCTCTAACCCCTTTTTCAAGGCACCTTGTATCTCTTCTCTTAAGTGTGTTGAACTTAAAACCATGCTGTCTTGTGAGCAAGAACGAATCTTAGTAGTGTTAGTGGTGAGCAGATGGCCTTGTGGAGTTTAAATACTCCTTTATCTTGATAAACGAATTAAACAAATAATGGTCATAATAGAGAAGATTTAAAGATGATTACTCAGTTTTCAAAAGAATAAACTTAGCTTGGTAAGAGGAATTGTATGAATCATATCTTGAACCTCCTTGGAAAACGTAAACTAAAAATTGCAAGATGTCCTTATTAAGAAATAAAAATAAAAAAAACCTCAAGAATATCTCATTGTGGTTGGCCCTAACTTTAAGTGTGTTTTGTGGTTGGACTTCTATGTTGTCATGTCTAAAAAGAAAAGTAAATTGTCCTTGAACATGTGTGTATGTTTCCATACTGCCTTAATTGGTCATTCCCCATAACAAGTTGTTCACAGTGTTAGTTGTATACTTGGTGACGACATGTTGCGTCATGTTATGTGTCAAGCAAGTCAAAAAAAAAAAATTATCCTGTATTTCACTGTGTTGTTCGTGTGTGTGTTTTTGGGTTGTTACAAATAGTGAGATTGCTTCATTGTGATACTTGATATATATATGATTACTAAAATGTTGAGTAAATGATTTTAGGCATGCAAGTATGGGATTGCATGACTAAAATCATGTTACTCTTATATTGTATCCTGTTGAATACTTATGATTCTCATGTGTATCTTAAAACTTAAGTAATTGATCTATTAGTGACATGAATAACGTGTATTAAAATGTAAGACTGAAATTGATTTATTTCATGGCTCATTATATTGCTTACTCTTGACATGTTATAGAAAGAATTGTTTACCTTCTTAAGATCTGTAATATTAATTCATAAAAATAATAAGAGTTAGTTTTATGAAATAATTAAGTAGAGAATGTCGTTATGATGAGTTGGTGTTTATCATGCTTAGTTTGTGTGAACTGACTTGTGCTAAAAATTTTGTAGATAAACACCGAGAAAGTAAGGTGAAGTATTTAGTTTTGTATGATACTTTTGATCGAGGAAAGTCTGAAGATATGACTGTTTTTGGATGTTCTTAAATGATATACTTCTCCTTGAAAACAAGAAAGGCCTTTCTCATTTAATGTAACGGTTTTTAATCATTGAAATGAAATATTTTTATCATTCATATAAACATGAATTGTACTTATTTATTAAATGAATTAAGGTCGAATTTCTTGTTGCAATGTCTTGGTTCAAAGGTGATTAATTGGAAATGATAGATTTTTAGATCTGCAATTAATACTGATAGGTAATTAGTATCTAAAATACTATTGTATTAAGCATTAGTATAAAACAAATAGTAAGTGCTACACACAACCTATGTATGGATGCTAGGGAACAAATAATGAAGTATGAATGGAGTGTTGCTTATGAGTATTATGTTCTAATTAACCATGTGTTAAATATACATAGGAGCAAAACAAGTTACCAGTAGTAACTACCTAAGTATATATGATTTATACCAACCTTATAGTATAAATTTTGATTGTTCTTCAAACGTTGTGAGTAAGGTGTACTCAACCAGTCAAAGATATTTAGAAATAATATTGTCTATTCTAAATGGCCACTGCTAAGAAGGTAGTTGGATGATCATGGAACCATATTCAGGTTATGAATAAGCAGGAATATTCTTGGTATAGCTGATTTATAAACTTAGGTGATACTAAATCGGATCAAAAGTTATAAGAATGTAATAATAATTTCTTGTGAAAGCAATACTAACTCCCTTACGAAGACAATACACATAAGCAAAAATAGGAAGAGCTTATGGTAATATGACATGAAGATATATTAAGAATGGTTTCACTATTCAGGAATTGCATAAATGAGATAATTTGTTCTAGTAGATGATAATTAATTTAAAAAGGGGGTTGTCCCACGATGCATCATTATGAGCATATAAGTATGATATCTGGTTACAATGGAAGTAAGATGGATACATGCGTACTAAGTTGAAAAGAGCATAGTATATGAACCCTAACCCTAGTCAACTTTTTTATTATATCTAAGGGGATCGGTATATGAACATTATAAAAGAGATTAAAAGATCTTATGAAAAAAGGATATGACAGGAGAAGAGGAATGGGCAAGTAGTTCATCCAATATATCTTATTAGATACTCCAGATATATCTTATTTGATGGATATATTAAAACAAATGAATGCTTTTGATTAAGTTGCAACTAAGAAAAGTGAAGGGCTTATGCTAAATTGTTTATTGGCATCGATAGTATATGGTAATTGATAAATAGTATCAATCATACCTAAATAATTAGCTTTATGTAAGTACGTATCCCTAAAATATGAAATAAAGGAACATGGGCTTAATTGTTTAAGTTGGGAAGATTTTTTAAACACTAATGTTGATTGTAGACCTAGGATAGTATCATTTTCCATTTAATGGTTATCTTGGGCATGAGATATAGAAAGGTAACTACGTGTTATGAAGATTGAGGTCCTGGGATCAAGTTAAATCCAGACATTAGGTACGACCCATTCATGTTGAAGGAGTCGTGAAGGCCTAGACTACTCTTTATTGGTTAATAATTATCTCATAAACATAAAATTCCATACTCCAATACAACATTCTAGGTGGGTTAGCTCACTGAATTTGCTACATATTCATATCCCTATGATGACGGTTGTCACCATTAGGATACTTCTATTTAGCAATTGTAATTATTTGTCTCATCAATAGACTGGATTGTGGTATGTTATTTTCTAAAGTATAAAACTTGATAGAGTTACAAAGACATATTGGACCCCATGGATACGCACCCTTATATCAAGTTATGATGGATACAGGAAGGGAAGTGGTCTAGTAGAAAGGTGAATTGTTATGAAGACACTTACTTTCCCATAGGCATCATAGGATGACATAGAGGTACGTCTTCGTGTAGGTTAAACTGGATTTGTACCTTTTTCAAAACTTGTAGTTATTTACAACATATTTGTTTGAATCCATATAACTGAATAAGTGATTAAGGTAAAATGACAATTTCCTAATGACAAGTGTGTCGTAATAGAATTGAGCATGGAATACATGACTCAGAAATATTTACGCAAAGATGGTGTAAGCTACTGGCATTACACTGACTCAAGATTTCACTATGATCTAAGCTGTTACATTCCCATGGAATTCATAGGAAGAACCCAATTAGACACTTAGGATTCTTCACTTATATATCATACCTTGATAAAGGAGAACCAAATGATACTTTTGATGTATGTGCTCGTATAGAGAAGTGAGGGATAAGGAGAATGAGTAGGTTCAGTAATCTCTCATACATCTACACATGGTTCATGATAGTTATCAGGAAATGGATTGCATTAAGGTTTATGTAGATTTAAATATATGGGTATTTAAATCAGCTGCATAAAGTAATTTATTTTTTTAAAATCTTAGATATAAAGTGACAAAAAGTGGATGTTACATTTTGGTATCAGAGCTGAAGGTTACAACTCTTGGACTTATTAGGTCCTTACCCTAATTAAAACTTTTATTTTATTTTTCAGAATAAAATGGATATGAGAAGGATGCACCAAGAAGAAAGAATCGGGTCATATTTTTCTACGGTTTCAATGGTGCAAAAGTTAGAAAAAAAATCCTAGCAATCCTTTGATATACTCAGAACCAGATAGATGCCTTAGAGCAGCTGGTGATGGGTGAAAATGATAAGGTGGATAAAAGACAACTTAATTTTGTTACTAACAAATAACATCAAAGTTGTTTAAATGATGAAATGATCAATGGTGGAAAAATTTTGGACTTACCAATCCAAAGACAAACTAAACCCAAAATTGGGGAAAACATTGGATAAACTAAGACCTTTTTCCGATAAGATGATATTTGGAAAATCCAATGGGCTAAAACTAAATCTGATGTAGACATTCCCACTCATAAAAATGAAAAAGATCATAAGAGTGATAATCCGTCTTCATCTCGGAATGCTAAGAAAAATTGGTTGAAAAATCATAATAGGAAAATGTGTTCTGCCAAAAATAAATTTTCCCAAAAACTTACAGTGATAACCTGCAGGAAAAATCATAGTACTCTTGCAAATAGAAAGGTTGAATGTGATCAATCGGGCCTTGCTGGTAGGATGTTTCACATGTGGTAATGGGCATTATGCCAACAAATGTACTTTAAAGAAGAGGAACAAGCATTGAATGATGAAGTATACTGCAAGAGTAGATAACATGGAAAAGGAACATGTATACCTAACTGGATACAGAGGAAATTGTGAAGGGATTCATGAGGTTAGTAATATACAATGCTAAAAAATATATACATGGATTGGTGTACTCAATGAAAAACTAATCAATAATTGTGAAACCTAATTCTTCTTTTTGGTATGGAATAAAAATGTCCAATTTTTAGCCTATGTCATATTAGGTAGCATTTATCTGAATGATTGTTTTGTATTCTGTCAAATATTTGATGTACAGAATTGATATTTCAACTCTAAGATACTGAAAATTATCATATTTAGTCTATTGACTCTTATCAGTGGAATAAAAAAGTTGTTGATGGAAAAATATCTATATCTTCTAAAGTAACTTTGTTACTTAACACTTCAAGAGGTTTTATGTAAGCCATTTTTCTCCAAATTCTATAAACCTGTAGACCTCTTGTTTGAGGATAGGTAATTAGGCTATCAGGCACTCTTTCTTGAGTCAATATTTGTTAAACATTTCCTTAACAAACAAATCTGGTGGTTCCATAGGTTTGGATAACTGAGTTGAAAGTATTCTTTGATCGGACTAGGATTACAAGTCAAAACAGATTAAAGATATGTTGAGGTGGTTGATAGCCGATATATTAAATATTTAAGCTCATTCGAATGAATGATTGGTTGTAATTTTCTTATAAATTAAATATTACAAAGTCTTGACCCTCCAATCAAAAGTTTTTTAACATAATAGAAATTTTTATTTGTCAGAATGAAACACCACAGATTTACATATAGTAATTTCAAGTAGAAAGGAATTGGTATTCCTTGAAGGATACCCAGTAAGCTTATTAGGACTGATTGTTCCTATATTTTTTTTTAAAATGGGGTTTCCTTGTTTGATTCAGCTTTACAAAACTTGTTTTAATATATATATTATGTATATCATATATATATATATATATATATATTGAACAAAAATGATATAAATTAATGAGGGAATCATGACATAATGCAAACTGCATGACCATTTGCAGTCTAATAAGCTAATACAACTACTAAATTTAATCTTCAAAATTGAAAACCATAAATTATAAGGGGGATAGTGACTATTCTGCAGGAATAATAATTATAACCTTTATGGAATTGTTTTTGATTTCATTTAACAAAGACCACATCATTGGGACGATGATGATTTTAAGAGAGGAGGCATGTAACACCCCATAGTTTCACTAATTTTATTAAAGGAATGATAGGACAAATGGTTTCAGATTTTGTTGCTTACACCTTTGCATATCAATAATTAATGTGAACCTTGATGTAAACGCGTAATCATGATAACCTGAATAGGCTAAGGATGATCTGCTTAGATGTAAACCCTGTTAATTTGGGGCCTATCTTAATGATGAACTAATTTTGCTAAAATGTCATTACGTCATTTGTAATGTAGTATGTCATGAAATCCTTGGCGTAAATTCAAGCCTTGAAAGTGATTTGTGATGTTGTTTCTCATCTTTCTTAAATTTTTAACATTATAGTTTTTAACTAAGTTATGTTAAGGATTTGATAGTTTTTATAGTTCACTTAGTGACCAAAATTGGAATGCGAATAAGACTTCCATTTTACTAATAATTGGTCTTGATTCGGCCACCCAATAGTCTACCTCACTTGATGGCTAATGCTAGCATGGTCGTATTTTCTTGAGTGAAGGACTACAGTCATTAGTCAAGGACTTAATTATTTAAATTAAGGGAATCAATTCCCACGAAGCTTACATACATATAATATTATATATATATATATATATAATATATTATATGCTAACATTATGTATATATATATGTGTGTATGTGTGTGTGTGTGTGTATGTATGTGTATATATATATATATATATATATATATATATATACAGTCGTTAGTCAAGGACTTACAAGTATCAATTCCCATGAAGCATATATAAGCATACATACTTGATAAAAGCTAACGTTATAACTGTGCAGTTATAACGTTATCTTTTATCAAGTAAGTTACTTGTGACTGCTTCATGGGAATTGATACTTTTAATTCCAATAATAATTCATACATACTAAGAAAATACGACCATGTGTATACACCATCATATGTGATGTAGACTATTGAATGGCCGGCTCAAGACCAATTATTAGTCAAAAGGAATTCTGATGTGTGAATTCCAATTTTGTTCATGTAAACGAACTATCAAAACTATCAACGCCTTAACATAAGGACTTATTACTAGAATTAAAAGTATTAATTCCCATGAAGCATACACACAGCAGACTTACTTGATCAAAGCTAACATTACAACTACTATATATGTGTGTGTGTGTGTATATATATACATATACATATATATACATATACATATACATGTGTGTGTGTATATGTATATGTATATGTATGTATGTATTTGTATACACACACACACACATACACACATGTATATATATACATATATATATAAAAGTGGAATTTGCAAAGTTTAAAGTAGTTAAATAACTACTACTGGAGGTTTTTTAACTTTGTATAAGTAGGGAAAGGACAATCTAATACTAGTAGTATGGTTCTAAACCTAACACGTGAACCTATTGTTTGAGAAAATAGAGTTAGGAATTACTCTAGCTAATTGAAACGATGTATAAACATATTAAATTTTTTGAAGCCTTAAGACGTATAAAAGGAAGGGCATCCGAATTTTCTATTTCATAGGATATTGTATGTTCTTTAAAATACCATTACAAAATCTAAGGTGGTCCAATTGAATAATGTGATGAGTTGGCACCCCAATGCTAAAGTATCTGTACCAATAGTTATTTTATTGTTTTATTTATTATTCCCGCCAACCGCATTTTACAGAGGAGGTATTTCAGTTTAACTAAACTTAAAGTGCTTCGCATGGCATGAGGAGGGACCTTGCTAAAATTTGAAAGCTAAAAGTAGTTGGCTTGATAAACATGATGACAATTAAATCCTCTGCATTAATGTCTTTTATTGCGCATTAAAACACCGACCTTTCTCGGGAAATGCATGGGATGTGTTGGGGAAAGACAAGGTCAGTTTCTTGTTGTTGATTCATTCCATTGCAAGAAATTCATAGAAGCTCTACATGCAAGGAAAAATTGAACTATGTGTTATTTTGAGTTTGCATTATGAAAACAACAGTTGAATAAATTAGACAACAAGTTTCCTAGACTCTATAAATATTGTGAAATCACTCTGATCTGTTGGATGAATGAATTCACTTCAAAAGTCTGGGGATTTTCTGAAGAATCGTAAGAACATTGCAAGGAAGAAAAGATAGGTGTAATAGGCATGATATGCCCTAAACTCCTTATAATTTCTTACTCCATTTAGTATTTTCACAAAAAGAAACATTACCTTGAATGAAATTTGTGTTGTTTAATTAGGTAGTGTGGAATCGATGTAATCTTGTACTTTTTTATAGAATGATTTATCATTGTTTAGTGATGTTTGTTGTTTGGAAATGGTTCACTGCGTGTAGGCTTGAATGTGTTTGAATATTGTTATGTAATAATGCATTTGTGAGTTTGAATGTGTGTTGTGACTGTAATATTAAGAACTCCTAGCTTTATACACCCAGTGTTGTTTTGAAAGGCTTAGTACAGTTGTGATTATGTGATTATCAACACTATAAAACTCTGTTTAAACTCTACCCATATCCTTTGGGATTATTTGAAAATTTAACAAGTCAATGTGGAAAATTGGAAGTTGGTATTTGTGTGGTAATGTGTTGTAGATGACTTTCCATTTTAGGTATTCGTTGATTGATGTAATTGGGTTTGATTATTTTTAAGAAATATTTTGTTCTTATCTTGTCGGAGGCAACGGTTTTGCTTATAGTCGATCTAGTTTGGGTTTAATAAGTAATCATACTGTGGATAAATAGTTGTTATTAATATTTAATTTTGAGTTATAGGGAATAAGGGCAATTGAAATGAATATGAAGTCTACCTCTTCTGTTGGTGTAGGATATTTACCATGTATATATTTTAAGTACATGGGATTCCTCCACATAGGTGATTCACCATGATTAGGTGTCCTAGGGTGCCATTATGCCGTTACACACATCATAGAGCATCATAGGAGTTACATTTGACCTGGTTATTCCAGGAATATAACTCCCACCTCTTGACGGCTACATTTGTGGGGGAGTTTCACACCCCACTACTATATGTACACCCTTTCATCTTTAGAAATACAATGGAATGGAATAGAGTATGGGATTTGAGCCACTTTTCCCTTAATGCATGCACATTTCTCTCATGGGTGATTTCTTGCTTCGATCTTGAAGCTACATCATTTTGCGGTTGAGTGCAACATTTTGATTGATTCCCTCCAACTTCGTCATTTTGATGCTCACGGATGGAGAGGGATCCCTCGCCAACACCCTCCCAGATCTTATACACCCAATCAGGACATTAGGAGGCCTCACCTAGACATGGTATCAGACTACTCTGGGTATGCACGATCAGAGTTTTGTCGTCACACGAAAATCTTGAACTAATGTTGGAGAGGGATCTCATCATGTTAATCAACTTCTACGCTAACACCCTCCCACACGATGGAGTCGGGTATACACCCAATAAGAGTGTTTTGTTCTCTTGTTGTGGATGTTTTTCCCACCGGGTTTTCCTTCACTTCTTGGGACTTCTTTTTGTGCATGGGTACCTCATCAACATTTTTGTCATGACCCATTTCTCATTTCTGACTTTCTGCCTCATCCTAAGTTACGATGAAGAGGGGTGTTGGTGTGTGTCATTTTCCACATCATTAGGTGATTCATCTCACATAGGTGAGATCATAGGTCCACGTGTCATTTAGGGGTCATTATGATTTTCTCTTATGTGTAAGTGCATCATATGTGTCATTGGGAGTTACACTTCTATTATGGGAATGTAACTCCCCCTCTCCACTTGAGTTGTCATGATTGCAGCACTGGGGGTTACTCAGCACCTCCTATATGTACACCCCTTTGGATATATGAGATTGAGGAGAGTTTGTTGATTGTAATGAGGTTCTGCCCGTGTTTTGAATATTTGCATGCACATTCAGTTGATGCTTTCTCCTTCCAAGATCTCTTCGTGCTTCCATTCACACGTCTGTTAATGTGCACATTATCCCTTGTGATCCTTGCTTTAAGGTTTCAAAACATCTTTCATGGTATTAGAGTGTATCTTGTGGATTCATGCACTCTTCAGCGTTTATGTGCATGTTTTCTGGCTTCTGGTGTGATATCCAGATCTTGTTGTATGTGTTATAATGGCTATTCCGATCATGATCTTGTTTCATTGATTCGGGGCTTTATACGTCATGTTCATGGGTTTTTAGGATTTTGAGGTTTCTTGCATGTTTTGAGGACTTGAGATTACCATTTCAAAGTTTTCTGGTCCAGGGTTTGTTCGTGTTGGTTGGTGTGTGTTTTAAGGTTATTAAAGTGAATTTTTGGGCCCAACTCGGCCCCATCTCCCTGAGATAGGAACCAAGTTGTCCCTTTGGCTCACCTCCTTGGACACTGCAACTCACTCGTGCACTGGTTTTTCAGCTTGTCTTTACTATTGGTGTCTACATCGTGTTTTGATTTGGCTTTGACTACGTGTTTTTACACTGGATTTTCAAATCTACTCACTCCTGGTTTACTTCTCACCATAATTGTATTGGATTCTTCCCTGCTTCGACCTCATTGTCGTGCTCATTCCAAAAGCTCAGGTGTCCTGTGCAGACCACCGTTTGGGTCTGTTCTTCTTTCACCGCTTGCATGGCTGCCCCCTACTTGCTCAATGCTCAGTGAACTCTGCGTCCACTTTCCTATCTGGCTCGAAATTGATTTCCTCGATCTTGCCTTGGAATCTTCATTGTTCACCGCTCTTCCCGGGCCTTCCTACGCATGTAACCACCCACCATTCCATGCCACTCACCGGTAAGTGGAATCTTTGTGTTACCTAGAGCTTTAGAGGCACATTTTCCTTACCACGATGTCAGAAACATCTGTGGCCTTGACAGTTTTAACCTTCTCTATTCAATAGCTTCATCACCTCGTGTCGAGCTCTCTCATCTATTTTGTGAGATCATTTTTAGAGCTTCCCTGCTCTCTCCTTACATGTGTTATGCATTGGATTCCCCGTCTCTGTCGGAATGTGTGTCCCCAACTATTTCGCACCTGTTGTTGTGACCTACCTACGAGCTCCCATCTGATTGATAACTTTTTGACGCTTATCTCGTTGTCTCTCTTAGACCTCTCAACATGTTCCTTGTCTAACCCACATTTCTGGCACTCCAACGGTTACTCCACGAGTTTCTTTCTCACCGGACCACTCTGTCAACACTACTCGCTCCATGTACCCTGTGCAGACACGTGATGCTGACATTCCACATGGTGGTTTACCATGCAATTCAAGCAGCTCGGTCAAAATTTCGTTAGCTTTTTCACCGTCCCTTTTAGAATTGTTTGTCAATTAAAACAATCCATTTTTTTATGTTTTAAGGTGAAAAACATTTATTTTGGCATTGTAATATTTTTTTGGATTAATTTTTTTGTATTAATTCCCTTCCTATGCATGTCAAAGACGGAGGGCGAGGTTCGGGGTTGGCAGCAGGCTAATCCCTCCTCGCAAGACAAATAACCCCTACCTAAAATTTGATGTAATTTCCAAAGAGTACCCACACGACACCCTTTACACCCATTTTGGGAACTTTTTAAATTAGTTTGCAGGACTTATTGGCAGTTTCCATTAGTTGCGGGAATCATTTTCTTGCTATAAATTTTGACTCGCTGCTCGGTTTTGAGTGCTTCTTTAGTCAAAGTTGCATGATTATTTCACACATTACATGATGACATTGTCAGTTTTGTAAACACACTACTTTATAAAGTTCCACATTCAGGGGGTTCACTAGTACTCTTAGGTTTTGTACTACACGCAGACGCATTATCGGCCAAGTCTGAAATCTTGTATTTGTGCACCTTGCACTTTTGATTCCGCATCATGGAGGGTGCTCTTTCCAGATTTGGGTATTGTAGGATTTCCTTACATCCTCTTCTACTTCTTACTGGGAGAGATAACTATTCATCTTGGCGTGCTTCCATGAAATGCTATTTCACCTACGAGGGTCTTTCACACTTCTTGCTTGGGCTAGTTCCTACACCCAGTGATCATCATCATCTGGTGGACTTTCTTAACACTTGTGACCATGTTTTTGGTCACTTGATGATACATGTATCCACATCTCTCTCGTTTCATGTGGCAGACTCAGATCCACCCCACCATGTCTGGAGCATTCTTCAGTCCCTCTATGGAGAGCCTTCACATACTTCCACCATTATTGTTGCTAGTGATTCAGTTGTATCCTTGATTTCTTCATGTGATGATAGTCCCAATGACACATAATCACATGATCTTAATTCTGATGACGAGAATTGTGCACCCATTTCTGATGTCGAGAGTACTACAAAGGATTCTTCTCCTCCTTCTCTCACTATTCCAGAGAGTTTTGACACATCCCACATCTCATCAGATATTGAGCAGTTTCCTATACAGTCTCATACACTCATCACACCTGCCTCTTTTCCACCTTCAGTGTGCAAGGTCCCTTTCACTCCTCTACCTTCATTGGATGACTCATACCTATCTGACATCGCTCTTCTATGTTTGTTGAGCCCCCTCATTGGGATGAGTATCTACCTGACCTTAGTCATCTTTTCGTAGAGTACACTTGTGATGTACTACAGGTTCCTCATCCATCTACAAGTATTTCATAGGAGTTCATCATCTCTGTTGTTGGGAGTGCCCCTTCAGGGAATCTTACCACTTCCACTTTTCCAGAGACCTTCATTGATCCACCCTTGCTTTTGGATCCATTTTCTGTTGTGGAGGATGTTTTGTTTCCTTCACATTAGTTTGAAATCCTCTCTACAGGTCTTAACCCTTCATACTATGATAGTTCTGCACTCATGATATTACCTTCGGTTCCTTTGCACTCACTTGCTAGACCTATGTCACACTTTCATGGAGTAGACTCAGAGTTCTTCGTGTTGATGCCTTTCGTTTCCTTCGTGGAGTGGGTATACTTCCAGCATTCCATTTTTGTGCTTCCTAAAGGTAGGCACAAAGTTGGGTATAGATGGCTCTTCTTCAGTCTAGAGGCAAAGGATCACGTGATTGACATTATTTTAGGAGACCTCCTAAAGCTGAAAATTTCAGATCTGTCCATGGAATCTTCTGCATCCCTCTTGTCTCCCTCTTCTTGTCTCTTCTATATCTTTATGAGAGATTTCCCTTTTGTACATGGGTACCTTTACAAGCTCGTTTATGGCCAGGACCCATCTTTGGCATCTTTCTTAGATTAGAGAGTGGACTTGTCTCTCTTTTATGGGGGGGGTTTCCCACTAGTTTTTCTCCTTTTACTCCACTTTTCATGAGTTTCTTGTATGTGGGTACCTCATTAGGCTTGTTGTTGGGACCCACTTCTCCTTGTTTTCATCAGTGTACACATAAGATATCCTTCAGGGGGGTGTTGGTGTAGGATATTTACCATGTATATATTTTAAGTACATGGGATTCCTCCACATATGCGATTCATCATTCTTAGGTGTCTTAGGGTGTCATTATGGCCTTACATGCGTCATAGAGTATCATAGGAGTTACATTTGACTGGCCCTATTCTGTGAATATAACTCCCACCTCTTGATGGCTACATTTTTGGGGAGTTACGCACCCCACTACTATATGTACACCCTTTCATTTCTAGAAAAACAATGGAATGGAATAGAGTATGGGATTTGAGCCCCTTTTCCCTTAATGCATGCACATTTCTCTCATGGGTGAATTTTTTCTTTGATCTTGAATCTACATCATTTTACGGTTGAGTGCAATGATTTGATCCTCATGGATTCCCTCCAGATATTTGTCATTCCTCCAACATCTTCAACCCTTGATTTGGCATCTTGGAATGAATTTCATGGTTTAAATTTATAGCTACAAATGATGGCTCAGTTGAATGTTGAGTTTCGTTATAGGTAACTGATGTATTTTCTTGCAATCTAGTTTTAACTGGTTTCTCTTCAGGTTGTTTGTGTTCTGGTTTACTCCACTCTGTTTTTTCATATTGATATCCATTTTTCTTCTTCTATAAACCTAGCAGTATTCAACTCTTTTCGGGTTCAGTAAAGGATGATGTTTTAATATGTTTTTGAGTTGGTTACTGTGAAAGACCAATAAAATCTCACTTTTCACTCAGATGATTCTATAGTCCTCCTGTAAAAGGAAATTTTTTGTTCTCCTATGAAAATATTGTAGCTATTTTGAAGGCTATGTCATTAATTATTATTACTTTGATTTCCTTAAAGCTTGGTTGTTCTACTAACAATGTTATGCTGATTTCGAAAGAAAAGTTGATTTCGACTAAGAACCTTCTCCTTCTTGAAATATTTGCAGTATATTATTGTTCATTAGAAAACAATCCTAAATAAGTAAGTTGATCTCCTAGAAGCATTTGCATTATATCTTGTGGTTGAGAAGTGTTTCATTGTTCCTTTTATTGGGTACGTATTACCTCAATGTATAAGCTAGTATTATTAGTTGTGTTTGATTTCTAAGATCCGTACGATCTCGACTATGTTTGTTGAGTTTATTGATTAACCTTATTCGTGGATCAAAAATATGTACTGAAGGTTTGATTATTATTTGTCACTGGTATTGAACTACCATTTAAACAACTACTATAAGGTTTAGGAAAATGACATGGGACGATTCCATGAGTTTTGATGATTCCTTTTGATGAGTTGTTTAGTTTTATCTGAAGCTGGTTTTATGTTTTAAATGTTTGAATTTGAGTCATTAAGTACGGCTTGGGATTAAATTTTTCCGTGATAGGAAGCCTCTTGGCTTCAAGGTGGTAAAGTTTTGTGGTATCACTCCTTCGTAGTAATCGATATATAACAAAACTTATTTGATCTTGTTAGCCATACCATGTGTTTTGTTAAGAAAATAGATGCATCGAGTTGTGTGGTAACCCATTTTGGGGGAAAAGGGTTAAGTTATATAATCTTACACTTATCATATGTGTTATCTAGTTTCGTCATCTAAATGAGTCTGTATGAATGTGTTAGATCCTCTCCTGGTGTTATGTTTCTAAGTTGAATTATGTGGTATTCCAGTTCACCTGAAAGTGACTCTTTTTCTCTTGGAAAAATGTATCCCATTTCACTTAGTGATTACAATGTCCTCATGACATCTAAAAATTCCCTAATTGATTTCTTTTGGGTTGTGTCATGAATATAGTTCGGTATGATCCAAAATTGTTCATTAGAATGGGTCAGTAAATCATTTCATTATTCTAATATAGTCCTTGACTCAGTGCGAATTAGTGACACCTTTCATTTGAATTTTATTATGAGATAATGAATGTCCAATTGGGATAATTGGATTTATTACAGTCGTGTTTATCACGAATCCTTTTTGTTTAAAAAACCATGAAAAAACTGTAGTGTTTATCAGGTATTGATATGTTGAAAACAATACTGAGGTATGGAATTATGTTATTTTCTCAAAATTGGAATGTTCAATTAAATTATTATGTCGAGAAAAGTATTGACTATGTAACTGATTGCTTGAACTTTATCCGTAAGCTATATATCAAGATACTATGATTTATCTCTCAACCTTGAGGTTATTCACTCTAATATATTATTCTTTTATTAAATACTCTTGAGTCTTGGCATTATTGTTGGGACCTTATCTTACCTATGGTGATGTTATGAAACCCTTCGTTGGTTCTGTTGAGTATGAATAGTGATATTTCTTGACTATGATACTTGATATATATGATTACTAAAATGTTGAGTAAACGATTTCAGGCATGCAAGTATGGGATTACATGATTGAAATCATGTTACTCTTATATTATATCCTATTGAATACTTATGATTCTCATGTATTTTAAAACATCAGTGACTGTCTATTAGTGACTCAATAAGTTGTATTAAACTATAAGATTGAAATTGATTTCTTTCATGGCTCATTATATTGCTTGCTCTTGACATGTTATAGAAAGAATTTTTTACCTTATTAAGATCTGTAATATTAATTCATAAAAATAGTAAGAGTTATTTTAATAAAATAATTAAGTAGAGCATGTCATTATGATGAGTTGGTGATTATCATGATTAGTTCATGTGAACTTACTTGTGCTAAGAGTTTTGTAGATAAATGCCGAGATATGAGGGTGAAGTATTTATTTTTTGTATTATTTTGATCGAGGAAAGTCTAAAGATATCATTTTTTTTATGTTCTTAAATGAAATACTTCTCCTGGAAAATGAGAAAGGCCTTGCTCATCTAATGTAACTATTTGTAATCATTGAAATGAAATATTTTGATCATTCTTATAAACATAAATTGTACTTATTTCTTAAATGAATTAAGGTTGGATTTCTTGTTGCAATGTCTTGGTTCAAAGGTGACTAATTGGTAATAATATATTTTTAGATCTGCAATTAATACTAATAGGCAGTTAGTATCTAAGCTGTTATTGTATTAAGCATTAGTATAATAAAAATAGTAAGTGCTACACACAACCTATGTATGGATGCTAGGGAACAGATAATGAACTATGAATTCAATGTTGCTTATGAATATTATGTTCTAATTAACCATGTTGTAAATATACTTAGGAGAAGAACAAGTTACCAATAGTAACTGCCTAAGTATCTATGATTTATACCAACCTTATAGTATAAATTGTGATAGGTCTTCAAAGGTTGTGAGTACGGTGTACTCAACCAGTCAAATTTATCAAGAAATAATATTGTCTATTCTAAATGGCTGATGATAAGAAGGAATTTGGATGATCATGGAACCATAGTAAGGTTACGATAAGCAAGAATATTCATGCTATAGCTGATTTATAATCTTAGGTGAATACTAAACCAGATCAAAAGTTAGAAGAATGCAATAATAAGTTCCTTATAAGGACAATAGACATATGCAACAATAGGAATAGCTTATGGTAATCTGACATGAAGATATATTAAGAATGGTATCACTATTCAGGAATTGCAAAAATGAGATAATTTTTTCTAGGAGATGATAATGCATTTAAAAAGGGGTTTGTCCCATGATGCGTCATTATGAGAATATAAGTATGATATCCAGTTACAATGGAAGTACGATGGGAACATGTGTACTAAGTTGAAAAGAACATAGTATCTGAACCCTAACCCTAGTCAACTCTATTATTATCTCTAAGAGGATTAGTATATGAACATTATTAAAGAGATTAAAATATATTATGCAAAATGACTATGACATGAGAAGAGGAATGGGTAATTAGTTAATCCAATCTATTCTATCATATACTCCAGATATATCTTACTTGATGGATATATAAAAACAAATTAATGCTTTTAATTAAGCTATAACTAAGAAAAGTGAAGGGCTTATGCTTAATTTTTTATTGGCATCGATAGTCTATGGTACTTGATAAAGAGTATGAATCAAACCTAAATACTTAGCTTTATATAAGTATGTATCCCTAGAATAGGAAATAAAGGAACATGGGCTTAATTTTTTAAGTTGGGACAATTTTTAAACTGTAATAATGATCGTAGACCTATATAGTATCATTTTTTATTTAACGGTTAACTTGGGCGTGATATATAGAAAGTTAATTAAGTGTTATGGAGATTGAGGTCCTAAGATCAACTTAAACCGGACCTTAGGTATAACCAATTCATGGAGAAGGTATCGTAATGCCTAGAATGTTCTTTAATGATTAATAATTATCTCAAAAACATAAAATTACATACTCTAGTACAAAATTCTAGGCGGGTTAACTCACTGCATTTGCTACATAGTCATATCCCTATGATGACGGTTGTCACCATTAGGATACTATTGTTTAGCAACTATAATGAGTTGTCTCATCAAGAGACTGGATTGTGGTATGGTGTTGCCTTAATTACAAAACTTGATAGAGTTACAAATACATATTGGAGCCCCTAGATACACACCCTTATATCAAATTATGATGGCTACGGGAAGGGAAGTGGTCTAGTAGCAAGGTGAAATTTTATGAAGACACTTACTTTCCCACATGCATCATAGGATAACATAGAGGTACATCTTCATGTAGGTTAAGTTGGATTTGTACCATTTTAATACTTGTAGTTGTTTACAACATCTTTGTTGTGAATCCATATAACTGAATAAGTGATTAAGGTGAAACGAAAATTTCCTAATGTCGAGTGTGTTGTCATGGAATTGAACATGGCATGAATGACTCAAAAACTTTACGCAAAGTGGTGTAAGTTGTTGATTACACTGTCGAGATTTCACTATGATCTAAGATGTCAGATGCATGTGGAATTCATAGGTGGAACCCAAGTAGACACTTAGGAGTCTTCACTTATATATCATACCTTGATAAAGGATAACCAAAGGATACATTTCATGTATGTTCTTGTACAGAGCATTGAGGGAGAATGAGAATGAGTAGATTCAGTAATCTCTCATACAGTTTCATATGGTTCATGACAGTTATCAAAAATGGATTGCATTAAGGTGTAGATTTAAATATATGGGTTTTTAAATCAATTGCATAAGTTATTTTAAAAAAAAAAACCTAGCTATGAAGTGTTAAAAAGTAGACGTTACAAGGAATTTCCCTTCACCACTCATGTACTTCTCAAAATAGGCCACATTGTTATAATAGCCATGTACCTTTACAATAACATGTATACATGCAAGTTTTCTCATAAAAGATATCCTATAGTTAACTTGAAGATGCAATTGTATTATAAGTTTAACCCATGAATGGCGCGTATCAGCTGCTCGAGCCCAACATACCATTGTGTTTCGGGAAAGTTTTCATCTCTATGTGTGCTCCGCATGCTATCTTCCAAAAATATCCCTTATCCATAAAAATGGCTAAGTCTTGAGCAAAAATGTTCTGACACGTGTTTCCTTCGCTATCCTTTTGCACCTCCAAATGCACCTTATTCCCACACATGCATATTTTGTGTGTCTACTGCTTAGAACAATATTATTTCTTCTCAACAAAAAACCCTAAAACAAATCAAATCCTAAAAATAAAAATATAAAAATTGGGAGTCAGAATGACCCTAGCGGTCACCCGACAGAGTGAATTTATGACCAAGAGCTACACTAAATCTCATACTCCATGCATTTCTTGTACATGTGTGTAGAAATCGTGCCCTAGGAAGCTCTTTTGTAAGATGCACTTGATAGCAAGTAATAGATAGATGTAAAAATGTAAATAGATGTGTGTATTGTAAAATGAGTGTCCCCTCTAACATGTGTATGTAGAAAATGCAGTCCTTACTCCCTTGAATGAAGCTATATGAATTACTTTATGCTCTTGTTATCACCAAATCATAGCACCCCTATGTTTATACAAGTGCATATACTTGAACTCACAGTGTGATTGGATAACATGGGTACCATCTCCAAGTTGTGGGACCTACTACTTGAGATAGACTTCTAGAGAAAGCTGGTTCTTGCTCCTAAACTACCTGCCACAATCTACTCTAATGCAGGGGAAACTAACTAATCTAATCTAAATTCCAAGGGACTAGGGAGAGAGAATGCATAAAATGAAAGCCTACACTAAAGAGGTGATACACTAGAAAATGATGGTGTAAGAGTAGTCTCCAAATGCATGAAATACGGAAGCAAAGTGCACACTAGAAGAGGTGATGACAGTTCTCCATAATCTAGCAAAACGCATCCACAACAATATTTCAAACACACACAATGATAATGGATCCCTGCATGAACATAATAATAGACACAATATTCTTGTAATTAAGGTTGAAGGGGCAAGAAGAGTGCAAGAAAACACAGCAGGGGAAGATACATCCACAAACTTGTATTTTATTGCTTCCTGATATGCACAGTTCAATCGGTTACAAGATAACGGCCTGGATCACCATGCAAGGAGTCCACAACAAGGGCTTGCAACACATTGGATTCACAAAGCAATTTTGGCAAAGCTTTGCTACAAAAACTACCTCCCTTTACAATGAGCCCCAACACTCCCATTTATAGAAAAAATGAGAAGAAAGAGAGAAGGGAAAAGTGGAAATCCCGAAATCTGTCCTTCAACCACCTGTAAGAGGCATTAAATGGAGTAAAATGATTATATATTACTTGCAAAAGGCTCCCCATACTGTCTCAGGTGCTGCAGTAGAGAAATAATGATGACCTTGCCTCTTAATTGCACTCCCAACCACCAAATAAAACACTGTTATGAACCCAGCCACGTTTTCTTAAAAATATCGATCAATATCTCATCAAATATGGAATTTCTTGACTTTTGTGCATTGGGCTCGGAGCCACGATTCCGACGGTACCAATTTTGTGTGATTTCGTTGAGAAATGCAAAAGTTATGGCCTTCTGAGTGCGGGCCGCTATTTTTGGTCTGACAGGCGTTTTTTGTCATTTGACGGGAATGAGCATTAACTAACTGGAGCCGAATATGTTTCTCTTATTTTGTGAAAATCGGAGCTCGGAGTCAAAAGTTATGGCCGTTTGAAGTTTCACGGGTCAAACGTTGACTTTTCTTCTTTGCCTTCGGCCGATTCGGCTTTTCACGTCCCATGCGTACCTTTGTCCCAACTATCCCAAATGAAAATCTCCTACTTCAACCGATTCAGGCTTCCTTGTTCCTGTTTGCGGCTGAAGACACGTGGCGAGATTCCATTCGTTGGCGGTTCTTTCGGTTTTTCGCGTCCCACGCGTCCTTTTGGCCCAACTTTCCCGGATGAAATTCCCCTATTTCGGCCGAATCAGCTGGTTCACGTCCTCCGCGTACTTTTGGCCCGGATGTCCCAAACTGTCTGGGACAAATATCTCCGAACCGCCCGAAATGGACCGACTTGCGCCAAACCGGCCGATCCGCGTCCCGCGCGTACTTTTGGCCGGGATGTCCCAAACCGCGTGAAACAAAAGACTTAGGCAATTTTTTCCCTCTTTCGGCCGATTCATCTTTTCGCATCCCACGCATCCCGACGTCCCAACTATCCCGCAGACCACCTGGACTAGGAATTAGCCGATTTTCTTCATTTTTTCAGCCGATTTGGCTTGGTAGAATGAACCTCAGTATGACCCGAACCCTTCAGACCCGAAATACCTTAACACAATCCTGCAACCTTATTTTTTGCATTTTTTCCATTTTTTCTAACTCGTTGGGATTTCTTCTTAGATGGGAGAGTTAGAGAGAAGCCGAGGGGGCCCCCACAAAAAAATATTTCGGGCCTTGAATCAATCTACTTGCTCGGGACTAAATAATTTGATGCATGTTATCAAAATTACCTTGAGGGGTGAATTTTGGATAACAGCTCTTAGAATGCCTTTGGATGTAACCTTAGGTGATGATAATAGATGCTTAGAGGTTTTTCCTTTATTATGGTCACATAGCTTTGTATTTATATGATTACCTTGTTTGAATTTCGTAATTGACAACTAAAATTTTGACCCATAAGAAAACAATATTCTCAAAAGATAAAAGAGGCCCAAAAGAGGTGAATAAGATACAAATATGTCAAGGCACCAAGATGGGACAAGGGATCCTAGGTACTGGCATCCTGGTTGGGTGCTTGTGTCTAGTGTCAATAAAGATAAAAAAATGAAGACTAGACTGGGTGTTAGGGTGCATAAGGAAAAAATTAAAAATAAGAAACACAGAAAAAAAGGCCAAAGATAGTTTTTAATTGCTATATTTCTCTCTTAGGAATCATATGAATAGTGGTATGTGATTAGGACCTGGAAATGTACCCAAGTGTGTGATTTTGTGTAACAACCCACAAAAAATCACACACGAACAACACAGTAAAAGACAGGATAATAATTTTTTTTTTACACAAACACGACACAACTTGTCGTCACCAAGGTTACAACTAACTCTGGGAACCACTTATTAAGAGGATGACCACAAGGTCAACACGGAAATGTTCACACCCAAAAGGATAATACACTTTTCTTTTTGACAGAACAACAGAGAAGTCCAACCACATGACACTCTCACAACTAGGGAAAACCACAGTAAGAATTGATTGAAGGTTATTTATTTTGATAAAACACCCTTTTACTCATGACTTATGTTTTCAGAGAGATTCAACATATGATTCACACAAATTCATCTTACCAACTGAGTTATTTTCTTATGAACTATAGAGTAGTTCACTTAAAGTCTTTTCCTTTATGACAATTAATTGTTTAATTCCATTATTTAATAAGGGAGATAATTTAATTCCACAAGGCCATCTATCCATACTTACGTCACTAAAATTCGCTCAAAACCTTGTTACCACATGGATTTGTGATCAACATAATTAAGAGGAAATTACAAAGTACCTTGGGCAAAAGTTAAGAGAAGGAGGTCAAGTTGAATTCCTCCTTAAGATGTCATTAGATTATTACCAAGATTTTAATTGGAGCTGGAGGTTTTATCCATAATTATTAATGATTTTACTTAGACTTGCCTGAAAGAGCTTTACAAAAGGATATTAATTACTTTCTAAAAGGCTGAGAGATAAATTGAGTGGTTTCTAAATTTTCTTCTCCTACTTGCTAAATCTTATTATCTTCCAGAAACTAACCATTGTTTTCCCTTAAGCTTGTTTAAGAGTTCACCCAAAAGGGGTAGTGTTCACTAGTTTATCTAGGGATATCAAATTTTAAAATTTTACTTTACAAGGATAGTTTCACCTTTGATTATTTCAGGAACCTATTGTTCTCAAGTAATTCATCTCTACATTAATTTATCTGAATATATATATATATTTAGTTAACTTCTATAAGGGTCAACCACTCCATTTAATTTTACTTATATCACATCATTACAAGGTGTCAGAGAGTTTTTGACTTAACACTTTATTCTCAAAATCAAGGTTTTACAATACTTATGCCAATGTAATGATTGAATATCATTTCT
The DNA here is from genome assembly GCA_019776745.2 of Taxus chinensis. Taxonomy (NCBI): domain Eukaryota; kingdom Viridiplantae; phylum Streptophyta; class Pinopsida; order Cupressales; family Taxaceae; genus Taxus; species Taxus chinensis. The sequence goes on along the minus strand of CM034153.1, from coordinate 88,101,201 downwards.
CACCAAGGTAGGTTACTAGTCTAACAACAAAAGGGACAGAACACTTCACCACATAGTTTTTCCGAACATACCAAGACAAGAGATCTTCTAAACTCCTTGCAAGCAAATTTACAAAATTTACAACGCATTGAACTTTCTATAAAGAACTTCATAATTTGAACTGATGAAACTTTTACACTCTTTTCCTTTAATCTACTCGCATAATCCATCTGCACAAATATTTACTAGAGTCAGTTCGCTTGAACTGAGCATGATAAGATATAAACCTCACCTAATAATTTATGCCATCTAGCATTTAAATAAATGAAAGTTTGCAATACTCCTTATCAAATAAATTTCTAACATACATTTAAAACTTAACTCCACCTCTCATGATAATACATTTCATACTCATTAATGTTCACTTCCTTAATATCTGCTTACATAAGAACACAATTCCAAGTGACTAGATATACAACCTTAACCGTGCAATCAATCATACTTAAATTATAGTAATAATAATAACGCTCACCTAATACCCTCGACCTACTTCACATATATAAGTATCCAACAATATTATCTTTCAATTAAATAAAAACACCAACGACATTAAGTTTATATAATAAATACAAGTATCAATCTTATATTATTCATCGATATTACCCAAGTATCAAACCTTCATAGATAATCAGTGATATGTAAGTATAATTTGGATATTTATCTCACAATTTTAAGAATATACTTATGCTAACAAAGATTCCACCAATCCACAAGTTCATATATTATTTAGGTATCCTTTTGGTTGCTTATTCCATGTCTTTATATGTTTCTATTAGTATAAGGGTACAACTCATTAGAATGAGTTACGATCAACAATATTGTCATATTTTGCTAATATGTCAAAGATACATTTGACTAACTAAGATAAGTAAGCGTGGTCCAAGCCACTATAAATACAAGTATCAACATTATCTCAACTCCCAATTGAGATGCAAGTATCAAATTTTAGCTAACATAATAATCATCGTAAATGCCAGAAAATAATCCACTTGTTAACCAAGTATTGAAATAACATATTTATCCTTACTGGGTAACTGATAACATAATATACCCTGTTATAGAATTCAACCTCCACTTTCATACCCCAATTTATGGGTATTAATTATTGTTCTACAAAATGAAGTTAAATAATTTCAGGTCAACTTCTATCCTTACTGTCATACATGGTATGTACAGTTCCATTATGGTAGTTGTCACCTTTACTTAAGGTTGGGCTTGAATCCATTTTAGGGTAGTTCTCATAACTTCCCTATTCATCTGTTTTCCTACCAAAAAACATTTCAACAAGCTTCTAAGTCAAAGTATAGGATAAAATTATAATTTCATATTTCAAGCATTTCCTGAATTCATATGCCTGAGGGCCATCACATGTCAGTCAACTTGAAGGGTGTACACATTCATGAGATTTCGATGCATCCAATATTACTTTAATTGATTTGAAGATCCAAGTAGTGCCTCAAACTTAAGCCATATGATTATTCACGCAAGCTAACGTCTTAAGAGCTTACCGTATTCAAAAAGGTCACAAAATAAAAACCCCATTGACACATGCTTCAGGAGCGTTCCAATCTAAAAATAAGCTCATAGTAATAATAATAACAGAGGTCCTAGTGAGGGGTTTTCAAAAATCCCCAAAGTAAACGATAATCAAAATAGTCATATGGTATCTAGAAAGACCAGTAAAACCAGTACGACTCCCCAAATAGAAGCCTCCAATCCTAATGGGGGGGTTTATATTATTATCAATCCACATTAAAAGACAAACACATTCTTCCAAGAAAATTCCCGTTTTCAAGCCATGTTCTACATAATAAATGCAATACAAGGAATATTCTAAATCTCATTCACACACCCCAATATTTTCTATAGAAACCACTGTTCACAGGAATAATCATGGCAAAAGATAACCAAATTTATAAGATCGATAAGCGAGAATCACTGGAGAGATTTCTTCTTGTCAAATAGTAATTAAGATAAACTGGAAAGGGGAGAGAGATCAGCTCATGCAATTATGATTAAAATTCATTTGAAACCCATCTCTTTCTGGGCATCTCTTTCAAGAAAGAGTCAATATATGTAAATACATGTTATATAATATCCAGAGTCCAAATGCTATTTACTTAGTAAAACAAAAACACATCAAAATTCCAAAAGAAACCCACATCTACAGCATTCGAACAAAATTGTAAAGATTGATTTACCCAAATACTAAAGGGGATAAATCGTTAAGAGAGAGGGTTAGTCTTATCATGCCTGTTTAAAACGCATCCACCAGCAACACATCCAGCAGGGACTGCATAAGCCACACATCCCACTGATCCACTTCTTTTAGCTTTGAAAAACACCACTCCAGGCTCCCCTTAAGATGGCACAGCCAGGAGGAAAGCAAAGGAGAAAATGTCTTTGTCTAACCCCTGCTAACTGCACTGGGTGCTGAGCTCCAATGGTTTCAAAATCCCCAACAACACCCTCGTGGCCAGAGGCAACGAAGGGATAGAGCAGGGTAAAAAAAATGAGGGTATTTACATTGCATGTGGCCAACAAGAAAACAATGCTCCTCTCCCCCAAAACGTATCAGGAAACAACATAAACCCATGTCCATATTTTGTGTTATCAAGCCCTCATCTACGGGGTAGAGTAGAAGAAAATGGCACGCATGGGAGGAAAGATTGGATTCACGTTTGGTACAGGAAAGAGGGGGGAGGGAAAAACATAGCAAGGAAAATAGTGCTTCATGAATATTCTGATATGAAACAGATCCACCTCTATGAGATTCTCTTCCATGAGTTACATCGTAAAACAAGTAAGGTCTCAATAGAGAATCTTTGCAATAAATTTCATCAGGTCTCCTGGTAACACTCTCACTGTCACATAGTCAATTTTGATAAAAAAATATCTTGAAGGAAAATCCCGAATTTGAGGATGCATTTGACACTGGATAGATAACAACATAGTTGGACAACCTACTTGTTGGAAGTGCTCAAAAAGGCTTCTACTAAACTGCAACATGTCTGCCGCCTGGCTAATCCCTGTTGCAGGTCGTTGCTGTGGATTCCTGACAAGAACACACCTCGTAGCACCCAATAAAAGTGGAGGTAACACGCCTACTTCACTAGCTTGAAGCTTCATCTATAACCACCATATCAAACCCAACTGGCGAGGGCAGGATAGCAAGGAAGGGGAAACGTAGCCAAGAAAAAATCCCTTCACCACAACTCATGCGGCCAGGGCAGAAGACAACAGGCAGACCACGAAGGACAATAGAAAACCCATCCAAAAAGAGAGACCTCCATCTGCAATCCCACACAACCAGCAACAAAGCCAGAGCAAGTAAAAGATAAACACAGGGAAGATCAATAATAAAATCCGATTTTTGAAAGTTAAGTGGCCAGCAGGGAGGAAGACATACGGTGGGTGGGTAGTAAAATTATTTTCATTAATTCTCACCAACCATATGCCAAACAAGGCACCAAAATAAATAAACAAAAAATGGCAGGAGGCCATACACTCTACCACGCACCCCTCTTGCCAGAAAATAAGGAAATAAAGAATCCAAGGACAACAATGTAGTCCACATCTCCTCATGTCTAGCCTGTCACATCCATAATCCAACGTGGGAGGAAAAGCAATGGACGCAACAATAAGTGCACCCCGGAATTAAGAATTGCAACGAGGCATGCGTGTGGGATCAGACGGTCAAGGTGGGAGTTGGTGGCTGGAGTTTTTCCAATAAGATAAAAAGAAACATGAACATTACTTCCTGAACAATGGAGCCACCAAGAAAACAAGTTCCTCTTTTAAGAGAATCGATGATCACTCTTCGGGGATGATAAAAAAAAGATGTAATAAAATAACATTAAGATAATTAATATTAATGACGATACATTCAACAATCAAATAATAATAATAATAAATCGTAGATCGAAAAATAAAATAATAATAATGATAATATCATTACTATTATTTTATATTATTTTTACTGATCCCAAAAATTATTATCCATGTTAATAATGATCACCTGTCAAGCTCGACTACAAAATAATAACCAAAGATCGATAATGGCATGGGAAGGCAATACAGATAAGAAGAATGTTAATCCTTCACTATGACAAGGTCACCGAGGCAAGAACTGGGAACTGGGATAACGTAACGAGGCACTACATTTTGTGTCTACATCATGTCAATTGTAAGCGAAGGATTGCACCATGTTTCCCGGTTACTTCAATAGGAGTATGTTGAATCCCTAGTATAAATAATCTTCCATGTTTTTTGTAATAAGGTAGTCTTGCCACTTAGATTAGATTTACCTTTCATGTTTGTTTTTCTTTATTTTGTTGTAATAAGCACATTTAGGATCTAATTATTATATATTAATTAGATACAAAGAGGACCGCACATATTCTTAGTATGGGGTAAAACATGTGTGAGTAGGTGTAAAATAGACTAGGTGATGATGGTACATCAATTGGAGTTGGTTCAGAGGTACACGCGACAATGTGAAAGAAGGGTGGTTGGTGGAAATGTATTATGGATGCACGAAAGGAAGCATCGTATGTGCTCATTGATCATGGTGCTGGAAGAAATTGCTCATAATTGGAGATGACACGAGAAATATGGCTGAAAGTGTAATGCAAGGGAGGAAGCAACAAAATAGACTACTTGGTATATGGCACAAAGGAAGATTAGGTGTGACATAGGAAGGTTTGCACAAGGATGACTACAACTTGGGAAGTAGTGGCACATGAGAAGGTTATGACAATCATGTGTCGAAGAAAGTAGGAATAAACGTAGGAAAATTAAAATGTGTATTTAAAGCTTTAAAGAATTGGTAGGTGAGGAACAATAAATGTGAATAAATTTGGAAAAATTATAAATAAGGCATGGGTGAATTTTATTCTTACCTTTAATAATATAAAATTCATTGAATGAAGAGTGACTAAGTGTGAAAACCTATTTTGAAGATTGAGAAGAGATTTAAGTCGAACCAAAGCATAATGAACACATATTTGAGTATAAAATATCCTTCAGTGGAATTAGAAGCATAGAGAGAAGTGTGAACGGTTTGTGAGGTGTGAAGGGTTGAAGCTAGGTTTTTAGAAAAGTGAATTCACACAAATCAAAGTTGTAGGATTAGGCCACATGGTTATAAATAACATACCAAAGCACAAGGAAAAGAAGACAAGAGCAAAGATTTAAGAGGTTTACACCCAACGCTAAAACAAAAAACTTGAGTAATTTATTTAGAACCTAGGGCACATATTTTCTACAAATTTTAAGGTTTAGAAATTGAGAGGCTGAACATGGCACCAAATAAAGCACCCACCATCACACAATCACATAAGGGAAAGCGTAAGGGAAAAAAAACTAGTTGTTGATGATGCACTAGAAGAATTGTTTTGAGAGATGTAGTACCCCTAGAGGTGGTATTGGGGTAGCCATGGGAGTCTCATTTAACAAAGTGAAAAATTAGTGATTATAACCATTACTCAGAAGACCACAAAAGAGAAATAAGGAAGGATCTGATGACATAATTGACCTAGAGGATGGAAGTAGGGATACTGGTATAGTATGATAAAGTGAAGAAGGACCTTGAGAGCACTGGAGTCCTCCGACACTTTGAATTTGGAAATCTAAATCTCCTTTACCAATGGCTCATGTTGTGTGTTCACAAAGACATATTTTAATTTACAGGGAGAATAATATGCATTACTCCGTAGTTAATTGGGAGAGTGCTAGGGTTGTAAAGCTCATGATTGGAGATTAGGCCAGACTTAGGAGATGATGAGGCAATAGAGGCCACTGCCAAAAAATTCAGTTATAACCAAGGTAATCATGTGTTTGACCTCATAAGTATCTTTGATCCTGACACAATTTTTTTTTCACACTTATTAAGTTTTAAGTTGGGAACATTTGAATGATGGTCTTAGGTAAATAATAAATGGTTGCATATAGTACACAAGATGGCATAGAATATTACATACAACATTGCATGATTCATTTTTGAAGGGATAGTGGAAGAAGAAATTGTTCATGTGTGTAAAGGTGAGAAAATAACCTGAGGTGCTATCTTTATCTTAGAATTATTTTGGGATATAGGGGGTACCAGATGGACCATACGATAAAAAGTATGTCTACCTAGTCGATAACACGATTCCTATGAAGAGGTTTACGGAGTACACATACGATGGGGCTATATAAAAAATCATATAAAGTGCTGGTAGATAAGTGGTACAAACAAATGCACTAATCATTCAAGAATGAGTGACACGTACCAAGGGAGTTTCCCTCAATACTTGATAGGAAACCATAGTTTACAGTACACCGACACTTCTACCTTGGGAAGTTTGTGCTCAGTAATGGAGAGATTGTTCCTTGGTGTAATTTTCCCTTTTCTTCTACATCCAAATACTTCTAGGCCTCTATCAACATCATCAAGGATGTGTGTAAAATTATTTTTGATGTAGATAAGGTTGATTTAGATTGTCACACCTTACACACAAATTTTTTATACCTCTCAAGGTAAACATACATAGAGGTGATGGAATGAAATAATATCGACATAAATCCATTGAATCTCATCATGGGTTAGGGAAAATTCATAGTATATATACCTAAGGCCCATGATGAAGAATGGGAAATATGTTGATACAAACAACCTTCATCTCCCAGAATCTCTGAAGGGGAAGCAGAGGGTGGGGAATACTAGGATAATGTGTGAGGAGACCCATTCTCAACACAAAGAAGACAATGAAGAAAAGGATATGGATGAGGATAAGGAAGAGGTAAAAGAAGAATAATAAACAGTGCTAGACAATAGCTACAAAAGGAAGTTACAAAGCTAACGTAGGTCATAAACCTATGGCACTGGAAATTTAAAAGAAACTAAGGGGTCACCTATAGTCACTCCAACCAAACAAATTCTGGAGAAGAAAAGGATGATTCCACCAAATAAAAATATGTGATGGTTATTTAAAGTTGAAGAAAGAAAGGACAAAGTGATTGAGGAATAATTTGCGTAAGGAAATGAGCCCCTAATCATCCATAATTTGGATTATGATGATGAAGAGCCTAAGGAAGAAAAAAATCATGATGATGAAGAGCCTAAGGAAGAAAAAAATCTTGATGATGAAGAAATGTGTGATGCGCATGAAGAAGGTTCTAAATGATATGAAGAAGAGGAGAATGGGAATGACGAGGGATAACATATTGGTGAAGGTTTAGATGATACACGAGGAGATACATGTAGCACGAGGCTAAAAATTGCATAGGAAATGCCCAGGTTGAGGTGCAGTAGAAGAAGAAGAAAGAAAGGAGATTATGCAACCCCCAAATGAGATACATTTATGATCACACGAAGATGTCGAGGGAATTTTTCTAGAGAACAATTCTAAGTAAACACCTTTAAGGCTGGGAATTTTTTTATCCAAATGGAGCTAAGACATGTACCAAGAAGATGCTTTTGTGGAGCATGAAAACACACATAGAGGAGAAAGAATTTGAAATAAATAACAAATCATACTCAAAAATAAATATGAATAAGGAATCAGATACAATAATCATAACCATAAATTCCAAAGAGCTAAAAGATCAGCAAGAAACAATGTGCTCTTCATGATGGCAACCAAGTTTGTGTGCCATAACTTAGACAAGGGATCCATAATTAGAGTGTTACTAGAGGATAAGAAGGACAAGGAGAATAACATAAAATAACTTAAAAATAAATTGAGAGAAGAAAAGAAGAAAAAAATTATTATTATAATATGGTTGAACAAATAATAAATGGAATCACAACCACATGCCAAATCCTGGTGGAGAATGCCCAAGATGATTATCCTTCGGAATTACACTACTTAGAAGATTTGGTGTGAATGTTGTTGCATGAGAAAACGTATGGGAAAGGAGCATTGGCAGAATAATTGGTTACACATAAATAAAATAATAAGGAGGTGGTTGTGCACAAAATATTATAATATGAGGCATTGATCGCATAGATCAAGGAGGCAATGAAAAATCAGGGTGCACATTTGATAATTTTTAGGATCTAGACCCCATTCTTAAGGCGCACACCATCCAGAGGAGGTATAGCTAAAGCAAGTACAAAATTTTAGGAAATAAAATAGGACTATATGTGTGGAGATCATGGTTGATGTCACACAAAAGAGATAATTGCTTAAGGTCATGAAAGACACCCTTGAGGTAAGGCTCAAGGAAATTTTTCCATTGATCACATGCAGAATTGATGCTTTGGAGGGAATGGTGTTAGACCTTGTTGGAATAGTCAAGGAACTGAAGGAGAAGGGTGAAGAGTTGACCCCTGAAAAAATTCCAGATATCGTCACGTAGGTGCCAAAAAAATCTAATAAAGAGCTTGAAGGGTGGAAAGAGCTAGATGGTATTTTGAACACATAATTTCTAGAACTCCTCCAACCCCCTCAAGCCGAGTTAGAGTGTGTTCCTTTTAAAAATTAATATTATTTAATTCATTAGGTATATGCCCCAACCATTCTTTAATTCTTTATTCATTCATTCTTCAATAATTCTTTAGAAGGATTCTTTGTTGCAATATTTCTCAGGACGAACAATATCCATAGTGTGGGGTAATTTTTATAACAAAAATGACTAAGTATTAGTCAAACACAAAGGGTTGTGTGTAAGGGATGAATAGATTATTACAAGTTTTAAGGACCATGTGATACTACATGTATGGGAAGAAAACTGAGACGAGACAGTGTGCAGAGGTGTGCACCATGCAATAAGATATGTCAGCATGCATGCTTATAAAATATTGAGGACTTAGCCAATTTTGAAGGAAGGGATAAATATATAAAATTAAAATATGGAATCAGGATCACACAAGAATCAGGCATAAAATAAAGTAATAAGAATTGGCATACAAGTAAATCTTATCAATGGAAAAAGCAAATCCAGATAAGGACAAAGAAAGTGCATGAAAGGAGGCTAAAAATAGGAATTAACGCATGATAAAGAAAGTTATTTAAAGCTTGAACTATTGTTAAGAAAGAGATGGAAAAGCATGTAGGTTATGCTTAAATCCCTCATATTGTTAGGAAGTGCATGTAAGTGGTTAAGGGAAATTCCTCTCCATCTATATAAAGGGGTAATGCATCATTATATGGAGTATGTACTAAGTAATTATCTGATTCCTTTGAATTCCAAAGAATCTATCTTTTGGGAGTATGTGAATTTGTAAGAGCATTGGGTGAGCACACATGGTTAAGTGTATGGTTGTAACCAGTGGTGTTGTAATTAGAAATCTTTTTATGCAATGAATTTGGTTATGAAATGGATAATTGTATTTGGATAGATAAAGTAACTATATTTTATTATAGAGTTATGGGAATTAAAACCTTTTTGATCATCCTTTATTTTGTTTGAACTTATTTATTATATGTGTTTCCATACTTGTCATAGTATAATGTATCTTCTTGCATGAATGGTTTCTATGATTATGAATATACATGCTAACATCTTATTAAGAAACCAAAGGAGGTACCTAGAGGTTGCACATAAAAGAGTTTTTGGATCTCTAATGAAAATTGAATTTATGAGCAATTGTAGAAATCGAAATAAATAAAAATAAGATGCAATATGATCAAAAATCATAAAGAAAAAATGAATCCAAATCAACTCAATGCTCCATAATCTCCAAAAAATAGACTGATGCAATTCATGTACATATAGGAGGTGAATGTGTAACCTCTTGCTAGATTAGTGGGGAATAAGTCTCTCGAATTGAAACTATAAGTAGAGTTGAATCCACAAAACTAGTACACTAACTCAACATAATTGTTATGCTAACTCAACATAACTAGTAAGCTAACCAAACACAACTGCTACAACTAAGAAAGCATATCCCATGAGTGTAGGAAAGCTCCAAGTAAATAAAAAATACAAGGAAAATAAATATCCTACACTAGCACCCCCCATAAGAACAACTTAGGCAGTCATTCAAAAATGAAAGTGAGTCTTGGTAAAAATGCCTGATGAGGTACTTGCTTACAAATGAAAATATCTCATAAATTAGAGAAAAGGAGAAAACCCAGTGGGAAAAAACTCCCCCCAAAAAGAGAGACACGAAACTCATTCAAGAAAACTGAAGAAGAAGTAGTAGTGGGTGTCAGTAACTCATCCTAATGAGGTACCCACATACAATGATCATCCTCCATAGTGGAGAGAGAAAGAAGTGAGGAAAAGAACGTCCTCTAGGAAGAGATTAGATGATGTGGTCCTCCGTGTAAAGAATGAAGAGAATCCACCTACATAGAAAAATGTTCCTTCCATTGGGAAGGACATAAAATGAGCACTGAAAGTCAGCCCACTTGATAACAGAAGAAGAAGCATGTCGTACTCCTATCTATGCATCTAGTCTGCAACTAAAATGTGGTATAGGTATAGCAAATGTGTGCACAAAAGATAATGATAATTCCAATGCAATATACATCTCTAAAATAGTGGAAGTGACAAATGTCCCAAGGTGGGAACTCCCAACGAGAGAGATAAATGGGTTCTCTAGAATGTGTGATGGCTTAATCAGAGTGTATTACTATAATGTAACACAAGTAGAATCTTCAAATAGAAAACTCGGTTCGGGAATATACTCATCCCAATGGGGTTTCTCAATGAGATAAATGTCTGACGAGAATGTATAAACATCACAACATGAAGTAGGAGGAGAATACTGATGTGAAGAACTATTGGAAGTCCAAGATGAATCAATTCTACAATCAAAGGTAGAAGTTGGTGTATGTGGAGTGTCGTCAACTAAGAAATCAAGATGTAATGGAGAAAGAGAGGAAATGGTCACAAATATCTCAGAGGAAGGTTATCCAATAGAACAATATTGACGAGACTGAATGGAAGCATGAACATGTGCGATAATGAGCTCTGTGGACCCTGGAGGCAACAATAGGGAGAGTGTGCTCAATAGAAAGATCCTATGGTGAATGGTCAACATGGGACTCATGAGTAGCAACAGGTGTAAAGGAACACTTAATGATGAAAGGGATGTGAGAAGGGTAATAGTTTATGGAGGCACTAGAGTGGTCTAGGGAAGCGTCACTCTCAGATGGCGAAACAAGGTCACCATAAAACTTTCAGATAATGGTCTAGGAAGTGAAAGGGAAATCATTGTGATCAAACAAACTCAATGTATCCCTAGAAATAGTAAGGACGAGAAGGCCATATACTCATCATTGTTGTTAAACCACTTATACTTATGTAGAGGTTGATCAGGCTCAAGAACAAGACCATGGAGGTAGGGCAACAAAACGTGCATAATGCAATGATTAATAATGATTTCCTTCCAAGACATACAGTTCCCATAGTAGATCATAACAAAAAAATGATGAAATTACATTAGAAACTCCATAATGCAGAGAAACCCCCTAAACTATCCCATATGACACTTTATAACTTAGTGTAAAAGTACAAGTCCCCAGTGAGTTTTGCAAGAACCCCCCAAAAATGCAACACTTTATAAAGTAGTTTGTTTACAAGAATAAATAATTCCATCATGTTAAGAATGATAAAACATGCACTTTTGCCCAAAACCGTGTTCAAATCCGATCTACTGATCAAAGTTATAACAAATTCAATTTACCGTAAATAATGGCTTATTTAATTAAAATTTTGCAAACTAATTAAAAAAATACATAAATGAGGGGAAAGGGGGTCGTGCGTAAACTTGTTAGAATAGGAAATAGATGATGAACATCAAGGGACATTGGGATCATCCAAAAATGTGTCCATGATCAAGATAAAGGAGAAAGTTTTTATGCAAGTGGGTTTGGCGACCTGCCAAACTGGGCCTTTCCCTCCATCTTTGACATGCAAAGAATGGGAAGGTATATAAAAAACATAATAAATCCTCTATGATGCAAATTATGTTGATTTTATGCCAATAAACAATAAAATATAGGTAGTGCCTTCTAGAATGAAAAAACAACTAACCCATAATAATTTAAACTAGCAATCGCATGTGTACAATGCAATGTGAATGCCAAACATTATATGTTATTTGATTTAGAGGGGTATTTAATTATTTGGGTGAAATCATGTTAGTGTTGCAACATGTTTGAGATGATAGTTGCATCGGTTTTTTGGTTGGTTTTTTTTTAAGTCCTTTTTGTATTGTCGTTAACATGTTGATAAGGGGTGTGATTAATAGTGTAAGTGTAGGAATATAGAAAGCATTACATTGAACGGTTCTATTTGTACATTTCAAATTTGTTTTAAATTTGTACATATACATTTGCAAATCTTATATCATGAGATCTTAACTAAACATGAATACATGAAGACCTCTGTACATTTGTAGATTTTATATCATGAGTGATAGCCTTTTGTGGCCAATTCTATTTGCACTAAACATGAATAAATTTGATACCCCTTGAATGAAATTTTTAGTTTGAATATAATAAGTGTTGAGTAAAATAACAAAACTCATTGCAAATAAAAGTTTGAGTAAAAATATGACCTTAAGGGGAGCAGGCAGGGGCAAATTTGCAGCTTGAGTCAGAATGGTTCCCTACTGCAAGCACAACATCAAATCCAGCATATCAATAGACATGTCATTTTTTCACTGTAAAACTTTGCATTTTATTTTATGAACTCTTTCCTTTGGTAGTCTCCATCCTCATATTGGGTTTTTTCCAGTGGAGGAATCACCATGGGTAGGCACCAGTTACCATAGGTAGATGATCAAGAACATTGGGATTACACCTGACTTGGTTGTGAGAGGGATTATCTTGACCCAGTGAAGAAGAAGAAGATATTTAATTGTCAATGAGGACACCAAAGATTGCCTATGGGACAAAATCCCAATGGTCTCAGTGAAATATAAAAGCCCAATGGTCTTACCTTTGCATACATGAAAAGAGGGTTTCCTTACCCATTTGGGCATCCAAAGGGGATTTATCATCATGATTTGAAAAAATAAACTATATGAATCTAGGCACTAAACCCAACAAAAAATTCAGAAATCTTTTATTCATTCACCAAAGTAGGGCATACACTAGGTATGCATATTACAGTGTGACCTTCCTTGGGCTCATATGCATATTAGATTGTGACTACGAAAAGTGACGATCAAGGTTGCTTAATAAGATCTAACTATTTTTACTATAGGCAAATTGAATTTTAGGAATATTTATCTAAATATATCATTGCACTTATAGTGCTTAAAGATTATGGCTCTCTTAGTTATAGTTGTATATTAAAAAAAAAATAATTTTGTGAAAATTTCAAATAGATATACATCAAAAAATACCGCTATATATATATAAATGCTTATAGCCTTATACCCACAAACCAAATTACCAGGAAGACCATGGTTTTCATATTTTTCAAATCCACATTGGGTGGGAGTTTCATTTTCCCCAGAGAAACGAGTTCTTTAAATTGATTTTTTATAACAATACCACCTTCCTTGGATGCAACACTCAGAATCCATATTGTTCTATGAAGATCATGATTTTTCTGATTCTTGGCAGCATAATTACTCAAACTGAAAAATCCACCAACACCTAATTTCAATTCAATTTTCCCAAGGAGACCTGTAGATTTCATAGGACTATAAGGGGAATCAACAACTATAGAAGAATGCACTAGAGCCCAACACATGTTCCTCCATTTCAAACTCAACACATAGGTCATTTGAAAAGCAGAGTATTGCAAGCTGGTGTTCGATTACAAGGGAATACATTCGGTGGTAGTGAGTAATCATTTCATCATAAATTATATTGATTGTAAAATTTGATGCTGGAAAATTTTTTCAACCCAAGATATCTCTGTAATCCTTTGAATGACCTAGCAATCTCATTACAAAATTTAACAAAGAGTTGATATTTAATGCCAAACAGTATAAGTTATTTGATTTAGAAGGATATATTTGTGATTTTTAATTATTTGGGGAGAAATTGTATAATATTATAATATTATAATATTTATTTATTTAATACTTCTAAAAAATAACAAATTTTATATTATTTTAATTCATGTGAATGATTTGAACACAATTTTATCCAGAAATTTGATCTAAAATTGTATACACACTATAAAAAAACATAAAATTCTTAAAATGTAAATAGTTTGACAAAATACTCTTAAATAAATCATTTTTTAGTTGAAAACTCCCTAAATAAAAAATTAAATGCATCAATATTTAATTAAAAACATTGATCTTACTTCTTACACTCGTAATTAATTTAATAAAATTATCATTTCTTAAATGAATTAATATTCTTCCCATATATTAAATATATCATATTAAACACTATTTTACAAAAATTGCTATTTGGGTAGAAGTAATAACCAATTAAAAAACATATATGATTTGTAAGGATAATAAACATCCTATTTGAAATCTTACAGCACCTATGAATGCTAGTGTAGAGCCCCGCCCGAGACACCGGAAAACCAGAACAAGGCAAGCAAAAATTTAGGGTTTTTTTTTTTAAAGTGAATGCTTAACAATACATATATGATTGTATGATATTAATTAATTAATTTAACGAAATCGATTTACCAAATTTCTCACCCACCATTCCAAACAAATTTATTTATTTAATTAATCATCTGGTTTAGCTAAGAACATCCTAATAGAGACTACACCCCTTTTTAGTTAATTAGGTTTCCCCCTTTTTATTTTTATTAACCCACTCACACATTTTAATTTTACTTCCCATTCAAATTAAAATTTATCCATGACCTAAAAGAAGGTAGGATTAATTTTGGACCCTAGGATCTAAGAGATCTCACCCCTAGATCTTACTTTTCCCTAGACTTACCCTAGCACATCTTTATATCTTTCTCTCTCTATTCTTCCTTCCTCATTTTGTTTTGTTTTGTTATTTCAGGTTGTTTGGAGAGCCATAAAGCTTGAATCTCATGGAGTATAAGGATAATATCTTAGTATCTTCTTATTGGTATTTTTTCTCTTGTGCAACTTCTACGAGATGCATCCTCTAGTTTGTTTTGTGAACCCCCAATATCAATTTATTGATCTTCATTTGTTGAGGAGGCAACTCTACCTAAATATGCATTTATAAAAATCCAAACAAGGAAACCACATTTAAGAAAATCGAACACAAAATGGCAGTTACGGATTCAAAGGACAGTTGCTCTGGTGTGGCCACGTTTTTAGTGGAAGGAGGTCTATGTGTATAGACATAGGAGTGGCGGTGGTTGGCGTTTGCATCCACGGAGCTGTGTGGGACGTGGAGATCCACGTAGAGGGACATGGGGAGGAGATGCGGCGAGGAAGGGGATGAACTGCATGGGGGAGTGCATAGAGAGGGTGTTGGGCAGTGGGGCAACGGTGCTGGTAGAGGTGCGTGGGGTGGGGTATGGACAGGGGTGGAGGAAGGATGTGGAGAGAAGTCTGGCAACAGTGGCCATGGCGCAGGTTTTGTGCGCAGGTTGGGGGGAATGTGTGGAAAGGGGCGGTGGAGTCTATCGTGGTGCGTGAGAAGGTGTGGGGACGGCTCGACCCTCCCCTAAACTCTATTTTTTTTGTAATTTTTTAATTTTGTTAACCTGAACCAATCCAATGAGGATTCATTTCTCTTGATTTATTTTGTTTTGAAGATTTAAGACTATGTTCATTAATATATATATATATATATATATATATATATATATATAATAATTAAAGAACTAAATCATAGTTATTATTATTTCATTATTGTTATTATCTGGTATGTATATATATAGAAATAAAAAAAAGATAGATTTTAGACTATTACAATCAAAATTGTATAACTAAAAGGGTATGTATAATCATTTGGATTTTTTTTTAAACTTACTTACTTTCTTGTCTACATAAAGGAGGAGGTAACCCTTTGTTTTAGTTAATAAGAGAGGGTTGGCAACAAACTTTAACACTAAGTGAAGAAGGAGATATGATCACATTTTTTTCACTATATGTCCATTTCTTTAAGTAATAAGGAAGAGAGTAAATTAGTTTTATTCTAATCATTAAATTACAAAAATTACAATAAGAGATGTATTTCAAGAATGGTATTTTTACTTTAAATTCAATAATGTTACAAGATATGAAAAGAAGGAGCTCAACAACAAGAATAACAATATTCCAATAAATCAAATTTCATTCAAAAGGTATGAGTTACAACAAGTTTTTTTTTTATCAAAGGAGTCCTTTTGTTACAATATTTCATTTCTAAGAGACTTAAACTCCATAAGCAAAATTTATTCCCAAAATACACTACCACTCAAAATAAATCTCCTCCCAAGCTTCTTTCCAAGGATAAAAGATATTGCTCAACTAAACCTTACTCAAGTTTACAAATAATTTTCAAATACATAAGAAGGATGAATTACAATAAAAGAGGAGTTTCCACAAGCCATATCAAAAGGTATAAAATGAGGTAATATCCACAAAGAGAACGAATATTACAATGAAACTCTTACTACCTCCAATTTCCATCTTGAGATCCAAATCCAAATGCCTCCAAGGAATCCAAACAAGGAGAAGAAGCTTGTTTTCTTACCCAACCATAGGAATCATTACATTCCTTTCCCAAGGTTGGGATGCAATCTAGCCTCCCCCAAGCCCATGGGAAAGAGGAAAACTATCCACAACTATGCACAAGAGTGAGGGTGAACAAACAACATTTCATCCACACAAAAATAAGACAAATATCCAAGACAAGACTCCAAAATTGTAAAGATAACAAGGAGGAGAACCCAAGTTCTACCTCTACAATGGGGAAGAGAAAAGAGGAGTTCTCCAAAAATTGTAACCATCATTATATGCACAAAACATGATCTCCATACCCTCCTTATTTCTCCAATTTCATTCTAGCCCTCCTTATTTCTCCACCCTTTCACCAATCCTTCTTGAAAGGATTTTCAAACCTCAAATGGGTTTCCTTACCAAGAATGGCGAAGGAGGTTCAATTCAAATTACCCACCTTCCCCACCTCAAACCATTTGAGGGGGAGTAACTGAAATCCTTCGAGGATTTCCCATCAATCCTATAAGGATTGAGAGTGGAAAATCCCTCTCTCTTCCCCCACAAACTCCAAAACTCCATCATGCCATATGATGGAGGGAGCGAAACCAAATAAACAACAAAATATTCATGCAACAACAAACATTCCCAAGTAAACAAATCTAACAACTATCATCAATACATACATAAAATAAGGCTTAAGAAACCTACCTTAAGGAAAGCTCTCCAAAAAAAATCCCAACTTCAATCTTTTCCACTTCTTGACTCAAGCAAAGTCTAACTCCAAATCCACAAACATCCAAGCAAAAGCTCCAAAAACAATGTTCCTCTTTTTTTCCTATGAGGGAGAATTTGAAGAGGAGCAAGCAAAAATCCTCACAAATGAGGGGGTGACATGTGTCACCCCTCTCTTCCTTCAGGGTCAAATATGCCAAAAAAAAAGAGAGAAAGGGTAAAATGCCTTTTAGCCCTCTTCTCCCAAATTACCTAAATTGATAACAAAACAATCTTTGTGCAAATTTTAACAAGCACACTAATCCATGTACCTCTTACATAGATGTGACCAAACAAGAGGCAGAAAGGCAGGGAAAACTCCCTCTACCCTTGGAAATAAGCCCCCCTACCTTTTAGGTAGGGTCCAAGGGCTCATTTTTATGTTATAGGGAACTCCCAAACTAAAAAGGGTGTCCCTAAAAATGCCCAAAATAACCCAATTTCGGGTTTGGAAAATTAGGCATAATGGTAGAGGGTGTGGGGACCATCCAAGGGTTCACATGTGACCCTAAACCCTCTAGATTAATTACATCATTAATCTAATTCAAAACTTAATGCAAGTGGGGTCATTAATTTCCCAAAACAAGCTTACAACACAACTAGAAACCCTAAGCAAAATTGATAATTACAAGACATATTACATTACAAATGAGGGTCACCCACGGTGCCCAAAACAATAATTCTAACGCTAAGGCCTCAAGCAATAAATATGGCTAGGGCTTAGCCCGTGCGATGCTTGTGCAAAGTTGCATAGCTAGCCTAAGTCCCACGTTCTCCTGTGACCTGTCACTTACACACTCGTTACACACATTAAATGCACCTATCCAATACAAGATTAAACTATCTTCTCACTAAGAAAATACATTAAAACATGTAAATTAACGATATCACCATCATCAATGTGGAATGCAAAATCTTGTACAATTCGTCGCATGTTAGGTATTACAATACATATAAATGTCATATCACCTTGCCATCATGTATCCTTATCAGCAAAATGATTACGTTACAAAATCAAGGTATGTGACTATGCTAATTATCCAACATATAGGAATTAGGCCCAAATCACATAGAAAAGTGTTAGTATCAACAATAAAAAATAAAGAGTGTCAATCTATTAATGAATTCAAATTGGTGTTTCATGCCCTAATTCACCATACATGTCCATGAAGGCCAACCACATATCGTAATGTCAAAAATTATGTCAAAACCATGTTAAGACACAACTATGGGTTAAGAATTCAACAGGTAATTGAGGCTAGAAAAAGTGGGCACTACATCCCCCTCTCCTAAAATTAGACTTCCTCTAGGAAGTCACTGGAAGAGATAGGGATAATATTTTACGAGGTATAACATCATAGTGCAAGTCCAACATTAAGGTCATTTTTTTATATATATAAAGGAACTAAAATATTTTGTCTTGTCTTAACAACATGTCTTTTCAAGCGTAACGAGGTCCAAGAACAAGTATATTTCAAATAGGATAGTATTAACCAAGGGGAATTGTATAAACCGAATTCATTTTCCTCATCATCTAACCTTCCTATAAGGGTCCAAGATGATGGATGAGCGAAGGGAACATAAATGTTGTTAAAAAATGAATTTAAAAGTTTTTGAATACTAATTGCATACTAGAACACTTAAGTAACTATCCAAGGTGTCACAAATTCCACACAATGAGAGAGAGAAAAATTTTCCAAGTTCCGTGTGGTTTCATCTCCTAACTCATCATTACTCTAACTTTTTAAAAAGGAAGGTTCACGCGTCTTTTTAAAATAGTTCAATAATCAACATTATTCACTAAGGTCAAGGAAGAATATTCACATACTACCAAACATAGTTAAAGGAGTTGTCTTAATTTGGTCATTATTTATTTGTTTATTTATTTATTTATTGTTCGCTAAATGATTGTAAGAAAAAAAAAGTTTGTGGGTGGAATATATATAGTCCACTACTAGGTTAGGATTAGCTTTCTAATTTGTTTTCCAAAGTTTCATAGCATGTACCATTTTATAAAGCATTTCCATTCCGAGACAAGATGCTTTAGAAGTCTCATAAATGAAACGTTAATTTATTATTGTTTGTAAGTTGGTTTATATGATTTTTCATTATGACAAAACAATTTTAGAACTTTCTATGCCCCAAACAAGCCATAACTCCTTAATGAAACAACAATCCACAAATTTCCAGTTCAATAAAATTTTTTACTTAAATTTTATCATTTCTTAATTATTGTAATAAAAAGAAAACAAGAATGAGTTACGCAAAAACGAAATCCATTTAAAGAGAATGTTTTCCGAATCTTATCAACATACTTATCAAAATTTACAAAATACCAGCATGATGGGATGCAAAAACTTTTCCGTCCATACTTTCCTCAAGCGAACAAGAGATAAACACTCATCTTCCTTTAATGAAAAGTAAGGTCTCAAGATCTCTGACTTACGTTAACTTTTACTCAACAATTATTTTGTCGAAATTTTGCCCATTAGGTCACAAGAGATATAAGTATAAATATAATTACACTTATTAACAAGGGTGGAATTCATATTACAAAAATAAATTTGAATTACGCCACCCTATTTGAGTGGTAATAGAAATTAGAACCGTGTTTTGAAGAGGACCCAAAAATAATTTCAATATATATATCTAAAAACACAATTGTGTACACTTACCTTATATATATATGTGTGTGTGTGTGTATTTTGAAACATTAATTTCACCCCTAATGGACCACATTACTTGTTCTTTCACAGTCAACACCATCATCGATACAACATATGGACTAACCAAAAAAGTTTTCAACACTAATTCATTTCATTTTATTTTCTTTCCAAGAGAGAGATACAATAGCGTTGTTTATATTTATTATATATAAAAAAAAATTGCATGACCATTGTTCTTCTAAGTCCACTAATTTGAGGTTAGAAAGAGGGTGCTTCCCTTATTCCTACAAGTAAGTAAAGGCAGTATAAACATGATCACTCATAACATTATAAATCAACTTGAGGAGAGTTAAAATCATATGTGTAATTACTAAGGTAAGAAGGTTTTAACCAAGTTGCCATGCAACAAAACTTAATAAGAGATTAGGGTAAATATATAGGTTTATCGAGCTCCAAAAGGATTAAGAAAATTAACTAGATCATTTCCGAAGTTAACTCTAAAATTTATACCAATAGCTTTGATGATAATTTGGAGTTCATGAAAACTAGATTCATTTTATAATATCACGCTATATTCCTACATTACGTGAAGAGGATAAACTAGCTAAGAGATATTACTTCAAGCAACACCATCCTATAATGAAAGATACTAACTTTCCTTTCCTTTATCATTTATTTTTTAGAGAGAAGTTAGTAAATTATTTTCATCCAATTATATTTAATTTTAAATCATAATTTTTAAAAAAGTAATATCAAGAACACAAGATCTTCTGGTAAATTTCCTTATAAAAGGGTTATGAAACTAATATTAGAAACATATATCATAGGAGTACAAATTATCTCCAATTTCATAGTAGTGAAATATCAAAACGTGGAAGATAATTTTATCATATTGGAAATTTTTTACAAGATACAAACATTTAATTTACACTCATACTGAAAGGGTTTCATTAGATCTAAAGTGGTACCTCTAACATGACAGTTGATATTCCCAAGAAACAAAGGATCTCTTAGACAATAAACAACCAATCAAACGTCATAACAAATTTCCTATATCAAGGTAACAATTTCACATTCTTATCTCGACCTACTTATTATTTTTGAAACCAACAACTAGACCTTTGGTGACCAGAAAGACATATCTAACCAAGGTCGCTAGCAATCAATGATGAATTGTTGCACAAAATTTATTTTGGGTCTTAGCATTCAACCGAGAAACACGTAGCTTAAAACAATAAAAATTTTATAACACGATTCACCCTCCAACGGTGTCCTAAGAAATCTATTTATTTATTAAGACCAGATTTTCTTGGTCTACGATCTAGAGAAAATGGCTACAAAGGGATCCTACAAAGACATTTACTCAACACCCAAATGGTGAAACAAGGCTTTCAGTCAATTATCTATTATACAGAGCATCAGATAAGACATACATTTCTAATTACTAGTGAATAGGTTTCAATTGGGAAGCACCTTCTCAGAGCCAACTATAAGAGTTTTACTATTGCATTACCGCATAATTTTAGTGAAAATTGGTTACAAAAAGGGCCTAGAATTTAACCGATACCAACTTGGAAATGAGTTTTGAAAGCTGGAATCTATTCTCCTATATATAGAGAACCCGACGGAACTTACAAAATGTAAAACTAAACACTAATACTCTAGTTATGATCTTCTTTCCGGAGGTAATTAATGTTATTGCGAATTTTGTGTTTTGTACCAAAACATCTAGAGACCTCCTAAACACCCTTGGAAAGCTAATATGTCATTCCTTTTTCTCAAATCTAATCCTTACAGACAATGGACATGGAGGAATACTACAAGTTACAAGTCAAAATTTTCAATTTCCTACTAACGCTCTCCACTTTACAGGTCCAAATCGAAACGATTTTACTCCAATTTTAAGTTGTTGTCCCAAACAATATGCAATTAAAAGAGCTCAAAAATTATTTTATCTATATGATCAAATTATTTTAAAAGTTGATGCGGTGTCCAATGTCACTAGGGAACAAGAATATCCAATCCATTACTACCATGGAGACCAAAAAGCCATTTTGCACGTCATCTAAACATGACATTTTTCTTAAGTTTTACTGATTGTTTTAAACAAATTAAGTGATCAAAATGTGCCTACCATATATTTTCTTAGAAAACATTTTACTCCAAATGGTTACTCGAGAGATAACCTTACACCTGGAACAGTTTAGCGGAAACAATTTTAATTGTTTACTTTTAGTATTATGAAAACATTTATAGCCCATTCAAATTTCTACCCAGAGCATCCCTGAGTTCAAACCATCACTTTGACACTAAATGTAGAGCCACGCCCGGGACACTGGAAAACCAAATCAAGGTAAGAAAAAATTTAGGGTAATTTTTTTTTTGAAAGTGAATGCTTAACAATACATATACGATTGTCCGATATTATTTAATTAATTTAACAAAATCGATTTCCCAAATTTCTCACCCACCAGTCTGAACAAATTTATTTATTTAATTAATCATCTAGTTTATCTAAGAACATCCTAATAGAGACTACACCCCTTTTTAGTTAATTAGGTTTCAACCTTTTTATTTTTATTAACCCACTCACACATTTTAATTTTACTTCCCATTCAAATTAAAATTTATCCATGACCTAAAAGAAGGTAGGATTAATTTTGGACCCTAGGATCTAAGAGATCTCACCCCTAGATCTTATTTTTCCCTAGACTTACCCTATCACATCTTTATCTCTTTCTCTCTCTATTCTTCCTTCCTCATTTTGTTTTGTTATGTTATTACAGGTTGTTTGGAGAGCCATGAAGCTTGAATCTCATGGAGTATAAGGATAATATCTTAGTATCTTCTTATTGTTATTTTTTCTCTTGTGTAACTTCTACGAGATGCATCCTCTGGTTTTTTTTGTGAACCCCCAATATCAATTTATTCATCTTCATTTTCTAAGGAGGAAACTCTTCCTAAATATGTATTTATAAAAATCCAAACATGGAAACCACATTTAAGAAAACCGGATACAAAATGGCAGCTATGGATTCAAAGGATAGTGGCTCTGGTGTGGCCGAATTTTTAGTGGAAGGATGTCTATGTGTATAGACATAGGAGCGGTGGTAGTTGGGGTTTACATCCATGGAGGTGTGTGGCATGTGGAGATCCATGTGGAGGGACGTGGGGAGGAGACATAGCGTGGAAGGGGGTAAACTGCGTGGGGGAGTGCACAGAGAGGGCGCTGGGCAGCGGGGCAGTGGTGCTGGTAGAGGTGCATGGGGAAGGGTCTGCGCAGGGGTGGAGGAAGGATGGGGAGAGTGGTCTGGTGGAAGCGGCCATGGCACGGGTTTTGTGCGCAGGTTCGGGGAAATGTGTGGAAAGGGGCGGTGAAGTCTATGGTGGTGGGTGAGAAGGTGTGGGGAGGGGTCGGCCATCCCCTAAACTCTGTTTTCTTTTTTTTTTTTTTAATTTGTTAACCCGAACCAATCCAATGTGGATTCATTTCTCTTGATTTATTTTGTTTTGAATATTTAAAACTATGTTTATTAATATATATATATATATATAATAATTAATGAACTAAATCATAGTTATTATTATTTTACTATTTCTATTATCTGGTATGTATATATATAACAATAAAAAAAAGATAGATTTTAGACTATTACAATCAAAATTGTATAACTATAAGGGTATGTACAATCATTTGGATTTTTTTAAAAACTTACTTTCATGTCTACATAGAGGAGGAGGTAGCCTTATGTTTTAGTTAATAAGATAGGGCTAGAAACAAACTTTAAAACAGAGTCAAGAAGGAGATATGATCACATTTGTTTCACTATATGTCCATTTCTTTAGGTAACAAGGAAGAGAGTAAATTAGTTTTATTCTAATCATTAAATTGCAAAAATTACAAGAAGAGATGTATTTCAAGAATGGTATTTTTACTTTAAATTCAATCATGTTACAAGATATGACAAGAAGGAGCTCAACAACAAGAATAACAATATTCCAATAAATCAACTTTCATTCAAAAGGTATGAGTTACAACAAGTTTTTTTTTATCAAAGGAATCCTTTTGTTACAATATTTCATTTCCAAGAGACTTAAACTCTATAAGCAAAATTTATTTGCAAAATACACTACCACTCAAAATAAATCTCCTCCCAAGCTTCTTTCCAAGGATAAAAGAGATTGCTCAACTAAACCTTGATCACGCTTACAAATAATTTTCAAATACATAAGAAGGATGAATTACAATAAAAGAGGAGTTTCCACAAGCCATATCAAAAGGGATACAATGAGGTAATATCCACAAAGAGAAAGAATATTACAATGAAACTCTTACTACCTCCAATTTCCATCTTGAGATCCAAATCCAAATGCCTCCACGGAATCCAAACAAGGATAAGAAGCTTGTTTTGCCACCCAACCATAGGCATCATTACATGCCTTTCCCAAGGTTGGGATGCATGCTAGCCTCCCCCAAGCCCATGGGAAAGAGGACAACTATCCATAACTATGCACAAGAGTGAGGGTGAACAAACAACATTTCATCCACACAAAAATAAGAAAAATATCCAAGACAAGACTCCAAAATTGTAAAGATAACAAGGTGGAGAACCCAAGTTCTACCTCTACAATGGGGAAGAGAAAATAGGAGTTCTCCAAAAATTCTAACCATCATTATATGCACAAATCATGATCTCCATGCCCTTCTTATTTCTCCAATTTCATTCTAGCCCTCCTTATTTCTCCACCCTTTCACCAATCCTTCTTGGAAGGATTTTCAATTCCCAAATGGGTTTCCTTACCAATAATGGGGAGGGAGGTTCAAGCCAAATGACGCACCTTCCCCACCTCAAACCATTTGAGGTGAGTAACTAAATCCTTCAAGGCTTGCCCATAAAGCCTATGAGGATTGAGAGGGGAAAATCCCTCTCTCTTCCCCAACAAAATCCAAAACTCCATCACGTCATATGATGGAGGGAGCAAAACTAAATAAACAAAAACAAAATATTCATGCAACAACAAAGATTCCCAATTAAACAAATCTAACAACTATCATGAATACATACGTATAATAAGGCTTAAGAAACCTACCTTAAGGAAATATCTCCAAAAAGTTTTCCAACTTTAATCTTTTCCACTTCTTGACTCAAGCAAACTCAAGCTCCAAAAAAAAGTCCTCTTCTTTTCCCATGAGGGAGAATTTGAAGATGAGAAAGAAAAAATCCTCACAAATGAGGGGGTGACATGTGTCACCCCTCTCTTCCTTCAAGGTCAAAGATGCCAAAACAAAAGAGAGAAAGGGTAAAATGACTTTTAGCCCTCTTCTCCCAAATTACCAAAATTGATAACAAAAAAATCTTTGTGCAACTTTTAACAAGCACACTAATCCATACCTCTAACATAGATGTGACCAAACAAGAGGCAAAAAGGTAGGGATAAATCCCTCTAGCCTTGGAAATAAGCCCCCCTACTTATTAGGTAGGGTCCAAGGGATCATTTTTATGTTACAGGAACTCCCAAACTAAAAAGGGTTCCCTAAAAATGCCCAAAATAACCCAATTTCGGGTTTTCTAAATTAGGCACAATGGTAGAGCATGTGGGGACCACCCAAGGGTTCACATGTGACCCTAAACCCTCTAGATTAAGTACATCATTAATATAATTCAAAACTTAATGCAAGTGGGGTCATTAATTCCCCAAAACAACCTTACAACACAACTAGAAACCCTAAGAAAAATTAATAATTACAAGACATATTTCATTACAAATGAGGGTCACCCATGGTGCCCAAAACAATAATCCTAATGCTAAGGCCTCAAGCAATAAACATGGCTAGGGCTTAGCCCGTGGGCTGCTTATGCAAAGTTGTGTAGTTGGCCTGAGTCCCACGTTCTTTCGTGACCTGTCACCTGCACACTCATTGCACACATTAAATGAACCTGTCCAATACAAGAGTAAACTAGCTGCTCACTAAGCGAATAAATTCAAACATGTAAATTAACGATATCACCATCATCAACGTGGAATGCACAATCTAACACAATTCATTGTATGTTAGGTATTACAATACATACAAATGTCATATCACCTTGCCATCATGAATCCTTATCAGAAAAGCAATTACGTTAAAAAATCAAGGTACATGACTAAGCTAATTATCCAACATATAGGAATTAGGCCCAAATTGGATAGAAAATTGTTAGTATCCACAATCACAAATAAAGAGTGTCAATCTACTAATCAAGTCAAATTGGTGTTTCATGCCCCAATTCACCATACATGTCCATGAAGGCCAACCACATATCCTAACATCAAAAATTATGTCAAAACCATGTTAAGTCAAAACTAGGGGTTAAGAATTCAACAGGTAATTGAGGCTAGAAAAAGTGAGCACTACAACTAGGTAGCAAGGAGAAAATATAGGGTTCTTCTTAATGCCATTGGAATATAAGGGATGTCGATTCCCACCTAAATTACCTACATTACCCCTAGATTGTGTTCTACCCAACTCAAAAATATGTTTTAATTCAGATTGAGATTCCATAAATGTGGGAGGGGACCCATTATGCTAAATAGAGTACCTTCGTTGTGAAAAGTGCATGGAATAAATTTTTTACATGTGGCTATAAAGTGGAGAGTGATTAGTGACTAAACAAAGCAATAATTCCGATGCCATATTCACTTCAAGCCAACAAGTTTGTATTATTTTACATGATACTTGAATAAAATAATTTATGAAGCTTCTAAGAATTTTGTAAGGCAAGATGAGAATGTCCTTGTTGTATACAAAAAATTTCTTATCAAGCTTTGATGTTTTTGCATATTCAAGTTCAATGTAGGTTTTGGCCAAGGAAATGCACTTGGCAATGCCAAATTCTAACAAATGTGCCTCAAAATTATCATCCAAAAGAATGGTATAAGTCTTCACATCCTTGTGAAAAATGCATCGGTTATAGTCATGATGAAGATATTCTAATCCTTCTGCAACAACATTAGCAATCTTTAGTAGAGTGTCCCAGTCTGTCTTTATACTCTTTTATGGTTCTATGTAAAAAAAACATTTTTAGATTATCCTACAATCCATTTTAATTATAAGGTTAGAGATTGATTGGATTATTATGAATCTACAATGTAGAGATCCATTTTTCTTCATTATGATCAGTCAAACATTTTAGCTTTAAGCATTATTTTCAATGCACACTTCCACATAACTTGATACATTATGCCTTCTGCACAATGTTGCACACACTCATACACTTCTATGCAACTTGTGCATCACCGCAACACCACTTGTCATCCCCAACATCAAACTCTTGTGTACAATGATTTGCAACAATTTTGTCACTTCCTCAATGCCTAACAACATACCACACCTCTTTCTAGCTCTTTGAGGATAATCATACTTTGCAACATCTATAGAGATCACATGCAGCCTTGCCTACTTTTTCAGTGCGAAGATGTACCTACGACACAGTATCTCATAACTCCTCTTGAAATTTTAGGAATGAAATCCCAAACTGATAGAAGTTATGAAACATCTATATAAATTGGTTTTAATGTTTATTCTACTGGAGATCCTGAACAATAAACAAGTAATGTGTAGGGCTACATGTCAATATTTAGGGAAAAGGTTAATAATTCTGAATTCATAACAATTAGCACTTAGAAATGAGCATCTGCTACCAAATATTTTTAGTCAAATGGCTTGGCTTAGCATATAATCAAAAATACAAGGAATGTAGTTTCAGACACAACATTTCTACTGAAACTACTGGAACATGGGCTATTAAAGCCAACAATGGATTGATATTTACCATGCTCCATTAATAAGTAAAACTCTCAATACTAACACTACTTTTGCACAGGTCCAATTGTGACACCTCAAACATGCTTGTGTAATGCAGAAAAACTTGAGAAAACCAGAAACCCTATAAGAAGCCTTACAAATTTGAAAAATAAATTTTGAAATAATGTATAAAATAATAAATTTAAGCTTTAGAAATCCTAAATAGAAACTTGTAAAACTTCAAACTATGGAACCTTGCCAAACTAATAGAACAATGACATTTCATGGGAGAATATCAAACTCTATTCATACTGATGTGTTTTGATACATTTAAAAAATTGATAAATACACTTCAAATATTGATCATCAAGATGAAAAATAAGCTAAAGAAGAGTAATAAAAATTAGTGAGCCAATCCAGAATGATCAAATACCCTAGCTAATGTGTAATAACTAAAATTTTCCTTCGTTTTCATCAAAATCAGTAAGCATATAAAAAATTCCCTCCATAAGTTACAAAGAAAAAACTTGAGGTAGATTTCAGTTTGGAGTGAACAAAATGTTTTAATAATATGTTTCCTACCACCTGGCCATGAAGAAATTCATTACAGGGAATGCAGAGTCCCAAATGTCCACTATTTCAGCATCACTGGAAAGAGTCCTCTGATGCAGCTGCAGCTTTGCATTTTGAAGTGCTATTGTCTGCTATTATGAACCACCTCCATGAAGTGAATTTCATAGCTATTTGTAATGAAATGATTTCCATTGAATATGAAATTATTTACAATTTGTATTATTTTTGAGACAATAATCAACATATTGGCTACCATTTTGGCAACAAAACTCACCCAATAAATTTGACCTCTCAGCTTCTTATAGTGAAGATTTTTTTACTCTTGTTTGTCTTTTCAGAAGTTTTTTTTTATTAGCGTATGAAAACAAACTACTTTGGCACTATATTGCTATGCTTGACCATTTTGATGTTGCTGAAGTTTGGTGGTGGACTAAAGCTTGAAAGGTCAAAACCCCACTCAAATCTAGGATCTAGATGTTGGTACTCTAAACATGATGAAGCTATTCAGAGATCATGTGCTTTGAGAAAGAGTTCTTCTTGCATGGAAATATCCTAATTATTCATAAATTATGTACTTATGTGGCTTCTCAGCACATCCAATCTCCTCCTCTTGGGGGATGTCAATTTCTTTTCAGGTTTTTTCCTTCAGGATGAAATCACTCTATGCACTTGTAATATTGCCCAAAAAACGTTGTACGATATGATGTTGTACATCTTCCCATGCTTCTAAGGAGAAACTAAGGATACTTTCCTTCAAACCTACCACCATCTTTTCCTCCCAAAATTTCTCCACCATGGTGAGGAGGATCAATGTCATATTCATCATCAGAAGGCTCTTAGATATAATGTGAAGGTGAATGTGAACCTGCACAAACACAATTCTTCCCTCCTTCCATATCATATCCTACAAAAGGTATAAAATAAGTGAACAAACTGAATTAAGTTAAATGGAAAATAATACCTAATATATATTCACACATTAGTAGTAGACCATGGTCAAGTACAAATAATAAACCAATCCCTTGGTATTTTATTCAATTGAATTGGATCAGAATTTAAAACCACGACTTCCTACTCGTAGCATTACCTAGTTGAGAAAATCCTCTTCCATTTGGTAGTTTTCCTCCTTCCATTCTTCTGTGGAGAAAGTGAGGATGCCGATCTTCAAACCTACCACAACCTATGTCTCCCATAGACCCTCCATCATGGTCAAGAGCACCAAGGTCATAATCATAGCCATTAGTTGTCGGGATCTTGTGTTGAGGATAATGTGAATCTGTAGAAACATAGTTCTGAGATACACAAAGTCATTGCAGTGCTCCATACTGGAAACCAAAAAAAATGTTAAAAATAGTTGAAAATGTGAAAAACGTCCAGATGGCCATCAAATTGTCAAATTTAACACAGTCATAGAAACATCTGCAAAGGCCTTTCCCATAGGGGGAACGTCTTCGGCGTAACTAGGTAATTTTAAAGGAAAATGTAGTTTAACAAATAACAAGATGGGAAAGAGTTACGTTTTGACCAAAAAATGATCAAATAAAAAGTTCTAGGGCAAGGTCCTGTGTGAAGGAAAGCTAGGGCATGATTCCTATAATACCGGTGCAATCACATTGGATGGGCGAGGCTAAGGCCGAGACATATGTGGGCTTGGGCGCAGCTTGTAGAGTTGGAATCTGATTACATGCCACGTGCATCCTTAATTCCAACTTGAGGAGTGGAGGTATAGACCACCATCGAGGATGTGGAGGAAAATATAGACTCCAATGTTTAAGGACCTTATTTGTTGCATAAAGGTAGAGTCAACATAAATTCGGCTAGATTTGAAGGCTGAGAACTGCACATGGGCCTATGATGAGGACCAAACGAAAATAGGTGCAATAATATGAGAACCATATAATCCAAGCTGAGATCTAGTTCACAAAAACTATGCATTCTGAGTTGCCTTAACTAATCCGATCTAAGAAAACTGTGTAGAATAAAGTTCCCCTGAATTGGGACAGATCCGATCTAATCACAATATTGGGGTTTGAGATTCTAAGAAGTCAAGCACATGGTTGAACTAGTGTAAAGATCTCATGTAAAAGATGAGCAGAGCCATATCTTAACACAGTTTCATTTCAATAAAAGTAAGGATTTCATGGAAATATGGGTCGAGGTGCCAAAAGAGCAGGGGATTTGAACATAGAGAATGAAAGATATGGGGATGGGTAGGAATGGATGGATAAACAGGCTGAGTCAAAAAGTAAAAGCATAAGTTTTCATGTCGAGTCATTGAATTAAGGATGAGAGCTAAGTGATGAATATATGAGACCGAGTCTACTGAAATGAGTTAGAAGAGCCACTTTTGTGAACCGATCCTGAGCCCAATGAAGGATGAGATCAATTTAGGGAAAATCCTTCACTAAACTTGTCAAATTCTCCAAACAACCCGCTAAAAATAGTGGTCCTGTCAGATTTAGCCCCAGTTAACTACTTCTAGCTACAAAACTCCAAGAAATATCCTCACAAAAAAAATAGTATCTTTGGGTGACCGAGGGATTTAAAAATCCCACAAATTTTGTGATTTCGGAACCCCAAATTCGTAAAACTCAAGTGTATCAATCTGTAAACACCAAAACTCAAAACCATACTAAACCAAGATGAAGTCTGATCTATTTGCACATGCACTGTTAGTTTCATAATTGAAGTATTCAAAAGATACAAATAATTTAGTAATGGAAAACATATCACCAAAACTACTCTGATGCCATAAAAGAGTTTTTGGATCTCTGATGAAAAATGAATGCACAAGCAAGTGTAGAAATCTAAATAACTAACAATAAAATGCAATACTATCAAAACTCACAAAGCAAGAATGACTCCAAATCAATTCAATGTTCCATATGTTTCATATTCTCCATGAAATATACTAATACAAGTAATTTACATATAGGAGGTGAATGTGTAACCTCCTTCTAGATCAGTGGTGATAACTCTCACTAACTGAAACTAGAAGTAGATTTGACACAACACAACTAATAGGATAACTCAACAGAACTATTATGCTAACTCAATAGAACTAGTAAGCTAACTCAACACAACTGCTAAAACTAAGTAAGCATATCCCATAAGTGTAGGAAATCTCCAAGTAAATAAACAAATACAAGGAAAATAAATATCCTACACGAACAACGCACGCTTCAGGTGAGCTTCCAGACTTGTCTAGATGAAGTGTCAATGCACCTAGCTAACATTGGTAAATAAACAAGTAATAACTTGTATTTTAAGATTTTTTTTCCTTCTTGTTACTCTAACAAAATGTATCAAATGGAATTCCATAAATTGACCTAATTCAATATTAAAATTTTATTTATAAAACTCGCGAAATGATTATTATTTGTTTAAAAATGTATCTTTTTGTTATAAAATCAGATTCCATCTTGTCTCAAAGACTCAATTTTTTTGTTTAAATCTCTATTTTTCTCTTTTAAAATATTTTTTTGAAAGAAAAAGAAATCAATTCATAGGATAAAGGAAATTTGAAAGGTTATGAGAAAATCTAAAAAGTAATTTATCCTTCTCTTCCTTCTTGTTGAAATATGAAAATTTTGCATTATAATTCTTCCTGCATAGAATCAAAACATTATTGGATTGCTTG
Organism: Taxus chinensis; assembly: GCA_019776745.2. Lineage (NCBI taxonomy): Eukaryota > Viridiplantae > Streptophyta > Pinopsida > Cupressales > Taxaceae > Taxus > Taxus chinensis. The sequence goes on along the minus strand of CM034153.1, from coordinate 88,069,231 downwards.
CTTAAAAGTCCCATAATATCTGTTGTTTCATTGATCAAGTTAGGAGAGAAAATCATGGTATTATAAGATTACATCTTGTTGATTTCATAATGAATTTTTTTTATGTTACGTGTAGATTTGTAGCATCTTCCTTTTCCATATTGTTAGTAAAATAACATGTTTAAACTTGTTAATTTTTTAATTTCATTAAATATCATTAAATTTGTGTTATTAGAATTTTATTTTATTGGTGTTCCTAAGAAATTGATTAGTGTAAAACTTATTTTTTATCCTTATCACATGTGTGTGTACGTGTGTGCTCACGCATACGCACGCGCACATGTGTGCATGTGTAAGTGCATCTATAATATTGGGTTATTGAAATTCTATTCACTTAAAATTGCTAAGTTGAAGAGTTAGAAAACATAAAACTTCTTGTTCCTCATATAATTAAAAAAATTGCTGTAAATATAACCCAAATATCAAGTAGAATTATTCTCTGGATGGAAAACTAAGTACATGGATATATATATATATATATATATATATTTAACTAAATGTATGTTAACCAAATGTGATTGGAAATATTTTTATAAAAAACTAGGAGCTTGAATCCCGTTTGAAAAAAAATTATTGTTTTTAAAAATATATAGTTAATGGGAGAGGGGCGGTTGGGATGACTGTCCCAACCCTCTCCCCTCTCCTCTCTCCCCTCATTCCACTGACTTACCCCAAATTCTTCATGACTATGGCCATTGTGGTCTTCCCCCTACCCCCCACCCCGCCTCTCACTATTCTACATCCTTGGGCCACCCACATTCCTCCACTCAATCCTTTATGCCTTATTCATTTTGGTCACCTATTTTTATTCCCTACTTTTTCATCTTGCATTGAACCAAATTCACACACACACACACACACACACACACACACACACACACACACACACACACACACACACACACACACACACACACACACACACACACACAATATGATCATATATATAGTTAACATTGAAAAAGGGTATGCAATTTATTTCAATTAAAACAACCATTTCCTAAAATCTGCTCTAAATAAGAGCATCTAACAAAATGGAAAAAAGTTGGAAAAATTGCATATCCATACATGGATGAAAAGGTTTTCCAATTTGAGATACGAATATCAAATGGTTTGAAAACCATTCCACCATTGATCTTCATCTATTTCCTGCAAAATAAAAAACCATAAAACCAAAACAATAGAAACTGAACGAAATGTGAGGAGGAAAACGAAATAAGAGATATTAGGTTTTAGTTTTATCCTCATAATATTTTAGGGATGTTTTCTATCCTATGGCGGACATCTCTTAAATCCAAGGGCTCCCATTTGTTTAAAAATTGACTTAAGTTAAAGGGTTGCACTTTAATTTTGGAAGTGTTAATTAATTCATATCTTTTAGGACTTGTGTATTAAAATACTAAGGCATGGGTCCATTTAGGAGACTAAATGGGACCCATGTCCATTTTAAACACCTTTGATTTTGAAATATTTAATTTTTTTTGAAATAATTAATATTTTTTCGTATTTAAACTAAACCCAATTTTCTTGCTCTTGGCACGATAAGTCTAATTGTTACTTGATAGCTTGGAATTACCTCCATCATGATTAAATTAATTTCAACGTTATATAAAATAAAAAATCATTTTATATTTTTAACTCGTGAAAGTGGTGTTACACCAACTCTTTACCTCGTAATGCTAAAAGTGTGATGCAGTCGCAATGCTGTGAAAGTTATTAAAATTTCAAATTTATTTTTCAAAAATATGGTTTGGTGCCACTTCGTTGTGTTTGCATCTTAGTCACGTGAATTTCATATAATTTTAAAACCACCATGCATATAACATACCTTTACAAAAATTATTATTATTATTTTAATATCATTTTCTCAAGTTAATTTAGTTGTCTTATAGTCATTTTGGGACTCACGCTAAATGGGTCGTGCAAGATGCCTTTCACCACACACTTAACACGTAACACAAGACTTTGTATTTTAATACTAATGATGTCCATACCGCCATTGTCTTAAGGTAGGGAACAAAAATATGAAGAAAATATGTGAAAACATCTCAGTTTTTTGGCATTGGCCCAAAGGTAACATCTAAGCAATTTTTTATAATTTTTCATAAGAATCTTAGGAAGGGAAAAAGTATGAGGAATGAAAGACATGCATAGGAGAAAGAATTTTGGTGCAAACTTGGAAGTTTCTAACCAGCATGAGAGATTTAGAAAACTATTAGGAAATTTCTTTCTATATTTTATCTAGCACATATTGCTAAATTTTAGAGGATGTTTTATTAAATGGAAACAAAATCCTCATGAATTTAAATTATTCCCTATTAGAGATGAATTTCCAAGGAAAATTATGAATCTAAATTAGTATGGATGTGGACTCTTCCCTTAACTCAAGATTTTGGATCACTAAAAATTAACAAAAAAGGCCAAACAAAAGGTGTCAATGCATAACATGTTTTTATTGACAATTATTTTACTATAGAAAGGGTGAGAAATGAATAATCAACAAATTATTCATTGATAAGTTGGGAAGGAATATTTGGAAGATAAATTCCGCTTACATTCCCTTTTGTATCCCTATTGGTAAGAAGATACCCAAAATATTTTTGAGCAAGAAAAAATAACATAGGGGTAGGAGGACACCCTATATAGATGGAATGAAAGAGGTGAAAATAATTATATTGATGACCCATTATGGATAAGCATGTAAAGGAATCAAATAAAAGAATTTTAACATCCCTGATAAAATAGTTTCCAAAACCTAAGGAATGTAGCATCGTTAGAATGAAAATTGACACAATGCAATCAAAATATTTCTTTAAATATAATTTGAGAAAGATATTTCTTTGTTTAGTAACACAATCAAAATTCATGCCTTCCCACACAATAATTAGATTGTTGAGAATGTAGCATCTTTTGATAAAACTAGTCTTCTTAACTCATATAATAGAAGGGAGAATGTGATGTATGTGGAGTTTGAAATCTTTAGCAAGGATTTTATAAAATACATTCAACAATGTGATATGAGGTTGAATGGATATGATCTTGAGATACCATGCTTAATAGGACATGAAGATAGGTTCTACACTGATTAACAAAAACAAGTGGTTAATGGGACCTATGTGGGATCCTAGACCTATTAATGTTAATCTAACTTAGGAGGACTAAAAATGCTGAAATAAAAGAACTTAAAACAAAAAGTAAACTAACCAATATTGATCTAAAGCAATATGCAATGATAATAAATATTATTCTAAGTGAAAATAGGAACTAAGTATGCAAGAGAAGGGAAAGGAGGTTGCTTAGATAATTTTGCAGAAGTTTTTGTATGTTGTTACAGGTCTGATCAGAAAACCCAAAAGTGGAGACAATGAAATAAAGACTATGCAAAGTGTAGATCTAATAGATCTAAGGTGACTGAGGCGCCAGTGAGTGTAATGCGGAACCTCAGGGAACCCTGTTCTATTTGATAGGTGCCTTCATTCCTGTAAATTATCAAAACTTGATTATGTAATGGCCAAAAGATAACTAGAAACCATTCCTATATGTCATGATAGATCCACTGAATGAGTTGTATGATGACCTATAAACGAAGAGGAAGTATTAAATCCTAATGGAAAAATTAAAGATGCATATGAAATGTTCAAACTGACCTCAACCGCTAAACTAGTGGACTTATAACTGAGCATTGCACTACATTGCAGACACATATGTAGTTTTGGTGCATGTGTGTGTGTTGTGCCCTATGTGCTCTTGTGCCAATTGCACTTTGTGAAATAAAGATCTGTAGTAGGTATAGTAAGTTTAAATGGAATGTGTACATGGAATAAAATCGAATCCCTCCCTCTATGAAGTGTGTGTGATGCAGATCTCCCTAGCCTTAGTGCATGGGCACTATGTGGATGCAATAGATGCAACCTAATGGAGTGATAGATAAATGTTATGTTAGGTCCTTCTTTATGGTCATATAAGCTTTATATTTATAGGGTTCTCAAACTTAATTTCATGATAAATCTTAACAAGGATGACTGACAAAAAGATAAAAGAGACTAACAACTACAAATGACCCAAAAGAGAGCGAAGGAGGTTTTTCTAAGATTAGGGTCCCCTAGGTGGGGCCACGGAGGCCCAGGGTGCCCCAATATAGGAAGGAATGCCTGAATTTTGGGTTAAAATGGAGGGTTGGTTGCAAAGTAGGAGAGAATGAGATAGAAAATAGATGGGAAAGGAAAAATAAAACATAAAATAAAGGTGGCCAAAAGGTGGGATTTATCATTACTTTAACCACTTGATAACCTTATAAATATTAGTATAAGAAAGTGTTAATTAATGACTAATGTGTATATTTTTTTGTCTACATTTACCCCCAATTTATGTTGGTGAGTGGAAAGCTTAGTAACATAAAGTAGATAGAGATGCGTACCCGATATCCATGTAGAGTGTAGAAGAAGACATGCCGATGGACTAGACTCAAGTGTAGGATGACCAAAAATAAAAATATGGAGGAGCTTGGATTCTAAAGATGAAAAATGTAAATGAAAGTGATGAGAGTGCACCTAGGGAAGAACACCTATGTATTTCTTGTTGTGTTTAGGGTACCTGCATGGTTATTATGGTAAGTACCATCGTGGTGTATTCTTTTTGTCCCTGTCATTGTTGTTGTTGTTGTTTTTTCTCCCAATTTGACTACTTATTTCTCATATGGCCAAACCTACAACGATAAAATGATCAAGTAGTCAAATATGTACGTATGTAAAAATACATGTTATATAGAAATGGAAAATGGAAAATAGAAATGTAAATGGAAAAATGGAACATGTGTACCTAATCCATGTTGAGAAGAAGGGTGTAGAAGGATATCTTGAATCTGTCACGAGTTTTTCGGGAAATCTCACGCCATCCTTGCTGAAGAAGTGTATGGAGGAAATTCTCTGTGTCCTCCAACTCTGACCACTTATGCTGTAATTTTTTAAAGAGATCTTTATATTGCGTTAGCTTTTTGGGTGATCCTACGCCACTGGACAGAAAAGTGTAGAGATTCTACTCACTATAACCCTTGATCATGTAACTGCTCCACATAATTTCTAAAGGACACCATGTCCTGTTAATGACACTCTATATGGAGTTCATAGTATGGTTTGAACTCACTCATTGTGTGTGAACTAGTGTACATAAATTGTGTTATTATAAAACCCTCAATGATGCCCCCCTCTTTGGGGGTGCATGCAATGACCCACAAAGGAGAATGAGGCCCCAAAAGAGGACCAATCGCACTCTGACATGTAGCAAAACTCATCCCTACAAAGGGGAAAGGGAAAGCACTTGGTAGATACCAAGACACACACAAAATGAGATGGATAGCCAAAAAAAGTGTTAGTACACAAGAACATACATGTAATAAGTGTAAAAATGCAAACATTGTAGAAAAACTCCCAATCATAATAGTGTAAAATGCACATAAAATAGTAAGAAGAAAACACAAAGAGGGTTACAAACAAGGGTCATCACTCACGATATCTTAAGACATGCAAGGCCGTCATGGCAACAAATAGTAGAAAAGTATGCACACAAACAAAGGGAAAAGCCTGCATACAATAGAAAATATAAAAGACAAGAAAGGAAAACACACAAGTAGTCATGGGAACATAGAATCCTGTAATACAAATGCTGCACATGGAACACCCATTAACATGTTAGATTAATAACTTATATGTCAAAACATGTATAAGCAAGTAGTAAAAAATGCTAAGTACCAAAATGAAACAATAGCACGAGTAAAAGTCGAATGTGGATGCCCCCAGTGACTAGTATAGTAAGTGTAGAAGGTGAACATCCATGCCACCTGTAGATTCATGTATCTATGATCACAGTAGATAAAATCGTGAACATGCATGTGTGTATGATAATGACATATAATAAATCCAAGCTAATATGTGTAGTAAAGTGAACAAGAAAAACACTACTAAGGAAAATTTAATGTCGTCAAGACAATGTAGTATGCAGTGGATGGATGTGGAATGGAATGAAAAATGGAATGATAGGAGCAACGTGCCCCCCAAGTGGATGAAAGTGTATGCAGTGAGGTTTTTTTTTTCCCCCCCCCCTCAGTATTCCATAATGAACCGTAAATGAGATTGTGTCATCAAGAAGTGGTCGAGTAGTTGTTTTGTTGTTTTGTGTCTAACATGCTGCAGTGAATATGTATGTGTAGTGGTGATGACATGCGACATGGGTAAAATATGTGCATGGACCCTATAACATAAGCATATACCATGAATTCATCGAATAAACAAGTGATGATTCATCCCTAAGAGTATATCACTATGTGATTGAATATTGGATGTGTGTGGGCCTTATAGTTGAAGCGTATATCACAAATTTGGTGAATCGGATGAGTAATGATTTAATCCTAATTTTATATCTCTACACAATGATGAAAGGGAGCTGTCTATTTATCCTATAGAATACGCCATTTTGAGATGGGTGGTGATTAAACATGAAGCGTAGATTAGTAGGATGTGAATAATGGAAGGTCATGGTTTAGCACTAAGCGTATACCACTAGGTGATGAATAATAAAGGGGTGGTGATTTAGCTCTAAGCGTATACCACTACATGATGAATATGATGAAGTAGAAGCGAGAAGTGGTGATTTATCCTAAGGTGTATACCACTACCTGATGATAGAAAGGATGATAATGTAATGGAATAATGTGGAAGGATGTAATGTAATAGGATAATGTAGAATGGATGAAAAAAGTGTCGATTTAGCCTAAAGTGTATACCATTAAGGGATGATAGTATGGATGGTAATGAAATAGAATTTTGACAAAGGGGGTGGTGATTTAGCCTAAATTTTATACCACTAAGTGATGAATAGGGTGAAGGATGATGTAGTGCTAAGAAAATATTAGAAGCATTGGAAATGGTGAGGGTAGTGGTGATTTAACGTAAGGTGTATACCACTACACAATGATAGAAGGAATGATGATGTAAGGTAACATTGTTCGATTGATAAAAGTAAAAGGTGATAGAATTATAAAATATGGGATGACAAAATGTAATAGGATGATGTAGAAATGATTAAATAAGTGGTGATTAAGCCTAAATCATATACCACTACGGAATGATAGGGTGAAGTGGAATGTGAGAAGTGGTGATTTAACCTAAGGTGTATACCAATACATGTGGATAGGAGGAATGGGGATGTGATCCAGCCTAGAATTTACCAGTAAAATCCCAGGCACACTAGCGCATCACTCAGCCTAGATTGAGGACTCACCCAAAGCGTGCAAAGGTACCAAGCCCCTCTTTAGGGTTGTTGTTGTAGGATGTTAGCATGAGGAAGACTTAAGACATTCATATCCATAATTAATAAAATATTCTACAGAGCATGTTCAGATCTAGATCTAAAGAATAACAAGTTTAAACAATATCCATAATGAAACCAACCATGCCAAAACCAATTATACTCAGGATTAATACTCTGATTCAGCCAATATACTCCATTATATTAAACATGATAAATACACAGAATCTTATTACAATAGATAATACCATAGCTTATGTGTGCCTCATATTTGGCAGCATAACTTCATAGTAACTCATTTCTCACACACTCTATACTACACAGATCATTACATATTTATAAGGGTGGGGACTTTCCCTTCACCACTTGCATAGTTCCAAAAATAGGTCACATGCTGAAAATAGCCACGCACCTTTACAATAATAGTCACACACACAAGTGTGCTAACAATAGGCCTCTTCTAGTAGTAGAAAATATATTCTTAGCATGTACCCATGAAAAGCGGTATGTAGCCACTCCTCCAAAAATAGCCAATGCGTTTTGCATAAGTATTTACCCAGTTTATGTGCTTGGCATGCTATCTCAAAAAATATCCTGTACACATGAAAACGGCTAAGTCCCCAATCTTCCTTTATATTTCACACGCGTGTTCTCCCCTATCCATCCATGCCTTTGGTTTCACCCTTTTCTTTCGTGTGAAACTTCTGTGTGAGTCTTGTTAAGTATCATACTTTGACTGACCAACATTACCCCACACTAACTACATTTCCACGTCGGAAATGGTTCTCTCTGAATGTTTAATGAATTAAAGAATATGAATGGAAGAATGTAAATAGTTTTGATGTATAAAAGAATTACTTTACTCTACAACATATTCTTCTTCAATCGGAAGAATCAATTTAGGATATTATTTTTTATTTCTGCCACTCATTCAGCATGACCTCTGCTTTTTCTGGAATATCTACCACTATTGACTCCATCTCATCTTGTGTAATCCCTCCTTTCTCATTTTTCAAGACAAAAACAATGTTGGAAAATGCAGTCATTCTTCCTTCTAACATGTCCATATTTTGTGTTATAAGCTTCCCAAGCTCATCCAACCTTTCCTTGTATGGTTCCTATGTTGTTGTAAAGGCCTCGCACTTCTACTTTACTAGTGCTAACCATTCTGCGTTACCCAATGTCTCGTCCTTCATGGCTTTCATGAATTTATTGTCTTCCATAATGGTCCTAGTTCGTATAATTTCTTCTAGAGTGGTACAAATATTCAATTCCTGGTCCACTTTCCTTATCTCTTCCTACAAGGATTAGAGCAAAGCCTCATAAGATTAAATCTTCCTTATCATGGAGGCATTTTCTCTCTCCTCTTCTTGCAATGGTTCCTTTGGTGCTGACATGCGCATAGGTCCATCCTCAACCACCAAATCCACCAACGTATGTACATAATGCATTGATCAAAGGAAACTTTTCTAGTACCTTAGATTCCAAGTGTGGTCTCCCCTTCAGGACATGGTCTCCAATTTCCTCTGCCATGTTGATAAATGCACTATTCTTCTTCTACTCAAAATCCTTCTATTGATTTAGGCATGATATTTATACATCCTTGGCTTTGAGTTCTTCCCTTAGCACCCTAATTGTTGCATCCTTATCCATATTCCTCCATGCCACCTCTTTCAATACCTTCATGAAGGCATTACTTATTAGTTCATCTGACATAACAGTAGGCTTTATTGTTATGTGTCTGGCCTGAGGTGTCTTCTTCAACCTCCGTGATACACATGAATCTTCACATATATTGAATCCTAGCTTCATCTATGTGTGTGTGCATTGATGAAGATTACAACTTCTTCCTTGTGTGCATGGTGGCCATATCTTCATCCATCAGCTCCCATCCATATAACTCCTTAGGTGTCACCATGCTTTAAAAACGGGAGATGAAAATTTTACTTGTGTCCTCAGTGTAGCCCATGACCGGTGCAGTATACTCCCCACTTGTTCTTCTAGTTCTTGGCCCCTTAGGAACTTGAGCGCCAAGATTTAGAGCTTGATCCTTAACTTCTTGAGCATTATCTAGTCCCACTTCACCTTCCTTTACCCCTTCTTCTCCATTCTTCACCTCTTCATCTTTCATTTCTTCCTCTTGTGGATATTCCATGTCTTCTAGTGGTGTAGGGGATTCAGGCGCACTTTCCGCAGACTCCTCTACCTCCTCGTCCCGTATCAGTTTCCTCCTTTTTCTCCCATTTGTCTCTTCCTGAGGGGATATTCGTGGTGATCTCTGACCTAATTTTTGAGTAGCACCTTGGGTTATGAGTCTCCTAAATACCCTTCTGAAATGACGATCTCCTTAGACTACATCCAAGTCTTCATCACCTTCTTCTTATACATAGGGTGGAGTAATCGCATGCTCATATCCTACCCTATCTATGGGCCGCCTTTGTCCTCTATGCTCCAAGACACCACTATATTCTCATTAATCCTCCTCTTCATCCACCACTAGAGTATTTAGTAGGTTGTGGAGTTGGCACATTCTCCACTGTATTCTTACCTTTTGGTGGCCCTAGGAGTATGCGAACTTACTCTCTACATACTTATCGTTACCCTCCAGCTAAGGCTTGAGTTGAAGTTACACAAGCATGGATCTAGTTTCCCCAATTATACCAAGCTTACATGCTTCATGTTGATAACATCTTGAGAATTAGCCTCTTAATGTAGGTATTCCATCCTAGATATATATTAATATATATATATATATATATGTTTTTCTCAATGTATGGTAGTTGCAATCTACCTTTTCCGCATTGTAGCTTAGGCGGCACGCATCAAAAAAATGGTGGAATGATGCCTAAAAATACCGTGTTGTGAAGGCATATGGCAATTTGCACCATGGGCTCCAAGTCCCATCTCTCATTGTGAATCTCACGTGAAGCACAAGTGCTGATACACCGTGAACTACAATGTCTTTCACTAGTAATGGAGGTAACTCCTTGGCAATGCACCACTCTTCCTTCGAATGCCATGCAGAATCCTATCATACCATTTCTCCACCCTTTTCTTGAATGGCCCACTTATCAATCCATTCGCACAGGTACTTCTCAAATCTCTCTTCCAGTGACTTATTCTCCATGGCGATACTCCCATATCTTATCTCCTTGTGGCCCATCGGGCACCCCGATTTCCATAAACACCAAGAGACAATAAAATCAGTGCCCAAGCTTATCTTTTCACCTGTGCCCGCTTCTTCAACTGATGGTCTCTGCAATGTAACCTGTAGATGTTGTAAGTCGACTCCCTAAGCCATCTTATTTGTAATGTAGTATCCACATTGTATTTACTTGTGACCACCTTTCTTGGTCATTCATTTTTGTTCACCAAGTGTGTGGCTGCTTGTACGAATAGGTACTTTGTTCATCTTATCAATTTCCATACCGCACATGAACCCTTAGTATACCATAACCCATTCCTTATCTCTAGGAATGCAGTATTATCAGTTAAATCACTATCCATATCTACTCTTATGCCTTTAATCCTATCGCTATTTAAATTAATGTTGCAATAATCCTTACCCTCCGACCAGGGAAATATAAGAAACATTCATGTATCCTACTCATTAACCACTAGTGCAAAGGTTCATACTTTCTGAAGTATGGGATCTTGTACAACTGGTAAACCCCAATATGCTTTAGTAAATTTTCTCATGCTTCATCATATACTAGCATGTCTTCTACCGTGCACTTGTTTGTCTTTGTACACAATAGTGCATCTAACTCCTTTTTGTTCTCCAGATGTATGGTGGTTGTAATCACTGATTTTGCACCTTCAGATGTGAGACTCCCATTCTTGTCCCACCATTACACCTTATGGGTATTGCATTTATGAGAAATTACTCTCAGGAGTAATTTCAACCTCTACTTCCACTTTCTTCTTTCCCTTAGCTCCTACAGCAGGTGTTTTCTTTGGTGCCATCTGTAACTTGCAATCTTCTAACTTCAAATGCTCACCTTCTATCTTCTGCAACATAAAAACCCAAACCCTAGCTTGAATATGCATACCCTAGTTGAAATCATGTGCCCTAGCTCTTTTACAATGCTTTGCTTTTCTCAAACCCTTTACAAATGGGGATACAAGCTTCTTCTGCATATAAATCTACTTGTCACGTCTCATTTCACACTCTTTGCACCTAAATACTCTTCTCGCAGCTCGGTCACACTGGCTCTTTCAAATTATCGTGATTACAATGGTAAAAATGAACTCACATCTTGTCCTTATATATATTTTCAATATTTTAGTGTATTTATTACTCCACCTACCAAAAATCCTCATTAATCGACCCTTTTCTCCACTTTCTATGTGGTACATCTTCGAGCCCCAGTCATAACCTTCTTATGCACCCTCCTACCTTCTGGCTACAAAATTCTCTTTAACATGCTTCCATGCACCAGAGTACCTTGTCACTATGCCTTCCACTGGTAGTATTCATGGCCTCCGCTTACCTTGTGTTATATTGTTCCTTCATTCATCTCCATCTATGGTCATATTTTCTAGAAGAAATATTTTTTCTAACAATTCTCCAACTTGAATAGCACCTGTGGTAGTTTGTTCCTTTCATTGGTACTTATTTTCAATAGTCTAGTACTTGGATATCAATAACCACCCCACACTAATGGTATGTGCAGTCCTCTACGCACAAAAATTCTTCAAACATTAATTAGACTCCGGCACAAAAACACTTTTATTGCACAAAAACACCAACTAAATGGACAAAGCATATCAACAAAGATGGAAATACATTAAAGGAAATGCATTAAAGGAAATATATTCTAAATTGAACTACTACCTTATTACAAACACCAAGAAGACTTATTTATAGTAGGGCTTCAACCTACTTCCATTAAATTATCCAGGTAACCATATTGCATCAAGCGTTACTAACTGACATGTGCCTTATTCAAGAACGTGAGTAATAACATACGGTCCCAACCAATGTAATTTAATCTTGCTTGGATGACACAAAAACTTTGAATCATAAAGTAGTACCATTTGTCCAACCTCAAGCTTCTTATCCCTGATGTGTCTATCGTGCCATGCTTTCTGCCTAGCTTTTGAATCAAATTTTCTATAACACACCTCTCATCCAATTTAATCAATTGATCAATCCTTTCTTCCAATGCTTACTCATTAACTAGACCTCCAGAACATGCAATACACAAAGAAGCTAACATGAATTCCATAGGAAGAACTGATTCTGCACCAAACACCAATTGAAAAGGTGTGGCCTTGTTTAGCCACTTGTATGTTGTTCGATACACCCATAGCACAACAAAACTTTTTTCATCCCAATATTTCCTTCCAACATCACATATCTTTGTCAATGTCTGGCTCAAAATTTTGTATAAATCCTCAGCAGTTCCATTTGCTTGAGGATGATAGGGTGTCATCTTATGATGTGCAATCATAAATTCATCAAACAGTATCCTGATTGTCTCATTTAAGAAATGTGTACCCCTATCACTTGTTAAACTTAATGGACATCCATACCTTGTAAGAATATTTTCCCATAGAAACCTAGCTAGTGTAGTTGTTGTATAGTACTTAGTAGGTGATGCTTCTACCCACCTTATAAGATAATTTGTGCAAGTAATTATGTAGCGCAATCTAGTTCTACCCGTGGTTGGTGAAATAGGATCCATAAAGTCTATAGACCATTTCTCAAATGGCTCTGCACTAGGAATATGGCTTAATGACATATCATCTCATTTTCCTAGTTTTCCAAGATGTTGACAGTGATCACATGCCTTGCAATATGCCTTATAATATTTATATAAGGTCTCCCACCATAATCGATCGAGTATAATCTTATGCACAATGGCATCACCTGCACAGTGCCTACCTGTAATACCATACATGATCCTCCTCCATAATATCCATGTGCTCATGCTCCAGTACACACCTCTGTAGTACTTCATCTCTGTCTAATTTGTATAAATCACCAGTAATCAACATAAAGGGTGTTGTACGAATTGTAAGTTGTTTCTTTTCCAAGGCTTTCATACCTTTTGGCACCATACTTGTATGTAGAAATACAACAATATCCTCTAACTCTGAAGGCGTGCATTATAACCTGTATAATTGGGCATCTGGAATTATATCTTTAATTTTTTGCGCATCCTCCCCTGACTCTATCCTTGATAAGTGATTAGTGCCAAAATTACATTTTCCTGGTTTTACTATAACGATGAAGTCAAATTCTTGGAATAAGAGTACCTATATGCATATGCACCCCTGTAAAATGGGCTTGTTCACCAATTATTTTAATGCCATATGATCAGTATAAAACACAAAGGGTGTTGCTAACAAATATTGTCTAAATTTATGCAGCATGTAGATCATCGACATGACTTCACACTTTATTTTTATATAGTTCTTCTCAGCAGAAGTCAACTTTCTACTAGAAAAATAGATAGGAGGATCTATAATTCCTTCCCCAAGTTGATCTAACACCGTTCTAGTGGTTGTGCCAGAGGAGTCCACATGTACATGAAATGGTTGATCCTATGAGGGAAAACGCAGAATAGGAATTGTAGTAAGTCACTCTTTTAGTGCCTCAAATGCACACTGTTGAGGTTCTCCCTAATAAAATGTCCTTTTTCTTTTGATTAACTCTTCTAATGGTGTGAAAATCTTAGCATATCCTTTAATAAACTTCTTTTAATATCCTATATGACCCAAAAATCTACGTACCTCACTCTGACTGGTAAGCTCCTTCAGGCCCACAATAACTGTAACCCTAGATGGATCCACCAACAAACCCTCCTGGCATATGATATGCCCTAAAAAGGTTCCAAAGGGTGTAGCAAACAAACACTTCTTGATGTTAAAAGAGATGTGTAGCTTCCGACATGGTTCAAACATTAGGTGCCAATTGTCACAATTATCCTTAACAAGTCCATACACCGTCTCAGTCATCTAAGTAAACCTGCAATAAAATATGTAATAAAATCCTAGAATGCTTGAACAACTATACACAAAAAGACAAGAAGTGCATTTTTCAAACCAAATGGCATCACAATAAGTGCAAAAAATCCCCATTCATTGGTGAAAGTTGTTTTTTCTTGATCTTCTTGTGCAATCTAAACTTGATGATACCCAGAGAATCCATCTGTAAAAGAATAGATCTCATGCACTGCGACTCCCTCTAATATTTATTCTATGAAGGGTGTAGGAAAAAGATCAATGACACATAAAAAATTTAGATCTCTATAATCCACAAAAATTCTAATACTTCCATCTTTCTTGATACTTATAACCATGGTACTCACCCACTTTGATTCCTCTAAATACTTGATGATGCCAAACTTCAAAATTTTGTCAATTTCTTCCTTAACATTTACACACAGGTTAGGATTCATTCTGTAGGGTATCTTCCTAACCGGCACGTACCTTCCTTAAGCTTGATCCTCATCTCTCCTAAGGATTCATGAATGCCTTGCAACTCATGATATTCTCCTGGGAATAAGTCCTAAAAATCTCGTAGTAACTCAATGATCTTTGTCACTTCATAGTTAGACCAATAATCCCCTAATATGGCCTCCTTTGGTTCAACATCCATGTCAATGTTTAATTTATTTATCTTCATAGGCTCATGGTATGCACACGTAGTCTTATCCACACTTTCCAAAACCTCGCACATCCCTGCTGAATGATCTATATCCAGATCTTCTAATTCCTCATCGCATACAAGATAAACAAGCTTGTGATTTTATTTCTCAAAGTAAGCATGCTTAACTAATATAGTATCAGTATCCTATATCTTATCAAAATTTTCTTCTGATTCTGTCTCACCAAATAACTCCTTAATGATCTCTTCTATATTTACACCATCTCCCATAGTTACATGCTTTATAACCGTCAATGATTCTTTTACTGGATGCTTTGTGGAAAAGTAATCAAATTTGTAATTCATTCTTGCAATCAAATCCAGCCAATTCCCAATTTGTCTATCGTGTTCTGCATACACATACTAGGCATGTGCACAACCACGTAATGTGTAATAAAAACTATGCACCCATAGTGAAGGTGATAAAGCTTCTTGCCCTTCTATCCAGAGTCTCTCAAACTACTGAACGTGGTGTTGAACAGGTTCAATACCATGATAAGTGTCAATTTTTGTAGGTGCATTGCTTTGTGAAAACTGAGTGGTCAAAGAAATCTGGATCTCCCTTCATTAAAAGAGATTGTCCCTATGAACCACCCACCAACGCGTTGTTGTCCCGTGAAGTATGTATACTAACATATTTCTCCATTCTTCCTAACTTTTCCATTGTTCCTCCATGGCGAGTAGGAATGTTGTAGGATCCCCTTCTCTAGTGTACTGAGGTATAGAAATGTGACCTATATGCCTAACACAACAAATAGTTATCTTCATTGCAATTTCACTCCTTACCTTACACCTAACCATCTCATAAGTTCCATGTGCCCAATTATCACAAGAAAAACTTGTAGTATCACTGACTGAATGTGCATCTTCCCACTATATAATTCCTTCTTTGGATGGCTTGAGTACCTCTGGATCCTGAATGACGCATACATAGATTTTATTCAGGTCTTCCTCACTCAATGAATAAACATAGGGCACATAATTCCCATCCATTAAAGGGATAATAACTCGTTCCTCATTTTTCACAAAACTAATATATCCCTTATTAAAATAGAGATCAACATTATTTTCATAGCACCAAGGGTGCCCAAGTAAAGTTGGGAAGTTATCTACTTCAGTGAGGGCTAACACCTCAAAGTCCCTAGTGAACTTGGCTCCCTATATAGTAATGGATGCATCCTTCAAAACTCCAATGGGAGTGGCCTTAGTTCAATTATCCATGAACATCACATTCAATGATGGCTGTAATGGAGGTCTTCCCATCTGTACCCATGCATCTAAAGTAAGAAAATTGAATTCCACACCTATGTTAATCAATATATTTCTCAAAAGCCATCCATCCAAAATAACATTCAAATTGATCTCCTTATCATAATCCAAACTATGAGGGGGAAGATTGGCATGCAGAATCTACCAACCATTCTCAATACCTGCCCGTAGAGTATTCCCCTTCATCCAATTCCCTAGTAATGGAATGATATTCTCTTGGCGCAACATCTTACATATGTCTTTCAGATCATCTATATCCAACTGAACTATATCCGCTGCCTTCTTTCATTCCATATTCTATGATTTCTCCTTCAAACATTGTATTTCTCCCTGAATGTTTTGCTAGTGCAAAATTACAACACCCCTGAATGGCCTATTTTTGTGTGGGGCATTCGGTGTGATTTTCATAACATTGGACCATCTCTCAAGATTTGGGACTTGCATAGTTGAGATGGACCTCCAGAGAAATTTGGTTCTTCTTCCTAGACTACCTACCACAAGCTACTCTAGTGTAAGAAAACTATCTAAACCTAATCTAACTTCCAAGGATACAATGAGAGAGAGAGAGAGAGAAATAAAGAAAAAAAAATCCTACACTAAAGCGGTGATACACCAAAAAAGGAAAATGTTGATCACAAATCCAACTGCTTGAAATAGAGAGAGGTGAGCAATGAAGAGGATGGAAAAGATGCATCACGGACCAAAGATAGAGTTCACACAGAACACAACTTTTAACTCCTTAACCATGAATCCCAAAACCTACAATAGACACCACAAGTACACACATAATACCCTGCAACGATGAGAGGTAAGAAAAGACAATAAAATGAGCCAAGGATGGATAAAATGCATCACGAAATGAATTTTATTGCTCCATAAGTTCACACAATACATCATTATCAGGAAAGAGGAAAGAAAAAACCATTACAGAGTAAAGGGAGGAGGTTTGAACTCCACATTTGACCCTAGGTAAAAAAGAGAGATGGGGGTAGAGAGGAAAATGATTAACAACCTTGAAAATGAGCCAAGATCTTACATTTTATTGATGAAGTGATGAGAAACAAGAAGAAAGGGGGGAAAATTGATTTGAAAGCTCAACCACCAACCATTAATCCTTTCAAATCCACCTGTAATCTATTAAATCTGGTCCTCCATGTCTACTTGACATGTTGGAGAAGGAAAGATGAAAAATCAAATTAGTTCTGGGTAGTTGAAGTAATCCAATCACATATTAATGGTGTGAAAGGCATTTTCCAATTTCTCACCCAAAAAATCCTATTGAAAATAATATTTTATGCTTCCATAGCGTAGAGGAGGATGATCCATTTCCAAAAATTCTTCTCTCGCTCAAATTTAAGCTTCCAGTCGAAAGATATGGTTGTTTGAAGATTTTTCATCGAGACTGTACAAAAATGGCCAAAATGCAATTTTTGCAAAGTGGATCCATGGGCCAAAATACAAACTTCAATTTTTGTGAAAAGAAAAAAGTGTCAAGATATCTCCCCAGGCCTTCTAGTCTGCAATCTTCCCCTTGGAGAAAATTCTTCCCCAGGCCCGCCGGCACACTTTTGGCAAAAAATCCTTAAGGCCCACTGCCTCATAACTTGTAAAATATGAGGATTTAGAAGGACTTCTTTGCATTTTTGTAAATTGGAAGAAATTTCCTACTAGATGGAGATGTTTCCAGGAAACCTTAAGTTCTTGAAATATGTAAAAATTCGGATTGAAGCACAAAAAGGAGGGAAAATGGGGGTAGTTAACCAAAAATAAGTGTGAGCTTATTTTGGATAACAATTGACAACTCATGGGGATCACCTGCCTGCTAGGTGAAATGATCAGTTACCTTGAAGCATCCATTATGCATGGAGTCTACCTAGTAAACAAAAATCTAATCTAAATTTTGAAAATCTGATCCCTGAGCCACTTGGAAACTGCTAGAACTAGAGCTGATCGCACCAAATGATACTTCTAATGCATTGTGCATGAGAAACAAAACTCCATAACACACTATGTAAAAAATTGGATATCATACACACCCTAAGTGGAATATGCAGAGTGTGCACAAAAACTTCTTCTCTTGAAACAAAACCTACCTACTCTACACTAACAAGAGAAAGGGAACTCAAACAAATTATACAACTGGCAGGGAAAAGTAGCTTCCATTCCTTAGAATTGGCAGCCATGAAAATTATTTGGCATTGAATATGGCTGCTTGTATGAGTGAAAAATCGACAAGAGGCCGATCCCCACCCAAATAACTAAAGTATCAACATCAATTGAAAATACCTCCTCAAGATGATTGACATTGGACTCCTGGAGGTCTTGATGGTGACCCTTGGTTCTTTGATTCTCATCCTAATGCTTAGAAGCAAGCATGAATGGTTGTGGATTCTCTCTTGGCTCCAATGAATATAAGTACCTAATTGGGCAAGGTCTGGTCCTTCGAATTTTCCCCTCGCTCTGAAATTCAAATCCAAGAATGGAGTCTTTTTTCAATCCTTCCTTAATGGATGATGTGGAAGAGATGGTGACATCCTCTTGCTCTTTTCCTTCCTCTGCAGCTGGTGTGGCTTTTGGAAGATCAAACTCTTCCAACTTTAATTCAAGAGGCATGTTGCAAACTGTAGGTTTTTCTTGCATGTTCTCTTCCATGATAGTAGGTTAGTTTGGTTGAAGGATGAATGATGGGGCATTGAAGGTTATAACTTCTACAGGTTCCTCCTCATCAAAACATTCTTCTAAGTTTCATAGGAAATCAAACTCTTCAATGTCCTGCTGTAACAAGGTGTCTCCCTCTTGCATGGTGACCTTCAAATCTTCATTATTTTCACCATATGGAGCTTCATCTTCAAACATGAATCTAGTGAGTTCAAACTCTTCCATAAAATTAGAATTTTTGAGAGATTGAGTGGGAGAGAAATCTATAACTTCTTGTGTAACCTGCTCATGATTTAGTTACTATGAATCTTTTTTGGTCACCTCCATAATGGAATCATCAATCAAATCAGGCCCTTCAAATGAAAGAAAAAAATATTCAATAATGCTTCCTTCATCTAGTTTCAAATCTGATTTGATCTATTCCAGTTGCTCCTCTTCAATGGGACTTGGAGCTAATTGTTCTTCCTCCTTGATGACTAGTTGTGCAGCTTGAAAATGATCATCAATATTTTCAAACAAAGTTCCACCATGGAAACTACCTTTAGAACAAATTTATTGTTGATCTTCTTCTTCCTCTTCTTATGCTACCACAAAATCATCCTTAGTCACCACTGGATCTTTGACCTTGACCTCCTCTGTGAGCTTAACCAATAAGGGAATATTTTCAATTCCAAATTTAAGAGCCAAGTTGACCAAGATTTTGATCATTTATTATTTTCTAGGATCTTATTCTTGTTTCCCTTGGCTGGTTGTCTAATTTTCATCTTCCCAACATGGATTTGGGGATGCAAGAGGAGGAGTGGATGGGGTCTCAACTAGTTTTGCAACTATTTTTGGTGGTGAAGGAAGTAGAAATTCTTGTTTGTTTGGAGGGAATGAATAATTATAAGGGAAAAGGGTAGAGGAATTGAGATGAGATGGAATATTAGGAGATGGCGAAGGGAAATCAACACTTGGGGCAGCATATAATGGGCTTGAAACTTGATGATGTTGAAATGATAAAGATTGAGAGGGAGAAAATTAAGGACATGGAGGTGTTGATTGACTTACCCATTGACAAGGTTTTCTTGCACTTTGCTCGTATGCCTCTATCTCCTCGGTCCATTTTACAATTTGGGGAGGCATTTCAACCAACAAATCAGGCTTCTCTTGAGGAATGTAGTGTCTTGGAAAAGGGACTTCCCATGGACAAGGTGCCCTACAATCAATCTTGAAGGCCTTCATCTTTGATGTAGCTCTAGATTGAAACATGTTAGCCTCCACTCTTTGGATCTTCTCTAGCAGATCAGTGTTCTCCACACAGGTTTTTTCATTATATGCAAACCCTTCTTCTTGATAAGCTCCATAGCCAAACTGGTTTTGGCATTCTTCATATGGGTAAGCATAATGGTTATGGATCTGTTCATAATTCTGATATGGAGAATTTGAGAAATACATTGGAGGTTAATTCCACTATTGTAAGTGTGAATTCCAAGATGGTAATGAAGTCATGATTGGACAACTTCATGGGATGGAAGAAGAATGAAAGAGATGGAAATAGAATGGATGAAAATGAATGGAAGGAAATTCTACAACTTAGAGAATGGGTTTTTGACCAAATGGAATCGCCAGATGTGCTTTGCATGTTCCTCTAAAGGATAAATCCCACTAGGAACACGTCATACTTGATGAAATAAAGTGGTAAGGTGCTTCAAACCTGTCCCACCGGGCATTCCAAAAATGTTATTGTGAAATCACAGCACCCCTGAATGGTCTAGTTTTGTGTGGGGCATTCGGTGTGATCTGCATAACATTAGACCATCTCACAAGCTGTGGGACTTGCAAACTTTATATGGACCTCGAGAGAAAGTTGGTTATTCTTCCTAGACTTCTTGCTACAAGTTACTCTAGTGTAAGGAAAACTATATAAACCTAATATAACCTCCAAGGAGATAGGGAGAGAGAGAGAAACAAAGAAAGAAAAACTAAGCCTACAGTAAAGTGGTGATACACCAGAAAAGGAAATTGCTGATAAAAAATCAAACTTCCTGAAATGGAGAGAGGTGAGAAATGGAGAGGATGGAAAAGATGCATCACAGAAAAAAGATAGAGTTCACACCGAACACAACACTTTGAATCCCTTAAACATAGACTCTCAAAACCTACAATAGACACGAGAAGTATGCACATAATACCCTGCAAAACAATGAGAGGCAAGAAGAGACAATAAAACGAGCCAAGGATGGAAAAAATGCATCATGAAACAAATTTTATTACTCCAGAAGCTCACATAGTACAATACATCATTATCAGGAAATAGGTAAGAAAATTCCATTAAAAAGTAAAGGGAGGAGGTTTAAACTCCACATTCGACCCTGGGGAAGAAAGAGAGAGGGGAGCAAAGAGGAAAATGATCAACAACCTTGAAAATGAGCCAAGCTCTTACATTTTATCAATGAAGTGACGAGAAAGAAGAAGAAAGGGGGGAAAAATTATTTAAAAGCTTAAACACCAAGGAGATAGAGAGAGAGAGAAAAGGGAAAAATAGAGCCATTAATCCCTTCAAATATTCCTACAATATTTCAAATCTGGTCCTCCATGTTTGTTTGGCATGCTGGAGAAGGAAGGATGAAAAATCAGATCAGATCTGGGTAGTTGAAGCAATTCGATCACATATTAATGGTGTGAAAGACATTTTCCCATTTCTCACCCACAAAATCCTATTTAAAATAAAATTTTATGTTTTCATGGTGTAGAGGAGGTCAATCCCTTTCCAAAAATGCTTCTCTCGCTCAAATCTGAGCTTCCAGTTGAAAGATATGGCCATTTGAAGATTTTGCATGTCAGGATCTGATTCATCTGTGGGCTCATCTTCTAAAAATTCCTTTCAGCCCCTTAAACTTGGACACGTGGCACTATTTTATTGGTTTGGGCCTGAGGGGCGCATTTTACCTTGCACCAAACACTTAGCAAATTTTCAACCTTCTGACACGTGGCGAGATTCCATTCGCTGGCGGCTCTTTCAGCTTTTCACATCCCTTGCGTACCTTTGGCCCAGATGTCCCAAACTATCTAGGACAAATATCTCTGAACCGTCCGATTCAGGCTTCCTTGTTCCTGTTTGAGGTGAAGACACGTGGCGAGATTCCATTCGCTCTCAGCTCCTTCGGCTTTTCGTGTCCCTCGCGTAATTTTGGCCCGGATGTCCCAAACTGAAAGTCCTCTGTTTTGGCCGAATCGGCCGGTTTGTGTCCTCCGTATACTTTTGGCCCAGATGTCCCAGACCACCTGGGGAAAATTTCTCCGAACCGCCCGATATGGACTGACTTGCACCAAACCGGCCGATCCACGTCCCGCGCGTACTTTTGTCCCGCCTGCTCAGACCGCACGAAGACTTAGGAAATTTTTTCCCTTTTGGCTGGTTCAGCCTTTCACGTCCCTCACATCCCGACGTCCCAACTACTGTGCAGACCACCTGGTGGCTTTTCGGCAGGCTCGCCCCCTGACGTCCCAAACTGTCCCAACTATTGCACAGACTAGGACTTAGCCGATTTTCTTCATTTTTTCGGCCCCAAGCTTGGTTTTTTGCAATTTTTTCGACTTTTCTAACTCGTTTGGTTTTCTTCTTGGATGGGAGAGTTAGAAGGAAGTCGAGGGGGCCATGATTTTGGGCCTTAAATCAATCTACTTGCTCGGGACTGAATAATCTGATGCATGTTATCAAAATTACCCTGGGGTGCAAATTGGATAACAAGTCTTCTCTCACTCAAATATGAGATTCCAGTCGAAAGATACGGCCATTTGAATATTTTACATCGAGACTGTACAAAAATGGATAAAATGTTATTTTTGCAAAGCAGATCCGCGGGCTTGAAATACAAACTAGGATTTTTGTTAAAAGCAAAAAGTGCCAAGATATCTCCCTAGGCCCGCCAGTCCACAATCTTCCCCATGCCCCCCTAGCCCGCTTTTGGAAAAAATTCCTTCTAAGGCCCGCTGGTCCGTAACTTACAAAATATGAGGAGTTAAAAGGAATTCTTTACATTTTTGGAAAGGGGAAGAAATTTCCTACTAGATGGAGATATTTCCAGGAAACCTTAAGTTATTGAAATATGTAAAAATGCGGATTGAAGCACAAAAATGAGGGAAAAAGGGGGGCAGTTAACCAAAAATAAGTGTGAGCTTATTTTGGATAATAGGTTCTTGAGTACTTCCATGGTTTCTTAATAAACCTCCTTCTGATGTGTGGGATCTTGATATATTTCATGGAAAAATTTCTCCTTGGTAATAGTGGACTTCTATTCTTATGCCTCTCTGGTGTTCGCATGGCTTCAACGCGTGTAGTAATCTTCATAGGTAATACTTCAGGTTTTGGTATCAACTTTGGCATCCACTAATTTTTCACAACATGTTGTATTCTTACCATCCCTATGCACATTTGTTTTCCTATTTATTTTTCTTACTAAGATGCTCACATAAGTCTATGAATTCCTCATAGCTAAGATTCTTTCCATAGAAAGAACAAGAAATATTCTGAGGACATTCGTTCTTGTAGTGGTTAGGAGATCCACATGTGTAACACATTCTGCAAGGAAACTCACTCCTTCCACCACCATAGCCTCAAAATCCATATCCTCCTCGAAATCCTTGACCTCTTCCATGACCTCCTTTAAAATATCCCTTCATTCCGATCATAGTGTGCTTGATTATGATCATGATGCTCACCTTTTCCTTTAGAGTTCTTTGATACTCCTCCCTATCGTACACCAATATCTATGACATCATGGATCTGGAAAATCAGCCTGTAATCTTCAGTAGCATGAGTCATGGACCAGAAAATATTACAATAGACAATATTCATTATTTTGTATCATGCATTGTAATAATGGGTCAGTGGTTAGCATCATGGTTCAAATGACATATCTCACATTCTAACAGTAATGAACGACACTGACCAGCGAGGCCAACTATCCTTGGTTTTCCCTTCTACATCACAATCTATACACAAAGATCCCAATACATGTCTCATTGGCCTAAATTTATGGATAGTTTCTCTAACTTCTTGGCCATAGCTACAATCTGTGCCTCCAAAAATGGGCTAACTCTAGTGTATATAATCCCAACAGCCTTAACGTGCAAAGCTGCTTCAAGCACCTTGCGTAGATCAGTGTATGTTTTATGTGACAGTGCCCTTATAAACAGTGTGATCAGTCCTCCAACAAACCATTGTGCATACTGACTAGCATGAATATCATAAGAAATTTTAGATAACAAATTCTTGAAACGGGCATCATACTCCCTTAAAATTTTTGTAGTCCTTTCTAAATTTCCTTGAGTGCACTAATGCTCTTCTACTCAAACTAAGGGATGTGAAACTCCTAAAGGAAAGCATATTTTAGTGCCACATAGTCTACGCAAGTATGATCAGGGTCAAACTTCCTATACCAATTGTGTGTGCATCCTTGTAACGTAGTGGAAACCTAGCTTTCTCTACTCTCATATGTTGTGATCCCCTTCGTGTGCCATAATATTTCATACATGTGTACATGTTCAGCAACATCTTCTATACCCCTATATTCTAGAAGATGAAGGTACATCTCTATGTAAATATTCTGAGGTTAGTGCAGACCTTTCCCACCAGATCCAGAACCTCCCATGTTACCTATGCCTCCAAAACCACCTGATCCACCAGAACTAGAGCCACCTATACTACATGATCCTCCATCGGTAGCTGGAAATGGACTAGAAGAGGTACTTCCATGTCCCAATAGTAGTATGAATTAAACCCCTATCATCTACGAGGTAGCACCACTTCCCAAAGTGAGTTCGAAATTCTATGCGCTCACAGTCTATGCAGATGATGCGCCTAAAAGGTACCTCCAAATAATAATTAATACACTTTTCCTATCATAGTTGCACATGCCACCTAACTTACTCTTGATCTCCTACTGCTCAAAATAGTGTGCTAACTATTTGTTGTACTAGATATTGGAAAACCAAGTGCAAGGGCTAGGTTTCTAGATAGATTCATATGCGCACCCGCAAACCAGGTCATTTTTGTTACCTCACTTCCACGCGAGGCAGAGGAGGGTTCACTGTCATGCTTTCCTAGATGGGAGAGATCTAGATGCTCTTACTCCATGCTTCTTGCATGAGCTGCAAATCCTTCATGAGCCATCTCTCTCCATAATGCCATAAGCTCTACAATATCACACTACTTCTCTATCTCTCTCTCGCGCACCTCATTATACTTAAGAAGCCTCTCTTCTCTTTTCCTTGCTACCGGTAGGTCTGCCATATTTTACTAATCCTACTCCTACCCCCATACGTGGTGGGATTTTGCTAGCCATAGGTCTTTCTTCCAAGTTTAGGGTTACCATCAAGATTTTGATAATGAGTGGAATACCTTGAAAGTAAGTTCCTCTAAGATATCACAAAAACTGGAAATTAGCTACCTCTGGGCATGAATAAGTTGAAATTGAGTACTCTAAGATATAACTATTCAAAACACCACAGAACCACGTATCCATAGCACGAGTCCAAATTAGATCAGCATCATAAAGGGTCTAAAATTCTTCCTGCATCTAGAAAAGTGTGCAATACCTCCAATTCTGTTTAGACACATAAGCAACAAGCCACTCATACAGTTCTACCAGAAATATAGTGAAGAAGCTCTCATATAACCGGTCATAAAGGTTCTGTTCCACCCATGTATGTGCGTCAAACTCAGATCTAGTGTTAAACCTTCATGAATAATATTCTTTTAGATATTTAATCCACTCCTCAACACTTTCTAGGGTCAACCGCTACGTCTTCATCGTGAACCATCCTTATAAAAACTGAAAAAGAGGTCCCAGAAATGAAACCAATGATGCAGCCTAAAACTTACCAGTAAAAGCGCAGGCATGCTGTCACATCACTCATCCTAAACTGAGTGCTCACCCGAAGTGAAAAAAGGTACTAGGCCCCTCTTTAGGTTTGTTGTTGCAGGATGTTAGCATGATGAAGACTTAAGACATTAAGATTCATAATTAATACAACATTCTACAGAGCATGTTCACATATAGATCTAAATAATAACAAGTTTAAACAATATCCATAATGAAACCAACCATGTCATAACCAATTATACTCAAGATTAATAATTTTATTCAGCCAATATACTCTATTATATTAAATATGATAAATACACATAAGCTTATTACAATAGATAATACCATATCTTATGCACACCTCAGATTTGGAAGCATAACTTCAAAGTAACTCAGTTCTCACACACTCTATACTATGCAGATCATTACATATTTATAATGGTGCGGAATTTTCCTTCACTTCTCACATAATTCCAAAAATAGGTCGCATGCTGAAAATAGTCATGTGCCTTTACAATAATAGCCACATACACAAGTGTGCTAACAATAGGCCTCTTCTGGAAGTAGCAAATCTATTCTTATCCTGCTCCCATGCAAAGTGCTTCATAGCCTCTCCTCCAAAAATATTTGATGTGTGTCACGTGAATATTTACCTGGTTTATGTGCGGGGCACGCTATCTCCAAAAATAGCCCGTACATGTGAAAATGGCTAAGTCCCAAATCCACCCTTATATTTCACGTGTGTGTTCTCCCCTATCCTTTCGCACCTTTGACTGCACCATGTTCTTTCGCGTGAACCTTCTGTGTGAATCCTACTAAGTACCATACTTTGACTGACCAACAGGATGTAATAGGATAATCATGGATTAATGAAAGGGTAATGATGATAGGTGAATGATATAATAGTATAGGATGATGGAAAATTGATGAAAGGACTTATGATTTGACCTAAGGTGTATACCACTACGAGATGATGGGGTGAATGATAATGGAATAGAAGAGATGATAAAGGGAGTTGTGATTTAGCTTAAATTTTATACCACGATGAAATGACAGGATGGATTAGAATGTGAGGATGAGTGGATGATAGAATAAATGGGAGTGATGAGGAGAGTGGTGATTTAACCTAAGATGTATACCACTACTATATGTGTTGATGAGTTTGTGTGATGATATATCCTAGAGTGTTTGGCACTAGTCCTATGTATGGTGTATGATTACATGTCACATATAGGTGAGGTTCATTTGATTAGTAAAACCTTGGCAGTATACTACGAACCGATGAGCTAAAGTGCATCATAAGGTGGTGAGTTTAGTGTGTAGAATAATGTAGTGGATGTAGTAACGCTAAAATGAATAGAATATGTAGATGTGCAATGTGTAATATCTAAGTGTGGTGTGTGGGGTTAAATGTAATGGTAATCCCTTGACAGTCAAGTGTGATCCAAAGCACAAGAGTGCATCATCAGGTAATAAGGGTGTAATGATGCATGATATAGGAATGATGATGGAAATAATAATGACATAGATAGGATGTGTAATGTAAGGTTGTATAAGAATTCTAGATTGTAAGAGGGTGGGGGGTTGTAATGTGCTATTACCCCCAATGGTAGTGTATCAGAAATAAGAGATAAACCAATAAGGTTGAGGGAAGGAGGTTCGACGATTGATGGAGGTGATGATGATATCTTAGGATGACAGCCGAGCAAGGGTGGTATGTGATACAAATGTTGCACGGGTAATGAATCAGATACACATGTGATGGGTGGACATAAGATCAATCTCGAGGCATAGTAAAGTGTGTGGGTGATGGAAAGTGAGGTGGGGTCATATGGGTAAGAGTAAAAAAACCATGTGGAAGAAATCGAGGTAGCGATCTTCGGTGGGTCTGTCGACATTAAAATTTTCCTTCGTGATTTCTATTTTATTAATGTATGTATTAGGAATAGGATGGTGTTAAGTATAATTAGTGGTAGCATCTGATAGAAGATAACGGCACTGCCGGTACAACACCGCCAATAATGTATAGTACGGTAATAGTCAAAAGTACAAGAGGAATGTTGTGGTAAAACGTAAATATTTGTCATAAGTGGTTCGATAATGATAAAATGTCAAAGTTAGGGTAAGTAGAGAAGTAGGGTCTACATGATTAGGAATTAGAAATATTATATTGGTCATAAGGACAAGGAGTGAGGTTATAAATATTTTGTATATTTTATTTGTGGAAAATTCTAAAAATGTGGAACCCATGTGAAATGATAAGGTTTATCTTATCTTAGAAAGATAAGCCTACATGTACAGGCAAGAGTTAAGGTATGGAATATGATTGGCCGAAAGAGATTTCCTATCCTATCTTAGAGATAAGATGGATAAGCCTGGAATTTCTATAAATAGAGAGGCCACCCCCCTCATTTAGTATAGAAGGAAGTAATGAGAAATATTGTATGAGTAAGTGTGTAAAGGAAGCCATCATTTTGAAGGTGTGTTTAAAGAAGCCATTAAGAGATGTAATCGTGAAGTTTCTCCCATAGTTATTGTTGGAAGGCAAGTGAAGTCAATAACACTTGAAGTACCTCATGGGTGAGATTGTAACAATTTCATGTTGATATTATAATTTACACTGATATTTTAGATTTATCATCATTCCTTATTATCATAGTCTATGGTATTCTTGTGTTATGTTTGTTGTTGTGTTTCCAGATTCCATCCACCAAACTAAAAGTTGTGCATTAGTAAATAATAATTGCATGAGGAGTTCTCAGTGAAGAATTATCATAGTGCCATGGATTGGTGATGAAATTTTGGTTCTGTTGCCGGGATCATTCCTCATTGGTGGATTTTCTAGAGAGATATTCCCACTTAGTCAGAAATGATTTGGAGGGTAATCTTGATTTTATTGTGCATATTAGTTACCATGGTAAAGTCACTTTTTACCGTGAATAGTATTTACCACAGTAAAGTCACTTTTTACCATGAATAATATTTACCACAGTAAAGTCACTTTTTACCATGAATAGTATTTACTGCAGTAACTTCACTTTTTACCGTGAATAGTGTTTACCACAGTAAAGTCATTTTTTTACCGTAGTAAGTCAAGTTTTACCATAGTTTACCGTGGTCATTTCTATTTTACTGAAGAAAGGTGTAAAGTCACTTTCTATTATAGTGATTCCAATTATTTGTGCACATAAGTCTTGTTGATTGTACTTGTGGGTTGGTATTTCATTGTGGTTACTTTTGAAAATGGGGAAGATTCCTATTTTTTCAGCCCAATCTAATGAAGATGCTTCCTCTTTCATTCAAGAGTTTAAATGATCTTGTATTTGTAATGGCCTTATAAGAAGGGAACAATGGACTGAATTTTTTCCTACTTTTTTGGATGGTTCAGCCCTTAGGTGGTTTGAAACACTAGGTGATAATGTGAAAAACTCATGGGATTTATTAACTGAAAGTTTTCTTGAAGAATTTGGTGAACAACAGAAATATGCAGATCTCATGATCGATATCACAAAGCTATCCCAAGGAGAGAATGAGAAGATAAGGGATTATCATGCTCGTTTTCTAGAGCTAAAGAGGAATCTCGATGCCCAGATCTGGAAGGAAGGATTAGCAGATGGATTGATGAATAGCATGGATAATATCCTTTGTAAGCACTTCATTCTTGGGATGAAGCCAAATATCAGACGAGTGAAGTATGACCACCTAGTGACCCTTGAACAAGCAAAGGAGATTGCAAGAAGGCAAGAAGAAAGCATGGAAGAAGAGCCCAAAGAAATTGTTGCTAAAGTAGAGCCTACACCAACACCTTTGGTCAAAAATCCACAACCACTCTCGGTGAGCACAAATATTTCTCCTAGTACATCTACTGAGTATGAAGATCTACTCAGGAAGATGGGCCAACTAACTATTAATCTTCTTCAAGGAAAAGAATTTAGTTCTTAGGGAGGAGATAGAGGTCTAAAAATAAATATTTCTGAAGTTGTATGTTATGGTTGTCATAAAAAGGGTCATTATAAGTATAATTGTCCAGATAGAGCTTCTACATCTGGTATAAGAGATAATGATAAAGGAAAAGCACCTATGAATTCTTTTGATGTAGTAGATAAGAGCATAAATAATGAAGTAGATGTGTTTGTAACAAAAAGAAAGAAAGAAAAAGATAACCAAGATGGAAATGATCCTAAGAAGATGAAAGGAGAAACTAGTAAGAAACATAGGAGAAGAA
Organism: Taxus chinensis; assembly: GCA_019776745.2. Classification (NCBI taxonomy): domain Eukaryota; kingdom Viridiplantae; phylum Streptophyta; class Pinopsida; order Cupressales; family Taxaceae; genus Taxus; species Taxus chinensis. The sequence continues at coordinate 88,039,230 of CM034153.1, read as the reverse complement.
AGTTGGGTGTGCAGGATTTTTTGATTTCACAGGGACAAGGACCATACTCCATCTTAGAAGATCTGTCCAAAAGGCCTACAAATATTACATATGGTCAACTCTTGGCTATGTCTTCTGAGAAGAGGCAGGAGCTGCGAAGTGGACTCAATGCTCGATGAAGGAAAGAGGTTGAGGTCCCTGTTTTGGAGGTAGAGGCAGATCCCTACGCTCCACAAGATGAGGTATTATGTAATGGTATTTCAATTCATGATGTCTTAGTTGATGGAGGTGATGCAGTTAATGTAATGACTGAGTCTGTAATGAATATGTTGGGTTTAAAAGTTGATCGCCCCTCAACACTTATGTTAAGGTCATTAAATAAGGGAAAAACTAAACCAGAAGGTGTTGTTTCAAATGTGGCAATATCTGTTATAGGTGTTGTATGTGTGGTAGACTTTCAGGTGATGAAAAATGGTACTGTTGCATACCCAATGTTGTTGGGAAGACCATGGCTAAGGAGAGTTCATGCAAGAAACTACTAGAATGAAGGCTTCATGACACTTGGACGTGGTAGAGAGAGGGTGAAGATAAACGTGATCCCTCAGCATCATAAGGTAGAACTTGTGGATTCAAGTGATGAAACTGATGATTGGACATCCTCTGATTACTCTAGTACCAGTGAAGTGGACACAAAAGATGAAGAAAGTGAGGTTGATGTTTCGGTCATGGATATCCTTCCAGTCACACTGACTCATGAACCCATAAAATTATCTAAAGAAGAAATTGATGATCGTCTCCAACAAATAAAGATTGGTGATGCTGTGATGGAGAGTGAGAAGGAATCCTACCTCCAGCTCTTTTGAAGGTACATACACCTATTCACTTTTGATTACAAGGAACTCCGTCAAGTAAGTTGGGTAGAACATTCTATTGAGCTGGTAGATGGTGCTAAGCCCATAAAGTAAAATGCCATATAGAATGAATCCTAATTTTTCCAAGACTGTAAAAGAAGAAATAGATAAGTTGCTTGATGCAGGATTCATATTTGTTGTGGAGAATTCAGAATGGGTTTCTCCCATTGTGATCTCAATAAAAAAGAATGGGAAACTACGCATTTGTGTTGATTATAGGAAGGACAATAAGGTAAAAAAGAAGGATCATTACCCTCTTCCATTCTCAGATCAGATCTTGGACGAAGTAGCTGGCCAGGAGTGCTATAGTTTTGCTGATGGATATAGCGGATATGACCAAGTTCGTATAGCAGAGAAAGATCAATTGAAGACCACATTCACCACTCCTTGGGGAACATTTGCTTATAGAGTTATGCCTTTTGGGTTGTGTAATGCTCTGGCAATGTTCCAGCACTTGATGAATAGGGTGTTTGAACCCTACATTGGGAACTTCATCAGAGTATTTCTGGATGATTTTTGCATCTATGGGAGCAAGATGGACCACCTGCACCAGATGGAGACAACATTTCAAAGGTTAGATGAAGCACAAGCCTCACTAAACCCTACAAAGTGTGTCTTTGGATGTTCTAAAGGCATTTTTTTAGGGCATGTTGTATCCAGAGATGGTATTGGTATTGATCCTGATAAAGTTTCAAAAATCAAAGAGTTACCATTTCCTATGAATAGAAGTAAGTTGAGATCATTTTTAGGCCATGTGGGTTACCATAGAAGGTTCATCAAGAATTTCTCAAAGATTACACAGCCACTAACCCAGTTCTTGAAGAAGGATGTTACTTATGAACCAGGAAATAAGGCGCATGAAGCTTTTGAACAACTGAAGGAAGCCCTGGTGTCTTCACTTGTTTTAAAGAATCCAGATTGGAGCAAGCCATTCATTGTGTATATTGATGCCTCAGATGCAGCACTAGGAAGTACTCTGAGCCAAAAGGATGAAAATGGGAATGATCATCCAGTTTACTTTGGGAGCAGACAAATGAGTAGTGCTGAGGTAAATTATACTGTAACTGAAAAAGAGGCTCTAGCTATCATTTTTGCTGTAAAGAAGTTTAGAAATTACTTGCTAGGGAAGAAATTTATAGTTGTAACAGATCATCAGGCTCTAAAATATATTGTAAATAAGCCTAACCCATCAGGGAGGATAGCAAGATGGATAATTTTTCTACAAAAATTTGAATTTGATATTATAGATAGGCCAGGAAAGAAGCATGTCAATGCAGATGCACTCTCTCGAGCCTATGATGGTTTAGGATCATCTTGTGATGATGATGATTTCCCAGATGCAACATTGTTATCCCTTGACACAATCCCTAGTGAATACATAGATATTTGGAATTATCTGAATGAATTCAAGTTTCCTGATGGTGCCAATGCAAAGACTAAGAGGAAGATTACTCAAGCTAGTCATCCATATTCTATTCTGCATGGAGTATTATTTCGAATAGGACCTGATGGATAGTACAAGAGGGCAGTTGGATGTGATCAAGGGAAGGAGCTGATAGAAGAATTCCACAATGGTACATGTGGAGGACACTTCTCTGGACAACTTACAACAAGAAGGATCTTGGATGCAGGTTATCACTGGCCCACTCTTTTTAGAGATTGTTATAATTATTGTAAGACATGTGATATTTGTCAAACACATGGTAACCGTAAGACTTCATCAGCTCCATTATGCCCTATTGTTCCACTTGGTCCCTTTGAAAAGTGGGGAATAGACATTGTAGGTCCACTTCCAACTACCCCACGCCAAAATAAGTATATTGTAGTTGCCACAGATTTATTAACCAAGTGCGTTGAAGCTAGGCCATTGAAAACAACTTCCATGGATGAAGTGGCAAGGTTCATATATGAACACATTGTCACCAGATTTGGTTGTCCATTAGAAATTGTAACAGATCAAGGAAGCCACTTCATTAATGAGGTGGTAGAAGCCCTAGTCAACAAGTTTTCTATTAAGCACAAGAAGGCAACAACATACAAGCCAAGCACAAATGGACAGGTGGAACGAACAAATTTTGTGTTGTGTCAAATTCTAGCAAAAGATGTAGCCTTGTAGGTACATAAGTGGGATAAAAGGATTCATGTAGCATTGTGGGAATATAGGGCAACATCAAAGTCAGCAACAGGATACTCCCCATTTCAGTTGGCTTATGACATTGATCCAGTTCTTCCTATTGAGTTTTATATTCCCACTGTGAGAGTTATGAAAAATGAAAGGATGGATGAAAGTGATTCAGTAAAAGAAAGGTTGGTACATCTTCATTTGCTAGAGAAAATGAGAGAAATAGCGAAGGATACAAGCTATAATAATAAAATGAAGCAGAAGGAATAATTTGATTAAAATATCCGTTGGTCTCAATTTCATGTGAATGACTTGGTTCTAGTATATGATTCCAAATACAAAAAAAGAAGAGAGAAAAAATTTCTTCCAAAATGGATGGGGCCCTACAAAATAGTAGTTGTGCATGAAAATGGTACATACCGACTGGAGGAATTGGATTATACTCCCATTATGAAATGGGTCAACCATGAAAACTTAAAGATTTTCCAGGCACAAGCTTCAGAATGTCCATAAGATTCTACTCCGAGGATGGAGTAGAAACTAGGAAGGGGGAAAATGTCGACACTAAAATTTTCCTTCGTAATTTCTATTTCATTAATGTATGTATTAGGTATAGGATGTTGTTAACTATAATTAGTAGTAGCATCTGATAGAAGATAATGAGACTGTCGGTATGACACCGTTAATAATGTATAGTACGGTAATAGTCAAAAGTACAATAGGAATGTTGTGGTAAAAAGTAAATATTTGTTGTAAGTGGTTCGGTAATGTTAAAATGTCAAAGTTAGGGTAAGTAGAGAAGTAGGGTCTACATGATTAGGAATTAGAAATATTATATTGGTAATAGGGACAAGGAGTGAGGTCATAAATATTTTGTGTATTTTATTTGTGGAAAATTCTAAAAATGTGGAACCCATGTGAAATGATAAGGTTTATCTTATCTTAAAAGATAAGCTTACATGTACATAGGCAAGAGTTAATGTATGGAATATGATTCGTCAGAAGTATATTTCCTCATCCTATCTTACAAATAAGATGGATAAACCTAGAAATTCCTATAAATAGAGAGGCCACCCCCCTTATTCAGCATAGAAGGGAAGTAGTGAGAAATATTGTATGAGTAAGTGTGTAAAGGAAGCCATTAAGAGGTGTAATTGTGAAGTTTTTCCCATAGTTATTGTTGGAAGGCAAGTGAAGTCAGTAACACTTGAAGTACCTCATGGGTGAGATTGTAACAATTTCATGTTGATATTATAATTTACACTGATATTTCAGATTTATCATCATTCCTTCTTATCATAGTCTATGGTATTATTGTGTTATGTTTGTTGTTGTGTTTCCAGATTACATCCACCAAACTAAAAGTTGTGCATTAGTAAATAATCATAGCACGAGGAGTTCCTGGTGAAAAATTATTATAGTGCCGGATTGGTGATGACAGGTCATAGTAGTCCAAGGAATATTCCTATACTAGTGTGTAGGACTAATAGAATGGAGTGGGTGTGTAGGGTCTAGTTTAAATGATGGGGTAATAATAGGATTCGAGGTAGATGACGTGAGAGGAGTGGTGTAAGGGAGACTGAGAGGTGTAGGAGTATCAAAAATAGAAGGAAACAATAATGGAGGGAAAAGGAGGAATACCATCAATGGAAATAACTTGTCTTTCATTAATAAACTTAAGGCACAAGTGGTTGATGGAACCAATAGCTTGGGATTTACATATCCAATTTAAGCCAAGAAGCATGTCACATTGGTCATAAATTTGTTTGATAAGGAAAGGGATGGGAAGAGTTAGTGGACAGACAGTTACAAGTAACACGATGACACTAGAGGGTGTTTGAGATGAAGAGTCAATTTGTGATGGAGGGTAGCCAATAGATCATAAGAGGGATAAGGAACATGTACTAATAGACAAAGAAGGATCAAACTTAGTATTGTGTATAGTGGTTGAGGAAATTAAGGCTTGTATGTATAAATGGTTAGATGTAAATGCAGTGTGGTAGTCAGTGTTAGAGAAATAAATAGTATACGGGGCTCTATCATCATTGGTGACTAAGAATTCGAGTGCTCCTACATAGAGAGGTGGTGTAGCGTGGTATGCCTGGTTAACTGAAGAGCATGTGTCCTTATTTTCATGTTGGTTGGAATCCCTATTAAAATTTTTTACTTTACCCTTGTCCTTAGTGGGAGGAGAGGTGGTTGGTTGTTAGAACTCTAGTTGGTCATAATCAATTAAATCTTAGATAATCATGCAAAGATTCAAACAATGGTTAGTAGAGTGGCGTACACAATGATGGTAATCACAATGAATTTTTTCATTGTAATTGCATCCTTTGGGTTGTGACGGGTCTAGATTGAGTGGTGGCGGAAAGGTGATGATATTTATATCAATAATTTGTTGTAATATGAGATGTGGTGTTGTAGGGATGTTAGTGAATGCATGTTTAGTTGGTTAAGATGAAACTTCCTTAGTAGGGGTAATGACGTGTATAGTTAATTTGGTGTTAATGGGCTTATATGTAGATGGTTTAAATGGTGTTTTATCTTGGAAACTAGTAGAGGATGAGGGTTGGTCTTGATACTAGAGTTTTCCAATAGATACAAGCCTAGATTCATGGATCTTAAGGGTATGAAAGAGATGATAAAAGGAAGTAAAGGTATCAAATAGAAAAATTTCAGAGAGAGGTGGTAAAATACTTTGTATGAATAGGTCTTGTAGTTCAGCGTCAGCGAGGACATTAGTCATTTTGGCCAGATTGTTCTTATATCTTAAGACATAGCTGGAAAATTTCTCATTAGACCCTTGTTTAAGTTGCGCAAGGTCACTATCTAGGTGTAGGATACATTAGACCCATTGTTGATGGAGAATTTCACGAGGAAGGCATCAACTAAATGGGTGAAGGAATCAATATAATGAATAGGTAGATCATAAAATCAACGCATGATGTACTCATGGAGGCTACAAGGGAATATTTTAGTAAGGAGGAAATGATCATCAAAGAAATCAATACAAACAACATGAAAGGCTTGAATATTCTCCTGAGGGTCACCTTGGCCATTGAAAATGGGAAATTTAGGAGTGAAAAAATTAGGATGGAATGGATATGTGGAGAGGATAGGAGTGAATGGAGTGTGCAATACCAAGGTAGAATCTAAAGATGGGGATGTATTGGCTTGTTGCAATTTTTTGTATTTGGGCCTAGAGATCATGATATAAATAGGTTAAATATTAATGGGGAATAAAGTAGTATTGTCATTGATGTGAAACCAAAGGAGGGGGGAATTGATTTGTGGGAGTGGGGAATGAAACTGAAATAACAAAGATCGATGGAATTTTAGAAGCAAGGGGTTGAGTGGAAGAAAAAGTGGGTGGAGTAACTGAAGTATTGAGTTTAACCAAACTAGTAGCTTCTTCGCGAGCCACATGAAAAAGTAGATCTAAATCCTATGGAAGTTGGAAAAGGTGATCATTGATAGCTTGAAGGTGGGATTTTGAAAACTCCTTGAAATGAGAAGCCATTGGAGAGAGGTACGAAAACCCTAGAAGGTGTTATGAAGAAATGTGGATTTCACCAAAATGAATAACAAAAATAAGTGGTTAATGGGACCTATGTTGGATCCTATACCTATGAATGTTAATCTAACTTAGGAGGCCTAAAACATTGAAATAAAAGAATGTAGAACAAGAAGTAAACTAACTAATAATGATCTAAAGAAATATGCAATGATAGTAAATATTATTCTAAGTGAATAGAGGAACTAAGTATGTAAGAGAAGGGAAATGAGGTTACTCAGTTGATTTTGCATAAGTTTTTGTATGTTGTCGCATGTCTGATCAGAAAAACCAAAAGTGGATACATTGACATAGAGACTATGCAAAGTGCAAATATATCATATTTGAGGTGACTGAGGAACCTAGGAGTGTATTGGGGTGCCCTGGTCTACTTTCTAGGTACCTTGGTTCTTGGAAATGCTCAAAACTTGATTTTGCAATGGCCAAAAGATTACTTGAAACCCTTTTTGTCTATCGTGATATATCTACCAAATGAACTATATAATGACCTGCAAAAGAATACGAAGTATCAAACCCTAATGTAAAAATAAAAGATACATACTAAAGGATAAGACTGACCTCAACCGACAAACTAGTGGACTTATAACTGAGTGTTTCACTACATTGTGAACCCAGATGTAGTTCTTGTGCATGTGTGTGTGATGTGCCCTAGGTGTTCTCATGTCAATCATACTTTGTGAAATAGCAAGTTGTACTAGCTATTGTAAATGTAAATGGAATGTGTGTATGGAATAAAATTGAATCCCTCCTCCTATGAAAAGTGTGTGGCATAGATCTCCCTAGCATTTGTGCATGGACACTATGTGGATGCAACATGCAACCTAATTGAGTGATAAATACATGTGATTCTAGGTCCTTCATTATGGTCATATAAGATTTATATTTATAGGGATATCAAGCTTAATTTCATGATAAATCCCAACAAGGATGAGTAAGAAAAATATAAAAGAGACCAACAACTATAAATGACCCAAAGTATAGTGAAGGACGTTTTTCCTAGATTAGAGTGCCCCATGTGGGGCCAGGGTACCCCAATATAGGCTAGGGCGCCCGAGTTTCAGGCTAAAATTATGGGTTAGTTACGAAATGGGTGGAAATGAGATTGAAAATACATGGGACAGGTGAAAAAAACCATAAAATAAAGGTGGAAAAAGGTGGGATTTATCATTACTTTAACCACTTTATAACCTTCTAAATAGTAGTATAAGACAAGGCTAATTAATGACTAATGCACATATTTTTGTGTCTGCATTTTTGGTCGTCAAATAGGACTTTACGAAGAGCAACAGTCAGGGGACAAGAAGTCCCTCCTCTTTAATGGGAGAGGTTCCCTTATTCAGAAACGAACCTATTTACAAATATACAAAACATGATTTTCTGGTTGAACTTGGATATTACAAAAGTGTTTTCTATAAATATCATCAATTACAAAAGGACTGAGGAATGAGAATACGAGAATGAGCAGAAGGGAAACACTCAAAATTATAGTTAACAGAGTAATTATTTATGTATGCGAAGTTACGGTGAATTGAAACAAGATTATTTGTATCATATAAATAAGATGGAATTTAAAGACACAAAGTTCTATAAATAACACCTGCAAGAACACAAAGTTTCTTGACATAACACAGACAAATAATCTTCACAAAATTAAATGAAAAGCTTGGGGATAAAAGAGATCAGATAGACAAAGAATGGAAATCCCTTCTGTATTGATTTCTTTATGATCTATTTACACTTTCAGAAAATAAGCCAAGTTCTTCCTTTTTTCAAAATGGCGTGGAGAGGCCATTATATATCTTATAAATCGATTACTCTTGGTAGCCACTTCTTTTAACTAAAGATTAGTTAAGGATTTCCAGTCGCAATACTTCAACTTATTACAATGAATTCGAGAAAAATAATTAGAAGAGAAGAGAAAAATAACGAGAAGAAGACAGGAAGTTATGACTGGGAGGGACCCACTGACTTCAAAATCCACTGCCTGAATCTCTTCAATGCCTCGGCTATGTCTTTGCCATGGGGAACTAACATGTTGGCTATAGACTGGGTCCAAAATCTGAGGCACTTCTCCATTTCCTTATCAAACTTGACATGAGTATGATAGTCTTTATTTGCTTCTTCAATGGCAGATTGAAGACAGCAGATCTCCTGCATTTTCTCTTTGGAGATGGAGCTTTCCTTAAAGAGATTATCTTTGACAAAAACTCTGAATTGAGATTTGATTTCTTGCAAGGAAATAGGTACACCAGAAGTTTCATCCTGAAGATGAGAATGTATATCTTTGAAAGCAGATACAACCAGTGTCTTGAAAGCCTCACCCTTCTGCCAGCTATTCTTCAGTTCTCCCAAAGCCTCCTCCAAGACTTTGATCTTCCACTCCACGCTGTAAACCCAGGACTTTGACAGATTATCCTTTGCATCATCAAAAACCTTATTTGCCAATAAAATTTTCTCATCTGTCTGTCCCATGAGACAGAGGTCTACTATGCAACTGCTCCAGAGTTTGAGCTCTTTATCTATGATCCCGATAGTGGAGGAGAGCTTCTGTTGCAAGTTGTTCACCTTCCCGTGGAGTTTGAAAGCTTCATCGATGAATTTAAATCCTACAACAAGCATGTCTTCCACCATGGCCTCCATAGCTCTGCCATAGATAGAATACTTTTGCATTTCTTTGATACTCAGTACTTCATCTTGGCTCAAAACTACAAGTGGGGGAAGGGTAGTTAATGGGGTAGGGTCCAAAACTTTTTCCTTAGACAAAAGAGATTTCATAAAACTTGTGAGAATCTGGGCTTGTTCCTCCAACTGTTCAATAGTTTGCTACCCTTTCTCTACCCTCCCAATGACTCTTGTGACCGTTTCCTGGAGGTTGTGGATCTCACCTTCAGGGGTAGACTCTCCCATAGGAATCCTTGAGAATTCTAGGTCAGATGTCTGTAAGTCCTGCTCTGATTTATCTACTGTAGGCTTAGCAATCTCCAGGAATTGCTGACCCTGAGCATCAGACACTATCCTAGAGGTGATTCTGGATTTTTTAGCATGAGAAGGAGTAGTGCCTAACAGGGCTGCCACAGCATCAAAATTTGGTCCTGAGCTCCGAGAGGAAGATTTCCTCTTCCTACTGTCAACAAAAGGTTGCACCCATGCAAAAGAGGAAGAGAAAGCAGTAGGAGGGGAAAGAGGACCAAGAGACAGAGAGCTCATGATGCTCAAGGTTTGCACAGCTGTTGTCATAAGTTGATACGCGAGTGGGGTGCTTGAGACAACTGCTGCAGAGGAATCAATAGCACTTGGAAGTTTAGTGCTCTGGACTTCCTTGTCTTTATCCCTTGGAGCTTCAGGAGTGCTTGAAGGATCTGGCACTTCGCTCTCTTCACTTTCACTGAGAACAATAATGTTCTCTAGTCCCAAAGGTAATTCTACCTGCTTTCTCTGAGGATCTTTCTCCACAGGTTCCTTCTTAACCTCTTTGAATTTCTTCTAGTATACTTGAGTGGATGAAGAAGGAGTAGAAGCTGCAGGTCCTTGCGTTGATGAGGTAGGAGGGGTTTACATAGGTGTGTATGATATTGGAGTCGATGCTTCCCTCCTTGGTGTTGAAACATCCTTAGAGGAGGATTCTCCTGAGTGCCTCCTAAGATCTCGAACTTTCTTATCAAACCATATCTTAGTCCTGACTAAGACTGGAGCCAAGATCTTGGCCAGATCATCTTTCTCTTTCTTGAACCAATCCAAGTCTTCCAAGGGAGTGTGCTTAACCACATTTTCATAATCATATGAGTATAGATCAGAGTTGTCATCCTGGAGTCCTTCAGGAACTTGGTACAAGCTGAGTTCTTGGATAAATTGGAGAGAGAACCTGCCATAATGCCTCCTTCTAGCCTCAAAATCATCGGCACAGTCAACCCAATAGTCTTCTGTATCTGCCCTATGATGATAGATTATCTTGATGTTCTACTCGATGAACTTCTTCGAGTCGAAGCAAGTTCTTGGCTTGAAGAAATGAACAGTGATTAGAACCAGGGCTCTTTCTATATTCTATGCGTCCAGGGCTGTTTTACAAGTGTAATTTCCCAAAGAGATGGGAAAGTGCAAACCAGTAATCTTCTTGTCTCTGCAGGTTCTGTGCAATTTTTCTAACTGCCTACATACTTCTATCAAAGCCATCTTATCACTACAGAACATGGGAAGCCTCAGAGGGGTGCTCTCATAGCCAGCAGCCTGATAGAGGAGAATTTTCTGAATTGGATAAAATAGGCACCGTAGTGCGATATCAGGTTCATGGCTTCATCAGAAAACTTTCTAGCAGTGTCACCTTCAAGAAGCTTGACCACGTACATGGTGAAAGCATCATTTACCCTTCGGAAATTGTGATTGCTGGTCTCTAGGGTGAACTGCGGGCATGTTGTCCACTCAAAATTCCCTGTTCTGATGAAAGTGAAAATTTCAAAATTTTGAGTTTAAGTGTTTTTCTCTGAAGTGCCTAAGTCGTGAATTTGAGAAAATATGTGTTTTGGGTCATTTTGCGTGTATTTCGGGCCTGTCAGACATTTTTGTCCCACTTGTCCCAGGTTCTAAAGTGTGTCCTATTCCCCGATCGGCCGAAATCCCCGAAGTTGTTCCTTTTTCGGGCCCGTCGGAAGTTTTTGTCCCAAGTGTCCCAAAACTCAAAGTGCACTCTATTCCCCGATCGGCCGAAATCCCCAAAGTTGTTCCTTTTTCGGGCCCGTCGGAAGTTTTTGTCCCAAGTGTCCCAAAACTTATTGTGCGAACTGTTGCAATTTCGGCCGAAACGCCCGAACCGCGTACTATGGAACTTTTTGTTCCAAATGTCCCAAGTTCAAACGGGCCTTTTGTTCCACTTTCGACCGAACCACCCGAGTCGCACACTTCACACATTTTTGTCCCGAATGTCCCAAGTCTAAACGGGCCTTCTATTCCATTTTCGGCTGATTCGCCTGAACCGCGTCCTTCGGAACTTTTTGTCCCGAATGTCCCAAAGTTAAAAAGTGCACGCTGTCCCATTTTCGGTCGAAACTCCCGAGTCACGTACTTCAGAGCTCCTTGTCCCAAATCAAAAAATACAAACTATTCCATTTTCGGCCGGTTCACCTGGACCGCGTCCTTCGCGCATTTTGGCTCCAAATGTCCCAAAATGCATTTGTGCATCTTCTCCCTATTTCGTCCGAATCAGCCGAGCCTCGTGTTTCACGCATTCGCGTCTCACATGTCCCAAGTGAACCTAATGCAAATCATACTTAGTTTTTCCCGCTCGACCCGGATGTGCTAAATTTGAATTTAAGTTGCGAAGATAAAATTTCAAGGACAGCTGGCGGAAGGACGAAGCTTTCAAGACGCTGTTTACATCAGTTTTCAAAGATATCCATTGGTCATCTTCAAGATGAAACGTCTGGTGTGTCCCTCGTGGCAAAGACATAGCTGAGACGTGGAAGAATTTCAAGCAGCGGTTTCTGAAGTTGATGGGTCCCTCTCAGTGACCGGCCACCTGTCTTCTTCCCCATACGTTTCTCTTCTTCCCTTTCTTTTTCAGTTTTCTTTGTAATAGGTTGAGGTATTGCGGTTGGCAGTCCTTAACGGTTCTTGATTAAAGAAACGGTTACGAAGAGTAACTGATCTGCAAACTATATAATGGCATTTCTACGCCATTCTGAACAGGAGGAAGAACTTGGCATATTTGTTGAAAGTGTAAATAGATTAGAAAGAAATCAATACAAAAGGGCTTTCCATTTCTCGTCTATCTAATCTCTGTTGTCTCTGTGTTTTCTTTTAAATTTCGTGAAGATCATTTGTTTCTAGTTCGTTAGTCTCACTGATTGCATATTTTTAAATATTGCGAGTATAGTGATCTTGTATAACCAAGAAGGAACTTTGTGTCCTTGATTAATAAATCTGAAGAAGGTTATTTACAGAACTTTGTGTCTGGTAATCTCATCTAGTTCATCCAATGCAAACGATCTTGTTTTAAATTCACTGCAACTTCGCATACATAAAGGATTATTCTGCTATCTATAATTCTGTATGTTGCTCTTCTGCTTATCCTCATATTCCCTTTCCTCTGTCCTTTTTGTAACTGATGATCCTTGTGGAAAACACTTTCGTAATATCCAAGTTCAACCATAAAATCATGTCATGTACATTTGTGAATAGGTTTGTTTTCTGAATAAGGGAACCTCTCCCATTAAAGAGGAGAGACTTCTTATCCCCTGTCTGTTGCTCTCTTAAAAGTCCTATTTGATCACCAACAGTTTTTGGCGACTCCGCTGGGGAAAATCACATTCCAGTTCTGTAATTTTTGATCATCTTTTGATCTGGCGACTCCGCGTTTTACTAGAGGGAGAAGGACCCTTGGTGTTAAAGACTCTCAGTTTCAGCTTTTAGAGCAGCAGGGTTTTCCTTTCCTTTCAACAAGAAATAGAAGAACTCGTTCAACGAGCACTCCACCTGTTCAAGAAAGAAGTCATACGGGTGGTATTCCTTCAGAACCTGCTAGTCCCAATCTACGAGCTTTGACTCTCGCTGGTGTTAAAGTTCCTCTCCAAGCCATTTTTCCAAGAATGGCGGCACAATTGCCATGGGGTCAGCATGTCGGGCCCCTGGCCCTCACTCAGCCTCTGCATGAGTTACCCAGAGGTAACCGGAAGAACTTCCCAAAATTCAAAGGTGATGGCAAGGTACATCCTGATGAACATATTGCAGCCTTCATAGTTGCATGTGGAGTTTTGGGAGTTGAACATGAAGACGTCTCCGTGAGGCTGTTCGTTGAGACGTTACAAGACAATGCTGCTGATTGGTTCTTTCACCTTCCGGCAGGTGCTATAACCGACTGGGACACCATGAGAACCCAGTTCGAGAATTGTTTCAAGCCGGCAGAAGATGTGCATGCTTTGCTTGCCCAAATTTCTCAGATAAAGAAATATTTGCAAGAACCCATGAGAGAGTTTGTGGCTCGGTTCAACAGGTTGATAAATAAAATTCCCACAAACACTCGACCTGTTGATCAAATTCAAAAGGGTTTCTTCCTGAATGCCCAATCACCTAAAGTTAGTTATGCACTAAGAAGGGCTAATCTCGGAACGTTAGCTCTGGATCAAGAACTGGATGTTAGTGTCGAGGATGACTTGATCATGTCAGGGAAGTTGAGAAGAGACACTTCCAAATCTAAGTTTGCTGCTTCTTCCTCCTCCACTCCTGGACCTAACACTAATCCATTAGTTCAGAAACTTGCAAATGATCTTCTTGCTATAAAGAAACAACTGGCTCAGCACGCTCCTTATGCAGAAGTTCCGAGGAGAAATTTCCAGCCCAAGAATCGTTTGCCTGCTTCTCAAACAAGATTAGCACTTGACGGACCTCCTGTTAGAGTCCCTGTCAATGCGACCTACAAGGTGGAAGAACCAGATGATGATGAAGATAACGAAGCTTGCGAAGATTTTGCGAGAGAATTTGATGATGAGGCAGAGGAACTTGAGGGATCTCGAGTGAATTTCTTTACCACTGAGGGCATTAATGATTATGATGAAGTGGTAGCAGACATGAACAGCGAATCTTTTGCTGTCATGACTCGAGAATAGACAAAGCAGAGGGAGAAGGTGACCCAGCCACCTAAGAAATCCAAAGAGCAGTCGACGACTATCCCTGTTATTGCAAAAAGAGGATTTCCTATCCCTACTTCTTCTGCACCAAAGGTGAGTCCTATCAATCCTACTACCAAAGTTGCTTCTTCTTTTTCTCCTAAAGTTGATAAGCCTAGAATTCCAAATGATGATGGCCCGTCCACCTCTGGATCCTTTGATATTGTTGATCACCTGAAAAAGACCAAGGTACAAATCTCAGAAGCTGAATACTATCAAACCCATCCCAAAGACTTTGCCAAAATGATCCACTTTGTCAATTCCAACTCTAAGAACACTTCTAAAGGCCTTCTACCTACTCCTCCTTCTGCACCACAGCCTATCCTGGTAGCTACTGTCACCTCTCCTGGTGACAAAATTAAACCTTTTTACGTAACACTTCTTATAGCTGGCCATAGGCTCAGTAATTGTGTCATTGACTCTGGAGCTTTAGATAACATAATGCCTGCTAAAGTAGCTCATGCTTTAGGCCTGACCCTCACTCACACTTATGGATCCTGTTACTCCATGGAAAGTAAAGAAGTGCCCCTGGTCGGGAGAATTAAAGATGCGCAAGTGGCTTTTGCTGCCTTACCTGAAAAGAAAGTGTTGGCTACCATCTTAGTAGCAGATATCCCTCCTTCATATGGGATGTTACTAAGCAGGAACTTATGCAAAGATGTGGGTGGGGAAATCCAAATGGATTGGTCGCATGCACTCGTGCCTGTCAATGGACAAATGAAGAAGTTGCTGCCTGAGAAGCAGTCTGAGTATATTGTGCAGAAAACGGATGATCCTAGAGCACAAATACTCTATGAGGATATGGGTCATGGAAATTACATGATTATGTCCCCTGATGAAATCCAACCTCCCAGAATGTCACCTGAAGATCCTAATGGTATTTGGATTCTAGAATTTGATGGAAGTTGCTCCTCAACTGGTTTTGGAGCTGGTGTTCTACTGGTGTCACCGGAAGGTGTCCTTCATCCTTTTTCATTTAAGTTGCAGTTTGAGAATACTAACAACACAACAGAATATGAGGCTCTCATTCTCGGATTGCAGGTGGCCAAAGAATGAGGTATAAAGAATCTTCTGGCTCGTGGTGATGCAGAGTTGATTGTAAAGCAAGTCAGGAGCCTTTATCAAGTAAAAAATGGGAGGCTGAAGCATTACAGGAATCAAGTTTGGGATTCCATCGAATTCCTTGATGCTTTCTCAATTGAAGCAGTACCTAGGGAGAAGAACAGCAGGGCTGACTCACTAGCTGTCTCGAGATCTCTACTGATTCCTCATCCTGACTTTTCTCAGGATAAGTTCACCATTGAGATGGTCCATCGGCCTAGTGTACCTGACAATACCCATAACTGGCAGGTTTTCAATGATGATCAACATTTTCTTTCCTTCCTGGAACTCAGGGGTAATTTTGAACAACTGTATTTTGAGGGAAGTGACAACCTGCCTCGTGAGATTATACCCTTCGACCAAGCAGTTGCCCATGCAGAAGAAACAGATCAAGATGGTTGCATCAATCTCAAAGGGAACAAGATTCCTAAAGGGTTGGTAAGTTTGGAGGAACTATTCGACAAGCATGACAGGTATGTGAAATCTAGAGCTTCTTCTGGGCCTCAGCAATCAGCTGAGTATGATAAGATTGATATTGGGAGTCCTACTGACCCTAAGCTAGTGAATATTGGGAAATTTTGCACAGCGGATGAGAGGAGAAAATCAATTGATCTTTTGAAAAGGTATAAAGATGTTCTCGCTTATTCTTATGAAGATTTGAAAGCTTTCAAACCAAAAGATATGCAGCACTCTATTCCCCTCAAGCCTGGAATTAAACCTTTCAAGCAGAAACAGAGACAATACAACCCCAAAGTAGCTGACACCATCTTTCAGGAGATACAGAAGTTGTTGAAGGCTAAAATCATCTTTCCCATTCACCATTCAACATGGATTGCAAACATTGTGCCTGTTAGAAAGAATAATGGTGAGATCCGCATCTGTGTTGATTTCAGGAACCTGAATCAGGCTTCTCTGAAAGATAATTATCCTTTGCCCATGATGGATCAAGTATTGCAAGCAGTAACAGGCTCTGAAATGTTAGCTATGCTTGATGGATTTTCTGGATATAATCAGGTAGAGGTTGATACTATAGATCAACATAAAACAACTTTCACTACTCCTTGGGGTACCTTTGCCTACAAGAGAATGCCTTTTGGGCTTATTAATGCTAGTGCAACTTTCCAGAGAGCTATGGATCTGACGTTTGGAAGTTTAAAAGGGAAGTGTATTGTCATCTACCTTGATGACCTGACAGTGTTTTCAAAGACAAGAGTGGATGATTTTGATCACCTAGAAGCAGTCCTGCTGAGATGCAGAGAGCATGGAATCTCTCTGAACCCTAAAAAATCTGTCTTCTGTGTTACAGAGGGAAAACTATTAGGGCACATTATCTCCAAGGATGGTATTAAGATTGATCCTGAACGAGTTCAAGCCATCCAACAAATTCCTCTCCCAACCAGTAAAAAGGGCGTGCACTCCTTCTTCGGTAAGATCAACTTTTTAAGAAGGTTCATCCCTGATTTTGCTGAATTAACTTTGAATATTTCTCAGATGATGAAAGGGAAGCAAACATTTGGTTGGTCTTCCAAAGGAAAGGAATCCTTTGAGGGTATCAAGAGAGCTATCGCTAAAACTCCTGTTTTAGCCTGTCCTGATTTCAATAGAGATTTCATCATCTATTGCTATTCTACAGATAATACCTTGGCTGCCGTGTTGACTCAAGAAGACTCTAATGGGCATGAGCTACCAATCGCATTCATGAGCTATATTCTGAAAGATCATGAGTTGAAATATACTATGATAGAGAAACATGCTTTTGCGGTGGTTAAAGCTGTCAAGCAATTTTGCTTTTACATCCTCAACTCTCATTCCATAGTGCTGGTTCCAGATACAACTGTTAAGTCAATTCTCACACAACAAGAATTTGGATCCAAGAGAGGGAATTGGGTTGCTAAGGTCCAAGAGTATGACATTGACATTAAGCCGACCAAGCTGGTTCGTGGAAAAGGTCTTTGTGAGCTCATTGCTGAAGGAGCCGAACATGAGTTGCTGGAGGAGAAAGTTGACCTTCCTACTGTTCTATTCCTGAGTTCAGTTGATGAATGGTATGCTGACATCGCCCATTTTCTCACCTATGGGGAATGCCCCTCTCATTTAACTGCCAAGGAAAAGAGGACTGTTAAATTGAGGTCAGCACAATATGTATTATGGGAAAATGCTTTGTTCAAGCGTGGCTTGGATGGGAGATTTTTGAAGTGTGTAGACAAGGAACAATAGAGAAGATTGCTCTCAACTTTTCATGATCAAGCATGTGGAGGGCACTATTCATCAACGGTCACAGCACATAAGATACTCCGTGGAGGGTACTACTGGCCTTCCTTGTTTAGAGATGCATCCAAGTGGGTTGACAAATGTGAGGCTTGTCAGACTTTTGTGGGAAGACCTAAACTGGCGTCGTTGCCTCTCAAGCCAGTTGTGATTGAGGAGCCATTTCAACAGTGGGGTTTGGACTTCATTGGTACAATTAATCCTGCTTCCAGTGCTGGTCACACTCATGTACTAACTGCCACTGACTACTTCACCAAATGGGTGGAAGCTATTCCAGTCAAGAGCACTACTTCTGAAGTGGTATGCAGCTTCATCAAAGAGAACATCTTGGTAAGGTATGGTGTGCCTAACAAGATTGTAACAGATAATGCCTCGAATTTCTCTTCAGCTGAGATAATGGACTTCTGCTATGGGTATGGTATTTCTTTGGCTCACTCTTCAGATTACTACCCTCAAGGAAATGGGCAGGCAGAATCTACTAACAAAAATCTGGTGACTATCATAAGGAAGTTAGTCAATGAGTCTCAGCGAAACTAGCACAAGAAGCTCTATGATGCTCTTTGGGCAGATAGGATTACACCAAAGAGAGCTATTGGAATGTCTCCTTTTCAAGTGGTATATGGAGTAGAAGCTCAATTGCCAGTGACAGTGGAACTGCCGGCCTTGCATCTAATGAAGGCCATCGAGGATACTAGTTTCAGAGATGCCCTGGACAAGAGAATTATGTACCTGCACAAATTGAACGAGGACATATTGGAGGTTGCTGATAGGATATCTGTTCACCAGCAGAAGGTAAAGGCTCTGTTTGACAAGAAAGCTAGGTTCAGAGAGTTCCAAGTTGGAGATACCGTGCTGTTATGGGACAAAAGACATGAACCTCGTGGCAGCCATGGAAAGTTTGATTCCCTGTGGCTTGGGCCTTTCAAGATCAGACACTTTGCTGGTGAGAATTCCTTTTATCTTGATTACATGGATGGTTCTTCTCTCCCACTTCCTTATAGTGGGCAGTATCTCAAGTTGTTCAAGTCCTAGGTGACTAGGGAGTCCCTTTGTATATTCTGTACAGTGTTTTCCCTTCTGTTGTTTTGGTGTGTTTTCCCTTCTGTTGTTTTTGTGTGTTGCCCTCTGTGTTGGTCTGTTTTTGACTCAGTTGCCCAAGGTATAAGGCACTGGTCTGCTTCACCAAGTTTTTCTAAGTTCTTTCCTTGTCTCATTTCTTAAATTTATGCCAAGTCATCCCCAGAAGGAGCCAGCTGTTGTCCACTCAAAATTCCCTGTTCTAATGAAAGTGAAAATTTCAAAATTTTGAGTTTAAGTGTTTTTCTCTGAAGTGCCTAAGTCGTGAATTTGAGAAAATATGTGTTTTGGGTCATTTTGCATGTATTTCGGGCCTGTCGGACATTTTTGTCCCACTTGTCCCAGGTTCTAAAGTGTGTCCTGTTCCCCGATCGGCCGAAATCCCCGAAGTTGTTCCTTTTTCGGGCCCGTCGGAAGTTTTTGTCCCAAGTGTCCCAAAACTCAAAGTGCACTCTGTTCCCCGATCGGCCGAAATCCCCGAAGTTGTTCCTTTTTCGGGCCCGTCGGAATTTTTTGTCCCAAGTGTCCCAAAACTTATTGTGCGAACTGTTGCAATTTCGGCCGAAACGCCCGAACCGCGTACTCCGGAACTTTTTGTTCCAAATGTCCCAAGTTCAAACGGGCCTTTTGTTCCACTTTCGGCCGAACCACCCGAGTCGCGCACTTCGCACATTTTTGTCCCGAATGTCCAAAGTCTAAACGGGCCTTCTGTTCCATTTTCGGCCGATTCACCCGAACCGCGTCCTTCGGAACTTTTTGTCCCGAATGTCCCAAAGTTAAAAAGTGCACGCTGTCCCATTTTCGGCCGAAACTCCCGAGTCACGTACTTCAGAGCTCTTTGTCCCAAATCAAAAAATGTAAACTGTTCCATTTTCGGCCGGTTCGGCCGGACCGCGTCCTTCGCACATTTTCACCCCAAATGTCCCAAAATGCATTTATGCGTCTTCTCCCTGTTTCGTCCAAATCGGCCGAGCCTCTTGTTTCATGCATTCGCGTCTCACATGTCCCAAGTGAACCTAATGCAATTCATACTTAGTTTTTCCCGCTCGACCCGGATGTGCTAAATTTGAATTTAAGTTGCGAAGATCAAATTTCAGGGACAGCTGGCGGAAGGACGAAGCTTTCAAGACGCCGTTTACATCAGTTTTCAAAGATATCCATTGGTCATCTTCAAGATGAAACGTCTGGTGTGTCCCTCATGGCAAAGACATAGCTGAGACGTGGAAGAATTTCAAGCAGCGATTTCTGAAGTTGATGGGTCCCTCTCAGTGACCGGCCACCTGTCTTCTTCCCCATACGTTTCTCTTCTTCCCTTTCTTTTTTAGTTTTCTTTGTAATAGGTTGAGGTATTGTGGTTGGCAGTCCTTAACGGTTCTTGATTAAAGAAACGGTTACGAAGAGTAACTGATCTGTAAACTATATAATGGCATTTCTACGCCATTCTTAACAGGAGGAAGAACTTGGCATATTTGCTGAAAGTGTAAATAGATCAGAAAGAAATCAATACAAAAGGGCTTTCCATTTCTTGTCTATCTAATCTCTGTTGTCTCTGTGTTTTCTTTTAAATTTCGTGAAGATCATTTTTTTCTAGTTCGTTAGTCTCACTGATTGCATATTTTTAAATATTGCGAGTATAGTGATCTTGTATAACCAAGAAGGAACTTTGTGTCCTCGATTAATAAATATGAAGAAGGTTATTTACAGAACTTTGTGTCTGGTAATCTCATCTAGTTCATCCAATGCAAACGATCTTGTTTTAAATTCACTGCAACTTCGCATACATAAAGGATTATTCTGCTATCTATAATTCTGCATGTTGCTCTTCTGCTTATCCTCGTATTCCCTTTCCTCTGTCCTTTTTGTAACTGATGATCCTTGTGGAAAACACTTTCGTAATATCCAAGTTCAACCATAAAATCATGTCCTGTACATTTGTGAATAGGTTTGTTTTCTGAATAAGGGAACCTCTCCCATTAAAGAGGATGGACTTCTTGTCCCCTGTCTGTTGCTCTCTTAAAAGTCCAATAGCTCTCTTTGGTGTAATCCTGTCTGCCCAAAGAGCATCATAGAGCTTCTTGTGCCAGTTTCATTGAGACTCATTGACTAATTTCCTTATAATAGTCACCAAATTTTTATTAGTGGATTCTGCTTGCCCATTTCCCTAAGGATAGTAATCTGAGGAGTGAGCCAAAGAGATGCCATACCCATAGCAAAAATCCATTAACTCGGTTGAAGAGAAATTCGAAGAATTATCTGTCACAATCTTGTTAGGTACACCATACATTACCAAGATGTTCTCTTTGATGAAGCAGCACACCACTTCAAAAGTAGTACCCTTTACCGGAATGGCTTCCACCCATTTGGTGAAGTAATCCGTGGCAGTTAATACATGAGTATGACCAGCACTAGAAGTGGGATTAAGTGTTCCAATGAAGTTCAAACCCCACTCTTGAAAAGGTTCTTCAATTACAACTGGCTTAAGACGCAAAGAGGCCAATTTAGGTCTACCCACGAAAGTCTGACAAGCCTCATATTTATCAACCCACTTGGATGCATCTCTAAACAAGGAAGGCCAGTAATATCCTCCACGAAGTATCTTATGAGTAGTGACCGTTGATGAATAGTGCCCTCTAGATGCCTGATCATGAAAATTTGAGAGTAACTTTTTCTGTTGTTCCTTGTCCACACATTTCAAGAACCTTCCATCTAACCCACGTTTGAACAAGGTGTTTTCCCACAACACATATTACACTGACCTTAGTTTAAAATTCCTCTTTTCTTTGGCGGTAAAATGAGAGGGGCATTCTCCATAGGTGAGAAAATGATTGATATCAGTATACCATTCATCAACTGAGGTAAGAAATAGAATGGTAGGAAGGCCAACTTTATCCTCCAGTAATTCATGTCTAGCTCCTTCAAAAATGAGCTCACGAAGGCCTTTTCCACGAACGAGCTTGGTCGGTTTGATGTCAATATCATATTCTTGGACCTTAGCAACCCAGTTCCCCCTCTTGGATCCAAATTCTTGTTGTGTGAGAATTGACTTAACAGTTGTATCTGGAACCAACACCATGGAGTGAGAGTTGAGGATGTAAAAACGAAACTGCTTAACAACTTTGACCACTGCAAAAGCATGTTTTTCCATCATGGTGTATTTTAACTCATGATCTTTCAGAATATAGCTCATGAATGCAATTGGGAGTTCATGCTCATTAGAATCTTCTTGAGTCAAAACAGCATCCAAGGTATTATCTGTGGCATAGTAATAGATAATAAAATCTTTGCTGAAATCAGGACATGCTAAAACAGGAGTTTTAGCAATAGCTCTTTTAATACCTTCAAAGGATTCTTTTCCTTCAGGAGACCAACCAAACATTTGTTTGCCTTTCATTATTTGAGAAATATTCAAAGTTAACTCTGCAAAATCAGGGATGAACCTTCTTAAAAAATTGATCTTACCAAAGAAAGAGTGCACGCCCTTTTTACTGGTTGGGGGAGGAATTTGCTGGATAGCTTGAACTCGCTCAGGATCAATCTTAATACCATCTTTGGAGACAATGTGCCCTAATAATTTCCCCTCTGTGACACAAAAGATAGATTTTTTAGGATTCAAAGAGATCCCATGTTCTCTACATCTTAGCAGAACTGTCTCTAGGTGGTCAAAATGATCCGCCCTTGTTTTAGAAAACACAGTCAAGTCATCAAGGTATATGACATTACACTTCCCTTTCAAACTTCCAAAGGCTAGATCCATAGCTCTCTG
Organism: Taxus chinensis; assembly: GCA_019776745.2. Classification (NCBI taxonomy): domain Eukaryota; kingdom Viridiplantae; phylum Streptophyta; class Pinopsida; order Cupressales; family Taxaceae; genus Taxus; species Taxus chinensis. The sequence continues at coordinate 88,016,780 of CM034153.1, read as the reverse complement.
AAAAGTGGCACCAGCATTAATGATCCCAAAAGGCATTCTTTTGTAAGCAAAGGTACCCCAAGGGGTAGTGAAAGCCGTTTTATGTTGATCTGCAGTATTAACTTCTACCTGATTATATCCCGAGAATCCATCAAGCATAGATAACATTTCAGATCCTGTTACTTCTTGCAAGACCTGATCCATCATAGGCAAAGGATAATTATCTTTCAAGGAAGCTTGATTCAGATTCCTGAAATCAACACAGATGTGGATCTCACCATTTTTCTTCCTAACAGGCACAATATTGGAAATCCATGTTGAATGGTGAATGGGAAAAATGATTTTGGCCTTCAACAACTTCTATATTTCTTTAAAGATGGTGTCAGCTATTTTGGGGTTGTATTGCCTCTGTTTCTACTTAAAAGGCTTAATTCCAGGTTTGAGAGGAATAAAATGCTGCATATCTTTTGGTTTGAAAGCTTTTAAATATTCATAAGAGTAAGAAAGAACATCCTTATACCTCTTTAAAAGATCAATTGCTTTTTTCCTCTCATCTATTGTGCAACATTTTCCAATGTTCACGAGCTTAGGATCAGTAGAACTCCCAATATTAATTTTGTCATACTCAGTTGATTGTTGAGGTCCAGTAGAAGCTCTAGAATTTACATACCTGTCATGTTTATCAAATAGTTCCTCTAAACTCACCAATCCTTTAGGAATCTTGTTTCCTTTGAGTTTGATGCATCCATCCTGATCTGTTTCTTCTCCTTGGGTGACTGCTTTGTCAAAGGGCACATTTTCACAAGGCAGGTTGTCGCTTCCTTCAAAATATAGCTGTTCAAAATTACCCTTGAGTTCTAAGAAAGAAAGCAAGTGTTGATCATCATTGAAAACTTGCCAGTTATTTGTATTATCAGGTACACTAGGTCGATGAATCATCTCAACGGTGAACTTATCTTGAGAGAAGTCAGGATGAGGAATCAGTAGTGACCCTGAGACTGCTAGTGAATCAGCCCTGTTGTTCTTCTCCCTAGGTATTTCTTCGATGGAGAAAGCATAAAGAAATTCAATGGAATCCCAAACCTGATTCCGGTAATGTTTCAACCTTCCATTTTTTACCTGGAAAAGGTTTCTAACTTGCTTTACAATCAATTCCACATCACCACGAGCCAGAATATTCTTTACACCTCGTTCTTTGGCCACTTGCAGTCCAAGAATGAGAGCCTCATACTCTGTTGTATTATTAGTATTTTCAAACTACAACTTGAATGAAAAAGGATGAAGGCTTCCTTCAGGTGACACCAGTAGGACACCAGCTCTATAACCAGCTGAGGAACAACTTCCATCAAACTCTAAAATCCAAACACCAATAGGATCTTTAGGTGACACTTTGGGGAGTTGAATTTCATCAGGGGACATAATCATGTAGTTACCATGCCCTATATCCTCGTAGAGTATTTGTGCTTTAGGATCATCCGTTTTTTGTACAATATACTTAGACTACTTCTCAGGAAGCAACTTCTTCATTTTCCCATTAACAGGTATGAGTGCATGTGACCAATCCATTTGAATTTCCCCACCCACATCCTTACATAATTTTCTGCTTAGCAACATCCCGTATGAAGGAGGAATATCTGTTACTAAGATGGTAGCCAAAACTTTCTTCTCACGTAAAGAAGCAAAATCCACTTGTGCATCTTTAATTCTTCTGACCAGGGGCACTTCCTTACTCTCCATAGAGTAACAAGATCCATAAGTGCGTGTGAGGGTCAAGCCTAAGGCATGAGCTACTTTAGCAGGCATCACATTGTCTGAGGCTCCTGAGTCTATGACACAATTACTGAGCCTATGGCCAGCTATAAGAAGTGTTACATAAAATGGTTTGATTTTTTCATTAGGTGAGGTGACAGCGGCTACCAGACTAAGCTGTGGTGCAGAAGGAGTGGGTAAAAGGCCTTTAGAGGTGGTTTTAGAATGGGAATTGACAAAGTGAATCATTTTAGCAAAAGCTTTGGGATGGGTTTGATAATACTCAGCCTCTAAGATTTGAACTTTAGTCTTTTTCAGGTGATCAATAATATCAAAAGACCCAGAAGTGGACAGCCCATCATCACTTGAGATCCTAGGTTTATCAACTTTAGGGGAAAAAGAAGTAACTTTAATAGTAGGATTGACAGGACTCACCTTTGGTGTAGATGAAACGGGGATAGGAGATCCTCTTTTTGCAATTACGGGGATAGTTGTCAGCTGCTCCTTAGATTTCTTGGGGGGCTGCGTCACTTTATCCCTCTGATTTGTCTGCTCTCGAGTCATGAAAGTGAATGATTCACTATTCATGTCCACTACTACTTTATCATAATCATTTCCATCATCAATACCCTCAGTGGTGAAGAAATTAACTCGAGATCCCTCAAGTTCATCTGCTTCATCATCAACTTCTTCCACAAATTCCTCGCAAGCTTCATTATCCTCATCATCATCTGGTTCCTCAACTTCACAGGTTGCATTGACAGGAACTTTAACAAGAGGTCCTCCAAGCGTTAATCTTGTTTGAGAAGAAGGCAAACGATTTTTGGGCTGAAAATTCCTCCTTGGAACGTCTGCATAGGGAGCATGCTGAGAAAATTGTTTCTTTATGACAATGAGATCATTCACAAGTTTTTGAACCAATGGATCAGTATTAGGTCCAGGGGTGGAAGAGGAGGAAGAAGCATACTTAGATTTGGAAGGGTCTCTCCTCAACTTCCCTGACATGATTAAATCATCCTTGACACTAATAGCAAGAGTTTGATCTTCAGCCAATGTTGCGAGATTAGCCCTTCTTAGCGCATAACTAACTTCAGATGATTGGGCATTTAGGAAGAAACATTTTTGAATTTTATCAACAGGTCCAGTATTTGGTGGAATTTTATTAATCAACCTGTTGAATCGGGCCACAAATTCTCTCATGGGCTCCTGTGAATCTTTCTTTATCTGAGAGATTTGGGCTAGCAAGGCATGCACATCTTCTGCTGGTTTGAAACTGTTTTCAAACCTAGTTCTCATGGTGTCCCAGCTAGTGATAGCACCAGCCAAAATGTGATAGAACCAATCAGCAGCATTATCCTGTAAAGTCTCAATGAACAGTCTCACAGAGACGTCTTCATGTTCAACTCCCAGAACTCCACATACAACTATGAAGGCTGCGATGTGTTCATCAGGATGCACTTTACCATCACCTTTGAATTTAGGGAAGTTCTTGCAGTTACCTCTGGGTAACTCATGCAAAGGCTGAGGAAGGGCAAGGGGCCCGACACGATGACCCCAGGGCAATGGTACCGCCATTCTTGGAAAAATGGCTTGGAGAGGAACTGCAACACTAGCAAGAATCAAAGCTCAAAGATTAGGAGTAGCTGGCTCTGAAGGAATACCACCAGTAGGAATTCTATCTTGAACAGGTGGAGTGCTTGACGAACGAGTCTTTCTATTTCTTGTTGAAGGGAAAGGAAAACCCTGCTGTTCCAAAAGCTGAAACTGACAATCTTCAATACCAAGGGCCCTTCTCCCTCAAGTAAAACACGGAGTTGCCAGATCAAAGGATGATAAAAAATTAAAAAACTGGATTATGATTATCCCCAGTGGAGTCGCCAAAAACTGTTGGTAGTCAAATAGGACTTTACGAAGAGAAACAGTCAGGGGACAAGAAGTCCCTCCTCTTTAATGGGAGAGGTTCCCTTATTCAAAAATGAACCTATTTACAAATATACAAAACATGATTTTCTGGTTGAACTTGGATATTACGAAAGTGTTTTCTATAAAGATCAGCAATTACAAAAGGACTGAGGAATGATAATACGAGAATGAGCAGAAGGGCAACACTCAGAATTATAGATAACAGAGTAATTCTCTATGTATGCGAAGTTACAGTGAATTGAAAAAAGATTATTTGTATCATATAAATAAGATGGAATTTAAAGACACAAAGTTCTGTAAATAACACCTGCAAGAACACAAAGTTTCTTGACATAACACAGAAAAATAATCTTCACAAAATTAAATGAAAAGCTTGGGGATAAAAGAGATCAGATAGACAAAGAATGGAAAGCACTTCTGTATTGATTTCTTTATGATCTATTTACACTTTCAGAAAATAAGCCAAGTTCTTCCTTTTTTCAAAATGGTGTGGAGAGGCCATTATATAGCTTACAAATCGGTTACTCTTGGTAACCACTTCTTTTAACTAAAGATTAGTTAAGGATTTCAAGTCGCAATACTTCAACTTATTACAATGAATTCAAGAAAAATAATTATAAGAGAAGAGAAAAATAAGGAGAAGAAGACAAGTGGTTATGACTGGGAGGGACCCACTGACTTCAAAATCCACTACCTGAATCTCTTCAATGCCTCGGCTATGTCTCTGCCACGGGGAACTGACGTGTTGGCTGTAGACTGGGTCCAAAATCCGAGGCACTTCTCCATTTCCTTATCAAACTCGACATGAGTATGATAGTCTTTATTTGCTTCTTCAATGGCAGATTGAAGAGAGCAGATCTCCTGCATTTTCTCTTTGGAGATAGAGCTTTCCTTAAATAGATTATCTTTGACAAAAAATCTGAATTGAGCTTTGATTTCTTGCAAGGAAAGAGGCACATCAGAAGTTTCATCCTGAAGATGACAATGTATATCTTTGAAAGCAGATACAACCAGTGTCTTGAAAGCCTCGCCCTTCTGCCAGCTATTCTTTAGTTCTCCCAAAGCCTCCTCCAAGACTTTGATCTTCCACTCCACGCTGTAAACCCAGGACTTTGACAGATTATCCTTTGCATCATCAAAAACCTTATTTGCCAATAAAATGTTCTCATTTGTCTGTCCCATGAGACGGAGGTCTACTATGCAACTGCTCCAGAGTTTGAGTTCTTTATCTATGATCCCAATAGTGGAGGAGAGCTTCTGTTGCAAGTTTTTCACCTTCCCATGGAGTTTGAAAGCTTCATCGATGAAGTTCAATCCTACAACAAGCATGTCTTCCACCATGGCCTCCATAGCTCTGCCATAGATAGAATACTTGTGCATGTCTTTGATACTCAGTACTTCATCTTGGCTCAAAACTACAGGTGGTGGAAGGGTAGTCAGTGGGGTAGGGTCCAAAACTTTGTCCTTAGACAAAAGAGATTTGATAAAACCTGTGAGAATCTGGGCTTGTTCCTCCAACTATTCAATAGTTTGCTGCCCTTTCTCTACCCTCCCAATGACTCTTGTGACCATTTCCTGGAGGTTGTGGATCTCACCTTCAGGGGTAGACTCTCCCATAGGAATCCTTGAGAATTCTAGGTCAAATGTCTGTAAGTCCTGCTCTGATTTATCTACTGTATTCTTAGAAATCTCCAGGAATTGCTGACCCTGAGCATCAGACACTATCCTGGAGGTGATTCTATATTTTTTGGCACGAGAAGGAGTAGTGCCTAATAGGGCTGCCACAACATCAAAATTTGGCCCTGAGCTCCGAGAGGAAGATTTCCTCTTCCTACTGTCAACAAAAGGTTGCACCCATGCAAAAGAGGAAGAGGAAGTAGTAGGAGGGGAAAGAGGACCAAGAGACAGAGAGCTCATGATGCTCAAGGTTTGCACAACTGTTGTCATAAGTTGAGATGCGAGTGGAGCGCTTGAGACAACTGCTACAGAGGAATCAATAGTACTTGGAAGTTCAGTGCTCTGGACTTCCTTTTCTTTATCCCTTGGAGCTTCAGGAGTGCTTGAAGGAGCTGGCACTTTGCTCTCTTCACTTTCACTGAGAACAATAATGTTCTCTAGTCCCAAAGGTAATTCTACCTGCTTTCTCTTAGGATCTTTCTCCACAGGCTCCTTCCTAACCTCTTCGAATTTCTTCTAGTATACTTGAGTGGATGAAGAAGGAGTAGAAGCTGCAGGTCCTTGCATTGATGAGGCGGGAGGGGTTTACACAGGTGTGTCTGATATTGGAGTCGATGCTTCCCTCCTTGGTGTTGAAACATCCTTAGAGGAGGATTCTCCTGAGTGCCTCCTAAGCTCTCGAACTTTCTTATCAAACCATATCTTAGTCCTACTAAGACTGGAGCCAGGATCTCGGCCAAATCATCTTTCTCTTTCTTGAACCAATCCAAGTCTTCCAAGGGAGTGTGCTTAACCACATTGTCATACTCATATGAGTGTAGATTAGAGTTGTCATCCTGGAGTCCTTCAGGAACTTGGTACAAGCCGAGTTCTTGGATCAATTGCAGAGAGAACCTGCCATAATGCCTCCTTCTAGCCTCAAAATCATCGGCACAGTCAGCCCAATAGTCTTATGTATCTGCCCTATGATGATAGATTATCTTGATGTTCTGCTCGATGAACTTCTTCGAGTCAAAGCAAGTTCTTGGCTTGAAGAAATGAACAGTGATTGGAACCAAGGCTCTTTCTATATTCTGTGCGTTCAGGGCTGTTTTACAAGTGTAATTTCCCAAAGAGATAGGAAAGTGCAAACCAGTAATCTTCTTATCTCTACAGGTTTTGTGCAATTTTTCTAACTGCCTGCATACTTCTATCAAAGCCATCTTATCACTGCAGAACATGGGAAGCCTCAGAGGGGTGCTCTCATAGCCAGCAAGCCTGATATAGGTGAATTTTATAAATTGGATAAAATAGGCACCGTAGTGCGATATCAGGTTCATGGCTTCATCAGAAAACCGTCTAGCAGTGTCACCTTCAAGAATCCTGACCGCGTACATGGTGAAAGCATCATTTACCCTTTGAAAATTGTGATTGCTGGTCTCTAGGGTGAACTGCAGGTAGTAGGAATATACAGGATCATCCTTGTGGGCATCAATGTAAGAAAAACCAAACCATTGCCTTGATGCCGCCAGAGTATACATCAGGTACGAATTCAAGTAGAATTTCTTCATTTGCTGTACATTGGACAGCTGCTCTGCCAAGTTCATGCTAATGATTTCTGCCCAGTTGATATTTTGAGTTCCCTCGCACACCATGTTGATGAGCGGGCACATCCAGAAATGAAATTCGTTAGTAGAGGGTAAGCCCATAACCTGAGCCAGTAGGATTATAAAATCTAACAATTCTTCATTGTAATCAACCCAGAAAAGAGTCTTGGATAGACGAGATGCTCCCTTCTTACAGTTCTTTAGCCAGGACTTCGCCACCCGCGCCTTGTAGTTGTCGCTGTCTTGATTGAACATGGCCTGTGCTTGATTCTAGGAAACAACTATGGCATTATCGATTTCTGGAATCCTCAGTGCAGTGCTAATGGTGGCAGCGTCTAGTTTGGTGATGAGTTCCCCATGTATATTCATCAATTCGCTCGAATCAGGGTCAAAGTGAGCTCCGCATGAAAGCAATGTATCAGCACATTGCACCAAGATTGGGAAACCTCCAGCAAAAGCCAAACCGTTGTCGTGAATCATCTGTGCCATTGGTGTAGGGTTTGCATCTGCCATCCTCGACCAAAAATCACCAAAGTCAAGATGGTGAGCTTCATTGTCCCCGATATTGGGAACGGCAGACTCTAGTGGTGAGATTTGTTCATGTCCCTGAAATTTGATCTTCATGTTGGCAGTAATTTGGAGGGCAGAGCCACAAGCTAGACTCGGGAAGGAATTACAGAGGGAAAGGATACGCGTGTAGGAATTTAGATTGTAAGGGTTCGAGCAAAGGATAGCATGGAAGCAGTGTGAAAAACGCATAGGGGGTTTACTCATTATATAACTGTTTAGGAGAGAGAAAGGCAATGAATGCACATTTAATACATACCTACCAATTTGAATAAGCAAGACATTCAGGTAGAGCAGGAAAAATTAGCACAAATGACACTTGGTTCATTTGGGACATGTGGGACGCGAAAGCACGAAGCACGCGGCTCGGGCATTTCAGGCGAAGCAGGGAAAAGACGCACAAATGCTTTTTTGGGACATGCGGGACAAAAGTGCGTGAAGTACGCGACTCAGCCGGATCAGACGAAAAATGTGACAACGGGTCCGGGTGAACTTGGGACATTTGGGACGCGAAAGAATGAGGTACACGGTTCAGGCGAATCGGCCGAAAATGGAACAACTTATCTGGGTGAACTTGGGACATTTGGGACGAAAAGTTCCGATGGGCCTGAAAAAGACAAACTTCAGGGAAACCGGCCAATCGGGGAATAGAGGGCCCAATTGAACTTGGGACACGCAGGACAAAAATGTCCGACATGCCCGAAAAACACACAAAATGACCCAAAAACGTAGATTTTCTCAATTTCTCGACTTTTAACATCATCAGTACAACAGAGAAGACACTTAAACTCAAAATTTTAAATTTTCACTTTCTTAAGAGCAGGGGAATTTTGAGTAGACAACATGCATACACCTTGGAAATGAGTTAGATGGTCCCTTCATACGTCAACAAAGAGGTTGAGATAGAATTGATTATGTGAAAATTTAAATTGATTATCTATCTACATCATTTGAAAAATAATAGGAATATGGTTAGAAAGCACAAACTCTTTATGGAAAGTGACTATAAATTGGTCAGAGTTGTTCAAAGAGAACATGCGTTGATTAGAAAACATCACACATTCAATAATTTTAATAAAATTATTAGTGTCATTCTATAATTTGGAATAAGTATACAAATTTTCCTAAAGTGAAGGATCGCTATCAAAATAGAGTATTTGATAACCCCTCTTACTTTTTAAGGAAAAACCAAGCTTCTCACTCACTAGCAGACCATCGCCTTCGAAGTGTGCCATGTTTTTTTCTTGAGATGTTTAACCATATCAAAGGCACCACCAAATATCCAAAAATATAATAGTAGATTATCATCCAACCACCTCCATAACTTCATTTGACTTGATCCATCATCATAGGTATGAATATTAACCAAACCAATACATAATCCATTAATGTCCATCATATCCCAAATGGCTCTATGAGTTGTATATTATCCCTATGAAGAAATAAGGAATAAAATCATAGTAATCTGGTTGGATAAACCCACCACATATTTGCAAGGAGAGGCATAAAATTTATGACTATTGGCTTGGGCGATCAGTGATAATGTCTTCATCTTGGTTAGGATTCTGCCCAACTGGGTTTTCTGTTAACCACTATGCTCAAACCATTAGCAGTGGCAATGGATTTTGGATTTTCAGCCAATGGTGGTCCCTGTGAAGGTGTTGGGCCTAAGAATATTGAATAAGTTCCAAAGAGTGTGTGTGCACATGGGACCAGTGAAGAGAAGGGTGTTCAGGGTAAAAGCCCATAGGACAAGGGTTTAAGAAGGGTTTAGTAGAAACCACAGTGCGCGTGCAAGGAAAAATAAAGAGTCTTAGGACTTATCCATATTTGGCATTCTAGATGCATGGGAGGAAAAACGTTACCTGACTAGGCGTGTCAAGTAGATAAGGTGACATCCTGGAGGCTTGGTGGTCAAACAAAGAATATGCCAAGTATGAAATATTCCAAGGAAGACGTCATTGTAGAAAGTGGAGAGCTCAGATCAGAATAAGCATGCTCCATTGGATGACCACATAAAGACTTGGAAAGACATCTAATCTTAGAGGAAGGTATGACGGTGGATGCTAAACCTATATATGGAGATGCTCAGGTAAGAAAAGACAGAGGTGAGTGGAGGGAGAGACAGAGTCGCAAGAGACCAAGGGATGAAGATGTGTTTAAAGGAGGATTTGAAGGCCATATAGCATAGGAAAGTGAAGATCTGTAGAAAATATTAGGAGGCTCTAGGAGCTAGGATTCTCATTAGATAACCGTAGGAATTTTTTCATGTCTAGGGGGTGGGCTTGTGAAAATATTTTGTAACAAGGGAAGCTATGATACATGAGTTAGATCTCTATCTTAGTATATTTTGGTCTTTTGAGACCCTTTTGGATGTGATGTGGTTACTAGAACTATGATCAATATGTATATATGATTTTTTTCTAAATATTTTGTTCATGAGTGTAAACCCTACTATCTTTTTTTTATTAATCAAATATGATCTTTGTATGATTTTTCTCGTATTATCTAAATGGGTATGTTGGTGTAATAACTCATCCTATGCTTCCAAAATGAATGTATGATCATTTGCTTTTCTACATCTAATCTTTTATCAATGGTAATATATTCTCATAATGCTCACATAAAGGAGGGGCTCGGTGCCCGTGCATGCCTCGGATGAGAACCCATCACCCACTGGGTGATAGGCCAGTGTGCATGGGATTAAAGTGTTATTTTAAGGTCATATGAAAAATGACTACATCATTGTTCCATTTCTGGGACCTATTTTTGAAGTTGTGAAAATTATGCGTGATGACATAGCGCTTGACCTTGGACAATGTCAAAGTATGGTTTAAGAGCACAGAGGATGAGTTTTCTCAAAGATTTAGTATTGGACCTGAGTTTGATGCACACAAATGGGTGGAAGAGCACCTGTATCACGAGCTATATGAGACCTTATTTTGCTATTTTCCAGTAGAGTTGTATGAATGGCTTTTAGTGTATGCATCCAGATCAAGCTGGTACTATAGATCTCATGTGTGGACCCAAGATGAATATCAGAGGCTGTAGGATGCTGATCTAACTCGGATGTGTGATGTTGATCATTGGTGGAGAGGAGTGTTGACCGGTTATACCCTGGAATACGCTATTTCTATGAATTCTTGTCCGGAGGTTACTGAGTTTGAATTCCTAAGGGAGCCTAGATGATCATTTTTGTGAGCTATCCCATTATATATCAAGATCTTAATCATTATGTTGAATTTATAGGCATTCCCTTTAGTCGGATAAGCTCTCTAAGAAATGGGTGAGGAAGCTAGGGTGGAGGAAGATGGCATACCTTGCGGCTGAAAAGGAGAGGGAAGAGAGATGACTTAATCATAGTGAATGATGTGAAAGGGAGTTGGATAAACAACGCGAGGTTATATGAGTGATAGATCTATGGAGGAAGATGTTGTGGGAAGGAATTGAGGTTCACACAGAGGATGTAAAACCTAAGAAATATGTCTTACTCCATCTTGGAAAGCACTAGAGACAAACCCCTTCAGCTTTGTTGGTCGTCAAATAGGACTTTTAAGAGAGCAACAGACAGGGGACAAGAAGTCCCTCCTCTTTAATGGGAGAGGTTCCCTTATTCAGAAAACAAACCTATTCACAAATGTACAGGACATGATTTTATGGTTGAACTTGGATATTACGAAAGTGTTTTCCACAAGGATCATCAGTTACAAAAAGGACAGAGGAAAGGGAATACGAGGATAAGCAGAAGAGCAACATGCAGAATTATAGATAGCAGAATAATCCTTTATGTAAGCGAAGTTGCAGTGAATTTAAAACAAGATCATTTGCATTGGATGAACTAGATGAGATTACCAGACACAAAGTTTTGTAAATAACCTTCTTCAGATTTATTAATCAAGGACACAAAGTTCCTTCTTGGTTATACAAGATCACTATACTCGCAATATTTAAAAATATGCAATCAGTGAGACTAACGAACTAGAAACAAATGATCTTCATGAAATTTAAAAGAAAACACAGAGATAACAGAGATTAGATAGACAAGAAATGGAAAGCCCTTTTGTATTGATTTCTTTCTGATCTATTTACACTTTCAGCAAATATGCCGAGTTCTTCCTCCTTCAAAATGGCGCAAAGAAGGCCATTATATAGCTTACAATTCGGTTACTCCTCGTAACCGTTTCTTTTAACTAGAGAATAGTTAAGGAATGCCAAACTCAATTTCTTAACTAATTACATGGAATACGAAAGGAATAGGAAGAAGAGGAAAGAATGAAGAAGGAGACAGGTGGACAGTCACTGAGAAGGACCCACCATCTTCAGAAACCGCTTCTTGAATTTCTTTAACGTCTCAGCTATGTCTTTGCCACGAGGGACACACCAGACGTTTCATCTTGAAGATGACCAATGGATATCTTTGAAAACTGATGTAAACGGCGTCTTGAAAGCTTCGTCCTTCCGCCAGCTGTCCTTGAAATTTGATCTTCGCAACTTAAATTCAAATTTAGCACATCCGGGTCGAGCGGGAAAAACTAAGTATGAATTGCATTAGGTTCACTTGGGACATGTGAGACGTGAATGCACGAAACACGAGGCTCAGCCGATTCAGACGAAACAGGGAGAAGACACACAAATGCATTTTGGGACATTTGGGGTGAAAATGTGCGAAGGACGCGGTCCGGGCGAACCGGCAGAAAATGGAACAGTTTTGCATTTTTTGATTTGGGACAAAGAGCTCTGAAGTACGTGACTTGGGAGTTTCGGCCGAAAATGGGACAGCGTGCACTTTTTAACTTTGGGACATTCAGGACAAAAAGTTCCGAAGGACGCGGTTCGGGCGAATCGGCCGAAAATGGAACAGAAGGCCCGTTTAGACTTGGGACATTCGGGAAAAAAATGTGTGAAGTGCGTGACTCGGGTGGTTCAGCCGAAAGTGGAACAAAAGGCCCGTTTGAACTTGGGACATTTGGAACAAAAAGTTCCGGAGTACGCGGTTCTGGCGTTTCGGCCGAAATTGCAACAGTTCGCACAATAAGTTTTGGGACACTTGGGACAAAAACTTCTGACGGGCCCGAAAAGGAACAACTTCAGGTATTTCAGCCGATCGGGGAACAGAGTGCACTTTGAGTTTTGGGACACTTGGGACAAAAACTTCCGACGGGCCCGAAAAAGGAACAACTTCGGGGATTTCGGCCGATCGGGGAACAGGACACACTTTAGAACCCGGGACAAGTGGGACAAAAATGTCCGACAGGCCCAAAATACATGCAAAATGACCCAAAACATAGATTTTCTCGAATTCACGACTTAGGCACTTCATAGAAAAACACTTAAACTCAAAATTTTGAAATTTTCACTTTCATCAGAACAGGGAATTTTGAGTGGACAACAACTGGCTCCTTCTGGGGATGACTTGGCATAAATTTAAGAAATGAGACAAGGAAAGAACTTAGACAAACTTGGTGAAGCAGACCAGTGCCTTATCCCTTGGGCAACGGAGTCAAAAATAGACCAACACAGAGGGCAACACACAAAAACAACAGAAGGGAAAACACACCAAAACAACAGAAGGGAAAACACTGTACAGAATATACAAAGGGACTCCCTAGTCACCTAGGACTTGAACAACTTGAGATACTGCCCACTATAAGGAAGTGGGAGAGAAGAACCATCCATGTAATAAAGATAAAAGGAATTCTCACCAGCAAAGTGTCTGATCTTGAAAGGCCCAAGCCACAGGGAATCAAACTTTCCATGGCTACCACGAGGTTCATGTCTTTTGTACCATAACAGCACGGTATCTCCAACTTGGAACTCTCTGAACCTAGCTTTCTTGTCAAACAGAACCTTTACCTTCTGCTGGTGAACAGATATCCTATCAGAAACCTCCAATCTGTCCTCGTTCAGTTTGTGCAGGTACATAATTCTCTTGTCCAGGGCATCTCTGAAACTAGTATCCTCGATGGCCTTCATTAGATGCAAGGCCGGCAGTTCCACTGTCACTGGAAATTGAGCTTCTACTCCATATACCACTTGAAAAGGAGACATTCCAATAGCTCTCTTTGGTGTAATCCTGTCTGCCCAAAGAGCATCATAGAGCTTCTTGTGCCAGTTTCGCTGAGACTCATTGACTAACTTCCTTATGATAGTCACCAGATTTTTGTTAGTAGATTTTGCCTTCCCATTTCCCTGAGGGTAGTAATCTGAAGAGTGAGCCAAAGAAATACCATACCCATAGAAGAAGTCCATTATCTCAGCTGAAGAGAAATTCGAGGCATTATCTGTTACAATCTTGTTAGGCACACCATACCTTACCAAGATGTTCTCTTTGATGAAGCTGCATACCACTTCAGAAGTAGTGCTCTTGACTGGAATAGCTTCCACCCATTTGGTGAAGTAGTCAGTGGCAGTTAGTACATGAGTGTGACCAGCACTAGAAGCAGGGTTAAGGGTACCAATGAAGTCCAAACCCCATTGTCGAAATGGCTCCTCAATCACAACTGGCTTGAGAGGCAAAGAAGCCAGCTTAGGTCTTCCCACAAAAGTCTGACAAGCCTCACATTTATCCGCCCATTTGGATGCATCTCTGAACAAGGAAGGCCAGTAGTACCCTCCACAAAGTATCTTATGTGCTGTGACCATTGATGAATAGTGCCCTCTACATGCTTGATCATGAAAAGCTGAGAGCAATTTTCTCTGTTGTTCCTTGTCCACACACTTCAAAAATCTCCCATCCAAGCCACGCTTGAACAAAGCATTTTCCCATAATACATATTGTACTGATCTCAATTTAACAGTCCTCTTTTATTTGGCAGTTAAATGAGAGGGGCATTCCCCATAGGTGAGAAAATGGGCGATGTCAGCATACCATTCGTTAACTGAACTAAGGAACAAAATAGTAGGAAGGTCAACTTTCTTTTCCAGCAACTCATGTTGAGCTCCTTCAGCAATGAGCTCACAAAGACCTTTTCCACGAACCAGCTTGGTCGGCTGAATGTCAATGTCATACTCTTGGACCTTAGCAACCCAATTCCCTCTCTTGGATCCAAATTCTTGTTGTGTGAGAATTGACTTAACAGTTGTATCTGGAACCAACACCATAGAGTGAGAGTTGAGGATATAGAAACGGAACTGCTTAACAGCTTTGACAACTGCAAAAGCATGCTTCTCCATCATGGTGTATTTTAGCTCATGATTCTTCAGGATATAGCTCATGAAGGCAATTGGTAGCTCATGTTTATCGGAGTCTTCTTGGGTCAACACAGCAGCCAAGGTATTATCTGTAGCATAGCAATAGATGATGAAATCTTTGCTGAAATCGGGACAGGCTAAAACTGGAGTTTTAGCGATAGCTCTCTTGATACCTTCAAAGGATTCCTTTCCTTTAGAAGACCAACCAAATGTTTGTTTTCCTTTCATCATCTGAGAAATATTCAAAGTTAATTCTGCAAAATCAGGGATGAATCTTCTCAAGAAATTGATCTTACCGAAGAAGGAGTGCACGCCATTTTTACTGGTTGGGAGAGGAATTTGCTGGATGGCTTGAACTCGTTCAGGATCAATCTTAATCCCATCCTTGGAAACGATGTGGTCTAATAACTTTCCCTCAGTGACACAAAAGACAGATTTTTTGGGGTTCAGAGAGATTCCATGCTCTCTGCATCTCAGCAGAACTGCTTCTAGGTGATCAAAATGATCCGCTCTTGTCTTTGAAAACACTGTCAGGTCATCAAGGTAGATGACAATACACTTCCCTTTTAAGTTTCCAAAAGCCAGATCCATAGCTCTCTGGAAAGTGGCACCAGCATTAATAAGCCCAAAAGGCATTCTCTTGTAAGCAAAGGTGCCCCAAGGAGTAGTGAAAGCTATTTTATGTTGATCTACAGTATCAACCTCTACCTGATTGTATCCAAAAAATCCATCAAGCATAGATAACATTTCAGAGCCTGTTACTGCTTGCAATACTTGATCCATCATGGGCAAAGGATAATTATCTTTCAGAGAAGCCTGATTCAGGTTCCTGAAATCAACACAGATGCGGATCTCACCATTCTTTTTTCTGACAGGCACAATATTCGCAATCCATGTTGAATGGTGAATGGGAAAAATAATTTTAGCCTTCAACAACTTCTGTATCTCCTGAAAGATGGTGTCAGCCACTTTGGGGTTGTATTGTCTCTGTTTCTGCTTGAAAGGCTTAATTCCAGGCTTAAGGGGAATAGAGTGCTGCATATATTTTGGCTTGAAAGCTTTCAAATCTTCATAAGAATAAGCGAGAACATCCTTATACCTTTTCAAAAGATCAATTGCTTTTCTCCTCTCATCTGCCGTGCAACATTTTCCAATGTTCACGAGCTTAGGGTCAGAAGAACTCCCAATATCAATCTTATCATACTCAGTTGATTACTGAGGCCCAGAAGAAGCTCTAGATTTCACATACCTGTCATGCTTATCAAATAGTTCCTCCAAACTCACCAGCCCTTTAGGAATCTTGTTTCCTTTGAGATTGATGCATCCATCTTGATCTGTCTCTTCTCCTTGGGTGATAGCTTTGTCAAAGGGCACACTTTCGCGAGGTAGGTTATCACTTCCCTCAAAATACAGCTATTCGAAATTACCCTTGAGTTCCAGGAAGGAAAGAAAATGTTGATCATCATTGAAAACCTGCCAGTTATGGGTATTGTCAGGTACACTAGGCCGATGGACCATATCAATGGTGAACTTATCCTGAGAAAATTCAAGATGAGGAATCAGTAGAGATCCCGAGACAGCTAGTGAGTCATCCCTGCTGTTCTTCTCCCTAGGTACTGCTTCAATTGAGAAAGCATCAAGGAATTCAATGGAATCCCAAACCTGATTCCGGTAATGCCTTAACCTTCCATTTTTTACTTGAAAAAGGTTTCTGACCTGCTTTACAATCAATTCTGCATCACCACGAGCCAGAAGATTCTTTATACCTTGTTCTTTGGCCACCTGCAATCCGAGAATGAGAGCTTCGTATTATGCTGTGTTGTTAGTATTCTCAAACTGCAACTTAAATGAAAAAGGATGAAGGACACCTTCCGGTGACACCAGTAGAACACCAGCTCCAGAACCAGCTGAGGAGAAACTTCCATCAAATTCTAGAATCCAAATACCATTAGGATCTTCAGGTGACATTCTGGGAGGTTGGATTTCATCAGGGGACATAATCATGTAATTGCCATGACCCATATCCTCATAGAGTATTTGTGCTCTAGGATCATCCATTTTCTGCACAATATACTCAGACTGCTTCTCAGGCAGCAACTTCTTCATTTGTCCATTGACAGGCACGAGTGCATGCGACCAGTCCATTTGGATTTCCCCACCCACATCTTTGCAGAAGTTCCTGCTTAGCAACATCCCGTATGAAGGAGGGATATCTGCTACTAAGATGGTAGCCAACACTTTCTTTTCAGGCAAGGCAGCAAAAGCCACTTGCGCATCTTTACTTCTCCCGACCAGGGGCACTTCTTTACTTTCCATGGAGTAACAGGATCCATAAGTGCGAGTGAGGGTCAGGCCTAAAGCATGAGCTACTTTAGCAGGCATTACGTTATCTGAAGCTCTAGAGTCAATGACACAATTACTGAGCCTATGGCCAGCTATAAGAAGTGTTACGTAAAAAGGTTTAATTTTGTCACCAGGAGAGGTGACAGCAGCTACCAGGCTAGGCTGTGGTGCAGAAGGAGGAGTAGGTAGAAGGCCTTTAGAAGTGGTCTTAGAGTTGGAATTGACAAAGTGGATCATTTTGGCAAAGGCTTTGGGATGGGTTTGATAGTATTCAACTTCTAAGATTTGTACCTTGGTCTTTTTCAGGTGATCAACAATATCAAAGGATCCAGAGGTGGACGGGCCATCATCATTTGAAATTCTAGGCTTATCAACTTTAGGAGAAAAGGAAGAAGCAACTTTGGTAGCAGGATTGATAGGACTCACCTTTGGTGCAGAAGAAGTAGGGATAGGAAATCCTCTTTTTGCAATAACAGGGATAGTCGTCGACTGCTCTTTGGATTTATTAGGTGGCTGGGTCACCTTCTCCCTCTGCTTTGTCTGTTCTCGAGTCATGACAGCAAAATATTCGCTGTTCATGTCTGCTACCACTTCATCATAATCATCAATGCCCTCAGTGGTAAAGAAATTCACTCGAGATCCCTCAAGTTCCTCTGCCTCATCATCAAATTCTCTCGCAAACTCTTCGCAAGCTTCGTTATCTTCATCATCATCTGGTTCTTCCACCTCGCAGGTCGCATTGACAGGGACTCTAACAGGAGGTCCTTCAAGTGCTAATCTTGTTTGAGAAGCAGGCAAACGATTCCTGGGCTGGAAATTTCTCCTCGGAACGTCTGCATATGGAGCGTGCTGAGCCAGTTGTTTCTTTATAGCAAGAAGATCATTTTCAAGTTTCTGAACTAATGGATCAGTGTTAGGTCCAGGAGTGGAGGAGGAAGAAGCAGCAAACTTAGATTTGGAAGTGTCTCTTCTCAACTTCCCTGACATGATCAAGTCATCCTCGACACTAACAGCCAGTTCTTGATCCAGAGCTAACGTTCTGAGATTAGCCCTTCTTAGTGCATAACTAACTTTAGGTGATTGGGCATTCAAGAAGAAACACTTTTGAATTCGATCAACAGGTCGAGTGTTTGTGGGAATTTTATTTATCAACCTGTTGAACCGAGCCACAAACTCTCTCATGGGTTCTTGCAAATCTTTCTTTATCTGAGAAATTTGGGCAAGCAAAGCATGCACATCTTCTGCCGGCTTGAAACGATTCTCAAACTGGGTTCTCATGGTGTCCTAGTCAGTTATAGCACCTGCCGGAAGGTGAAAGAACTAATCAGTAGCATTTTCTTGTAACGTCTCAATGAACAGCCTCACGGAGACGTCTTCATGTTCAACTCCCAAAACTCCACATGCAACTATGAAGGCTGCAATATGTTCATCAAGATGTACCTTGCCATCACCTTTGAATTTTGGGAAGTTCTTCCGGTTACCTCTGGGTAAATCATGCAGAGGCTGAGTGAGGGCCAGGGGCCCGACATGCTGACCCCATGGCAATTGTGCCGCCATTCTTGGAAAAATGGCTTGGAGAGGAACTTTAACACCAACGAGAGTTAAAGCTCATAGATTCGGACTAGCAGGTTCTGAAGGAATACCACCCGTATGAATTCTTTCTTGAACAGGTGGAGTGCTCGTTGAACGATTTCTTCTATTTCTTGTTGAAAGGAAAGGAAAACCCTGCTGATCTAAAAGCTGAAACTGAGAGTCTTTAACACCAAGGGTCCTTCTCCCTCTAGTAAAACGTGGAGTCTCCAGATCAAAAGATGATCAAAAATTACAGAACTGGAATGTGATTTTCCCCAGCGGAGTCGCCAAAAACTGTTGGTCGTCAAATAGGACTTTTAAGAGAGCAACAGACAGGGGACAAGAAGTCCCTCCTCTTTAATGGGAGAGGTTTCCTTATTCAGAAAACAAACCTATTCACAAATGTACAGGACATGATTTTATGGTTGAACTTGGATATTACGAAAGTTTTTTCCACAAGGATCATTAGTTACAAAAAGGACAGAGGAAAGGGAATACGAGGATAAGCAGAAGAGCAACATGCAGAATTATAGATAGCAGAATAATTCTTTATGTATGCGAAGTTGCAGTGAATTTAAAACAATATCGTTTGCATTGGATGAACTAGATGAGATTACCAGACACAAAGTTCTGTAAATAACCTTCTTCAGATTTATTAATCAAGGACACAAAGTTCCTTCTTGGTTATACAAGATCACTATACTCGCAATATTTAAAAATATGCAATCAGTGAGACTAACGAACTAGAAACAAATGATCTTCACGAAATTTAAAAGAAAACACAGAGATAACAGAGATTAGATAGAAGAGAAATGGAAAGCCCTTTTGTATTGATTTCTTTCTGATCTATTTACACTTTCAGCAAATATTCCAAGTTCTTCCTCCTTCAAAATGGCGCAAAGAAGGCCATTATATAGCTTACAATTCGGTTACTCCTCGTAACCGTTTCTTTTAACTAGAGAATAGTTAAGGAATGCCAAACTCAATTTCTTAACTAATTACATGGAATACGAAAGGAATAGGAAGAAGAGAAAAGAATGAAGGAGACAGGTGGACAGTCACTGAGAAGGACCCACTGTCTTCAGAAACCGCTTCTTGAATTTCTTTAACGTCTCAGCTATGTCTTTGCCACGAGGGACACACCAGACATTTCATCTTGAAGATGACCAATGGATATCTTTGAAAACTGATGTAAACGGCGTCTTGAAAGCTTCGTCCTTCCGCCAGCTGTCCTTGAAATTTGATCTTCGCAACTTAAATTCAAATTTAGCACATCCGGGTCGAGCGGGAAAAACTAAGTATGAATTGCATTAGGTTCACTTGGGACATGTGAGACGCGAATGCACGAAACACGAGGCTCGGCCGATTCGGACGAAACAGGGAGAAGACGCACAAATGCATTATGGGACATTTGGGGTGAAAATGCGTGAAGGACGCGGTCCGGGTGAACCGGCCGAAAATGGAACAGTTTGCATTTTTTGATTTGGGACAAAGAGCTCTGAAGTGCGCGACTTGGGAGTTTCGGCCAAAAATGGGACAGCGTGCACTTTTTAACTTTGGGACATTCGGGACAAAAAGTTCCGAAGGACGCAGTTCGGGCGAATCGGCCGAAAATGGAACAGAAGGCCCGTTTAGACTTGGGACATGTTGGTTGGATATTTTGTCAAACCAAAATATGAGGTTCAACCACAGTACATGAGATTTAATCCCTCCTCAAAGACAGGTGAGGCTGCCTGTTTATTGCTAATCATAAACACAGTAAATAATATATACAATATTCACACTAATCTAACCATTGGGGGTTGGGATGAAATCCCGAAATCCACATTCACACGATTCAAGGATATTTCTTTCGTAAGTGAAATAGGTTAGAAACTGTTACAGTGAAAGAAGTACAGTAGAAAGGAAATGGGAGAAACGTATTTTCTTTCGAGTAAAAGCAGAGCACGAAATAATCATACGAGTTTTAGATCACAGATATAGTGTTCGAGATAATTAGAATACTGAGATTCTATGCAAAGAATAGCTTTGAGATCATGAACATAAGAACACTGTCTCAAATAAGATATATTTCACAACACAAAGTCTGTAAAACAGTATCAACTCCTATTCTTCAAAATGATTGAAAGAAAACACAAAGTTTTTCTTCTTTCCAATAGCCTCTTAATCCTCCAAGAATTCTCGACCCTTTGGAATGCACAAGCATCCCTTATTTATAACAAGAGAATCAGAGCCAAAATAGGCTAGATCCTGAAAAGTAGCATGTTTTAACTAGAGTTCAACTTTTGCATGATTCTCACGCAGGAGATCAAGTCAAAGTCTGAATTAAAAATATGATAAAACGGAAATAAAACAGGCATGTCATTCTAAAAATAGAAATGACATGGGACGTTGAAACTTAGTCCGAATCATCATCTTTTTCTCCTTCTTCCTCCAGCTGGGACTTTCTGTTCCGAAACTCCTGAAACTTTCGAATAATGTCCTGCGTCTCATTTTCATCGGGCCCATTGGAATGATCATTCCATATCTCGCAGGTTTCATGAATATCAGCGGCAATCCTGGGAAGCTTTTTCAATCTTTTATTGAGCTTTTTTAAGGCCTCCAGCGTCTGTTCCATCCTTGCTAAATGACTAATGACTTCAAGGTCAAACCCGTGTACAGATTTTTGCTGAATTGATACTTGGAGTTGTTTGAAGAGATCATCTGCTGATAGAATACTTGAGGTCCCAACTGCCACCTCTGGACAAATCTTTAGCAATTCTTCTTCCAGATCACTTCTCCCATCGATCAATTTATCCCTTGATTCTCTTAACTTACTGCAAGCTTCATTGAGAATCTTTACTCTGAACTTGATGGCCTTAATCAGCTGGAAATGCTTATCTGTGTGTGGGAGAATACCTTCTTCCACCAAGAGGTTTGCTGAAAATTGCTTCCAACACGTGGAGAGCTTCACAAGTCAAATCCAACTGTCCAATTTCATCAGTGAATCCCTCATCCATCTTCTCTCCTTCTTTTTGAATCTCACCCAAAGATTCACGAATCTTCACCACATCTTCTATCACCTGCTTTCCTTGTTGGATCAACTTTTGAATCCATTCATCAACCACCCTTCCTTTTTTAGCAATTTCTTCAATCGTAGGCACCGATGAGAAATCGAATTTGGAAGAAACAGAAGAAGGGGGTATGGATTCAAGGGGTTTTTGAGAGTTAAGAAAATTTATTAACACCCACTTGCTCCTTAGCTGATTTCCGGCTGTCCTTTGCTTCCTTATTTTGAT